>CM053403.1:72176961-72331734 GCA_028644305.1 Xerus rutilus | reverse complement strand
ATAGTTTCCCTGCAGGGTTTCGTTACTTCTCCTCCAGTAGGTGGCATTGTCCATTGTTTGCTGGACTTTCCCGGTTGGTATCCTTGGTACTGGTCCCAGGCCAAGGTGAAACTCTGGGCCGCTGGTGGAGTTGCTGTTCCACCGTGGCCAAGGTTTGCTCCCAGATGTTCACCTGCGCCCCCTGGTGTGTAGGAAGTTCCGCTGTGTTAGAAGGTGGTCCACAAAGAACAATAGCTGGGGTTCCGCTCAGGAGACAGTCAGTGCACAGTAGCAACTGCTAGCGGTCTCTCGCAGTTGGGTGGGCGCTGGGGCCAGGCACCCTGTGCGGAAGCAGGCCCGGCACGCCCAGAGTAAACTCCGGGCTGGAGGCCTGGGCCGGATACCCCACCACAACTGCACTCCACCAATCGGCGCCGAAGTCACGCCTCCTGGCTACCGCTGTCTCCCGGTGGCCCTGCGCTCACACACGCAAGCGAGACTCTTGCGTGGGGCGGTGAGCTGCAGAGAGCTGCCCAAGAAGCTGGTGGAAAATGGCACCCCGCTTCTTCCAGTCTCGGTCTCGGAGTGCCTGAGCCCTGGGCCAAGTCCCCCGGCTGCAACTGCTTTCTACCAGCTGGTGCAGAAGTCACGCCTCCTGGCTACCGCTGCCTCCCGGTGGCCCTGCGCTCACAAACGCGAGCGAGACTCATGCGTGGGTCGGCAAGCCGCAGAGAGCTGCCAAAAGACTGGTTGAAAGATGGCACCCCGCTACTTCCAGTCTCAGTCTCGGATAGCCGGAGCCCTGGGCCGAGGCCCGGGCTGCAACCACGTTTCTCCGGCCAGCGCCGAAGCCACGCCTCCCTGCTACTGCTGCCTCCTGGTGATCCTGTACACACACACACACACACACACACACACACACACACACTGCGTGGGATGTTGAGCCACAGAATGATGCCAGGAAGCTGGCTGGAAAACGGTGCCTCCACCACTTCCAGCCTTGGTCCCTGAGAGCCTAGCACAGAGTGGACTGTCTAGGCCGCCATCTTGGAACCGCCCCCCTAATTTGTTTTCTTAATATAGGCCAATTTAGTCTTTCTCTTTCCTCTTTAGTCAATTTCAGTAATTTGTGCTTTTCAGCTATTTGTCCATTTTATCTCCCTTCTTTATTTTTTGGCATAAAGCTGTACTTAATAGCCTGTATAGTCTTTTAAATTCTTTATGTTTTGCTATGATATCATTTCAATTCTTGATTTTAGAAATTTGTATTTTCTTCCTTTTTCTTTTTGATGATTCTAATTTAAGGCTTATTAAGTTTGTTGAGCTTTATAAAAAAAAAAAGACTTACTTCCACTGACAAATATTTCTGTTTTCTACTTCATTTATTTCTACTCTAATCTTTATTTCTTCCCTATCACTTACATTTGCTTTTCCTTTTCTAGTGTCTTGAGATGTTTAGATTGTTGACTTTACATCTATCTTCCTTCCCAATATTAGTTTAAATCTATAAAATTTCTAATCGTTTCTTTAGCTGAATTCTGTATTATTGACATGCTACATTTTTATTTTAATTCAGTTCAAGATCTCATTACTTTGCTTTATATTTCTTCTTTGATCTATGGGTTATTTGTGATGTTTCTGTTTAATTTCCAAATATTTGGGAACTTCCCAAATATTTTCCTGTTGTTGTGTTGAACCCAGGATGCAAAGAAAAGTCCACTGACTCCAATTTTAAATCGAATTAAGCAAGCTTATATTGTGTACACATAAGTTGATCAGCAGCTGCCTCACCCAACAAAAATGAGGCCAGCACCTGGTCCAAGAGCAGGGAGGTTTTTATAACACAAAGAGTTACAAAGGTAGGTATCATAGGAATTTACATTTGACAGGGTTCTAGCAAGTGTGATATAAAAGCAAGTAGTAAATTAATGATTTGCATGGTTCTAGTAAAAGCCAGACGTGATTATCTAGTCAGAGCCAAGATTTTAGGGAGGGCAGTTTCTAGTCAAAGTCAGACATGGTCCAAGCAAGTAAAATAAATATACTTTTTATGACCTCAGGTCAAGATGGCTCCCAATTTTAAGACAGAATTAGGCTGGGTTTATCAGTTGCTCATTAGTTTAATTCCATTCTGGTCAGAGAGCCTACTTTTGATAAGCCAATCCTGATACAATTATTGAGATTTGCTTTATGACCTAAGGTGGTCAATCCTGGGTAATGAATGTGTGCTTGGAAATACAGTATATTCTGCTTTGTTGGGTGAAGTCTTCTATATACATCAATTGTGTCTAATAGGTTAATAGCATAGTTCAAGTCTTTTATATCCTTACTAACTCTATTTTTTAATTTAAAAATATCCCACTATAAGTTTTTCCTCTTTTCCTGTCAGTTTTTTTGTATAAAATATCATTCTTCATCTCAATGAATTTTAAAAACTTGTGTATACTTGTCCTCTTCATTGTTTATTGTGACTCTTAGTTACAGTTACTATATAGTATCATTTCCTTTTAGCCTGAAGTACTGAAGTGCTTTTTTAATATTTATTTTCTTCTTTTTTCTTTTTGGTCGTTGGGATTGAACCCATGGACACTCTACAACTGAATTGCATCTGCAGCCATTTTCATTTTTTATTTTGAGAATATGGTCCCACTAAATTGCCCAGGTTGGACTTGACCTTGCAATTCTCCTCCCTCAGTCTCCTGTGTAGCTTAGATTATAGATATGTGCCACCATGGCTAGCTCCTATTGTATTACTTGTAGGGCAAATCCAGAAGCAATGAATTCTCAGTTTCTGTTCATCTGGAGATGTCTTTTTCTTGCCCTAATTATTTTTTTCAATTTACAAGGAAAGTTTATTTTTTAATTATTCTTACAGTAAGCCAGATGTATCAATTTCATTTTCCCTGACAGAGTGCTCCTCTTGCTCCAATTATCTGGGTACCCTTGAGTTGCTAGGATTGCTGGGATCTGGTGGGCTTCTGCTGAAGGTAACAATGCTGATCAGAGACAGCTGCCATCCATGGTCAGGGCAGTATCATCATAGTTCTTACCAAGAATTAATCTCATCTTACTTTCACTTTTAAAAAAAATCACAGGATATAGAATTCTTCATTGATGATTTTTTTGCCCCTGTTGGCACTTTAATTACATATTTCCAGTACCTTCTGGCAGGAGTAGTTTCTGATGAGAAGTCAGCTGCTAATGGTAGCATTGTTACTCTGTATCTAATAAGCATTTTTCTCTTACTTAGGCTTTTAACTGTTTGACTATGATGTGTCTAGTATAGCCTCTCTCTCTACTTGGGGTTCATTGATTCCCAGCCCAATTACATCCTGCTTAAGTTTTAATACTTACAAAGTTTAACACACTTGAATTCCTGAATAAATAAATATTAAATATGTTTAATATATTTAACAATTTCTAAGGGTTAATATTAGGCTATCAATTATGTTCTATTATAAAACAGAATTTTATATATACACATATGTATATACACACACACACATACATACATATATGGTCATGCAATATTCCCTTGTAATTTGAAAGTAGAAAGTTATACTACTAGACAATTTTACAGGCTACCTATGTAGTCGTTTAACAATTATTCTGAGATTCTTTAAAACTTATTATTTGGGGATTATTTTTTTTTGGTACCGGGGATTGAACTCGGGGCACACGACCACTGAGCTACACCCCCAGCCCTATTTTGTGTTTTATTTAGTGACAGGGTCTCACTGAATTGCTTAGCGCCTCATGGTTGCTGAAGCTGGCTTTGACCTTACAATTCTCCTGTCTCAGCCTCCCTAAGTGCTGGGATTACAGGCTTGCACCACTGCGCCCAGCTTATTTGGGGATTTTATAATGGTTTCCACAAAGTGCACATTCTATTATAATCTAATAGACCAATAATTGCACCTTAGTTACACAATTTGTCTTTTAATTTGACAAGAGTTTTATAATGAAGCAATGACAGGAACTTACCAAAATAAATACAATACTATGCAGATCACCTCTAGTGATTGAAAACTTTAAAATTCAAGATGGATGAAAACTCAATGGGACAGCTATCTTATTTCACTGTGAGAGGTGATCCTGAAACACCTATGAATGGCCACAGCACATTACTTTATGGCGAGCAGTGATCTGGCTGAGTTACCAAAATGAGATGATTGCTTCAGACATACATCCTGATTCAAGAGCCATTGACTTCTGTCACTTAAAGCAGTGAAAGTCTCAAGCCACAGTGTAGCTGTGAAAGGACTGGATACTGTGTCTTAAGACATCAAGTCTCCCAAAAATGGATCTGTAAGTTCAATATGATTTCAATTAAAATGTTAAATTTGGAACGATAAACATTCAAGAATAGCTTAAGAGTCCATAAAAAATAAACTAGGTGAGAATAGCAATTGTATCAAGTAGATATTATATCAAATATCAAAAATTATTATTAGGCCATACTACTTAAAACCATATGGTATTAGCAAACAGAAAGTATCACTAAACTCATAAACAAATGGAAACTTTATTGAGCAAAGGATAGACTTTTTTCTAATCATTTTGGTTGTTCTTACAGTAAGAAAAATGCACACATTGACACCCCACTCACACAAATTGATTACAATTGATTTAAAGAATTAGATATGAAAAGCAAAACTAAAAAAAAATTTTTTTTGTTTTTGTGGTGATAGGCATTGAACCCAGGGCTTCATGCATGTTAGCCAAGCAATCTACCACTAAGTCACACTCCCAGCTGCCACACTCCTAGCCCCTAACAGCTTTTAGAAGAAGAATATAGGAGGACATTTTCATGACTTCGGAATGGAGAAGATTGCTTAAATAAGCACAATAAGTACTAATCATAGAAGAAGTTGTTAAAAATAATAACTATGTTAGTCTGCTCAAGCTGTCATTACAAAGTACCAGTGGGTACAGACTAGGTGGCTTAAACAACACAGTTTTGTAGGATAGAAGTCCACAATCAAGGCACTGGCAAGGTTGGCTTCATATGAAGCTTTCCTCCTTGGCTTGAAGGTGCTCATCTTCTCCTCTGGTCTTCAAATCATCTTCCCTCTGTACCTGTTTATGTCCAAATCTCCCCTTTTTGTAAGGACACCAGTCATATTGGATTAGGGACCATATTACTGACCTCACTTTAATTTAATTACCCCCTTAATGAGCCTATCTACAAATACAGGCACATTCTGATGTACCAGAGGTGAAGACTTCAATATGCAAATTTTAGGGAAACACAATTCAGCTGATAACAACCATCCAACAGAAAAATGAGCAAAAAAACTTGAAATGGAGACTGCACAGTAAGTGAAAAAATAATACAAAACTTTAAAATTTATTTTTAGAGATACAAATGTGATAAAGCCATAAAGAAAAAAAGGGGGAGAGATAAACATAAAATTCAGGATTATGGTATTGCTGCAGGAGTTGAAAAATAGATTGGAGGAGAGATACATAATACAAAGATATTCATTAATTCTAAACCATGTAAAATTTATCAAGTGTTTCAGCATAATTTTGTTATATATTTAAAACTTCAGAATATTTTAAGTGAAACAAATTAGAATACGTATTAATACATTAATGCATGTGAGATAAAATGCTATAGAGCCAGCATGGTGGCTCATGCCTGTCATCCCAGCAGCTCAGGAGGCTGAGGCAAAAGGATCTCAAATTCAAAGCCAGCCTTAGCAACTCAGTGAGACCCTAAGCAACTCAGCAAGAACCTGCCTCAAATTTTTAAAAAATAAAATAAAATGGGCTGGGGGTGTGGCTCAGCAGTTAAGTGCCCCTAGGTTTAATCCCCAGTACACTCCAACCTCCCCCAAAATGCTATAGATGTCTTTTTATTAGAAATAAACTCTAAAAATCTTCATAACTAAGCTGCATCTCTGTCAAGTTGAAATATTATCATTTCACATTTAAAATCATAAGATCATCACCTAATAAAGGCACAATTCAAAGACTTAGTAAATAATTTTGTTTATAAAACACCACATCCAAATAAATTCCAAGATACTCTAAAATTATATTTTCCAACAAATATTTTTTGAGTGCTCTGTGAAGACTGGATGCTATAGTATTAAAATTTTTGTAATTTCTGAAAAAGTGTTTATTTGATTTATTGTACAATAGCCTACTGTGCAACAGTATACCTCAGCTTCCATGTATAACACTTCAAGATTGTCAGAAGTACACTGGGTTAGACTTGGATGAAAAGAGACAACATAAATGGGCCCAAATTTTTTAAAGAAAATATTCAAGTTCAAAAATGCATGCACATATTTAAACATGCAAGTGATATTTCAAAGAAAGAATCTGAATTCAAATAACAAGCTGTCTGGCAGAGAGACAAATTTCATTATGGCCTCTTAGCTTTCTGCAAGACCCAACACTTCCCAATGCCAACTCAGAATTCCACAGCCTGACTGAGTTGCCAAGTATTGGCCCAAAAGGAAGAGAAAAATCATACACTGTGTTCTGGTTCATCTAACACTGATCCATAAGAACACAGCGCAGTCTCAGGGGACATCCAACCCCACAAGCCTGGGACAGCTGCTGCCTGCTATCTGGGTCTGCCAGACAAGGGTGGGCAGAACATAGGAGGTGCAGTCCCAGAAGAGAAAAGCAGTCTGCTTCTTGAGAAATCATCTCACATTTATGTCCCACCCTTTGCCTATTCAATATATGTCTTTGATATTTTTACCATAATTTAAAAGCAATTAACAGGAAAGTTGCTTTCAGAGTCATACAGGATATATAAATGTTTTACTCTGATAGTAACAAAGATTCCATCATCTTCCCAATCTTAAGACAACCTCAGAGATATGCTTCCTGGGTTTTTAATAGCCCCCTTTCACCTATTCCAAATCTGTAGCTCAAGTGGGAATGGAGACCACTTAGCCAAGACAGACGTATGGACAGAGAGATACAGGCTATTCTCTTCAAGGGCTTTTGGAACCCTCTTCCCTTACAATATCCATCACTAGCTCTCTAACAATTTTTGATACTTGGCACCTTAAATCTCTTATTATCCTAAAAGTCCCATTCCAGGTTAAGTACTGGACATACTAATCCTAAATCATAACAAAAATAAATATTGAGCATCAATAGCACATAATAAAAACATCCCTGAGCACAGGGAAAAATTAGGTAGACAAGTCATTCAACAAGCCCAATATAGAGATCATTCCAAAGGTGTAAGGATTTGTTTCTACTTGTAAATTAAATGTACACTTTAAAAGATTATCCTGTCCAAACATCTTCATGACTTAGAATTAGCCCTGGGTGTAGTTAAGAGCTAATGAATTACATAAACAGGGTGTCGAGAAGCAAACAATCTTCTCCACAATCTTCAAGGAGGCACTGCTGACATAGCAGGGGATTACACTACTGTCACGTGCTTAGATTGAAAGCATTGCCAAATGCAAGTAAATTGCACAAAATGTCAAAACAGAGCAAGGAAATCTTATCACATCATGCCACAGGCACACTGCATCTGCAGAAATTCTTTGCATAATTTATTGGGCATGTGCTAGGACTTTGCATGATCAAAGCAAAAAGAAAAAGGAGGGGAAAGCCCATTATTGTGAACCCAGACCAGTCACCTGAAACACAAATCCTGGGATTTGCATAGTGAATAGAGCTCTGGATTCCAGTGAGATGGAGCTCCTAAATCACAGGAGAAAAGCTTGGAGATTTAGGGAACCATAATAATGAAACTTTTTCTGAAGCTTGGTAAGAAGAGGGCTTATCACTTTCTATTCTTAGAACCCCACAGCTATTAGGAAAGCACAGCAGTTTGAAAATTAGGAATTTAAGCACAGGACCAACTGGCCACACAGCATTAAATTTATTTTGTTCATCTAGCCTCAGGAACACTAGGACAGGGGGCTGGGGACACAGAGAGCGCTCAAGCCATTTAATAAGATGCTAGAAGTTTCTTCGCAAGTTTCTTTGCAGCGATTTTACAATTGGGTGTAAATTTCGAAGCACAAAATAAATGACACAATGTGGCACCATAAGTATCCAGGCTCCGTTTTTAGATCTAGCACTAATCAGCTGTGACAAGGAATAAGAATTCATGTGGCAACAAGGAGCAGCGCCAGATGCTGGGAGATGTCTGGAACCTGGAAGGAAACAGCGCAGACCCTGTCAGTCCCGAGGCTCCAGGGTTGGGCTCTGCGTCCAGCACTCGGGGAGGAGGAGACTGCGCGCCAGCTTCCCTCTCTGGGGCCTCCTGGAACGTCCTACACAGGAAAACTCCAACATGGACCTTCAAAGGGAGCCTCCCACTCGTCTTCAGTCAGGGGAGAGCTGAGTTTTTACAAGTGTAGGATGGGCCTTAAAACTCATCCGCTTTGCTCATGTCTCACATCAGAGAAGGGAGGACAGAGAGACCGGGTGATTGGTTGCATTGAGCTACCTGGAGTCTTATCTCAAGGCTTGGATGCCACTTTTCAAATTCCAAACCCTCTTTTCCTTGCTATACAAAGCAGAGCAGCAGCAGCTGACAGCAACGCAGACTCTGGAGACCGATCTCGGGACCTCTGAACCAGTCACTGTTTTTCAATACAACGCCTAGGCGATACCCATACACAAGAAGGTCTACAAAGCTCTGCTCCACCCCGCGTTTGTCACTCTTCCAATCAAGCAGAGCACAGACTCTAGAGACAAACCTCCTGGTTCAAATCTTTGCTCCTTTACTTATTAGGTGGGTGACCCTTACTAGCTGGGTGATCCCAGACAAATTCCCTAATAGCTCTCTCAATCCTTCTGCAAAACCATCAGAATACCAACCTTAAAGGGTTCTTGACAGGATTAAATAAACAGATGTGTGCAAAGTGCTTAGCATGATGCTCAACATAAATTCTATATGTTTTAGCAATTATTATTTTAATATATTATTTATGAGGATTTGAAGAGAAAAATAAGGGTTTTTTAGTCCTATTTATTATAAGACAGAAAAGGAAGTTACTAACTTTAAACATATATATGTGTGTGCATGTGTGTGTGTGTGTGCGTGCGTGCGCTTTAGATGGATTAAATTATGCAAGGCTTTTAAGGCTTGATTTAGTGATTTCCTTGCATTTGCAAAGAACAACAGAAACTTCTTGGCTCTATATAAAAGGCCACTTATTGTCTAGTTCTGCTTCCTACTCATCTCATATTTCACCATATGCCCCCAGGGTTTTGGAACACCCAGTAGATAAATTAAGTATGTTCAAGACACCCACATATCAAGCCACATTTCTGCTTCACCTCACAAAAAAAAAAAAATTAGAAAAATACAGCTCCATAAATCTACTGTAATTTTGCAGTCAGTAAATCTAGAAAGGAGCTATTTTAACTACAGATAAATTCTGGATTATTTCAAAATATAAAATTCTCTTCCAATTTTTATGTTATTTCTTTTCCTCACCTAATTAAACAAGCAAGGGAAAAGTATTTTAATTACATGCATAGAGGTATATTTACAGCCTTTAATAGACTTAAATAAGGTCCAACCACTGTGAACCATTTGTCATTTTGCCAGCGTATCATTTTTCCTTCATCCAATGCATTTTTACAAGCTGCACCAGTAGCCTAAAATGTCTTTTCTCAGTTGTAGCCAGTGTCAATATCCTACATCCAGAAGCCAGCAGGCACTCATCTGTGATTGAACCAACTGAGTCTCTTAACTACTCATCCCAGATAAGAACACATACCATGGGGCATCTAAGTTTAAATGTTAGGAAGGACTTATTATAGGATTGGGGGTAGTACTGGGTGAGTATGGGTGGGAAAATTTTTGCTCAGGAATGCATACTGTCAGGAAGTAGGGATTATTCCTTCTATGACTGAGCTTCTTATCAATAAGGTGGAAAAAATGGAATAAGGCAAAATCTGTAATTTGTAATGATAAATGAAACAGTCATATTATCCAGGATAGAAGAATTTTTGTGGTTTTGACAATTTTCATGCTTTCGTCTATATTCAGATGTAATTACAGAGTAATGTTGCTTTTTACTTGAACCCACAAAGCACAGATCCATTAACACCGTCTGTACTTGAAGTACTGTAAGGTTGTTTTGGTGCAGTAGAAGGCCAAGGCCAACCTGTGCACGCCAGGTAAATTCCTAACTATTATGGGCTAGTTTTCTCATCAGGAAAACTCTTCATCATTCAAAATTAAGGAATGCTTCCTGTAAATCTCTCCAAGTCCTGTCCCTCCAACTTAGGTATCTGTGTTTAGACCTCCAATCGCATGCTGGGAGTATATGGAGCACATGTCAAGCCAGGCTGACCACATCTGTTTACTACTCTGTCTCCTATCAGATGGGCGCTCTTGCTGGCAGGACATTTTACCTGGATTTGCTGGATGTCATCTGTTCTCCATCAAAGTCTTTTCTTCACTCTGATTCATTGTTCTTTCTGCCCAGAAGCTTGTCCTAGGGGTCAACAACATGCTCCCATGTTCTCTGGCTTGCAGTTGACTTCAGTGGGGAGGTCTGCTGGGAGAGGGGAGGAAGGGAGGAAAGGAAGGGCAAGGTATTAACCCTCCCTGCAAGGTTGCCCTAAGATAGATGTGTTGTTCCTTGTACCTTTCCAAGGGACATTTCCGCAAGATATTCCCCTTCTGGATCTAGGTACTGTTTTCTTCCCCCTACTCTTCAGGCCTCGTAGTGATAACAGCAACTTCTGTCTCACTAGCCTCAGGTACTAAACCAACCCTCAAGAGGAGTATATCTATGCTTTTATGAACAAACCTCCCTCTAATTATCCAAATTTAAGTGTTCTTTCTTTTTCCTGTTATGAATGTGTTTCATAGACTGGTTATGTGACTTCTGTGGTAGACATGATTTGGGTTGCTGAAAACAGACCTTGACCTTGCAGGCAAGTATTTTACACCTAGCCCAGGGCCTGGCACTCATTTGAACGGATGGATACATTTACTCTTCATATTAACTTTTCTTTTCCTATTTTGTGTTTGAAGAGTGCTTTCCAGGCTGATGGGAAAGAGACTGGCAGATTCTGCTGAAAGGAACAGGAGTAGTGTGGGGACTAAGTCACACAGTAGGAGATACTGCTAGAATAAGTGGCTAGGTGGTCAGGGACCCAGGAAGGGAGCAATACTGAAATAGAAACTATATTTCTATCTAAATCCACTTGTTCTAATCTAATGAAATCAAAGGTATTAAAATATTTTATCTGAATGAGATTTTTTAAGTGGGTACAGAAACGGGCTTTTACAGTCCTGCCTGGCAGACCGAGTTGTGTAGCACAAGCCACCATCTTCCCAAGAATTATCTATCCCACATGCAAAGTTTCAATGTGGCTTTTTCAAAATATGTTTTGTAGAAAACAGCCACATTTCTTTACCTGAGCAGCAGAGGATTATGCTAAATGTATTATTAGGAACCTATGCCACTCAAGTTCCTTGAAAAATCATCCTTCCACATCTGACTTCAATTTCAAAAAAAACAATTCCCATACCTGAGACAAGGAGATGCTACTATGTCTTTTCCTCCCCTTATCCTTTAAAACAGGTTAGCTACAAAGATTCTACATTTAGAACCATCTCTGAGAAGATCACAAGAGGGTGACAGTGTTGGCATCTGCAGCCGGGGATAGTATTAGCACGAAGATGATTTAATCGTTTCTCCATGCCAACAGCGGTTCCACCTGATTGTTCTCCAGCTGTTCCATATTAAAATAAATTGTAGACATTTAAAAGAGCTGGTAAACAGGGTAATAATGATTCATGTGCTCTCATATCTTAATAACCAACAGAGCTATTTGGGGATTAAATAAGGTAGGTAGCACATTGAGAAATTCCACTTAATTGGTTCAAAAAGTAGGAAAAGTCTCTTTAAGAATATCTTTTAAGTCCCCCTTTTATGCAAGATAATACAACAATGCTACAAAACACTATATTCTATCCTCAAAAGACATTTGAATGCAAAAGGGAAAAAGATTTTTTAAAAAGAGGAAAGTCATGGTTCATTTGGAGAGCTCAGATATTCTTAGAAATACTCATCTCTGTATATGAAATAGGAGTAGAATTCCACATATTCCTAAAAAAATTGAATTAAAGCTAATAATAAAAATATTATTTTGAGTATTCTATCAGCAAACTGTGTGTCCTAGTAAGAGATTTAATTCAACAAGTACAGAAATGGGGTGAATAGAATCCTAAATGTCTAGCAAAGGAGATATATATTTCATACAAACACACTCTTATAGTTTAGATCAGGAATGCTCCCTAAAGGCCCAAAGGCTGGGTCTCCAGCATGGTGCTATTGGAAGGTGGTAGAAACCTTAAGAGGTAGGACCTAGATCACTGGGGGCATGTCCTCAAAGTTGATTGTAAGAACTGACCCCTTCCTTTTCCTTTCTTATTTGTTTCCCTGACATGAGACAGACAATTTTGTTCCACCACAAGCTTCCACCATGATATATTGCCTTACCATAGGCCCAAAACAACAGGGTCAATGAACCATGAACTAAAACATCTGAAACTACATGTCAAAATAAACCTTTTCTCTTTTTAAGCTGGCTATCTCAAGTATTTGTTACAGTAATGGAAAGCTGACTAACTAAACAACATGGTGGTAAATTATCAAGGAAAAAATTTAAGTTTGCAAAGAAATTTTTTTAAAACTAGATAAATATTTAAACCTACAGGACTATTACAAAATGCTTATTTCTTGTGTAACCCATCACAGGAAGAAGACAATAACACTTTCTAAATCTAATACCAATTTTACTTCTCAATTATCTTTTATTTAATTGAATAAAGTCAGGTAATCAAATAATATAATGATATTTTACATTTTTATTTAGTATGAAAGTTATTAGAAGACACATAAGAGAAATGAAATGATATTTAATAAGTACATATAGTACATATTTTTCCTGTCACTCTAACTGCCACATTTCATTGTACATTCAAGGATTTGGGGCCTATGACTAACTCCAATATGACTCTGTTATATTCTACTCATTTTTTTGTCTTTTAGTTATATCTTTTTCCTTGACTATACATTCTGCATTCATTCACTTACTTTTCATCGACATGATCAAGGTTATAAAGGCTCTTTATTCTAATATCCAGAATCTGTGACTTGTGCTATAATTTTACAATTTTGTCTTCTTTTGTGTTCTCAAATTATCTCTCTTGATGAGTTTATTCTTTTTCTAAAATTAGTCAATGAATTGATACTCACTAAGCTGGACAATGTACAAAGTAAGGATTACTGAAAGTTAGAAAAGAAGACATGAATCTCACAGGGTTGGTAATACAAGAATACAAACTAGCAAATGGGATTGCTAAATAACTGAATAGTACATGCTATAGATTTTCAGTTAAGTTGCAATGAACTGGGCAAGGTTCAAGAAAAAGTATAAAAATGGATTGCTCTGTGCCAAAAGAAATTATGGAGAAGATTTGGAGGTAGATGAAAACCAGAACAACCAGAAAGCACAGGCGCCTTACACAGCAGTAAGGATAGAGACTCGGTAAGAGGGAACTACTGCAAAGGAGCAGTGGGAGATGATACCAGTCAGTCTATGGATGCCCAAGAAAGACAGTGCAGGAGTTGCCAAGGTCATGGGCTGAGGCCAGACAGATTCCCTTTCTAATTCTGGTTCTACAGGCCACAGTCTCCTCATCTATAAAATAGAAATGATAATAGCAACCACCTCAAAGATTCCTGTTAGTATTAAATGGGAAAATTCCTCTCACAATGCATACCAGGGAATCAAAATGTAGTTTTCATTATCAGCTCCACAGAGGGGTCTGGGTCTTACTGAAGGGTCTCAGTGTAGTTATATAATGAATCACTCACCTAAAAAACTCCCATTACCCTATCCAGGAGGTGGTGGTCCCTTTCCCACATCCTCTCTATGCAGTCTTCTCAGTGCCATTTGAAGTTAGTGTAACAGCACAGATTTGAAATGGTTTCTTACACAATCACTGCATCTCATCTCATATTGGCCTCCAGAATCAAGAGTCTCTCCTCTGCACTCAGCTATAGGTTCCCAATAATGTCCCGTGGCCCACTCTTACATATGTTGATCTTCACAGTATGTGAACACAGACTTGGGTCAAGAAAATCCTGTATTCAAATAGTAACTACATGTGATACTTTTGACAAGTTATTTTCTCTGAATTCAATTTTCTTACATAGAAAAAAAAGTATAAATAATAAATACAACTTGTATAGCCTGCTGTGAGGCTTAAATGAAATAACCAAAAGCAAAAGTATCTAACCAGAAAGAGAGCTGGGCACACTACACTTTAAGAGTCCGTCCCACTTCTTGGCAGCCATTGGGATTTAGTTTAATTATAATATAACAAAAAACATAGCACAATATAACGTGACATAGCTAGCTTAATTGTCAGAACAATCTTACAAGAGAGATGTTGTTACCATTCCCATTTTATACGTGAGAAACCAAGACTACATCAGTAAGCAGATGGATGACCTGCATCTATACGCTGGAAGAAAGGTTAAGGGGCTTGCAGAGTCACCCACGGGGAGGGTGGCAGAGTGGTATCTGAACCAGCAGTCGGACTCCAAGACTCTTCATCACCCTGTCCATCCTCACCTTCTCAGAATCCTGAGAGGGCAACAGTGTGGGTCAAAGTCAGCCCCCAGACCCAGGGGCATCTCTGACCTCAGTGCCTTTGGTTCACATAAAGCCACAAAGGGAAATCCTGAGTTCCCCAGGGAGGTTTTTACTTACTAGTCCATGTTTTATTCTTAAAGCCCAAAGTTGCAAGTAATTGGTACTGGTATAGAGAGGCCACCCTGGTCATGTAAGGCCCCAGTTGTTCACCCCTCTCATGTCTTTTTTCCTTCTAGAGAAGCACATCTTCTGAACACATTCTGCCTCCTCCTACCCATGATCTGACAAAATTTGTGATCCACTTGGCTTTGTGCCTCCTTGTGAGCCTGAACTGTGTAGGTACTATTTTTCTATTCAAGTACCTACCCCATCAGTTTGTCCCTCAGATTCTGTGCCAACAGTAATTTTTCCATCTTCAACACCTTCCACTTTTCTTCACCTGTTTCTGTTTTGTTCTGCTCCCTCCATTGCTTATCTTGGGCACTTCCCGTTTCTCTGCGTTGACAACAGAAGGCCTAGTCTTTTTATGGCAATTTCCACGGAACATTAATGTACCTGAAACTGCTCACTTACATTTCTTTGAAGACCTGCATTCAGCACTTTACTGGGGAAAATAAATATAGCTTACTTCTGAGAATAGGGCTCAAGTGTTTGCACCTTTTTTATAGTACAACGATCAACTACCCTCTTAAGTATATGACATGTCTTAAAATATATGTTGAAACATCTGCTGCCTCACTGAGCAGCCAAAAGCTATCTGTTTAAACCATGACTCACTTTTTGCTGATCCAGAATGACATTCTGTCTTATTCTTCCAGGTGCCTCCTGTTCTTCAGGAGAGAGGAAGTACAATTCCCACAGGGATGAAACGTATCTTCTACAACATCCAGCTAGGTCAGCCCCTCTGACTGGCCACAGCTCATATGCTGACTTGAAATAGAGTGACCTGATCTGATTTTGCCTGTGCTTGTTGGACACACAGTGTATGTTTCATATGAACGAATCCCTCACATCCACCTAGGATAAGTGCTTTTTCAGCTTCCCTCATCATCCTCCCACATTCTTTCTCGTGGCTGCATCAGTAAGCAGATGAGTGACCTGCATTCATACGCTGGAAGATCACAAATTATTTTTTGAGTCCTACAAATCAAACAAACCAAAACAAACAAAATATTTTAAATTGCATCATGGCAATAGCTGAAGAATTAATCTTGGACTGTGACACTTTCTCTGTGATATTTATATTGGACTGCCATTATCAATTTTCTCATGAAGCTCAATTTTATTTGAATTTATTTTATTTCAATTTCAGTAGTTGGTAATTAGCATATCTCTTTTGACTTGTTTTGCTTTCTACAACTGAAACAGTTATAATAGCTGTTTCTAGCAAGCATAGACCCTGCTGCTTAGGGGCATGTAATGGCTTCATTACAACCACTTTAAGCCATACTGTGATTATGGGGATTACCTGAGACCTCAAGGGTTCTTTCAATCCTGTGTAAACATTGTCACAGCATAATTTTGTGGATCTGTTTGTGTGAATGTGGTTTCTAGAAAATATTTGTCTTCTGTCACAAGTATTAGCTTATTTCAGGCTAGTAAAAATTTGTACTTATTAGATAACCAATCATAGAACAATAACTGTGGTTTCCTGACACCCAGGCTGAGCCTAAGTTAGGTGGCAGAGGTAAAGCCCATGGCACAAGGAGAGAGTGATACTTTCTCAGATACCTGGCATTAACCTTCAACATCGGTCAGGATGTGTTGTGCTTAAGGTTGAATTTTCGTGCATCTTTGAAGTTGTGAGGTTTCCTGTCATAGCTAGTTTGTCTTTATAAAAGGTGAGTGAGGGAATTGATTGAGAGTAAAGACTAGCAGAGGGTTGATTTACAGCTTTACCACACACCAGCTGCCAACCTGAGCAAGTTACTTCTGCTTACTGTGCCTTGTTTTCTTGTCTATAAAATGCAGATGATAATAGTATCAACCATATTAGATTGGTATTAGGGTTAAAAGAGCATAGAGGCATTGATATCAGTGCCTGAAGATAATAAAGACCCAATAAATGTTAGCTAGTGACATGGTTAGTTTTACACAGACTACAGAACCCACTTACCAAATCATACATTAATCTAGTGTTGCTATGAAGGTATTTTGTAGATGTGGCTAACACCTATAATTAGTTGACTTCAAGTAAAGGAGATTATTCTTTTTTCCACATTTAAAAACTTTTAGAATTCCAAAGGCAATGTTAAGAGAATAGGAAGACAAGCCAGCAAATAAAGAAATTGTTTGCAAAATACACACCTGAAAAAAAATTTAAATGGTCACATTTGTTAGCAAACTATTTTGCATATAAGCATTTGAAAAGAGCTCAGTATCATTAATCATCAGGGTATGTGGATCACAACCATAATGAGATACTACTGCATATGTATTATGATGGCTAAAAGCTACAAGATTGACAATGTTATTGCTGCTGAGAAAGCCCAGTGATAGGAAGTCAGTGTTGGTGGGAATATAAAAGCGTGATCATTTGAGGGAATTATTCTTGATAATATGGATAAGCCTCATCCAATCAATGAAAAGCCTTAAGTACAAAATTGAGGCTTCCATTAGGAAGAAGAGATTTGCCTCTAGACTGTATTGCCAGTCCTTGCCCAAGAGTTTCCAGCCAGCTGGTCTGCCCTACAGATTTCCAACTTGCTTGCTTGACCCCATAATTATGCAGACCTCTTCTATTCTTTGATAAGAAGTTTATTTTTGTTTTTTATTGTACTTAGGTTCCATGCAGTCATCTCAAACACTGAATTAGTGAACACAGAGCCATTTTTTTCAAGGGGAGATGAAAGGCCAAGTTCCGACAATCCTCTGATCGCACCTGTTTGTCAACTGATAGATACATGCCTTGTGTTATGTGTGTTTCTGACACCTGATTTAATATATATTTATTACAAATAATAGTGCAGTCTTTGAATGATTTAAAGCCAGGGCTTTTGAGGCCATTTGTGTTGGATAGGTTCATTTGCCAATGTGCTTATGAAAGAATCCAGTCTCATCTGCAGTGAAAAGCTGCTCCTCCTCATCACCCTTCTGTGTAACACTTGGCAGGTATCATTTAATTTTTTCCTACAGTCTCTTGATCTTCAGAACCTGTCCTGCAAATTTAACATTATTTCATGCTGCATGGTCTTTTGAAATGTGTGAGCCAGCCAGCACTGGCCAAAAAGGGCTTAACATTTCTCTGAGCCTGGGTTGCATGACCATACCTTCAATTTCTTGTATTTCCACCTCACAACACTGCTGTCGACTATACGTTTTTTTCTAGTCTGTCATTATCCTATGAGTTCACAAATTGAACCACGTTTTAATTTTTTCTGTAGCTTCATCAAAACACATAGATGTTATTTTTATACTTTCCTGCATGGCCTCATGTACAGAGCAGTGAGTCTCTTCTTTGTTTTTGTGTGAAGACTTCCTTCTTTCCTTTTTTTCTTTTCTTTCTTTTTTCTTTTTTTCTTTTTCTTTTTCTTTTTGGTACTGGAGATCGAACCCAGGAGCATTTAACCACTGAGTTACATCTCCAGCCTTTTTTTTTTTTAATTTTGAGACAAGGTCTTGCCAAGTTGCTTAGGGCCTCGCTAAAAGTTGCTGAGGCTGACCTCAAACTTGAGATCCTCTTGTCTCCACTTCCCTGAGCCACTGGGATTACAGGCATGCACCACTGCACCCTTCTTAAGTTTAGAGACACTAGGCAGTGCTTTAGCACAAGTGAAAACACCAAAAAATGCAAAAAATGAGAAGAAAACAAAATGGCACTATACAGAGGGTGAAAAGGACACTTTTTGAAACATAGGAGTGAGAAAGTGAAGGCACAGTGCTGCCACATTCAGCCTCCCGTGGGAACATGAATTGTCAGCCAACTCAAGTTTCTCTGCTTTGGCGTAACCATGGTTGCCCATTAAAGCACCATGAGTATTGATTTGGACATTACAAAAACACCTTAGCAAATATGGAGTCTGAAATTCAGCCCCAGGCAGTCTGTCTCCAGAGCATGTTCTCTTGACCAGTCTGCCACAGTGACTAGAGGCATGGGCACACAACAACAGCAGCAGAAAGAGGTGTTGTGGGGTGCTCCCTTTTTGAAGGAAGACAAAGAAGAGACAATGAGATGCACGTGTAGGAGGCCCAGTCCATATCTACATGCGAGATGGGGCTATGCTGTCAGATAAGGGGATGCCTAGAATAAGGATGAAAATCTGAGTGCTAGCACAAAACCCGGGAGACTTAGGCTTCTGGTAGCAATGGAGGCAAATCAGAATGACATACATGAGGCATGGGCCCTGCTATTCTATTTAAGAAGAAGTACATAGGTCTTCCCATGGACCAGTAAGAAGACACAGGCAACTCTTCTTCCCTGCGGCTTCCACTGGCATGATGACCCAGGAACAAGGGAAGACTCTAGGTGATTAGGCACTAGGGACTCTGACAAGATAAAATCTAGGAACTGCTTCGATGTGTCCTTGCAGGAAGATGCCAAAAAAGACTAGAAGCTTAGGAGCAAGGTTAAAGACTCTGAGACTCTTATCATCTCAGTGTTACCTGAGAAACAGTAATAGTCAGAGTCAATCATTAAGAATTTAGGGATATTCTTGCATAGATCTCTTTGGGTAATTCATGATCCAGAGAAACTAGGCTATGCAGTGCCTTAAAGAATTAGGACCAATTACAGGAGATCAAGAAAAAGTAACACCTGGGAGTCCTATAGTATGCCTTCTTCTACTTCTTTCTGAGAGGGAATTGATCATTTAAGCTGATTACCCAGATGTTGAAACAGTTTCTTGGATAATTTAGAGAAGATACACAAGGTCTCAAAAACAATACAAAGTGGAAATAGAGAAACTAGAGTCACCTTAGTACTTGCTCATGAGAAGAGGAGAGAGGAATAGAAATATTTTTAAAGTAGTTAAGGAAAACAAATGTATCTATCTCCATTACTTCATCTTGTAATAAGTGGAAGAAGTCCAAATGTTCAAAGTTATTCTTTGAGGGTAGAAGGAATACAGATGTTTGTTTTATTTTTCTATGTGTAATTTTTCCTATTTTTTAAACTATTCAGGAAAAGAAGCTTATGAATGAGCTATTTTTAAAATATGATTGGAAAATAAATAGTATGTTCTAGGTTAAAAAACTTAAAAAGAAAGAATATATATAAAATTAGGAGTACAGGACTTTTCATTTCATGAAGGAGTCATGATAGACCATGTGTACTTTTTCTTCTTACATAAAGTAACTGCTTCACTTTTTTAAAAACAGTGCACAATCATGACCAATTACAGTAAAACATCACTTTCACATGCCCACAGACAATATTTGTGCAGTCGTGAATTCACTTTGAAAGGTCCTGACCAAAAGCCCATAAAGTAATTATAACCTTGCAAAAAAATTCATCCTTCATAAATGTTATAGATAAATTTATTTCACTGAGGAACAGATCAATTCAACAAAAACCCATCAGATATAATCTCAGGACCCAGGTTTTAATTCTATCAGTGAACTGGCTGTCATTTTATAGTTCAAAATGTATTAAAGGGCTTCCTAGAGGTGGGGTGTGACAATTTTCACATTTAATTTCAGGGTGAATAAGGTACTTCTTAAAAGTGCGGAACCCAAGGCCATAGACTGTGAAATCTCATTTATCTCCAGCATAATGATGGCATGGATAAAACCAGAACAAATTATCAGTGTCCAACATGTGTAAAATGGCTAAAGCCACTTGGGACCCAAAGGATAAGGAGAGAAATAGATCAGAACAATGCTCTCCATGCCCATCGAGCACTGTCCATTGTCAAAGAAGAGGGCGAGGGGCTCAATCTCAAGGCTATGGGGGCAGACTGCATGAGGGAATCAGGATCTGGGCTCAGATCCTAAATCTGTCACTTACTAGCTATGCAAGGCTGTGCAAGTTAGACAACCTCCCTGTAATTGTGGGTGGGAAGGGAAGGCCTTCTTTTTAAGGACAAACTAACAGTTAAATGGATTAATTTACTGGCTCAAAGTAGTAATTTCTTTTCCTTCTCAATGGCTGAGAGATAATGAAACATTAATCCAAAACTCTTAAGAAATTGAAGAATAACATCATAGATTCATTAGGCAAGAAGCTTATCTGATGCTCTGTTTCCCATTCCCAATTCCAGAAAAAGCAGTCAGCCCCATGAGGATTACTGCATCATCATCATCATCATCATCATCATCATCATCATAAATAATTGCAACAACACTATCAGTAGCTGTTTATTGAATGTTTTAAGTTGTGCTAGGCCTTTAAAACTATTTCTATACTTTATTACAATTAAATCTTACAGCTGCCTTATGAAGCTGTGTTCCATTATTCTCATTTTTGGAGTGAAGAAATCACCTAAGATCACACTACACTACTGGATAAAATTGAGGCTCAAACTCAATACTTCTGAATCCAGAGGCAACTAGGTGCCTAATACCTAGGCTATGCTCCTTCATTGTGATTAAAGAGAAATAAGAGGAAATACCAGAATCATTGTTCAGAAAAAAAAATGTGTACACATATACACATCTAAAATGCATATATATAATGTGTCCTAAAGGCCCTTGTGGTAAAGGCCTGGTTTTCTGCTTAGTGCTATTAGAAGTAATGGAACTTTCAAGAGGTGGGGCCTAATGGGAGGGTTTTAGGGATGTGTCCTTCAATGAGATTACAGAATTCTGTTCTCTTCCTCTCTCTTTTCTTCACTTCTTGGCCATGAGGCAAATGGTTTTGCTGCTCCACACATCTTGCCATAATGTGCTACCACAGGCCCAAAGCGATGGAGCCAGCTGAGCATGGACAAGACTATGACCATCTATGACTATGAGGTCTGTGAATAGACCTCTAAAAGTATAAACCAAAATAAACCTTTTCTCTCTATAAGTTGATTGTCTCAGGTGTTTATTTGTTATAATAACAAAAGGCTGACTAACATAAGCTGAGGTTCTGAAAGTATCAAAAAAGGGTATTTTTTAAAAGCTGTTAAGAAAAGACTAAAGAAACACAAGCAGGCCTTTTCAACTTAGTTTAATCTATTAAATAAATACACTCTTCTGTGAGGATTTAGTGTGTTAACACACACACAGGCCACCTAGCACATTCTAAACACTGATGACCTTTATAACATTTACCCACCATACATTTATTTTTACAATGTATTTCTTTATACTTTGTTTTTGTTTTGTTTCATATGCTATAAGCTTATAAAAAGTGAGCAAATAATTTACATCATAAACATGTCAAACCAAGACTATACCATTTTCCCCTTTAATTCAGTAGAAAAAGAGGAAATTTGTAGAAAGAAACTTATTCTCAATAATTCTTCAGCATTGATTTTGCATATGTCATGGTTTGGATGTGAGGTATCCCCCAAAATCTCCTGTGTTAATGCAGAAAATTCAGAGATGAAATGATTAGATTATGAGAGCTGTAACATAATCAATCCATCCTAGTTTGAATGAACTGAATGGGTGGTAACTGTAGATGGTAGGCCACTGGGTTTTGCCCTGGGAGGGTACATCCTCCCTGCAGCCCTTGCCTCCCTCCTTTTAGGCCACCATGAGCAGACTAGCTTCCCTCCACCATGCACTGCCACCATGATGTGCTGCTTCACCTTGGGCCCAGGGCAGTGGACTCAACAAACCATGGACAAAACTTTTGAAACTGTGAACCAGAATAAATTTTTCCTCCTTGTTGGTTATTTTGGTCACAGCAATGCAAAACTAATGGTATGCAATAAACATGGGGAAATTCTAACATTACCACTTATTACCTGCTTCTATGTACAAGGTTGTTTTATAGCTTTTTAAAGTGTTATTTCATTTAGTCCTCACAACAACCCTAAGGTATAGGTATGAGTAGTTTCATCATTGCATACATGAGGAAATTGAGGCACAGAGCTTAATAAATTCACCAAGGTCATATACTGGATAAATAGTGATGCAGAGTAAGAAACCAGGTACTTTGGCATGAATGCGTCCGTGCCCTTAGCTACTCTATATACTGTCTGCTTCATAGGGTTTAGTAAGTAGAAAACATTTAAAATATGTGTAAAATGATCAGCATAGTTCCTGACTTTTAATAAGTACCCAATCCAGAGTAGTTATTGTGGTCACCATAATGGTTATTGGGTTGATAATCATGAATCACAATATTTTCAAATTGTTTTAATATCTGCCATCTCATTTTCCTTTGCTGAAAAAAAATTGGCTTTCTAAATTCTTTGAGACTACAAAGATTTGCTGCTTGGTCTAGAATTATGTTCTCATGAAAGAACTATCAATATATCTCCTGAGTTTTTACAATATAAAGATGAACTGAGATTGATTTTATTATAATCATAACCTTTCAGCAGGCTACATTAAAAAGAAGGAAGGAGGGAGGGAGACACACAGTGAGAGAAGCAGAGCAGAGATAATGCAAAAAGCTCTATCTTGTGTTTAGAAAAAGAATGGGAAGATGTTTAGTGATCTTGAAATTACAGCTCTGAATCAGAGATTGAGAATTCCATATAGTGACTGTTTAGCATATGGAAAAGCTTAAAGTCTAAGAAATTCTACCTAGCAGCTTTTCTGACAGTGACTGAATTGCATGTCAACTACAAATGCCTACATTCCAATAATGTTTCTCCATATATGCATCTAGTATAGATTAGAAAGTAGATGCGTAACTTTTATTAGCCTTAAGTAAGAAAGGAAAGTGTTTATCTTTCATAGACCAAAATTCATATGAGTGATGAAAAGTTGGTAGTACCCAATCAGCATTAAGCAAAATGGACCAAGTTTACTGGTAGCTAGAACCTCTACCACATGCTACCCATAAATTAAAGAAATGTTGCCTCCATAACATGTGATTTATTTGGAAGAAGCTTTTAGTGCTAACTTCTGAGTGAAGCCAAGGAGCATTTTATTGAAATGAACAATTTTAGTGGTGAGTTCAAGTATCAACACAACTTCCAATAAACTCTCTGATGAACATATCAGTGTAAAGAACACACGACCAGGAGAAGATGAATTAAGCCATTCGGCAAGGCTTTATTGGAATGCGCGCCCTCGGACCAAATCCCCTGTCCATCAGAGCGTGTCAGGAGAAATGGCGTCTGAGATTCCTTGCACAGAGAATTTTAAGAAAACCCAGTCAGGAAGGGGAGGGCTTGGGAATAGGAAGAGAAGGCCAGAGTCCTTCCTGATGGGTCAGGTAAACTCGCTGATTGACAGGAGGCGTGTCCACTAGTGATGTCACATCTGGCTTGCAGCTCCGCTGACCAGTTTCCTTAATTGGGCATCTTAGACCCTGACCAGACCTAACAATCAGCATAATTTGTGTTTTATTATATACACTGGGGACTTGATTTGAAGGACTAACAACATCCTTGATGGGACATGGGCATGAAATCCCTTCTCATCAGAAGCAAAATGTGGATGATCAGTGGACAGGATAGGAAATCCTTTGTCCCCTGCTCTCAGACAAAGATGCACTGCAATGGAGGAAGAGCTAGCAGCCAAAGCCATCTGCAGCTGAGGGAGATGGAAAGCTGCTTGAGTCCAGAGTCCTAACCAATATAAACATCTCCCTACTCAAGAACTCCCTTCGAAGATCCTCTCATTCATACAGGGCAGATGATGGTTGTGTTTGGGAGTGGGGAATAGAGTGAGGGCAGAAATTTCAATCACTAAGAAAGCCTATCCTCAAAAAGAAGGTGAACAAGGCCTTCTTCCTAAGACCGAGGCTAGAGAGAACCAAGAAATACAGGAGCTCTCACCATAAGTCTCCACCACACAGCAAGCAAAGCAACAGCAATCTACTGCTCAAGAGGAGTAAGACTATGACAAAATGTCTATGCAGCTCGAACATGCAGGCCTGCTGACTGCTAAGAACAGGACTGGAATGATGAAAAGAGACCTCCAGGAATCCAAAATAGCACCAGCCCATCATGGGAGGAACTTGAGGTACACGAAAGGTTAACAATAGCAACAGCAGCAATAAACCCCACTCAGCTACCAATAACCACAAAGGGCCCAACAAAAGCAGCCATGTGCCCATTTCAAGTGTGCATTAGTCAGCTTTGCATTAATACTATAAAATACCTAACATAGTCTACTTACAAAGTAAAAACAGGGTTATTTGGTTCATAGTTTCTGAGATTCAAAGTCCAAATAGCATAGGGCAGGCTTGGTAAGGACTATTCCTTGGTTGTATCATCACATGGCTAATGGCAATGTCAGAAGGCAAGACCAACTGATTACATCTCAATCCAGGAGCTGAGAGAGTGGGTGCAGCCAAACTCAGCCTTTTATGACAACCTCTCATGAGATCTACCAAGGAGTTCCCACATGCACATCTGCCTTCCAGAGGTACACCCCCAACAACCTAAGGATCTCCCACTAAGCCTCACCTCCCAAAGCTTCCATCACCTCCCAAGAGTGCCACCCTGTGGACAAAGCCTTCAATCACAAAGGACCCACATCTAAGCCAAGGCCTACACATAAATGGCACTTGCCTCCATCTTTATTGCTCTTTCACATAAAATATCCAGTATTCAATGAGAACTTATACAAAAAAAAAAAGAGGAAGAACTATAACCTCAAATAATAAAGCAGTGAACAGAACCAGACTCAAAACTGGCATGGATATTAGAACCTTCAACAAATAATTACAGTGGTTGTCTTAAAAGGATTTAGAGTAAAGGGTGGACAACATAAATTTGCAAACAGGAAATTTCAACAGAGAAATAAAAACTCTAAGAAAATAATTCTAGTATAGTATCTAGTATAGCATAACAAGGGTTCTAGTATAGTATTTAATATAGATGATGGAGAATTGGAGAATTACTTCCACAGGCTTATCAGCAGATTGGACCATAGCAGAGAAAAGAACCAATGAATTTGAATATAGAAATGATCCAAACTCAATGACTAAGAACAAAATTGGGAAAAATAATCAGATCATCCAAGAACTGTGGAATACTATCAAACAGCCTAACATAACATGTACTTGGAGTACCAGGAGGACAAACATAGAGGACAGGGAAGAAAGAACGTTTCAAGAGATGAGCTTCAAAATGAATGAAAGAAAGCAAACCACATATCCGAGAAGTTCAAAGGGCCCCCCCAATGTAAGTACTCAGAAAAACACACTGAGACACAGATAAGGAGAAATCTTTAAGGTGACCAGAAAAAAGAGACACATTTCCTATAGAAGCACAAAGATACAAAGGTGAATAGTTTTCTTATGAGAAATTATGCAAGCAGAAGACAATGGAGTGAAGATTTTGAAAGAAGGAAAAAAAAACTATCAATGGAGAACTCTGCACCAAATTAAAATACCTTTCAAAAATGAGGACAAAGTATTTTTCAGGCAAACAAAATCTGCAAAAAATAACTTTTCCTACCACCTGTTTCTTTAGCATTAGTCTGGGAGACCTGGTCACATCACCAACTATGTAGAAGAAAACAAAACATGGGTAAGGTGGAGGTCTTTAGGGCAACGGAATGAACAGAGGAGATAATGTGAGATCTGCAGACACAAATCCAAATCCCAAGACTGTTCTTCCCAGCAGTGTGACCTTAGTCTTGTTATTTAGCCTCAGCTGTGAGAGGCACAGAGGGGTACTTTAGGTCATAGCCTCTGGACATAGACAACTAAGTCTTCCTTTGCCACCTTCTTGCTATGTGACCTTGAGAAAGTTACTTAACCTCCATGTGCTTCAGCTTCCTTAAACTGTAAAGTAACTACAGTACCTACTTCTTAGGATTGTCTGAAGATGAAATAATTCAAACTCTGTTAAGTGTTTTAAATACTGCCTGGAAAGTGGAAAGCACCATTTAAGTGTTTGCACTTTTATTATCATTAAATAAAAAGGATATAATAACTCACAGAGCATTTATAACAATTACATGAGGTCTTAGGAGAGCTACTGTATCATACAGCTAAGAGCATAGACACTTGTGAACTTGTGACCAGACTATATGTCACAATATAGCTAGCTCTGCAATTTAGAAGCTGTGTGATCATGGGCACTTACTAGACTTCTTACACTTCACTTCTCTTCTCTATGAAACAGAAATAAAAAGAATATTTGTCAAAATTTCAGTATAATTAAAGTACTACATATATAACAAAGACTATAGTGCCTGATCCAATACCATGAGGACAATAAATGTTGCTTCAAATTATATTACATATTTGTATGTTTAAGATACTCTTTGGCATGTAGTGCACAAGCAATAAATCTTCCTTTCTCCCTCCCTGACCATATTTTTGGCATCACAGAATGGATTCTCCCTGAAAACTAAATACTTCCCAACCACTAAGAGTTGTTTGCAATGTATTAGCAGGTGGTGCCGTGAATGTATTTGTGTGCCTTTCTAAAGACAGATAGTCTGTTTTCTGAAGTCCAGGCTGGCTATATTGATTCAACTGGCATCCACTCATGACCACTAACATGGAAGGGGCACTGTAATATAGTTCCAGAGACACCACAAAGCACTGTTACATGTCCTCAGGTAGATAACTACCCATGAGGTGATCCTGGCAATTAAAGAATTACAATTCGATATGACAAATGCTTTAATAGTACCATGATACTGCAATAAATAAAGAATGTGGATATCTCTTAGCACACTGGTTTCATTTCCTTTGGTTACACACCCAGCAATGGGGTTGTTGAACCATATAGTAGTTCTATTTTTAACTTTTTGAGGAACTTCCATGTTGGGTTTCATAATGACCATATAATTTACATTCTAACCAACAGCGTGCAAGTGTTTCACAACAGCCAAAAAAATATGAAATCAACTTACATGTCTATCAATAGATTAAAGAAAGATAAAGAAAATGTGGCATGTGTACATAATGGAACTCCATTCAGCCTTATAAAAGAAGGAAATCCTGTCATTTGTGACAACATAGATGAATTTGGAGGACATTAGGCTGAGTGAAATAAGCTATGCACAGAAAGACAAATAGTACATGATTTCACTTACCTGTGGAATCTAAAAAAGTCTAAGTCATAGAAGCAGAGAGTAGAACGTTGGTTATCAGTGACTGGAAGCAGGAGGCCGGGGCATTGAGGAAATGTTGGTCAAAAGATATAAATTTTCACTTAGGAGGAATAAGTTGAAGAAATCTACAATAGCCTCCTTCCTGCTTGTCCACCAGGGATACAGTCAACACCCCCAGTGTATGCCTGAAGCCACAGAGAGAAGCCTGCTGGACCCTATGTAGATTCTGACTTTTCTTACACATACATATGTATGATAAGGTTTTATTTGTAAATTAGGCATAGTAAGAGATTAGAAAAGATAACTAATAATAAAAAAGAACATTTATAACAATATATTATAAAAAAGTTATATGAATGTGGTCTCTCTTGAAAGAGTGAAGACAATATTAATATTTTGGGATGGTAGTTGATCATTGGTAATTGAAACTATAAATAATGAAACCAATAAAACCACAGATAAAAGGATTTCCATAATGATAAAGGGGTTAATTCACCCAGAAAACATAACAACACTTAATGTGTATTCATATAATTACAGAATTCAAATATATGAATAGAAAACGATGCTACAATAGTTTTATGGATGTGGTCACTTTGTGTTAGTATTAGTTGATGTCCTTCCATGCCCCCACTGTCCTCTTCCTGCTCCACCAAGGTGAGTGACAATGGTCTTGATGCAGCCAGCCTAAGGTCTACAACTGAATACAGGAATACTTCTACCTCCCAAGGAAGTTACAATTTTCATAGCAGCAAACGAAAAAACAAATCTCATACTCAAATGAATGGAAGTAAGTAAGAAGAAACTAGTAGTGACCCACAGAGAACTGGGGGAATCACACTTCCCCACAGATCTGAAAGTAGATCCACCTTCATGTCATTACTTGTGCTTAGAGTTAAGCATGTTTACTTATAAATTAGGCCTCAATGCTTAACAACAGACTTTAGAATGACAAGAGGCATCTGCTAAGCCAACATGAATCCACAAACACCACTTTAACTGGGAGCTGTGTTTTCTGTGGAGATTCATTCTTTAACTTCACACTTTGTTCATTACATTATTTCATGTTGACAGGTAGCATCTTTGTGAAGTCCAGAATATTCAAATGAATTCAGTCAACAAGGAAAGGTGTTTTGAAATAGGGGAAGGAGAAATAACGGGTGAACAACAATTTCGTTCAAAAGCCAATGTTACCATTTATTAACAACACGTGAGTCAGTGACAGACTTTTTTTCTGTCACAGATTTCACAGCATTGACTCACCAAGTTTCTCTCATACCTGCATGATGCTATTAATAATTATCTGAAATATGTTGGCCTCTCAAAGTTTTATGTGTAGTAAAACCTTAACATCCTGCCTTAGGAGGTTAAATAATATGGGGATAATTTAAACAACGTCTTCTACTTTGAAGGAAAATAATGAAGCACAAGGTTTATGAAAACAAAATTTTAAAATGACACATAAACCAGATGAGGTGGTACACATCTGTAATCCCAGCGACTCAAGAGGCTGAGGCGGGAGGATCAAAAGTTCAAAGCCAGCCTCAGCCATTTAGTGAGACCATTAGCAACTTGGTGAGACCCTGTATCAAAAAGATAAAAAGGACCAGGATTGTAGCTCAGTGGTAAAGCACTCTATGTTCAATTCCTGGTACCAAATAACATATAATAAAATGACACATAGGAGTTAGTTACTCATTCTAATAGTGCTAGTCAAATATTTGTGTGTCTCTTTATGTCTTATGAGTTTACAAGCCTTACAGATTCACGTTAGTGCCGAATATGAGATTGTTCTCTAAACCCAACCCTGTCTCAGCGACTTTATTTACATGAATTTGTGCAAGATAATTAAAGACTTTTAAGACTCACTCAGTGGAAATCTAACAAATGTTTCATCCACACCAGGCATGTGATGAGTCCATTTTAATTTAAAATGTCAAGATCTTCAACCAGAAAGTCCAAGAGGGCAGGATTTGGTTTTGTTGATTATTGTCTCCCTCTAACACCTGAAATGACACCTGACATGTGACAGGCACTCAATAAATGTTGTTAGGTGAGGTACTATCAGAGAACTGCAGCAAAAGCCACTGCAGAGAAGGAAATCAATATCCATGGATTCACAGAGTCAAGGACTGTCTCGTTGCATATCATGGGGATGATCATCAAAACATGAACACGCTCACACCTACCAAGAATAGAGAAAATAAACAGAAGTGCTCATATGGAAATCCTCAAGATTTCTAAAGTTAAAGGAAAACATTGTGTGCATTAATTTGACATGTGGGGAGAGGCAGAAAGAGAGATAATGCAAAGTATTTCTCATTCCAGAACTAATAACTCACAGAGAAGAATGATAGTCAATGAAACTTCTAATCCAGAGTGGTGTGTACCCACAGTCCAGGGTCTCTCACACAGTAAATTCTACTTTTATGCCAATCACCACAAATAAAATAAAATTAGCAAACCAAATAAATGAAATGAGAAGGAAAGTATCGTTCCCCATGATGGATTTGAAGACATATGAAACCCAATTTTTATTTACCTAAAAAAGTATTTAGCCAGATTTGTATCAACTTCAGAATAATAAGCTCAATGTAATTTCATCCTAGCGTTTTGTTTAGAAACAATTCCCACATGTGAACTAAACAATAATGGCAGAAAAAACAAAATCTACAAAAACACCCCAAGACGCCTTATTCCCACAGTACCTTTATGCTTTGCTCTAGACTGCATTGAGTCTCCCTTCCCCAAATTCAAGTGTGGAAGCATTAATCTCCAATGTGGTAGTCGTGGGAGATGGGGCCTACGGAAAGAGATGAGGTTTAGATGAGGCCCTCGTGATAGAATTAGTTTCCCTAAGCAGAGTCAGTGGCAAGCTTTCTTCTCATTCTCTCTCTGCCATGAGGGAGCATGGTAAAGTGACCATCTGCAAGCCAGGGAGAGGGCTCTCATTAGGAAACCAAATTGTCTGACACCTTGATCTTGGACTTCCAGCCTCAAGAACTCTGAGAAATAAATTCCTGTTGTTTTAGCCACTACCGTGTGGTATTTTGCTATGGCAACGTGAGCCAATCAAGACAGATTTTCAAGAAAATAATTATAATAACAAAACAAGGATAACAAGTCTATACTCCCATCATTGAATGATTAAGGCTCATTAGGGGTTTAGATATGCACTGTCACATCAAGTTCTGAGACTTCTCCTGAGGAAGGTACAATTGACCTTGTCAATTTACACATAAAGAATTGGAGGTTCACAGAAATTAAACATGTCCAAGAATTATTGGAGTCATGATTTAAATTAGGGCCCTCTGATGATAGAATCAGTGATCTTAAGTCCTTGAGTGTATTCCTTCTTCAAAGTTTTTATTAAACTCAATCTACCACCTGATACAAAAGTACAGATTTCAAAAACTCAATACTTGAACATGTATATGCAAAACTGTAACAGTTTTTTTTTCTCAAAAGAATGGAGCTGCCTTCTGCTCACAAACACGACACATTCATGGAACTGTCCCAGGGTCAGCAGTGCTGCGCATTGCTGCCCTCTTACCTCACCCTCTGAAATTGTTGGTATTTCAGGCTAAACACGAAAGTAACTGCAGCAGTCCACCACCTGGCTCCTCACCTACACCAACTGCTTGCCAGAACTCCAATGCCAACCTGCCTACCCCACAGCCTAAGAGTGTAAGTGCCTGTTCTGGATACACACATACTGCCACTCACCTTGCAGCCTGTTAGTGACTTAACCTCTTGGAACTCAGTTACCTCACATGCAAACCAAAAACTGTGATATTTGTCACAAAGGGACATGGTGATGGCTATGTGAGAAATAGACCCGAGTGCCCAGCATACCCCTGGCACTTAGGAGGCGGGCATGTATTCACTCCCCTCCCCTTTCTCCTTCTCCACCTCATTTGACTTCTCACGCCACCCCTCTACTTCTCCTCTTCTTCCTCAAACCCTGGTTCTAGAATCTCCTTCTATTATTAACCTCTCCGGTCTAACACCTTCTATCAATCCTCCCTAGGGGTTTCTTCTCTATGACTAACTATTATGGTTTAGATTTGGGTGTTCTCCCAAAATTTATGTGTGAGACAATGTAAGAAAGTTTATAAATGAAATTATTGGGTTAGAAGAGGCTTAATCTAATCATTGCACTAATCACCTGAAAGGGATTAACTTGGTGGCAACTGTAGGCAGGTAGGGTGTGGCTGGAGGAGATGGGTCCTGGGGGAATATGCCTTTGGAGTATATATTTCGTCCTTGTTAAGTGGAGCTCTCTGTCTGCATTCTAGTAATGTCCTGAGCTGCTTTCCTCCAACACACGCTATCGCCATGATGAGTCCATACCTCAGGCCCCTGGAATGGAGTTGGCCATCTCTAGGCTGAGACCTCTAAAACTGTGAGCCTCAAAATAAACTTTTCCTCTCCTATGTTGTTCTTGTTAGGTCTTTTGGTCCCAGTAGTGAAAAAGTTGAGTAAAACACTAACCATCCTCAGGAATCCCTTACCAATGAAATTTAAAGTATAAAAATCTGCCATTGCTCCAGCTAACACTCTCTTTCTCCCCATCTCTTCATTGCCAAACTTACTGAAAGTGCTTTGTACTCCACTCTAATGCTGCCTTACCACCCACTTATTCATGAGTTCATTTCACAAACACGTGCACACCTACCATTTGCCTGTGTTGGAAACTGGGAATACAGTTGTAAGCAAAACCGACATGGTTCCTGCCTGCATGGAGTCTTCTTGGAGTCTGACTTCAGACGCACCATTCTGCTGAAGTCAGCATGTTGAAAGTCATCAACCCTCACCCAACTCATTCCTCCACTGCCCCTCTAAATCATTTCATGAGTCCCTTTCCTCTCTCCCTCAAGGATATCATGTCCTGAAAATTATCCTCCCCAAAACTCTCATCCCAGCAAATCCCTCACTGGCCTTTCTATGTCAGTCGAGATCTCTGCCCACTCCATGGTCATTGAGGCCAGAAACCCAGGCACCCTTGGTTCTCCCTCTCTTCCCTCATCCCACCCACTAGCAGGGCCTATAGGCTCTTTATTCAATCAAACATGTCCCTCAACTGCCCACACTCCTCATTCCTCCATTGTTGCCACATTAGCTCAAGATCCACCCACTTCTCAGTTGACAATGTAGCAGCCTCCTAAATGGTGCCCTGCTCCACTTCAGCTCCCTACAGCCAATCCATCACACAGAAGTCACAGTGATCTTTAAAGCCAATTGGATCATATCACTCCCTGCTTTAAAGTTTTAAAATAAAAAGGCTGAAGGCTTCCCATCCCATTCAGAACCAACCCACCCTTGCCTCCATGACCAACACAGTCCTCTTCATCTGGGGCCTACTCAACCCCTGTCGCCTTCCTTTCCCCTCCCCACTTGTTCATCACCCTCAAGCCGGAAGCCTCTGACAGACCCTCACAGGGCTGACTGCTGTCCTCATTCTAGCTCAGCTCTGAGCTCACCTGCTAGGGCAGCCTGCCCTGATGTACCCGGCCAGCCTGCCACTCTCTATCACATCTTGCTTCACACTCTTCAGAGCACTCACATTGCTCATTCATTGTTGATTATTTCTTGTCCATCTTCCTTTACTAGAGGGGAAATTACACAGAAGGAGAGACCTTGTCTTCCTTATTCACCAGCTCATTCCTGATGCCTGGGACATGTTGGTACATGGTAGATGCTCAATAAGGATTCGTCAAATGAATGACTGAAAGAATGAATGGATAGGAACTACAAAGAAGGGAATAACTAGGAGCAAAGACTCTAAATAGGGGGTCTTCTAGAACTCAACAGAAGACACAACTTAATAATACAATTTTATTGCTATAGATAAAACTCTCCTATTATTAAATTCTTACTTTTCCTTTAGAAGCTGTGACACCTGTGCTGGTAATCTGTCAATCTCCATAACTGGGTCAAAGAACATAATCACACAACCATAGAGGTTTGAGGAAAATCACATGCTTTAAAAGTATTTTCCTGTGTCTTCATATTTCTGAGAAGGGTCGTTGGGGTTCCCTCTTATATCTGTGCATGTTGGATTCATATCAAACATAAAGAGTAAGGAGAAATGAGAGATAGAGAAATGCTCTCCCCCCCACAAAACTGGGGTTGTCTATTCTCTGGTGCCCAGAGCTCTTCCACCAGGGAGGCAGTGTTTTGTTTGCTGCGCTGGGATCAAACCCAGGGCCTTGCCCATGCTAGACTAGTGCTGTACCACTGAGCTCTGCCCCCATCCCGCTCTTCTGAAATGAGGCTTCACAGACCATAGCACATCACCTTGCTTCCAAATGAGGGCCCACACAAGACTCCTGCTTGATTTCCTTTCTCCTCTTTGGCCACCCTTTTCTTTCTCTTATCTAATATGGGAAACGAAGGAAAGGAGGGAGGGGAAAGGAACATCAAGAGAAAGAAAGGAAAGGAAAGGAACATCAGTTATGTCTGATTCATTCTACTGTCCTTCCTGGTCCCATCCCCCACCTTCCCTTCATTCTACTTTGCCATAACTTTCCTATGTTCTTATATGAATACACAATCAGTGTACTTCCACATCATGTACGACCACAAGAATGAAAAGTTATTCCATGTATGTATGATATGTCAAAATACATTCTACTGTCATGTATAACTAAAAAGAACAAATAAAAATTTTTTAAAAATAAAGTCACAAGGAGCTGCCTTAGTCTTCAGTCGTCACAGTCATCACAAGCTACACTAGGTGATGCCGAATTCTAGAGGTGCCCGGAGACAGGTAGCCCTGCCTGGCACCTCACCAAGAACCACATGGCTCACAGGACACAGGAATCCACTGCTCTTTGTTGTCAGTGGGGAGTGGCAACCACCCCAACTTCCTTTATGGGAAAACCACTGCTGCCTCCCTTTCTCCCAGTGAGAAGGGGTTGATTGTGTCCCTGGGCTACACTGATGGAGGGCTTTTTGCCCCTGAATGCAATGGAACTTCAAGAAAAACAGAGTCAAACATAACAACCAAACTTCAACAAGATACTGGCAGTCATGGGACCTACTCCAGCCCCTTCCCAAGTCAGGCTTTTAATCACACCTTTTAATTCCTTCAATATTTTTTCCTCTGGTATTTTCCTCCATGTTTTAAAATAACACAAATATTCTAGTAGTGGCTGACTTTTCAGTTTTCAGCATTATCACATTGATTTCTTTCCATAAAAGTCTCAGATTGGCTGCCCTGTATTGTTACCAACGTCAACAACACAGACGGGGTGTGCTCCTGTTCACACATACAAACACACACCACCCTTCCCCTGCTCCTCCACTATTCTCTCACAATACTCAGTGATGTCAGTTTTCATATTTCATTATCCAGGCCATGTAAATATTGTTGGTAGTATAGTTGCATTTTCTCTTTTAAACCACATTGGGATGCAATTTTGTGCCGATCAGACTATCAGAAAGTAAAAATATGATGTTACAAAGTGCTGTGAGGATATAGCACAGAAGTTCCCATGTACTACCGCGGAGAGTGCCAATGGCTACTGCGCACCCGGTGACTCTGGGGAAATTGTTTTCTATCTCTGATTTCTCCTTTATGATGCAAGGAAACAGGGTTGGGTGGGCCTTAAATGACTTAATACCTGTCAATAACATAGCACAGTCCTCATACATAGCCAGCACTCAAGAAATATTACCTATGTGGGCCAGATCTCTCTGTTACATGGGCTCATTGTTCTTTTATAGCAATCTTCATGACTATAAATTAAATTTTCACATAATCACTTATGTGATATCTGCCTGCCCACTTGCTCTTCAAAGACAAGAACCATACCTGTTTTGCTCCCAGTTCTATCCTTAATTCTGGAAGGGTGTCATAAACAAAATAAATTTATTTTGAACAGATGGATAAGGGAAGAATGCATGAACGAGTGTCCCTGCTTATATGGAGATGCTGAGCATGAGGGTTAAAGTTTCTTTAAAAGTACAGAATTAGAAAGTGAGTTATGAGGCTTCTAAGCTACATATCAGCCTTGTAAATCCTTTCACAGGCTTGGAAGTTTGTTATGATAGAAGTCAAAGGTAGAACAAAAGGAAGAATTATCCTTTTGGAAAAAATCCTGGGTATATAGACATAGGGTTAAAAAAAAGGTAAAGAATATATATGATGGTTGCCAGAAAGTCACAATACAAGAAGAGACACTAACAATTCACAGTTTCAAAGGCTCAGGATAGAACCACAGGAGAGTGTTTATTGTCTTCCAGTTTGTTCTTGGTAAACAAAGTGGAAGGAAGATGAGGGTAGGTTTTTGTCTATTTGTTTTGTTAATAGGCTTTTTTGAAAAACAACTCTGGGTTCACATTGAAATTGAGCAGAAAGTACAGAGTTCCCACATTCTCCCTACTCTCTTCCCCCACCCTAGAAGGAGCTTTTGAGGTACAGCTGAGGAGATGCATTCCAGCAGAAAGAATATAGCAAAGAAGATGGGTCACTAGGTCTCTGATAAGTAAGACTGGCCTGCCAATTTCTATATTACATTACAATTGTTCCATTGGTTAAGAGGAAAGAAAATCTAATATGAGCCTTAGGGAAGTACTAGGGCTTATGGCAGTTGAACATTGGGGCATTTGGTATAAAATCCATGCTCCAGATGAGCTTGGGTTACAGTGATGACTGAGTTCTTTGCCTTTTATATGCAGCTTTTCTTGTGAGGGATTTACAGAGAGCGAACCAAGCAGCTCTATTAAGCTATCTGAATTATCAACTTCACAGGCAGGAAGGTGATTAAAATTTAATGACATATCCCAGCTTGTTGCCATTCAGTGGAACTGTCGTCATCTTCCTGTCAAGGAGAATAAAGAAGTAGGAAAGTTGAAAAGAAAAAGAAGGGGAATATTTTTCAGGTAAAAGTCTTTATTTGACAAAGTAGGAGAATAAATCAGCCATGTAAAGAAAAAGATCAAAAGTGATTTTGTCTGATAATTACTGACTTAGAGTCTGCATGTCAAATGGTTACTATTTATAGATTTAATAGGGGAGAAAATTCTCAGCCTGTGCTGCAGCTTCTAATTTGCTTAGTCATGACATTCTTACTCATTCATTCGGTATTCCACACATTAAAATGTTTGTGCTTTACACTTTATTAAATGCGCTACTAAAGTTATGCTTTAATTCAAGTAGAATGTATGAAAATAATATAACAATTAGCCTATGTGATTCAAACTGACTGTCTGTGGAACTGCACTGGACAAGTCCTCAAACTGGGAAGTTTTCCCCAGCAGCATCACTGAAAGACATAGAAAGCCCTGGAGGTAGGCAGCATCCTTTGATGTACATCACCCCTTTGGATGCAAGTACCTGCTTAGGGACTCCACACTGGGAAGACTTGGAGGCTCTAAGAAAACACTAAAGACAGCATATGTCAGCCTCTAGAGAAGATCAGGGAAGTGGACACATGACATACAGAGCCAGAAGCAAAGGATGTGTGTGTAGCAACTTTTCATTGATAAATCTTAAGCTTACTTCGATGTGACTATGACATGTGACAAACACAATAACTCTCCCTCTGTGACCGGTTGGCTATAAGCAATTTATAGTGAAGCAAATCATGCAGGCTATACCAGATGGATCTTGGAAAGTCTTGATTACACCTAATCTTCACACCAAGTTACCAGCCAGTCTGGGAGCTCCTGGAGTGGACATCTTCATTTATCCCATGTAGGCCTAGATCACTGCTCCAGTCAACAGGGGTCCTCCCATTTTTCTCTACCTCTTTTCTTGGAATATCAGCCAGTTGTCAGTGATACCCACAAACACGCCTACATTTGCTAGCCACACATAGGTGCTTGCAATTAAAGAAGAGAAGTTGTGTCCTCAGAAATCTCAGAAAGGGGATCACAGCATCTTTAGTATAGGCACAAATAAGTCATTGTGGTGGTCACTCTGATGCACTTCCAGAGCCCCTTTCTCTAGGACTCTGTTGTGTCTGCTGCAAAGAGTGCTGACAGCCTCTTCAGAGGCTGCTTCAGTTGCAGAGTGCTGCTCACACCAGGTCATGTCCCTTCCTAGAGCAGCCAACAATCAATGGCTGATCGATGAGGATGTCTGAAGGTGTTGATCTCAAGGGCAACCATAATGCAGGAAAAATTCATTTCAGATTCTATTCTCTAGGATTCAATCTACAACATATGTTACCATGAGTAGTCATAGGATAAAAAGTCCTGGGATGGGATTTTGGAACTGGGTCACAAAATCACTCCCTGCACAGCTGGCAACAAGAATCCTCTCTAGTTCAAAGTGAAACAAATAGCCCCTGGAAGAAGCCCAATTTTTAAAACTTTCAGCAGTGGCCAATTGGGATGGTACAATAATGGAAGGGAATGCATTAGTTGGTGTCTGAGATATATAGGGAAGAGAATAGTTACAAGGATAATGGAATTAACTGGTTACTGCTATGCTAGATACTACAGAGGAGGTGTCAGCAGGAGTAGGGGTAAGAATAATGAGTATCCAAGAGATTAATTGCTGATTAAAAGCTATGTATGAGAGCCAAGGAGCCCCCTTGATAGCTTACAAAGAAGCTTCACCCATGCAGAGAGGGCAGAGAAAGCCGAAGACCAGAGCAGGATGTAGTAGAGTAGTTGAGCTCCAAAGAAAGGCAAACTCACATCCAAGCCAGGTCTGCTGTGCCAAAATCAGGCCCCTGGTTGGGAAAAAATAGGTGTCTGACACATTGGGTGAAACATCTGGGTTGATTCCCACCCCCAAAATCTTGAATCTTCAGACAGGAGTTCCCAGAACCAGCGGAAAGCTACAGAAGTGGCCCACTCCTTCCTATCTGGAGATAATCCCCTACCCCATCCTTGTTGGAAGTTAATGCAGGAACCTCTCCCCTCCAGAAGATAATGTGTATGCCCCTCAGGAAAGGGACTCTAACCCAAAGCTGCTTTAATACCTAGCCAGGTTAGATCAGCAGAAGCACACATGAAATGACATTCTGAGGGTACGTCAAGAGGGCCAGGACATAAGGTTGGACAAAAGAGATTATCAACTGGAGAGCATTCTTCCTGAAAACAACCTCTAATCCTTTGGCAGAGACTCCAGGAAGTGATGTGTGTGTTCTGGAAGCAAGGCTCCAAGAAGCATGGGAAAGGCCATGACCCCTGCTGAGCAAGGTGGAAATGTTGGAATTGGACAAGAGACAGCTGAAAATGGCTTAAAAGGCTCAGGGGAAACACACACAGACGTAGATATGTAATATAAGGCCCCATGATTATGTTCCCCAGGGAGGTCTGGAGGGTATACCATTTACTAAGGCCCCACAGGACAAACTGGTGAGTAGGTCTCCAGTGCATCTTGTCTATAAGCCAGAATCGACAGGAAAGGCCATTACCATGCTACGCTCACTGATTGCAATGTGGAAGACAACATCTGAAAGCAGTAGAGACCACTTAGCAGCATTTAACTGACAAAATCCAGGTGAGAGCAATTATCATAATGAGCAGAAAGGAGGAACCCCAGGGAACCTGAGCCATAGAGTTATCAGGATGCTTAATAGAAGACAGTATCCCAGGGACCAAATAGATGAACCATCAATAGGACATTACCCAGTTTGTATCATCAAAATAAATCAAGCATGGATTATCAAGAGTCTGAGGGAAATATCTCCAATAAAACATCAGAGTCCCTAGCAGATTTTCCAAGTGTAAGTTCCCCTACACAGAACCCATTGGCTGAAGAAGAGAGTACGTCTACAGAAGGAGGTGAGTCTCCAACACCCACTAACACCACAGCCAAGTGTACTTATAAGTGACTGTACCAATCCTCTCCTCAAAGAACCTCTAGCCATTGGGAAACCATGGGAAAAAATTCAAACATTTTTAGGACCATTGAACACAGGGTCAAAGTTGACATTAGAGTCCTGAAGCATTGCCATAGTCTGTGTTTTAGAATGAGGGCCAGGTAATAAATTGAAACCTGGGACAGGTCCATTTACAGTGGTTTCACAGGATCCAGAGACCTACCTGGGGATCATTTCCAAATCTCTAAGGTTACAGTAAGTATACTTGATAGGTGGCACAAGTATTAAATTGTGCCAACACCCACGTTAAATCCATGGCCAATGAAGTAAACACTATCCTAATAGGAAATACCAAATGGAAGCTTTAGAAATTGACTCTTCTGTGTATGGCAGCTTTACTACAGCCCCATTTATTGGATGCTCTTGAAAAACAGTGTTGAGAGAAAATACTTCCAATGGGCAGAACTTTGAGTAGTGCATCTGGTCATACATGGTGTTTTGAAGGGAAGTGGCCCTAACTTATAAGTGAAATTATAAGTAGTGGGAAATATTCAATCTAAAAGTGGGTATGGGGTGTGATCTTCATACATAACCAATTGACATCAGGGAACCTCTGTAATCAGCTACCTCAGTGCTGGCATAGTGAGCCGAGCCTAGAATTTGCCTAGGCAACAGGGATATAGGCTATGTATGGGTAAATAGCATGGGCCCACTGACCAACTAAGGCCAATTTAGCCACTGCCACTTCCAAATATCCAACCTACCAGCAACAGACACCAATGATATGTCTTTAATATGGTATCAGCCCTCAAGGAAATCAACAAGCCAAATAATTTGTTGTAACAAGGTGCCTACGTTGGACTCCTGTACTGGAAGAGTAGGGAATTTGTTGTGAGAAAATGAAACAAGTATTTTGTATTCTCCTGCCCATTGAACATACGGAGTATCTGATTTACTGGCACAGGAAGATACATATCATTGTATCAGACTACAAGATACACTTTGCAATAAAAGAGGCGTGAAAATGGAACCATGACCTTGGGATCCATTGATCTTACCACACACCACAGCAACCAGAAGCTGCCAGCCTCATGTAGCACCGGAATGGCTTGTTTAATGCGTGACTAAAGCAATATTCTGGGAAGCAATATTTCACAAGGATGGGACATCATCCTCTAGGATGCAGTACACATGGTTAATTGAAGATTTTTATATTATGTTGCCAAAAGGAGAGATAAATGGATCCACACAGCAGGAGATGGAAACTGGAGTGACACTGCTTCCCATTGCTCACAATGACCCACTTGATTAATTTGTGCTTTTCTCCCTGTAACTCTGGCCTCAGCAGGTATAGAGATCCTCATTCCTAAATGGAGATCTTCTCTGCCAAAAGATACACAAAGAATCTCATTGAATTATATGCTCTGACTGCTGCCTGTGCACTTCAGATTCCTCATGCCAAGGGACCAGACAGCAAGAAGAGTCCCCAATCCAACAGGAGCAATTTCCCTGATTGTCAAGAGGAGGTGGGGTTTCTGTTGCACAATAGTAGACAGGAATTAATTTGCTGTCCAGACAATCTACAAGAATGTCTTTTGGAACTCTATTGCCTAATTTTTATTGTAATTGGACAGTGTAGCAACCCAGACCTTAGAAGGGCAATTGCTATTAGTGTAGCAACCCAGACTCCTTGGTGATAAAGGGTCTGAATCCTGACACCAGGTAATCCATTAAGACCAGCACAGATACTAGCTGAATGTGAGAGGAATCTAGAATGAGTCCTGGGTATGGGATATGAGCAGTAATTATAACCCTGGAGACCAGCTCCAGCAGCTGGACTATCATTTCACCCTGTTAATCTTCCTTTTCCAGATTTCCCCCAGGAAAAGTTCCACTAGAATCCTGAAAGACTTGGTCCCAGAATGAATAGGAAAAACTGTAATCAAGCAACATGAAGAAAGGACCACCCAAATCTCCTGCCAGTAAAGAACTTGTCTTCTGTTAAGAGTGCTGTCAGTGGTAGGCATTAGCTGCCAGACTGTTCAGGGTTGACCTCAACAGAAGAGCTCTGCCTTATCCAAGATCACATCCCTTCCCAGAGTTTCCCCACACAGAATGATGCAGATGTATAAACCTGGTCAGGAAACCAGCTCAGGACAACCCTGCAGGGCCATTCTAGCTCAAGAACCTGGGGTCAGCCTAGGCTGTCAGTGACCTCACAAGCCAACTTCTCCCATTACCAATCCTGCCTCCCTCTTCTCCCTTCCATAGCTGTTGAACCCAAGGACACTCCTTCACAAACACCCAGCACACTGGACTTTCTCAGAATTGGCTTCCTAGAGGCTAGCCTGTAGCCATGATCTCACCTCAGTTTCTTCAACCATAAAATGTGCATCTTACAGGGAAAAGTCAGATGATAAAATCTATGTGCAAGCACTTTTTCTTTTTCTTTAACATTTTTTAGTTATAGATGGACTTAATATCTTTGAGGGTTTTTTAATTTTATTTTTATGTGGTGCTGAGGATCGAACCCAGTACCTCACATGTGTGAGGCAAGTGCTCTGCCACTGAGCTACAACCCCAGCCCTATGTGCAAGCACTTTTGAAACCTTAAAGATATACAATTCCAATGCCATGATTATTATTGTTATTACATAAATATGTGCGTTCCCTAATCTTCCATTCCCTGTATATTTCTAGTATGATCCAATTTTTTAACTGCTAAAACCTAAAATCTGTTGTGTAGTTCTCGGGTGTATTTGCTACACTAAAAAGGTAAGATGGGTTTCAATTATAAACATGAATCTTATCTTCCCTTCAAAAATGAAAAGCTATCTGGCACCAGCACTTTTTCTTTTTTAGTTATTGGCTTATGTCATGTTGCGTATGTGTTGCTATGGAAGCAGGAAGAAAATATCCTTTATCTAACATCACATATTTTTAAAATGAACAAAACAGTACATTAACCAAAACAAAACCATTGGCCTTAATCAGTTTGTTCTTTGCCATCAGTGCTAACTCATTGAAGCAGAAGTAGTCACTACCTGTTCTCTCCCTGAGGTGAGCAAATGGTGCAGCTTTGCTCTACTAATTAACTTATGGACAGGAAATGGATGTCAAAGAAGCAAACATCTCACCACCATGGTCTTGTAGTTAACAACTGTAGCACATAGGTTTGCAAACAACCAATTGCCTAAATCTGCTGCAGTTGCTCTGGGGAGAAAAGGAGACAAAACAGCCGGAATGATCTAGCTACTCTCAAAATACCAAGTGGCTCCAAAACCTACAAAGATGGTATCACCCTATCCATCTGATTTAATAGTCATTGACTTAATGCCAGACCCTGAGGTCACAGATACTTAAACAGCTCACAACTGAGCTGTGAATTGAGACTCAAACATGATTTATCCATCTGCTGGTCTACTTGATTTTAAAACTGCCCCCAAAACTCCAACATCAACATTTTTGCATTCCCTCCATCACAAGAGAGGGTGAGGGCACCTGTGACTTCAGACATCCTGCTCATCTACACAAAAGAGAGAAGCAGTTTATAGTGGAGAATGGCATTTGACAGGAAGATGTCACTGAGCCAATCACCAGTTCCCATCATGGAGCCTGAATCACAGTAATGAAACATACAATAAGTCTCACAGAAGGCAAAGAGCCCAACTAACCTTCCCCAGTCCCATGCCCTATCTGAAATCTTAGACACTTAGTAAACTGGGACAGATAATGGCATTAAACACTGGGGGGAAATGAATTCTCAGTTGATACTTCATTAACTAGTCTTTAAAAGAAAAGAATCAAGCCGAGGGCTAAGGCACACACCTGTAATCCCTGCCGCTTGGGAGGCTGAAGGAGGAGGATTATAAATTCAATCCAGCCTCAGTAACTTAGCAAGACCCTGTCTCTAAATAAAATATAAAAAAGGGCTGGGGATGTGGCTCAGTGGTTGAGCACCCCTGAGTTTCAACCCCCTGTACCAAAAACAAAAAATAGAATCAGGTACAAATAATGGTTTGGTATACAGTGTTAATATTTCAGGCCAAAAGGTTTTAAACTGGGGTAGGAACTTTAGATTCTTCACATGCGCTCCAGATATTCCAAACATTTTTAAGAATACATTTTTGCACTTAAAGAAATGGTGATAAGAAAACAACCAGACAAACTTAAATGTGTTATATACCAAAGGAGGTCATTGCCATTTATAATTTCATGTGTTGCTAGGTCAGTAAAATTCCTCATGCCCTCAGGGAACTTTTTGAAGTATGTGTTTAAATTAAAAGCTATATCATACCTAAGTCATTTAAAATCCAAACCTGCGCATGTCAGCTCATGTAAAATTGTGCAAGCAAGTATACAGTTACACAGATGTGCTTAGCTTGATACACATGACACAAAGTTTAGGGGGTCCCTCCACTATTACAAGTAGTCTAAGCTTCAAGTCTTGTTAGCTGTATGCCCATATGTATAAGATTTCACTTTTAATTCTTGAGTTTTATGGACCAGTGAGCTTGTACTGGATAATAAACAAACCCCAATACTTAGTGGCTTAACGAATGTGCTTAGCACAGTGTAGTTTTGGTCAGCAACTTGGACTGAGCTCAGCTGGGTGGCTCTTCCAGGCTCACTGGTGCATCTTCAGTCCACAGCAGCTGCAGTGCTGCTGATTTGGCAGTATCTCTCACACATCCAGGGCCTCACTCTGGACAGCTCGCCTTTGTTCTACCTGGTCTTTTCATCTCCCATCATCTAGCAGGACATCTGGGCTTATCCAAATGATAGTGGAAGGGTTTAAAGAGGGGAAAAGATGCTTGCAGACTCTAGTGACCTGGGCTCAGACCTTCTCCATTCCGCTGGACAGGACAAAGCCAGCACAAATAAGTCTAGAGAAATAAAATCCCTCCCTTCATGGTAGGGGAAGAATTTGTAGCTATTTTGTTATCACCTGCTTGCTACTTTTATCTAAATGTAAGAAGCTTCTTTATTCATTGTGTTAAAGATGATAGCATATAAAAATCATAGGGTATGTTGGAAATGTTCAACAAATGTTAGTGCCTTCCTTTCCTCCATTCCCTTTCTACTAAGGAGGGGAGCCACAAGGTGATAAGTTTTCTTATGTAGTTTCTGTACACTACTGTATTTATTTAAATTTTAAATTAATGCTTTTTTGTTAACCTTATTAGATTACTTAATAAGTTTACTTAATGTATTTATTAAGTAAACTTATTAGGTAATCTAATAAATGCATTTATTTATTATCTAATAAATTTATTTAAAAATCAATTATATACACATATAAATGATACCATACTCTCATACACACAGAGAAATTTTATACCACCCTGTGCTAGTGTGAAAACTTATCTCCAAAGAGGCCCCCAGGGAACCAACTTGTCAGGGTCCTCCCAGCCAGGTATCAGTCTCCCCCCTCGGCCAGCGGGGAGGAGGGGATCCCCGGGAGTCCCGGACATGACGGCTGAGAATGGTAAAGTCGTCCGGCACGCAATTACCACGCCTGAGCCGGAGAGTTCTGTCTTAAGCAGGAACTGATTTATTGAGGAGAGATACAGGCTTATATAGAGGAGGAGGTAGGTGTCCTGTTACTGAGCTAAGAATGTGGAAGTGGGATGTACAGAGGCACTTAGACAGGAGAGTATTCATTGTCCATGTCTTGTCCACGAACACGGAAGCAGAGGTCAGCCAATAAGGGCGAGGCGATGGCTCTCCCGGGGCAGTGTGGTCAGGCCTGAGCTGGTAGCTCTGCGCCATTTTGTGGCATGCCCTTGCATATGTCCCCCACACCAACTCCTCCCAGTATTCAATCCTGTGAATCAGAGCTGGCCTTGTGATTAACAACCAATTAAATAGGACAGAATTTGTGCCCGTTTCCATATGCAAACCTTCAGAGAGTGGCAGCTTTCACTTCCTAGGTCTTGAAACACTAGTTCATATAGACTGGACCTGCATGTGAGAAGGCCCTGACTTCTCCAGTTGTGCCAGCACTCAGCTGTCTGAAGCATCTTATGGAGCAGAGTTGAATCATTGATCCCATTCACTGAATTACTGATCTGCAAAACCATAGCAATCATAAGAATAATTTTTAAAAATTAAACAACTAAATTTTGGGGTCTTTTTTAATGCAGCAATAGATGATTGAAAGTCAGGAAACCTCTGGACAAAGCAGAATATTTTTGTTGGGAGCAGAGAGCTGAAAGCCATTACCATAATGCTGTTGCTAGAACACACACAGTCCATTGATCCATGAATCTAAGAGGAGCTAGGAAATCAGGAAGGCTGGCATGATTTAAAGGAGGCGGGAAAGGGGAGTGTGGTGTCACCATGGTGTCAAGACCCAGCTTGATTCACAGTCCGTGAGGCAATGATTATGAGCTGAGCAGCGGGAAGGCCCAGATCTGCTCAGAAAATACACTGACTCCTGGAGTCCTTAGCTCAGCATCATTTGCAGGGCTCCTGAAGGTTATACAGAGGACCAAGCTCATCATCCCCAGGCCTGGAGCAGAGCCAGGTGCTTGAGTCTGCATGAACATTCATCGCTGCACCTCAGGATAAATGGAACACAGATAACACCCAGAGCTGCAAGTGCTGCTGAGGATAGCAAGCGGGAATAAGGCAATCACAAACTGCACAAGCATAACTCATGCTTTAAAGGTACCCAAAGCCCTGGCTCTCACTCCAGTCTAGTTAGGTGCTGTTGGAAAGCTCAAGCAGCAGTGAGATGCACTGACCTTGCATGCCCTGCTATACAGAAAGCAACCTCACTTGGAACAGAGGTTCAGAAAGGAAAAAAAGTGTTAGAGCTTCTAATGCTAACACCAGATCTAATGTCATGTGAATGAAGAATGAGAAGATGTTGATCTGGCTTCTTTAGCCACATCCATACATTCAGATTCAAGCATGAAGCATGTATCAAACATCTATCCTGTGTCCCAGGTTCTTTCAGGGCTTCAGGAAGTATGGACTCAAATTTATGGTAAAATTGGTACCATCGACCAATCACAGTACTTCTAGACTAGGCACACACTGTGATTCAATGAGCAAACATCACCATCTTTGATAAGTAAGTGTTTTACTACAATGAACAAGTATCTTTTAAAGTACTTTCCATTTGACAGATACTGTGCAAGGAGTTTAGATCTGAATGGGGAATCGGGAAAGGGTTTAATTATGACACTAGAAAATGGCCCAAATCATAAAGTAAGCCAAATAGCATGGGAAGACAGAAGGAAACGAGTAATTCTGACTGGAGGGTCTGGGGAAGTTCCATGGAAGAGCTGCCCTGTGATCCGAGACCTAAGGACAGATGGGGAGGATTTCAGGAAGCAAAAGTCAAGGACCAGAAAGAAAATGGTTCATTGCCGGCAGAGGAAACAGCAAAGGAACAGGAGTCTACATAAACATGGGAGAGGGGTTTTGGAAAGGGAGAGATAAAGTAACAAAGCGTGAAATGAATGAAGGAGGGAGGACAATGGGAGGCAAACTTGGAAGGGAAGTTGGAACACTATGAAAGCCTTGAATGCCATGCTAAGCCAGGTGTAGTTGATTGTTTTATAATGAAGTGCTACATTGTGAGATACTGGGAAGTATAAAGAGACAAACCTGAAATGATAGAAAAATGCATCCAAATGGGGAAAATGTATTTCTGCATCAGACTGCAAGTTACCATCACCAAGGAAAACAGTCCACAGACTCCTCCGTGCACCTTCAGGAGGGACTGAGTCCATCACGGTGGCTGCTATGCCCCAGTGCCTCGAGTAGTGCTGCTGGGTAATGTGGACATGAATACTTGTGAAAAGAAGGAGTAAATGAATGAATTTTTCTCTGCCTACCCAAGTTGAGAATTTTTTTCTTATTTTTGTAATGCAAACTCTGCTTGTTCTTAAAGTCATTTATGTGTCTTTCTGTTGTTGTTTGGATGTGAAGTGTCTCCCCAAAGCTCATGTGTGAGATGATGCAAGAAGGTTTGGAGGAGAAATGGGTTGTGAGAGACTTAACCTAATCAGTGAATTAATCATGTGATAGGATTAATTGAGTGGTATTGAAGGGAGGTGAGGTGTGTCTGGAGGAGGTGGGGCACTAGGGGCATGACTTTGGGGTATACATTTGTATTTGGAGATACCTCTCTCTCTCTTTCTCTCTCAATATCTCTCTCTCTCCCTCTCTGCCCCACTCTCTCTCCTTTCTGATCATCATGTGAGCTGCTTCCCTCTTCCACACTCTTCTGCCAGGAAGTTCTACCTCACTTGGAGCCCCAAGGAATGGAGTCAGCTGTCATGGAACGAGACCTCTGAAACCATGAGCCCCGAAATAAACTTTTCCTTCTTTACAATTGTTCTGGACAGCTCCTTTAGTCACAGCAGCAAAAAACCTTACCAAAACTTTCTTTCTTTCCTCCTTTCTCTGAGATTTCAAGTAATTTATGGGCAGGGTCCAGACTGTGTCTCTCCACATGTGCCCTGACATATAGCAGAATGCCTTGCAAACAGCTGATAGTGAGCATTTGTTAAGTTTGTAAATAACATGGAACATAAAATAGTCTATGCCATAGCAACATATTAATTTGAGCCAAAAGAAAAACAACATTTAAATTTGGCATCATTTCTGGTACCACTTATGGTCTTTGTTTCTTTGGTTCAAAACCTAACAAAAAAGAGAGACTTCCCGTACTCCTTGTCTTCCTATGATGGTGAGTGTGTGTGTATGTATGTGTATGCATGTGCACACATGCACACATGCATACATGCACACATATTTGTTTTCCATTTCTTTGTCATCCACAAAATACACCATTTTTCCTATTTCCTCCTCAGAAACCTGAACTGGGGTTTACTCAAATGAGTCTTCTGATTTTCATTTCCTAGTATAATTAGATTCCTCAGACAGATTTCCTTACCTCCTCCCTACACCTCTCCCATCCTCTATGAATGCAAATGTCTTTCTCTAACACCCTTTCCTAAAGAAACATCCAACTCTCAGACTGCTTTGCTCTTTTATCTTGTTTCGGTGGATTCTTTTCAATTACTACCAAAGTGTGTTGAAACTTTTTGAAAGGACATTCACTAATGGGACTTTCTCCCTTTCTTAGTCTCCAAACTAAATTCTATCAGCTTATGATCCTTATTGCTCAAGTTTCCTGTGGTTTAATGCACTGCTTCTTTGCAAGCTTTGACTTAGAAGAGTAACTGCCCTACTCACTTCTTCTTTCTTCTAATCATTGTCCTCACATTACTACTAGCACAGATTTTAACTGGATTAAAAACAAATCACTTGTTATATTTCTTTCCTATGGAGAAAAAAAAGAAGACATTACCTGCATAAAATGTCACTGGCTGTTCTACAGAACTTAGAGTAGTAGTCTTTGGCCCTTTTACCTCATTTATTTCCTAAATTTTTTTAACTATGTACTAAATTTTACCTTTTTTAAAATTGACACCTGAATTTTTCCATCATAAGTTTAATTAGTTTTAAAGATTGTCATCCCATGCATTGTAAGTGCTGGCACTATAAAATAAAACAGTGATACCATTCTTGATGTGTACCCAGTGCTATCTAAAACATCTAAAACAATAACAGCTATTTATACAAATATGGACAAACTCACTTTCTATCCATTTCCCCATGCAATCCATATAGCTATTCCATTTTTCTCCATAGCATTTTATCTTAGTCAATATTATGCTTGTAATTCTTTTATTTATTATCTCTCATTTCTCTGTATCAAAATATGTACACAAATTTAATTTTACCTTTGGCCATAAGGCTCTATAATTTTTAAAAATTATTTTGAATTAAGTTGTCATTACAGCTATTATTAATGAATAAACAAAAAAATATAAATACATTGAAATTGTTGATTAAATGTAAAATAGACACCTCTTAAGATGGATGTAGCTGTATCTTTGTCCATTTGAGTTGCTATAACAAAATATAATGGACTGGACAGCAGATAGACAACAGAAACTTATTTCTTGTAATTCTGGAGACTGAGAAGTCCAAGACAAGGTGCCAGTATACTAAGTATCTGGTGGGGTTCCACTTTGTCACAGGTGACTTCTTCTCACTGTGTCCTTACCTGGTGGAAGGGGCAAAGAAACTCCCTGAGGCCTCTTTTTAAGGGCACCAATGTCATTTATGTGGGCTTCACCCTCAGGGCCTAAAACCTGGAAAGTCACAATTCAATGTATGAATTTTGTAAGATACAACATTCAGACTCTAGCACTGTTTGGAAGAGTTTGAGAATTTTTTTTGGGGCGGGGGGAGTAAGGTATTTACTCTTGTATCTCAGATTACTATTACTTGTTGCTAGAAGGAGAAAATAGGAGCATCAACTCCAATTCTGGTTTGTCTTTCTAGGTTGTTCACATGAACTAGTGGAAGTGGAAGGAGGGATTGTGTCACAGCAACAACTCAATTCTTTGAACTCCTTCCATGTTTATACCAAAAGTTATATCTGTGTCCAAATACATGTTTGCTATAGTTTCCGCTGACAACTCAATAGGTCCTCATTCCATTTTGTTGAAAGCAGATAATCAAAATCCACAATATTTGCAAAATGATTTTCTACCCTGTTCTTGGGGTTCTCAGTTTCTGTTAAGTACATTAAAAGGCTCTACCAAGACTTAACTATTATTGCTTACATTTGTTACTTTTTTACTTAAAGGCAACTTATTTAACCAGCATTTAGAGAGAGTAGGTATGGCTCTAAATCACACACTAAGGAAACACTATCTCTAGTTTCCAAGACTGTTTGCTATTTAAACATGTCCTTTGCCCAGAAGTCTTAAACTATGCAGGAACATGAGCTTATTCAGGTAAAAGTCTCTCCTAACACATGATTAGATTTTGATTAGATTTTCATCAATATCTTGAAGGTGTGAATAAGTTCATTTAATCTATGGAAAATACCCACCATACAGCTTAACTGGAGAAGTCACAATACATTTCAAATAAATTGACCATATAAGTTTTTTTCCCTTATTAAAAAAAAAGAAAAGCTGACTTTATCTTTAAAGTTTACATAAACATATTTTTAGCAATCCCTATAACAAGTAGTTCCCTTGTAAATTCAATTCATGCCAAAACTGATATGAGTCACATTATGTGTTTGCAATGCTATCTTACCCCTTAATAAAAGTAAGAATGTGACAGAGGAAACACAAAGCCCTTGCAGAGCTGTTGGTGTCTGAATGAAAGGAGAGTTTGCTAGCACCACTACTTCAAAATGTGTTGTTGTTTTCTGTTTCAGTCAGCTTATTCGCTGCTGTGACTAAAACACCAGACCAGAACAACTGTACAGGAGGAAGCATTTATTTGAGGGCTTACAGTTTTAGAGGTCTTAGTTCATAGAAGGCTGGCACCTTTCCTTGGGGCTCGAGTTGAGGCCAAACATCATGGCTGAGGGTGTGGTAGAAGGAAGCAGATCACATGATGATCAGAAAGTAGAGAGAGCAGAGAGACTCCACTCTCCAGATACAAAATATATACCCCATAGCCACACCCCCAAATAACCACTTCCTCCATCCACACCTCACCTGCCTCCAGTCACCACTCAGTTAATCTCATCATGGATTGATTCACTGATTAAGTTAAGGTTATAACCCAATCATTTCTCATCCAAACGTTCTTGCATTGTTTCACACTTGAGGTTTTGGTGACACTTCACATCCATACCACAACATGTGTTGCCTCAGCAGTTTTGTAAATGCAGCACAATACCACTCAGGGGGAAAGGTATGCCCTTATGTTTGTAAACTGAGAGAAAGGCAATTATGGAAGCAAAGAAAGAACTAGGTTGATGTTACCATCATAGGTACATTGTTCAAGCAATTTTAGGAAGATGGAGATTGAGAACTTGCAAATAGGTTCTTTTACAACTGCTAAGTCCATGTTTCCCTTGAAAAGTCTTTATGCACCCTTAGTATGTGCCAGATGGCTCAGTGTAAATTAGCTATGGGTACTGTGAACCTCATAACTCATCCTGATACACAGTCAAAGGAGGGTCCAAAAGGCAGAATATCTATACTGTACTTTATAGACAAATAACATTGTGTCATGGTCCACAAAATAACTATACTTAAATTTCAAAAACTTTAAATATGATGTGTATGTATATTGGTTAAAACAGGGTGTGCCACATGGGTTTCTCAACAAGTTGGGGTCCAGAGAGACAGAGAAAGAAAGGGTCTCCAGGGAAGACTATATGGGATCTCTCTGGATGGTGGTGGCAATCCACAGGGCCACTCTCCCCAGGCCCCAGGGTGTAGGTAAAAATCTGCTCTGCCCCAGTGAGATGCAGAAACACCCTGAGCAAGAAGCAGAAACACTGGAGTGAGAAGCAGAAAACACTGTTTATTCCAGAAAGTGTAGAAACTTAAATACACTCTTGGACCAATCAGGTCCAAAGGTTACAAAAAAGGGGTGCATTCTGGCAAGAGCACAGTCTATTAGCATAGAATGGGGAAAGATGGAAGGGAGAGTTTGAAGGTATTGGAGAGTGCTCCTACATATCCCCCTTTTTACTTTTATTTGAAATGTCAGTGGGGCCTGTATGGCACAAAAGCAAGCATGTTGGAAGGATCTGTGATAATCTCCTCATGGGAGAAAATCATTCCACTGGGTTTTCCAGACTCCTACATGCCGCATATGATGGGGGTGGGGAGGCGCTAACAAAACTGTAATCTGTCTTAGGTTGTACTCCTCTGAGCATCTTACCCGTCATTGATTATCAGCTCATGTGCAAGAGAGGAGGCAAACAAGGCTGTGCCTGGCTTAGGTTGTGCCCCTCTGGGCATCTTACCCATCTTTGGCTAACCAGCCTGTATGCATGTGCCCCAAAATGAACTCTCTCCCAATAGAAGGGGTGATGGGGTTGGGAGGGGTTGGAAGGGAAGGCATCTGGGGTTAGGATCGGTCAAAGCTGTGAAGCCTTGTGTTTCCAGCGAAGATGAGTTGGGCAAGCTTCTTGAGGGCTGCAATCCATGTAGCAGGAATTTTCTTGTGTTCCTGTGATTCCTTAACGATATGAACTGAAAGCTTGCTTAGTTTGACAAAAAGAAGAACAAGAATAAGGCTTAGAACCCTGAGCCCAATGATAACCCAGTTGGATGGATCCACCAGAGTTGATAATTTACTCCACACCTTTTGAAGAATAGAAGGGTCAAAGATAACATTAGCTTTGGTTTAGGTACTCACGGAAAGGGCTTCTTACTTCAGGTGGGGCAGGTTGTCTTCTCAAAAGAGGCTTGGATGAATATTCCTGGCTCGGATCCAAAGGGGCTTAGACTCTGTGGGGGGTAAGACACAAGCATAGCCTTGCCCTTGTGTGAGCAGAGGGTCTGGGCCTTTCCATTGAAGGATTAAGGGGTCTTTCCATCGCACTGAGGGAAGAGGGGTAGGGAAGGTAAATGGACCCCAGTGTCAGATTACTGCATTGAGGCCTTGTTTTTCAAAAGTGAGGTAGTTGAGGGTAAATAAAGCATCCAACAATCGCAAAGAAGGGTCCTTTTCTGTAGAATCAAATTTTTGAAGCATCTCCTTTAGAGTGTGATTGGTTCTCTTCTTGATTGCTTGCCCCTGAGGGTTCTAGGGAATCCCTTTGGTATGGGAAATTCCCCAGGAAGTTAAAAATTCCTTCAAAGGGAGATATAGGCTGGGCCATTGTCTGTTTTGATTGACCACGGGATAGCCATGAATAGCATTGCTTGCTTTAGAGCCTTAATTACATGGGTTGCTTTCTCCCTGCAAGGGCAGTAGCATGTACAAGGGAGGAATAAGGCCTGTCTGCCTCATGAAGAGGGATGGGGAAAAAACAATCCCTGATGTCAATGATAGCAATATAGTGATCTATTAGGATGGCTGAGGGGAAAAGAAGGCCACCTTGACATGTGCCCATTTTTTCCATTTTTTTTGTTGATATGTCTAAGGTCCTGTAATAATCTTCATTTGCCTGATTTTTTTTTTTTGAATGACAAAAGTGGGAGAATTGTGAGGGCTAGTTGAAGGCTCAATATGACCTAAAGCTAGTTGCTTGTGAACAAGGTTCTTTAATGCTGAAAGCTTAGGCTCAAGAATAGGCCATTGCTCCACTCAGTAGGGTGAGGTGTCCAGAGCTGCCATGAGAGCCAAAATCATTAGAGGTGAAAGAGAGGTATAACAACTAGTGGTTTAAACATTAAGGAAAAAAAACATGGAAAGTATTTACATGAATCAGTTCCTTTATATAAATGCAATAACATGAGAAACACCCAAAACCAAATAGAGTTTTACCATCAAGGTGCACACCCAGTAAAAGGAAACAACAACAAAATATTTTAAAAGGTATGGAGAAGTATGGCTATAGGAAATTATAGCATAAATTGCAGTATATAAATTTGGCCCATGTAGAATATAAAAATATTTACTGAAGTCAGAATTTTTTAATAAAACAGTGCTTATTAGAGGTATTTTCATATGAATCAGATATATAATCTAAAGGTAGAAACTTTAAAAAAATTAATAGCATTAAGCCAGTGCCACTCACTTGTGCTTCCTATTTTGTTTTAAAAGCTGCTGTTTTGACTCAAGAAAAATCTCTAAGGCCAATATTCTTAAAAGTATTATCCATTTTTGTGAGATTTATATTTAGTCTTTAGGAAGTGATTTAGGTTGGCAATACAGCTCAAAGTAGCTCTAGGAGAGGGGTTAAGTTAATCAGGAATCTGATTTTGAGCCAGTAAGGTTTTCAGGCTAAACAGACAGCATATTTAAGTGAAAGAAATTATTTATCATTCCAATGACAGTTGCAGACATAAACATGTCAATGTGCAATTATTTACATTTTTATTTCCTACTGACTAGGAGGCATATAATTTGTTTTCCCCAAATAATCATAGAAACCTTGTATATATGGCTGCATGTTTATATTTTTAAAATTTTAGGTACACCTCTGTGTTTATGTGTGTGTCTGTGTAGAAGCTGTAAGGAATACTTGAAACTATACATGCTGAAATAGTTTGCTTTCTTGCATAAGCATTAGGTGATGAACTGTGAATAGATAATTGGTATATCTTCCCCAGCATAAAACTGAATATAAAGTACATGAAATAATAATGATTCTACCATAATAATTAGAAACTTCTTTAGTGGCAGAAATTCACTTATGGAAGTCCTTATGTCTGACTGGAGCAGATTTGTTGGCTTCGAAGTGAATTGGGCTTTGACCCTCTGAGCTCAAGTGAGTGATCTGCCCGGGATGCACTGGGACCAGTTTGTCCTGCCCTGGCAAGTGGGCTTTGTGGTCAGGGTTGCAAGGCAGGGAGGAGAGAGTGGCCACAGGTGGGCGGGTGGTCGCACCGTGGGAGGAGCAGCGTGGAGACTTTGGTTTGCCTCGCTGGGAGCAGGGATGCTGCTGGAGGAACTGTAGAGGAGCCAGGTGCCTCTGAGCAGGCTTTCCCAGCTGTCCTGGAGCCAGCCACGGCAGGCTGCGATGGAATTGTGTTTGGCAGGGGCTGCCCGTGGGCCTGGGGCTGATTCTCCGCAGACCCTGCCTGCTTGCCCTCTGTGCCCAACCCACCGAAGTGCTTCCCCTCTGGAGGGAAGAGAAGGCAGTGGCACAGAGAAGAGGAATGGGCAGAGGACCTGAGAGGAACTGGGGGCAGGAGGAGTCTGCCAGTTGTGAGAAGAAAAAGGAGAATGTGAGGCAGATTCAAAATGAAAGCAAGCATTTTTTGTGAAAGCCCGATGAGTTGTACTCTTCACATTTGTGCAGCGAGTGCTGCAGACCGGCTGGCAGCAGGGCACTCCGGCCCGCCTGCGGGAGGCAGGGGTGTGTGGCCTCAGCCGGAGGAGGTGCTGGCACACCGCACCTGGGAATTTTCCTTTTTGTCCGCAAGTGCAAAAAAAAAATTTTTGTGCGGGACAGTTTTATGGTAGTGCTTTTGTTCAGTTTTCCCTGGGAAGGCTCATGGCAGCAAGCAGTTTTCCGCCGAGGGATAGAGAGTTTAAGTGGGCAAGGCTGCGCACAGGCCACCCAGGGGCACCCGCGGGAGTGCTGCAGGGTGAAGCAGGCAAAGGGGGCCTTCCGTGGGCGGGGCCACACAGCACCTGGCAAGGGCAAGGTCGCTTTAAGGATTTGGAACAGTTTTTGCTGGCCGGTGTGCATGCGTTTGTGCATTGTCAGCATCAGTCCAAGAACAAATTTATTCCCAAATTGGGGGCGGGCAGAAGCGGAGCTGCCTCTGGTGCTAGAGACTATGGCCCGTGTGGGTGGAGCCGCCAAGGTTGGCGCTGGGAGCCATGGTGCAGGGCTAGCGCCTGTGACCGTGCCAGCCTCGGAGCCACTGGAAGGCTGGCGGCAGTGAGGTCTGCGCGTGGGTGGGACAGCTGCAGGTGTGGGCGGGGCTGCAGCGGGCCACCAGAGGCACGTGGGCTGGGCGAGGCTGCCTGTGGAGTGCCAGTGTGAGGTGTACCAGGCATGGGACCACTTTAGGGTGGGTGGGACTAACACTGCTTGGAACTGGGGTCACTGTGGCTGGCAGGCAGAGTGGCTGCAAAAGTGATTTGTTTTACTTTTTCACCTAGCGACTTGCAGGGGAACTGGGTCCCTCAGAGCAATGCTCTGTGCGCAGGAGCTGGGGATTGTTGCAGCTCGCTGTGAGGGAGGGGATGTGCGCTCCCAGGGTGGGGCTTGCGCTTGGGAGAAGGCAAGCTTGGCAAGCAAAGGTGCTGCAAGGCAGTGCCAATCCGAGAGGCAGAAGGCTTATGCGGCGGTGGGTGGGGGGCCTGTCTGAGGAGCAGGGAGAGGAAGGCTGGGGAAAATGTGGGACCAGCCCCCATAGGTGGACAGCCAATGAAAAGGGGAAAAGCCTCCCGAAAGTAGGAGGGAATGCTAGGAGAGATAAAAACAGGAAAATGTTTAGAACTAAGGTTAGAGTCACTGGGCTGATCACACACTTTGCGACTGATGGACGAGCCAGGAAGTAGAAGTTCCCTGACCTAACTTTATCACATAAAGACAAACAGAGAAGACAATGACTAACAGGGCTGGTGTTACCTTCACCAGCAAGACAGAGGAACAGCCACGAATTCTTACCAACCGAGGAGGAGTCCAGAAGCCCGTCCCATCTGGAGTGCCAGTTATGGCTTAAAAGGGAGGCACGACGTGGGCCTTCTCAATAAGTTGGGGGTCCAAAGAGACAGAAAGGGGTCCCCGGGGAAGACCATATGGGGTCTCATGGAGGGTGGTGGTGATGCGCAGGGCCACTCTCCCCAGGCCCCGGGGTGTAGGTAAAAATCTGCTCTGCCACAGTGAGACGCAGAAACACCCCCAGCGAGAAGCAGAAAACACTGTTTATTCTAGAAACTGTAGAAACTTAAATACACTCTCGGACCAATCAGGTCCAAAAGTTACAAACAAAGGGGTGCATTCTGGCAAGAGCACAGTCTATTAGCATAGAATGGGGAAAGATGGAAGGGAGGGGTTAAAGGTATTGGAGAGTGCTCCTACATATGTATATCATGTGTCTTTCTGATTTGAAGAATGTCATGTTAGCTTTCTTTGCCACCCATCAAAACTTTCATAGTTCTGCATTTAAAGATACCATGAATACAAAGGGAGAGTTTAAAATGCATAAATTTAGAGCAGGAATAATTACCCAGCATGACATGCAGCCCAAAGATGCCTGCTGCTTGAAACACCTTAGATCCTGAAATTCTAGAACAAAAACTGGGGCCCTTATTCTTACTTATAATGATAATTGTGGTTAATTAGAAAAGCAGTTGGTCCTAGGGGTACAAAAATGACAATTTTGAACACTAATAAAGGGAAGCTGTCAAGCAGAGCCAACTAAATGATGTATAAAGATAAAGAAACTACCTTAATGGAGGTTTTTTTGTTTTTTTTCCCCTGATTATCACATATTATTTAAAGTGGAACATTTTGGAAAGAAGAAAGATCAATTTAGCTTTTACCTTATTATTGATGCATTACTCCATATACCAATGAAACTCACAGCTGCAGTATGTGAGCAGAGTACACAGCAATAAGCAACATTGCAGCAAAAGCAAGTACAGGATTCTTGGGGGGGGGTGTGTTTTGGTACTGGGGACTGAACTCAAGGGCTCACTCATGCTAGACAAACACTCTACTACTGAACTACAATTCTTTTTTTTTTTAATTCTGACAAGAGATTCACAATGTTTCCCAGACTGGCCTCAAACTTGCAATCCTCCTGCTTCAGCCTCCCAAGTAGATGGGGTCACAGGCATGTGCCATCACATTTGGCTAACTCCAAGGTATTTTTTATAGATTATAAAATCTATTTAGTTTTATTATAAAATATTCAAGCTAGGAAAATTAGACAGATTAACCACAACAACAATGACAAAATTCTAGAGAATAACCACGGGTAACATGATAACATTGGTGATCATCTTTACAGATGTCTCTCAATGCAGATATTCACATATAAACATGCGAATATATAAGTAAATATACACACAATTTTATGTCAATGAGATAATGCTGTAGAAACCATTTTTACAATTTTTTCCATACTAATGACTTTGTGCACCCTCAGTATATGCCAGATGGCTCATACTTGCTCATACTATAGGTGGCTCTACATCAATTTTTTCCACACTTTTTATTAGTGCACTATAGTTGTATATAATGATGGAATTTGTTGTACATGCTACACTTGTTACATTTTCATACATGCACACAATGTAACAATATAGTTTGGCCATTATCACTCCTCAGCACTGCCTCTCTCCCTTCTCTCCTCCCACCTCCTGGTCCCTCTCCTCTCCTGATCTCCCTTTGATTTTCATGAGAGCCATCTCCACCTTTATTTTCCATTTTCCTCTCTAGCTTCCCCATATGAGAGAAAACATAACCCTGACCTTCTGAATTTGGCTTATTTCACTTAACATGATGGTCTCTAATTCCATTCATTTTCCTGCAAATGCCATAATCTCATTTTTCTTTATGGCTGAATAAAATTCCATTGTATATTCTTAAAACTAGTTTGTCTCAGGTGTATATCAGTTCGAGAATTGCTTGGCAGTGTAAACTGACATTTATTACATGAAAACACGTTAGCGAAAATCATAATAAAGTCAGAAAATACCAATAAATTCCATGAGAACGGCAAAGGGAATTCCTTCTTTATAAAGATACACTATTTAATTAATAAGTTAAAATCACTCCAACATTTATTATTCTATATATTTGAGTAAACAGCACTTTTTAATCCTAATCCAAAGTATGGTAAATAACTGTAAATGCAGTACAATACTCTTAGTAGAAACTCTGGTTTCATACAAACAATTAGGAGGCAGGTGCTGAGCCAGTTCCTTCATGTATAAATCAATCCCAGTCCTCCTACTCCTGAGCTCTCATTGTCAGCCTCTTTCTAAACTGCTGAATTTTCAAAGGCAAGTCTCACAGTACCATGGGTCAGAGTCAAAGGGACCAGAGATGAGGCAAAAATCACTATGCCTATTCTGTCTTATCAGCACTTGGGACAAACCAGGCATGAATGCATCCTCTCACCCAAGATGCCACTAGGAATCAACTTCCCGGTGGATGGATCTGTGAGCATCATCTAATCACCACTCTACTAGGTGATCTTTAGAGCATCCAAAGGCATATCAGTAGCTATAGCTGAGACTTAAGAGGACAGGCAAAATCATAACTATTTGGAATTTTCATTAAAATCTTAGTAATATAAACTCTCACTGATCTGAGTAGCTAAATTCTAAGCTTACAAAGAAATTAAAGGAAAAGAGAAAAATAAGAAAAACCTATTATTTGATCCTCTTTTTTAAAAAAAAAATGCCTGAGATTGAAATGTAGAACAGAGAGAATTGTTAAGTTGCCTTGGACTTTTTAAAAATAGGATATAATATCCTCAAATGAGGACTATACATGCAGATGGTAAGGAGTAAGGGATGGGGGTGGGGAGGAAGGCATAAACACTCTCACTGAGGTTGTCTGTACTGTCTACACTTCAAACCACTTTATCAAAACAATAGTTCTGTCTTACCCTGGTGCCCTTGACTTGCTTTTCTTATGCAAACACTTCCTCTTTACTAATTCATTCACTTCCTCTTTACATAATTCAGATCTGAATTCACAGATGGTAAATGTTTATTATAAACACCCAAAGTGTGCAGAATTTATAACCTCTGAAATTTTGAATATTCCAGATTATAGTTTGATAAATTGATCTAATGGGAATGAAAAAGAGATCCACTCCATTTCCATTTCTACTAGAATAATTGAAGTAATCATGTGCCCATCAAAGTTTAGAAAAATGAAATATTAGGATCTAACACCAGTGCTATAAAGTATGACTGTGTGTTGCACACCTTCCAAGTAACCTAAATTTTTTAAGAGCCTGAAATGAAATAACCCTCTTGACACAGGTCCCCACCCAGAGGCAACGTTGAAAGAACAGTGGACAAAATGGCAGGGGAGTCCAGTAAAGATTCTGCAGAGAGTATCACACTCCAGAAAGGGGCTTGGCAGGGGAGCTGCTGGGAGCTACTGAGAATCAGGAACAGGAATACAGTGAGATTCTAGTCCTCAAAGAGGTTAGCCTCAACATCCCCCAGAAGCCATCCCCCTGTCACTGCTTTGGCACTGTTATCTGACTCTGGCTAAATTTCCAGACTATCAAATCCATTTGTTTAAAATTCATTCACAATTACAAAGGCACAATGGGAGAAAACAGGAAACCTTATACTATTGTATAAGGTGTACTATAAGTATAATAAGTATAAAGTATACTTTATACTTATGATATAAGGTTTATAGTATACCTTATAATATTGTCCAGGTTAGAGAAAGATGTGGCAGCATGTATTAAAAGCTTTAAAAAATACAAAATGCTGAAGCAATTCTACCTCCAGGAGTCCGACAAAAGTAGATAACCAGGATTGTGCACAAAGGTATGTATATACAGAAATGCTCCTTACCACATTAATGATAAAAACAAAAAACTGAAACAAAAAACTGTTTGAACATATGAGGGTGATTAAATTAATTTTGATGGCATCACAACCTGAACTATCACAGACAATGAAAAATGATAATGTGAAGCTGTATTTATTGACGTGGAGAGATATTTTCTTTATATATGTGTTTTTGAAAGGAAATTATAAAAATACATGGCAGGGAGTTCCCATTTTGTTTTTTAAAAGATGTGGTATGAGAAAAAAAATCTTAATGATCTTACCTGTGTAATAAAGTTTTAAGTTGAATTGTAAAAGAAAACATTGAAGATATATTATTAATTTTAAAAAGAAGATAGAAGTAGAAGATAGTACTATACTCTAGTACTAGAGTATAGTCATATGTTTAATAAGTATATGTGTGTGTACTCACTGTATGTATGCATGTCAATAAAGAATAGGAGAATATATCCCACAATGTTGTGAGTTGTGGAATTAGATAGTTTTTATTTTCATTTTTCACTTTTCTGACATTTTCTAATTTCCTACAAATACATATTTTTTATGATCATAGAAAGCAATGATTCTTTGACTCTTACCTGCAACGTTCCTGCTCATTTCCTTGCAAATGAAAGCCACAAAGAACTCCTATTGACGATGGGCTTCATGACATCTCAACACTGGTCCTTTCACATTTTTATTTTTGGTGTTAAAGCCTAGATGTGACAGATGGAAACAAGGTGAGAAATACCCAAGGGATAAAGGCCAGGTGTCCTCTGGGTTCAATCCTTTATGCACATTCCCATAGACAGAAAAATTAATACCAAACATTTAGATTACACACTATCACTTTCCTTTAAAGGAGGCAAAGAACTCATTGCTTCCATTTTAAAAAATTAAAATACCTTGATATGGTATTATTCTGTTACTATGCTTTCATTAGCTATATGAAGTCATATCAAAAGGAAGGTATGCATAGCTTTTGGTGGTCCACATGTATCTTATCTAAAAATGTGCACATATGATGTACACAGACCTTTGTTTTTCTGAAACATATTAGAAGACAGGGCCCAGTGTTTGAAATGTACTCAGTTAGATTTTAGAACATCAAAAGGAATTACTATATATGGAGCAACTGCAGTAATGAGATAACTATTTGAAATACCTTCATGTATTGCCTGAGATATTGCTGTACTTAGTCTATAAGAAATCCCTAAGGAATAGACAGGAGTCAGAAACTTGGAATTCAAAACTTTTCATTATTTTCTAAAATGTGGCAAATGTGTAGATTTTAAGACTGTTGATGAGAAAGCCTGACAAATATAAAACTATAGAGAGTTAAGATTACTGAACAAATGGTTTGTGAGCCCTTAGAGAAGAATCTCCAATTACACTGGAAGCAAATAAGGTTTTGGAAAAGAAAAAAAGAGATTTAGCTAACCTCATTTTTAAAGCAATATTACTCAGCTAGTGGGTACTATAAATACATTTGCATAGTTAGTTTTTAAAAAGGCATTTATCAAAGTCTCTTGTAAAATCCCTGCATACAAGGTGGAAAAATTGAGCTAGATGAAAATTCAGTAGATAGATTGCCAGAATTCATGAAAAGTGTGTGTGAGAGAGGGATAACTGGAAACTAAAAGTTAGGTAAAATATGAATATTGTTCCAAAAGAAGTCAGAAAATATTTTTTATTAAAAAAAATAGACTGCTTCAGAAGAAGCCTTCATTCGGGGACTCACCAAAGCCTGCATTATCCAGCAATACCACTCTCCTTTTTTTCCCCCTTCGCACACTTCAAGGATAGATTCTAAGGCATCCCCTTTCACTCCCCATTTGTGACCCCATCTTCTTTAAATATCTAAAATACTAGTAATTTGGCAGATACATTTTTCTGTGTAAAATTCACTTTGCCCTCAATCATGTTTTACCTTAGCTATGACACTGGGGAACTTTATTCCCTGTGGCTGTAAAACTACACATAAAGGTTACTTTATAAATGTTTGTTGAATAAATAGACAGTTTATTTAAATTTTCCATCTGTAACAAAGAGACACTGTTCATTGATCCAGTAGTAAGCTTTTTTTTTTTTAAGAAATGAGAATGGTCTATGCATATTTAAGGCAAATGACCTACATAGAAGCTCACCTTTCAGTAAATAAAAGATTTGTAAATAAAATTGCAGGATGTCCTGTACATCACCTGACAAAAAAACTCAGAAATCCAAGAGACCTGGGGTGGAAGATTATACAGGAAGGTAGTGTGGGAAACAGAGAATGTAGGCAAGCTTGTAGGTAGGAGTGGCAAGAAATAAATAAAACAAAAAGCCAGTCCTGCAACTTCTCTCAACTCAGAGGCATCAAGGAGCTCCAAGCAGGGGAGCACTTTAAAGGGAGCGAATGGTAGGACTTTTAGTTGGTGTTCTTAACCATGACCTTCCACCAGAAGTTGTTGGGGAAAATGCCCCAGCAGAGCGGGGCTGTTCTCAAGGGCCATTCGTCTTTGTGGCACAAACTTACCCTGCAGAAAGCAACCCTGACACAGGCAGCTGGGCCCAGCCAACACTGCCTCTGTCCATGTACCACACTGTACACATCGTGCTCCCCCAGACCCATTACCCTCCCCCAAAAAAACCCTGAATTCACACACGAGCTCCCCAGATACACCGCAGAGCTCTGCCCACGGACGCCCATGTCCCTGGTGGCGAGGGTTCTCACGCAGTTGGAGCGTGGGCATAGAGGGTGGCCACCAGGGGAGAGAAGGGAAGGACACCTCGGGGGGCCAGTCCGGTGTGCTCGTTTTCCTCATCCATCTCCTCACAATGTGCCTAGGGAGGATCACATTTGGTCAACACCTTACAGGACCAGGTCAGGCGGGCTTAGCAGGTGCCCACTCTACAATTTCACACACATCCTCCGCGACAGAGATGTGGCTGCCTCTTCCTGGAACTTCCTGCCGTTTCAGCACCATGGACAACAGCAGCGGCGCCGGGGAAATGCTTCCCAGCCCTCCCTGAGCTGGTGTTCCAAAGCCGCTCTGCCATCCCGACACCGGCTTTGGTCCCCAGCTGGCTCTCTGGGCTGCAGTCCCAACTTCCAGGTGCTTCCAAATGCACCTTCCCTAAAAATCAAGAGAAAGAGTATCCCTGGCCAAGGGCTGGCTGCCGACCCTGCCTGTTCAGAAGCTTTACTAGCTGTTTTTCCTTACTCCAGTTCCCTGTTTTCACCTATAGAAAGTTCCAATTCCTGTTGGAACAATTCCCAACATTTCCGTTGGCTTGGGGCTAAGTTGGTTTCAGAAATGTTTCTAGTTTACTTTTTATTTAAATTATTGAGGCAACAAGGGAGATGCCACACAAACTACTTTCTTCTCATCCAAGTGGGGCATTTGGGTCTAATTATTAGTTTCTGGGTTTTGCAAGTGTTTGAACTGCTGCTGCTCAGTAAATACTTACCTGGGTAAAGCCTCTGACTTTGGCTGCTAAATTTGTTATCTTCTTCAAAAGTTTATTTTCTTTTAAAAACATTAAAGTTGGAGGGAGGGTGGTGTGCTCAGTGATAGAGTGCTTGTTTAGCATGCTTGAAGCCCTAAGTTCAATACCCTGCACCAAAATAAATAAGCAAAATATTAGTCATCCTTCAGGATTAGGGTGAGAAGGGATTGATTCCAGAAACCCCACAAATATCAAAATCTGTCAATGCTTAAATGCTATATGTGTGTGTGTGTGTGTATACACACACACATATATGCATATATATGCATAGTATTTGCATATAACAACATGCACACCCTCTGGTATACTTTAAATCATCTCAAAACATAATACAATGTAAATGCTATGTAAATAGTTGTTATACTGTGTTGTTTAGGGAATAATGATAAAAGAAAAAAGTCTACATGTTTTGTATAGATAAAATTTTTTCCCAAATATTTTTGATCTGCTGTGAGTTGAACCCCCTGATATAGAACTCATGGATACAGAGGACTACCACTGCAGTTATCTAAAAATCTTGAAGTGTTGCTCACGAGGTTTCTACATTTGAAAGTCTGTTAACACTTTCAGGCCCCTTGTAAATTATCACTGTTGCATGATAGTCCTGGGCCTCCAATGAGCTTTCCAGATACCTCTTCAGAACTGAAGGACTAATTCCCAGCTACTGTGAGTGCTACTGATAGGAAATCCTCAGGCATTAGTTCTTCAGAATTGCCTTGCCTAAAGAAAGAGCATCTCCATGAAGGTCATATTCCCCTTCCAGGAGTGATGTGCATTCAATGACCAAAGGATATTGGATTATGAAACTTGATTGATGCTCTTGTCCTAACTAGAAACAACTCTAATGGCCTTTTCAGTTTCAGTTGTCACAGTATGGCCGAGATTGCCCCTTTGTCCAATCCAAATTTTTTCTCTTCTTTTTCACAGGTAATGATCCCAAAGTTTGCCCATATAAACTTCCTACATAGTAATAGTCATCAGTCTGCTTCCTAGAGATACCAACCTGAAAAGAAAAATTGATACCAGAAATGATCCAAGAAAGCAGATGCTAAGGTCAGCTCATGAGTTGTATCACCCACCAACCCAGCTGGAAAGATTATGCCATCATGATGGTGGAGCACAGATAGTGCAGGCACAAGGTATGACATTGAAGGGGGTTATACATGTTTGCAGCTGCTGAAATTGGCAGGTCAGATCCTATAGATAATAAAGACACTTGCTTTATGCATGATAACATTGTATTTTATTAATAATAAGAAAGCAAAAGGGAAAGGTGGGAAAAGAAGAAAATACATCACCATATCGAGAAAACACCAACACTTAAAGTCATGTAGCTGAGGAATCCTAGGGAAACTTTTCAGGGTTCCCACAGGGAAGTCCTGGGCAGAATGTCTTCTTCACTGGTGAAACTCCAAAGTCTTATTCCCAGTGGGGCTCTTTAAATACAAGTTAGAACAAAGAAAGGACCATTCTAACAGCCTGTGTGGCATAGTGCTGCACTTAATCCTCTCAACAACATTTCATCCCCCCAAGGACTGGCCAGATCCCTGAAAAGAAGGAGTGTTTGCTTTGATGTAAGTGAACGACTGACTGAGTTCTGTGACTGAGCCAAACCCACAGAGAAGTCTGCATTCTTTAGATATTCTATCAAGAATAGGCAAAGATCATGGCAGGCACATGAACAGGGAAGATCTTTAATGTTTTCCTTAGCCCTTTACAAGGTGCTTTTTCAACTGTGAAATTTTTCACTGGTGATAAAAAGGGATTTTATACAATGGAAGAGAATACATTATTAGCTCATGCAATGTTTCTGGATTTGGAGAAGAGTAAGAGAAATGGTAACTCTAAGGACAGTGGAATCGGGTAGCTCTTGCTTGCTAAGCTGATTGATGCTTTGAGAAAAGTTAATAAAAAGCTGAGAATGATTACTTGGCAATCAAAAACTACATGAAAAATCCAGATGTGCTCTTTGGCTGGGACTTCACTCCATTGTCATTGACCTCTTTTAAAGAGCTCTCATGGGCAACTGGTGGGGGTGAGGGGGCGGGGCATGGAAGAAAATTGAAAGTCATGCTCAAGACTTAAACAGAGCTCCAGAGAAGGTCAAATTTCCCAATATAGGCTGATCTGCTATGCCACCCTGGTTGGGAAAGAATGAGACACTGGTGTATGAGTTGGGCATATTGGGGCTGGTAACCCTGAAAATAGTGAATTCTTTGATTTTTTAAAAATTTCTGAGAATGCAGAATTGTCCAACCCTACTTAATAAGGGTGATCTGTTGCAGGGTAGCCAGCACTCCATCAGGGTAGACTTCTGCTCAGGATATGTGAGCCGCCTGAGAAATAGAAATTCTGAAATAATGAGAAAGAAATAGAGATAGAGCCAGAAATTAGATATAAAAGGGAACTTCTGATAGGTCTTTCAGTCCTTTTAGGAGCAGAAATTGAACAATTAAAAAATGGCTCCAGTTCTTTATTTAAGGGGGAGTACATCAAAGTCAGGGATAAGGTTTCAGCAGGAGGAGTCTTGGTAGTCTTGGTTTGGTGCTTGCTTCTCAGTGTGGCAAGGGTCATGCATTAAATAGGTTGATTGGCATCTTGGCAACCACACGCATCTCCCAGAGGCTGTGTGGTTCCAGCAGGTCACCCCATCTCAGATGCTCTGTTGAATTTAGATGGAGCTAGGTAGGAAGCTACATGAACCAAACATTCTCAAACTAGCAGGGTTGCCACTGGGAGTTCCCGATTCCAGGCTTTCCTGCCTAATGGCTTCCACATCGCTTTAGTTCACGCACAGTTCACAGATAGCTCTCGGCAGAGATTCTCACACCTCATTAGCATTAAGCCCATAAATCCGAGGGTCTTGGTAAGACATATGCCTTCCTTTGGAAGAAAAGAAAACTATGAAGATTCAGGAAACTGTCATATCAATAAAGCATATAGGCATCAAGTAGCCAGACAGTCCCTCCAAAGTAAAAGAAATTGCTGCAAGCTGTATCTCTCATCTCTAGAAGGGAACATGTCCTGGTGGACCTCTACCAGTTGTAGAGGCAGCATATTCCACACATAGGAATATTATTTCAGCTTAAATATCTAAAAGGCTGACAGCTTAGAGAGGCTGATGGCAGGAAAGGACTGTGCAGCAGGCTGTGATGCAAGCTGCTCTCCCACTTGGGGCACACTTGTGAGATGCCCCCTGTGTTAAGTTGTGGTGGGGAAAAGACACTATAATGTGTTTGACAAGTCCTGGGGGAGAATCTCAATGCAGACCTATTGAATTTTGGGACAAGTCTATGCCATCTGCAGTAGTAAATTATACAGATTCAAAAGCAATTCCTGGTGGGTTGTTGAGCCCTGGTAGAGAGAGTGTTCTGGACTCAATGTGACTCCAAGTGATGGAATTACTAAAATGACCCATTATGATCTGGATTCTGCCAGATCCAAGTCATAAGGTTGGACAGGCTTAAAATTGTATTCGGACCATGATGGAGGTGGTACATCTGGGATCAAGTACAAATAGAACCAGAGGCAGCAGAGATGGTTACAGAGCCAAATGTAAAATTTCTAAGAATTTTGAAAGAGTTGCTAAATATAACTATTGTTAAATATTAAATTATATCAATTTAAAGTTAAGTAAATGTGATTTAAAATGAGGCAAGAAAACACAAACTTTATTACTTCTTAACCATTTTACTATCACATATACTTTTGAAGTTATTTGTCTTCTATGTCTGGATGGTAGAAATACTCTGTAAATAATGAGCCACAGCACCTCTCTTCATGACTCCACATTAAGTGATGTCATGTGGTAGTTGAGAATTGCTATTTTGTTTCTGTTTTTGCAGTGCTGGGATCAAACTCAGGGTTATGCATGAAACTGCTAACTGGAAATAATTTATACTAAATTGGCAGCTGCTACAAACAAGGACTTGTTTTATTATTTTTGTAAACTGCACAGTTGTATAGTTGTATAAATTTCTACGCAGAATGTAATGGGAAAATTTTTAATAATGTAGATTAAATTTAAAGGTGTTAATTCTACCGTCATTATATTGTATACAGCACAAAAATTAGAAAATATTACTCCAGTATTAACACACTATTATTATTTCTTTCAACTAATAAGTCTTTTATATCATTAGCCAAGGAGGAAAGTTCCAATATATATCTTTGTTGTTTCACTTTTGTCTTACTCAATGTTGTCTGATGTAAAAATAGCAGTCAACATTCATATGAGAACTACATTCATTTGTCAAGTGCAATCATAGGTTGACTATGGATATAAAATTTGGCAGAAAGCAATAAAAGCATTCTATAAGAATCAATTGGCCACATAAAAATTAAAATGAAGCATGTTTTATTTTTATTATTATTTATAAATTAGATACTACACTTTCTTCTTATCAGCAAAACTTACAATAAATGAATGCACACACACGCACACACACACTTTTTTAGAACAAGTGGTTAAAACTGACTAGAGAAAGTGTAGACTCTAAAGTCACTCACCAATTTTGCACTAGCCCTTCACCTCCACTTCACACCTGTGGCCATTGGAGGAATTCCTTATGACCAGATCCAAAGATTGATTCATTCTGAACCTGTTTGGTAAGTAGGTATAAGCATTACAATCCCACTCAGGAGGGATTGGCTACAAATAGGCCCAACATCCGGGGCTCTGAATAATTACGGGTGATCTAGCTATTACCACCCATGAATATACAATCTGACAGTGACAAAAACTAATAGGAAGCTCCCAGTACATTAGTATTCCCTCTAGGTCTGGCTACTTGGTGGCAAATGTATTTAGTCCCTTCTATCCCAGAAGGATCAGTGGTTTGTGCTTGCAAGAATAGATGACTGTTCCAGGTCTGTGTTTGCCTGATTTGCCCACAGAACCTCAGCTGGCATTACTGGCCTGACTCTTAAAGAATGCTTGATTCCAGACAACATAGCATCCATTCAGGAGCCCCACTTCACAGTGCAGGAGGTGTGGGAGTGATCATGGGGTGCACTGATTGTATCACATGCCACACATCCAGACGCTATCAATCCAATAGAGCATTGTATTAGCCCTTAGAGGTTTTCTTTTTCTTAGGGTGCATACTCTGGCCAGGGAACTAAGTGCAGAACCCATGGCCAAAGTCAGCTGCCTGGGCTTTGAATGTCTTGTGCCCAGGGATAATCAGGTGAGGAAAGTAGTCAGCCTCCTGGCAGAGGCAATTGACCCTGATCAGCACAATGAGGTAGGGCTGCTCTTACGTGAGAGGCATGGTGGAATGTGTGAACTCAGGTGATGCACTGGAGAGCCTCTTGGCATTTCCTTATCCAAATGTAACTGTAGTTGGTTATGCACAGCAGACCTGACCCAAGAAGGGTATGGCTATTATAGACTTTGACAGGTCAGGAATGAGGGTTTGAGACATACTACTAGGTAAACCACCAAGACCTGCAGAGGTAACAGCTGAGGGTGAGGAAAATGAATAATGAAGAGTAAAGACAGTGAGTACTAATCACAGCACTGATAACAGTTACAAAAATGAGGATTGTTGTTCATCTTCCTCTTAGGACATCATCTCAGGGACAGGCTGATGGAATATGCATACAGACATGGTGCAAGGGTGGACTACCTGTGTGTTGCTTGGATCACCCTGGAGCACCACCAAGAGTGCACTAGTTATGGAGCCTTCAGGATCTATAGCAGCACTCAAGTCTAGGGCACACTCATCTCCTGGGAATCATCAGCTGCTGAGTGCAGCAGGGTGCTGGGGTCTTGTCTGCTCCTCTTCTGCATTCGTTGCCAGGAGCCATCCATGAACTGTGCATGAACTAAAGACGTCATGGAAGCCATTAGACAGGAAAGTCTGGTATCGGGAACTCACAGCAGCAACCCTGCTGGTTTGAGAATGTCCAATACATGTGACTTCGTACCTATCTCCTAAGTTCAGCACTGCACTGGAGATGAGATGACCCCTTGGAGCCACACAGCCACACAGCCTCTCAGAGACAGGTGTGGCTTGCCAAAATGGCAATCCACCTGTTTGCTGCAAGACCCCTGCCACAGAGAAGCAAGACTCCTCCCACTGAAACCTTATCCCTGCCTTTGATGTACATTCCCTTAAATAAAGACCTGGAGCCATTTTTCAGTTGTTCAGTTCCAGCTCCTAACAGGACTGGAAGGCCTATCAGGAGCTCCGTTTTATATCTAATTTCCGGCTCTGTCTCTATTTCTTTCTCATTATTTCAGACTCTATTCTTCAGGTGGCTCACACCCCCGAGCAGGAATCTACCCTGCAATAATTTGTCCTTTTTCCTTTTCCTTTCATTATTGGCAGATGTTCACAGGTATGAAGGTTTTCCTGGCCTTTTCCTATACCTTCTCCCACTGATCTTTCTTCCTTTACATTTATCCTTAATGAATCTTGTACTCCTAATTCCATCTTAGCCCCAGCTTCACAGACAACCAAAACTGACTCAGTTGATTAATGACAAAGATATAACTGCAATATAGTAGGGAAATGACCACTTCTTAAATAAATTGCACTAGGTCAATGAAATACAGGAAAAAATGAATATAGACCCTTGCACAATTCCATTCATGGAAATCAATTCTAGATGGATTTTAGACTTAAATGTTTAGAGTAATAAATGGGTTATTTTAAACAGGACCCAAAAAGTACCAACCGGAAATGAAAAGTTTGATAAACTGAATTTAATTAAAATTAAGAACTTCTAATCATGAAAAGACACTATTCAGAGGAAGAAAGGGCAAGATGCTAAATAAAATATTTGCATTTTACATATTCTACAGAGATCACATGCCCAGAATATATAAGAAACTTCTTTAAATCAATAAAAAACAATATTATTCAATTTCTATAGATGTAGTATATTAGTTTCCTAGGGCTGTTGTAACAAATTATCACTACTTGGTGTCTTGAAACAGAATTTTACTCTGTCATATTGCTGGAGGCAAAAAGACTAAAATCATGTCCAGTGGGCTGAAATCCAGGCATTGGCAGGGCTTCCCTCTCTCCAGAGGCTATAGAGAAAATCCATTCCTTGACTCTTCCAGCTTTTAGTAATTTCCAGGATTCCTTGGTCTGTGGTCACCTGCTCCAATTTCTGCCTCTGTGGTTACAGTGCTTTCTTTTCTGTTTGCATCAAATTTCCCTCTGCCTTGTTCCTAAAAAGACTACAGGTGATCACATTCAAGCCCACTCAGATAATCCAGAATTACCTCCCCATCACAAGATCCTTAACCACACTAACCACATCTTCAAAATCCCTTTTACCAAATAAGGTAACATTTATAGGTTCCAAGGTATTTTGGGGGGACATAATTCAGCTCACATTGGGGGCAAAGGTTTTGAGCAGCATTTCACAACAAGAATATCCAAAGGCTGTCAAACTCTCTGAAGCCCCTTTCAATTCTAAATCCTATCATTCTATGAAAATCAGATTCCTAGAGTTCAATATTGCAAGAACAATATCACAGTCTTTTACCATTATCATTGTTAATGATAATTAACATTGGGAGATAATTTAGAAAGTTTTAACAACGAAGTTTATCATTAAAAACTGATGTAAGAAAAAAAAGTAAAATAAATTGGGATTAAAAATATTGACACTGAGAATAAGAAAGATAAAATGGAACCAGGGAAGCAAGAAAAAGCAAACACAAGTAACATTAAAAAATTTTTATAGGGGCTGCGATTGTAGCTCAGCGGTAGAGCGCTTGCCTCGCATGCGTGAGGCCCTGGGTTTGATCCTCAGCACCACATACAAAGCAATAAAAAAATAAAGACATTGTGTTCATCTACAACTAAAAAAAAAAAAAATCTTTAAAAAAAATTTTTTATACCATGTGCAGAATTCTACACATTTCCTAGATGGCAACTGTGAATAAATATTTCCCTATGGAAAGTCTCAAAACCATCACCTCAGTGTTATTGAGTCCTAAATAACTGAGCTAGCAAATTATATCTCCCTGTGCCAAGCAATGGAGAAGTAAACCTTCTATTGATCTGAATTAGAGGAATCTATCTCTCTCTCTCTCCCTCTCTCTCTCTCTTACACACACACACACACACATCAATGAATTGGCAAAGGCCTCTAAACTATTAGGGCTCTGTACCTATGCAATAGAAAACTGCAGGAGACAATGCACAGGATTCTCCCTCAGGGCTTAGTAAACTGGGCCGATTTGCAAGTGCCCACCTGAGCACACTCTGAGGTGCCCTAAGAATTTTATTGCAGCTCCCAAAGTGTTTCACTTCCTCCCAGAGAGTGGTTCAAGGCTGGAAGCATTAAATCATAGTTAGAAAACATGCTTTGGTAAGATGATTATTAAATAAAATATGACTCATTTAGGTTGCTTTAATCTCTCCCATTAGGCAGTGAGAAGGAACAGAATATGGTTTAGTCCATAAATCCATTTAATCTAATTTGTGACATAAACCTTCAGATTTCATTTTCATATTCCCAGTGTGGCAGCAGGTATTTTGCTTTTTCCAAGACTTCTGGTGAAGAATGGGTCAATTAAAAGAGGAGGGGCCATGCCCTCAGGATGCTTGGGTTTTACTTGAAATAAAATACACATTAAAGTGGGGTGTGGTGGCGCACACCTGTAATCCCAGCACTTTGGGAGGCTGAGACAGGAGGATCGCGAGTTCAAAGCCAGCCTCAGCAATGGCGAGGCACTAAGCAACTCAGTGAGACCCTGTCTCTACATAAAACACAAAATAGGGCTGGGGATGTGGCTCAGTGGTCGAGTACCCCTGAGTTCAATCCTGGGTACCACAAAAAGAAATTTCAAAAAAAAGAAGAACACATTGATATTCAGGAAAGAAGTCTATGGTGTAGGGCAAGGAGGCACTGATCTTGAAATTGAGGGATTCAGGCTCTAGTTCTGGAACTAGCACTGAGGAGCTATCACCTCCCCTATTCTTGCACTTATGTTTCTAAATCTATAAATGAGAAAATATGATAGGAGAGCTTCTGTGATCTCTTCCAGTTCTAAGATTTAATGATTCTGTTCAGTGAGTATAAATTAATGGCAGTAGATCAATCGGGAAAGCTGGAGTAGCAATACTAACAGCTGATTTTTATTGAGTTCTTACTATGAGCTAAAATTTTTATAAGCATTGATCTACTTAAGCCTTAGAACAACTATTTGAGGCAGATACTGTTATTATATTCCTCCTATAAATGGCAAAATTTTAAAAATCTTTTCAAGGTCACACAGCTAGAGTGGTGGGTCCCAGAGTTAAAGGAAATGGACATTTAAGTGGGATTTAAAGCTTAGGGGACTGGTAGAAAATTTAGGGACAGTGTTTCTGGTAGATGTTGGGGAAACACATGTCCTAAGTAGGTTGAAACCATGTATTTTACTCATCTGCACTGCTAAGATCCTGGTTCAAGTTCCTGGTCTCCCAGCAAGGCTCCTGCACTGGCCCCCAGAAGAAAACCCTCTGCTTCTCTTAATACATCCAAGCCAGGTCTGGCATAATCTTTTCAAAACATTAAATTGTTGTTATCTTTTCCTCAACAAATATTTACTGAATGAATCCCTGAAACTTATAGTTCACTCCTGTCAGAGAGTAAGTATTGAATGCTGGTGAACAGAAGAAACCCATTTGAGAAAATGAGTTCTACCAGCGGGTGTAGAACACATCCACAAGGGAGAGAAGAGGGGCTGGAGGACACAGCCAACTTCCTGAGCTTGGAACTACTAAGAGAGACCTGGAAGGCCAACAGACAGGGTAGAGCCACATGCACTCCCTAGAAATCACTGTGATGAGGGAAAAGAAAAAGATTAAAGATGGTTTTATGACCCTCATGGAACATCAAGAATAGAAGCAAAAAAAAAAAAAATGAGTCTCCTTTGGTAATTTAAATATCTGGAATTTCAAAGGAACTATAAATGTAAATGATTTTATGACTCTTCTACACTTGAGTGTTTGAAAAACCCCAATGTAAGCTCACTGCTGATAAGCATTTTTAAATAAGCCATCTGTCTAATGTTTTATTATTCTAGTGATGTCATGTACCATCCCAATCTTTTGTTATATTACACATTCTTGGGGGTGAAATTCTTGTTTAATGAAGTCAAAGATACAGTCCTCAATCTTGATTTTTTTCTCTGACAATACTATAACAATTATAATATTATATATGCCAATGTGAATGATAGCTTCATTCTAATGTTAAAGGCAATTTCAACTTATAAAATATATTTCCCTAAGTCTTAACCTGTTATTCTAAGAAGAAAATTATATTTCTTCATCACTGCTTTTTCTATTCCAGGTCAGGACAGAGTTTAAAAAGACGAATATTGCTTTAATCTCATATCTGACCAATCTGTACATTTTCCAATATGCATTATTTTGGTTCAGTGAGTTTCATTTTAATTCTTTTTCTGCTGTGTCTCATTTCACAATATGATTAATGACTGAACTTGTCTTGGTCCTGCTGCAATTGTCTTGAGAATTTGCAATACTAGATTTATTCACTTAGTATAAATGCAAAACAAAGACGTGATTTTCAATGTAAATGTTGCCCTTAAAATGCACAGATATTTATCATTGACTGTTTTTTAATCAACTTCTTGGATTTTGCACACAGAGTGTTTTGTATAGTAATGATTAACTGTTAAAAATAAAATATTGTCAGTGAAAAGTACCAAATTAACAACATTGCAAATTAAACTCTCCTTAGCTAAAGACAAGATAATTGTAGAAACCAGTCCTCTCATTACATAGGTCCCCTGAATTCTACCTCAGAAAAGCCACTTGGAAGATCAAGAAGTATTTCCTCAGTGAGGCAGAAAATTAACTAGAATTCCAGTAATAAGGTGCTTATAAAGTGACCATCATAAATAGATATTACCTTATTCTAGATGATTAACAAGAGAAACCACTAGATATCTGCCGCCTCTGAATTCTCCTACCAATCAATCCACTAGAGTTCATTTCCCTTAGTCGTAGTATATAGATGCCTGTTGAAAATCACCATTACAAAGTAAACAGTATTTAAAACCCCACTCTTAGAGCCTATAGAATGCGAGAAAATCTTTACCACATGCACCTCATATAGAGCATTATTCTCCAGGATATATAAAGAACTCAAAAAACTTAACACCAAAAAAAGATAAACAGATAAATCAATCAATAAATGGGCTAAGGAACTGAACAGACACTTCACAGAAGAAATATAATCAATCAACAAGCATATGAAAAAATGTTCAACATTTCTAGCAATTAGAGTAATGCAAATCAAAACTACTCTAAGATTTCATCTCACTCCAGTCAGAATGGCAATTATCAAGAATATAAACAACAATAAATGTTGGTGAGGATGTGGGGGGAAAGGTACACTCATAAATTGCTGGTGGGACTGTAAATTGGTAAAACCACTCTGGAAAGCAGTACGGAGATTCCTCAGAAAACTTGGAATGGAACCACCATTTGACCCAGTTAATCTATTCCTTGCTTTATACCGACAGGTCTTAAAATCAGTATACTTTTTTTTTTTTGGTACAGGGGATTGAGCTCAGAGGTACTTGACCACTGAGTCACATCCTCAGCCCTATTTTGTGTTTTTATTTAGAGACAGGGTCTCACTGAGTTGCTTAGCACCTCGCCATTACTGAGGCTGGCTTTGAACTCATGATCCTCCTGTCTCAGCCTCCTAAAGTGCTGGGATTATAGGCATGCACCACCATGCCCAGCTTGAAATCAGCATACAACAGTGACGCAGCCACATCAATGTTCATAACAGCTCAATTCACAATAGCTAAACTATGAAACCAACTAGGTGTTTCTCTACAGATGAATGGATAAAGAAAATGTGGTATATATATACACATTGGAATATTACTCAGCCTTAAAGAAGAATGAAATTATGCCATTTGCCAGTAAATGGATGGAACTGAAGACTATCATGCTAAGTGGAATAAGCCAGTCCCTAAAAAAACTAAGGTGAAATGTTCTCTCTGATATGCGGATGCTAACACACAATAAGAGGCATGGGGGAAGAATAGAACTTCATTGAATTAAACAAAGGGGCATGAAGGGAAGGGAGGGAGAATGGGAATAGGAAAGATAATAGAATGAATCAGACATAACTTTCCTATGTTCATATATGAATACACAATTAATAACTCTACATCATTACAACAACTGCAAGAATGGGATCCTAATTAGAATAAGTTATGTATGTATAGTAAGTTATGTATGTATAATATATCAAAATACACTCTACTGTCATGTATATCTAAAAAGAATGAAAAATTAAAACCCCATTTTTACTATTAAAAACTATGAGCCTCCATAGTGGTGGCTCTCTTCTATTTCAAACACAGCTTGGCTCAGCAGCCCTTCTCTGTCTCCAACTCTGGATTCCAAATACACAAAAACATTTATTAAACTTTATTACCTGCCAGGGACCTTGTCACCCCCAAACCTACATACCTCTTATTCACATTGGAATATTCTTTAGTCCTTTTTCTGGCTTGGCTAACTGTACTTGTTCTCCAAACCCCAGGCTAAATACCACTGCTTCAGCAAAGACTCAGTTGCCCTTTAGATTAGATTATCTCCCCAGAAATTCTTCCATAGTTCTAAGTCTTAGCATAAGAAGTATTGTACTCTGGCTGGGAAATACTAGGTAATCCAAAAGACTTGATTTTTAAGGCTACTCTAAGGATTAAGTAAGGTAAAGTATAGAGTTCTTAGATAAAAAATAAGAACATAATAAGTGGACCTATTCTTATTATAGCTTATTATAGTTGTTTATAGGCTGAGTGCCAAAATGTTAATATGATAGCAATTCTACATAGTCATTGGAGCCAAATAAAAGCCACCTCACAGTCTCTAAACTTGAAAAGCCTAGGATGGTCATTTTCTCAGAAAATCATGAAACCAAGCCCTCCTGTCAAAGCATCCCACTGATCCAACTTTTGCAGCCCCACTTGGCCCGATAAGAAAACTTTAGAAAGCCTTACTTACTGTAAACTTCCACCTTTTGGTTACAACACAATAACAAATGTATCCAAAACAAGATTAATGAACTACAAAATAATTCCAAAATAATTTTGTGTTTGACACAGGATAAAACAAATCAACAGAGATGGGAACAGAGATAACTTCCCGCAATAAAATGGAACCAAACACTAACAAACACAACAATACAAATAAATCTTAAAAATATATGCAACGGGAAAGAAGATGAACACACAGTACCTCATACATGTTTCTCTTTGTGTATTCCTAGATGAGACAAAACTAATCCATGGTGACAGAAAGCAGACCAGTGATTATGTGGGATAATGAGTGCAGTAATACAAACAGGCATTAGGGAACATTTCTAGGTGATGCAAATGTTCTATTGACTTAATGAGAGGGCAGTTTACATGGGATACACTTTCGCTACTATAACTTAAAGAGGCACATTTTATCATGTGTAAATCATGCAGCAAGAAGTTGAAAATTATATTTGCAAAAGAGACTCTATGGTGCTGAAAGAATTAGATGCTATCACTTAAAACATACATGTAGCTGGGTGCGATGGTGCATGTCTGTAATTCCAGCTACTCAGGAGGCTGAGACAGGAGGATCACAAGTTTGAGGGCAGCCTCAGCAACTTAGCAAGGCCTCATCTCAAAATTTAAACAAAAAAATGGTTGGTGGAAAGAATGGGAAGTTATACCCCATGTATGTATGATGTGTCAAAATACATTCTACTGTCATATAGAACTAAACATAGGAAATAAAAAGAAAGCAAGAAAAATGGTTGGAGGTAGAACACTTTCCTAGCATTTGCTAGGCCCTGGAGTCAACCTCAAGAACTGCCTAAATAAATAAATAAAAATAAGGGTGGTAATAACTTGTATATTTTGAATATTTAATCACTGTGCAGTTTCTTTTTAAAATATGTCTATCTGTGTGTGTTTCAGTTTTCCACTATTCTTCCTCTACTAGGAAAAAGAAAACCTCTATATCTTGTTGGTAATTGAAAAGGAATTACCTTAGTAGGAAGCAGATGAGTTATTTTACTAATTTATTATCTATTTGAGTGTGAGATTCAAGCTATATTTCAAATTACTGACCAATGATTTTACTTGTTCTACTTTCATTTCTAGATGAATTTGTGGCATTTACAATTGGTTTCATTATATTTTGTACTTGACCTATTTAATAATGCTTGCTTTATATTTTTGTATGTATGAGATGAATATAAAGGTGCACATGTGCACAAAAGCACATAAATGAAAAGGCACTTTCCTTTGAGACAAGTATTTCTATCCTTACTTTTGGTATTAGTCTGCATGAGCTTGCATAACAAATTTCATAAATTGGTATAAACAACAGAAACTTATTTCCTCACAGTTCTGGAGGCTTGAAGTCCAAGACCAAGGGCCAGCACAGTGAGGTCCTGGGCATGGCTCTACCCCTGGCCAGAGATGGCCACCTTCTCACTGTGTCTTCAGGTGGTCTTCCCTAGGTGTATGCAAGTACAAAGAGAGAACCTTCTCTGTTCCTCTGCTTATAAGACCTCCAACCCTTTTGGTTAAGGGTCCCAGTCTTAAAACTTCAGTTGACATTAATTTCCTGCTAAACTCTTCATTTCCAAATACAATCACACAAGGGGTTAGGAGCTTAGTATATGAATTTTGAGAAGGGACAAAATTCAGTCCATAGCAATGGATGATTGGTTGTGAGCAGAAATATAGGTTGGTTTGTATATCCAGCAAATATTAAGCACATGCTGAATGGCAGGTTCCTGAGACTCAAAAGTTAAAGAAGACAAGTCCAAGTCCCTCACCATAAGCATAGTCTTTCTTTCTTTCTTCCTTTCCCTTCCTTCCTTCCTTCCTTCCTTCCTTCCTTCCTTCCTTCCTTCCTTCCTTCCTTCCTTCCTTCCTTTACTTAGGATTGAACTCAGGGATACTTGATCACTGAGCCACATCCCCAGCCCTATTTTGTGTTTTATATAGAGACAGGGTCTCACTGAGTTGCTTAGCACCTCGCCATTGCTGAGGCTGGCTTTGAACTTGTGATTCTCCTGTCTCAGCCTCCCAAAGTGCTGGGATTACAGGCTTGCACCACCACGCCTGGCTAGGATAGCATTTCTTTAACAAATGAAAACTAAAGAAAAATAGACATGAAGAAGGGGTAGCATTTTCCCAAATTGTAATCTAGATAAACAAGACTACATATTTTGAGAACTATGTGTTTACATTAAAATTCAAAATATGAGATCAAATACCTGGACTTCAAATACTGCATCCCTCCCCCCCACATTGGAATTGTCAGTCAGATATAGAATATAATATAATATTCCAACTGGTGCTAGAAAGGTCTCAGTCCTGATCATCAAAAGACAGATACAAACACTTTAGTGTGATCTTACATGAATCTTAGGAAATCTGAAGCTATTTGAATCTCACTAAACTATTCCTCTTAAAGTTTTTATTTAACTTTTTTAACACTAGAAAACTTTAGTGGGAAAAAAGAGTACAGTTGAAGCTTAGTTGAAATGTGGCTGCAGGAAAATTTTTCAACATACCAGAAAAAGCCTCTAACATACTCTAAACTTCTAGTTTTTCTTAGTGTTAACTTCTAAGGCTTATTTCATCATTTTCATAGGAGTTATAGTCATTCTCATTTGAGTCAAAACAGGTATTCTTTCAAGATCTTGAATGCTTAATATTCCCACCAATTTGTTAAATAATACAACCAAGAAAAATTCCTACTTTCACACCTACTGTAATATGGTTCAGTAAACTTGGGCTGGTCCCTTGACCTCTAAATTTAAGTGCCTTTATGACTTAGAAACTGCAAACTGGAGCTGGGGGCAGAGCTGAGTGGTAGAGTGGATACATAGCATGCACAAGGTTCCAAGGTTCAATTCCCACACCACACTCAACCACAACAAAACTTACTAACAAAAATGTCTGTGAGCTTCCATCTGTTCTCTATCCTAATCCTTAAAACTACACGGAGGTGGTGTTTATTAGATTCATTTTTACATTTGGGGAATCTGAGACCAAGAAAGATTAAATGACTTTCCCATGGCCACAAAGCTGTGATGAGGACAGGCAGATTTACTATGAAACATAGGCCTGTCTGATCCCAAAGCCTCCTTCCGCTTTCTCCCACTGCAAGCCTCCTCTTTATTTTTTAATAAGGATGTTAGACCAACGCACATCACTTATAGTTTTCAAAGCAGTTTCACGTGTAGAGTTTTGATAACCACGATTCTGGAAGATAAGAAAGGGCTGTAAAATTTTCCTGTAATACAGGTGTACAAATAAATAGTGACTTAGAAAGTTTTCAAGATCACTACACTAGAAAATGTCAAATCAGACAGTAGATTCAATCTTCTGATCTGTTTCAATGTGCTTTTCAATATATTGAAAATAAAATCAACTCTAAATTTATAACACCTACGTTTTCTCTTTTGCTTCCATCATCTGCTTCTTGGATTCTGTGTGTTTCACTTCAGATGATTTTCTTTTCATTGCAGGAACAGAGATTCTCATGTGTACAGATACAAATGTCCTTGCCAAGCACTTCTAAATCTGAAACACATCAAAGTCAACCAGGGCCAAGGTTATGATCAGTAGTCAAGTCAGGAAGAAATTTGTGTTGGATTTGCTTTTGCACTCTCATGTCTTGAACTTTTGATTCTTATTTTGATTCTGATTCTCCACATCCCCTACTCTCACTTTTCTGGGGAGTAAATCTTTTGGCACATCTGGATCTTTTCTTTCTGTGTGTTTCAGAAGAGAAAACCACAAAATAAAGCAGATACACTTGTTTATAGTATTAAAGGTGCTTCCTTCCCAAATAAAGGACTACAGCTGCTTATTTATTTATGATATATCCAAAAACTCTTCTCTCTTCTTTTCATTAGCTATCTTTGGAAATATAGCTACTAATTAAGAGTTTCACTTAGGACTCTAGTCTTAAGAGGTAAATATGCAACTACCCCATCACTCCTGAGTCACACTCTAGCCAATCTTTATCCAATGCTTAGCAAGTCACTTTTGTTAAGGCTCTTCACCACTCACCCTGCGGTCAGTGAGATAACTAGAAAGGAGCGCTGGTGGCTAGGGCTTATTACCTGCCAGAGCTTACTCCCTACATAAACTACCTACATGTTCTTCACGTAAATATTTTCAGTACTTCCTTTTCAGATGATGAACTTGGGGCTCAGAGACATTTAGTAATATGCCCAATGTCATATACCTAATATGTAGTAGGACAAGGATTGGAAACTAGACCTATCATTTCAAAGTCATTATTCTAAGTACTAATACACAGTATCTAATACTACATAGTATCTAATACAGGTACTATGCAGCTCCTTAATGTACTGTACTATATATGAAATTATACTCTTCTACTCTAGACTATACCACTGTGTTAGGATACGACTGCATGCCATACCACTCTACTACACTGTCTCCCTGCACTGTACTACACCATACCACAGTGTTCCACTACAGCACAATATGCCACACTGATATATACTATGTTATAATATATTATCTACATAAACTTTATATACTATACTTTACACCACACTACTTTATGGATGTAAAAGAGCATCATTGCAATAAACATGCACACAAGGCCATCATAGAAGAGAGAACCAACATTCTGGAGTGGCTTACCAATCACCAAAGGACTAGCTCACATGATCCTTAGCATCAGTGCTCATGCAGTGGCAGTGGAGATTATATTACCTGGGAAATACCACAGCACTTAAATAATGGGATATTCATTTTCAGTTTGGGCTCTAAGCAGAAGGAAAGTCTGTATCCAAAAATATTTTAAGCACCCCTGATTTCCACAGTTTTGGAAGAACATATCCTAACCTGGAATGTATGACCACACAGCATAAATAACTTTCTATGATGTTAAAGGAAATGATTCTAAGGTTAAAGAATAATCTAGCCATAATTATTCTAAAATAAAGAATAATTTAACCAAAATTATTCTTCAACAAATCAAGCTTTCTTTTTTTCTTTTTTCTTTCAGCTTGTGTCCATATGCATACATTTATGTTAACATGATAGCGCAGATGTAATTTCATATTTGGCTTCCATTACACCAAGCTTGTTTAAAAGAATATTTTAACAGAAGAAAGAAGAGCGCTGCCAGTAGTCATATCAAAGGAAACTGCAGAGAAGAATGAAAAAAAAATTTGACAAGGTTTGCCTGAATGTAAATATTTTCCGTACTGAGCAGCCTAGAAATACAAAGAAAAGTAAAGCAACTTCATGTAATGGATTATTTCCTTTGATTTAAGGCACAAAATAAGAACCATATTTATATAGAGAATGAGTGAAAGCAGACCAGGAAAGCCCAGCAAACAATACCTGCTCTTCTGGCCATGAAACCTTTGGCTTGTCCAAAGTTAAATGTTTGCCACCTGTGTAAGATGCACAGCCATCTAGAGACCTCTCATATTTATAAAATATCCTGAGAGCCATCCTAGAAGGTAGATAGAAGTTAAAAGCTTCTACCAAGTGGAAAAGACACCTTAACAGACATGGGTGAATGCTGGAATGGCACTACAAAAAAAAAAAAAAAAAAAAAAAAAAAAAACAGACGGAATTATAGGCAAAAGGTGTGATCCTTTTCTCTTCAATAGACAAAAGTGAATGAAAAAATGGGCCTGCACTATGCACTTAGTGTAGGCTGGAATTTCATGGTTGTGAAATTTCATGGTATGCTATCTGTCCCTTCTTCATTTGGCCATCTGTCTGTTCTTCCCAAAATCAGAGTTTCTTGGGTAAACGTTTATATCTACAACATCCCAAAGAGAGTTTTAAAATGAGTTTTTTAGATGTGTTTAAACTAGCTTGTGATAATGAAGGAGTTTGAAGAGGAGTGCAAAACACCTCCCCCGGGAGCTGTCAGGAACTGATATTAGGTCTAGTCAGAATTTTGACATCTTCACTAATGATCTGGGAAAGGGAATGAGTGGCTCGTTAATAAAGTGCCAGATGAAGTGGAATGATTGATTGGATGCAAGAGGGCAGTGACATTAGTGGTGTTAGTAAATTGAGATGCAACTTAGGGAAATGCTCACTCATCTATTTAGACCAAAAATCACCATCAGAAACTTGCTTAATGGGAGCAATCAGTCCAGAAAGCATCACTGGAGAGCATGCCAGGAAGAAGGTTAGATGGAGACGGGAGGCTGAGCCAGCACCATCAGAGCCCTCCAGAAAAACACCATGACATTTGCCCAACGCTCATGTACTTCCCACAGCTCCTGACACCCAGCCAGACCCTCTGAAATCTACTCTGCTTCTCCAAAGGTGGAGAGCCATCCTCTGACTTTTGACTCTGGCTGGGAAAGAGGACTGCAAATGGGCTTCCCATTATTGTTCCCCACAAGGACAAGTTGATGGTGCTTTACACTGTGCTGTGTTGGAACTAGTTACTAGGCCAAGGACAGAGCTGTGAGTCCAGGCCCAGGATCAAAGGATAGGACTATTCCTAAATAGACCTGGGAATTGTATCTTCATCACTAGCCTCTGGCTGCTTATAAGTTTACTGAAATAAAGTTAGAATCATTCAACACTTAAGCCACTTTTCATTCTAGCATTTCTAGGAAGTACATCTTGGACAACCTGCTCTTTGCTAGTGTGTATTACTCTCTTCAGTTAATTGGCAAAATCTATAATGATTCTGAATAAAATTTGTGTTTGGACTTCCACTTGCCTGAAGCTTATGCTGACCTCGCTGTCATTAGTTTCTTTATTAATGGTCACTCCTGGGGCCCTTGCAGTGACGGCTGCCCATTAGTTAAGAAACAGCTTAACTGGGCTTGAGGAAGATGGGAACAAAACTCAAGCTCTTCGTTGATATGTGTGAATTTGCTCCTCAACAGAGGGGAACAAGAATCATTGCGTTTTTAAAAAATTTTTCAAAATCAAATTCAATTTGTATGCATTGGGAGAATAGTTGATGTCTTAATTTATAAGAACCTTGAGAAGCATATTCAATCCTAAAAAACTGAAAGTGGGGTTCTGGTCTTGAGTCCATCACAATCACCACTAGGAGGGCTACTTGATATACAATGTACTGCCTTAAAGGTGGCTAATGTCAGTGCTCCCGTGACCACTGGTCCTGCTGAGGCTTTCAAGGCTACAACACTGTGGGTTCATGCCCCAGGCATCCAAGGACCACTCTGTTAAAATCCTGCACCTCCTGGGAATGAAGCAGACAGGTTTTTACCAGTCAAAACCAAGGACTAGAAACAAGAAAAGAAACTGGACATCTTCTGAGCCTGAGTGGAAAAGTCTTTAACCCTGCTCCAAGAAAAAGTAACTCCATTCCCTTGGGTAAATAGCTTTATCATCCTTCAGAATAAAGAAAGAGAAAGTTCCTCTAGTGGTCTGGTGATATCTAATCCTGATAGGAGATTTCTTCATTATGTCATCATCCATATGGCCATATATATTGAACCCAAGTTTAGGTCTTATGATTTTCTAAACCCTGAAAAGTTAGAGTATTTTGAGGTGAGGACTGCTCTATTATTGAAAAGCAAAATTTCATTAAAGTAAATTGCTTCATTATTTTCTTAAGTCATCCAGAGAGCTTATTTTAAGTTGATGGTGATTTAACATTTGGGAGAGTTATGGATTACTGAGTGAACCTGAGAATGAATTGCTATATGATCCTTGGATTACCAAATGGCAATGGTAGGCAGCATACAGTTCTGTGCATTTAAATAACAATATGTCCTTCAGATTAGGGTCTGAAATAAGCACTTCAGTCCCTGCTAGTTGATCACTGATCCACAGCTGACTTGGAGAGCCAAGATCTCATCCTTCAGTCCAGACCTCCTTACTCCAAAGCTCTCCTGCAGGCACCAGTTCTAGGACACATATCCCATCTTCATGTGTGACATTAAGACCCAGTTTCAAGGCACAGCCTGAGAATGCAGTGGGTGGGCTATGCCCCATGTGAATTCTAGACCACCTGGCTCAGCCCTGATGGACTCCACTGAGGAGAAGACTTTCCTTTGGTCCATAGCCACTGCTGGAGCCTGAATCATGGCTTGTCAAATGTCAACTGGATGCCCTTCAGCATTCAAGAGAAAACATCTGACATCTCCTAACCCCCATGGCCTTCGCCTCTGCTGCTCCTGACATGAATCTCCACCTGCTCCACTGGTCTTTACATTTAATGTCACCCTCAATTAACCTGACAGGATACAGTCCTCCCACACCCCTCCTAGGACTAGGAGAAAAGAATAGGCTCAGGATGGGAAACTGAAAAAGGCTTTTATGTTCTTGGCTCTTCCACAGGTAAATCTCTCAGAAAATTGCTGTTTTATTGTTTCCAGGCACTGAGCTCACATTACCCCAGCTCAGGCCTGGAAGCTCTGTCAGCTCATCCATCAGCTTTTACAGGGTGAAAAACCTCTGGGAAGCATGGAAACCACTCAGCAAACTGGAAACATTAATGACACGGTTCAAGTAAACACCAAATCTTCATGCCTGAACATGTCCTTCTGGCACATTCTCCCAGCTAAAAATAACGTGGAGCCCTTCGGACACAGGGAACTCTGTAGAAAGCGCACACATGTGTGTGTGTGTGTGTGTGTGTGTGCATGTGTACATGCATTCCTGTGCTCAAGGGGAGGACAGAGCCATAGTGATGGAAGATTTCCAAAGGAAATGAACTTTTCTTGAAGAACTATTCTTTTTGCCTGGAAATTGGACTATATACAACCCTGAATTATTACTATCTTCACTGCAGTGATGGGCTATCATGTATTTCTCCTGTAGAAGCGATTCTTTTTTTTTTTTTTTTTTGGTACTGGGAATTGAACTCAGGGGTACTCAACCACTGAGCCACATCCCCAGCCTTATTTTTTGTGTTTTATGTAGAGACAGTGTCTCACTGAGTTACTTAGCGCCTCGCCATTGCTGAGGCTGGTTTTGAACTCACGATTCTCCTGTCTCAGCCTCCCTAAGTGCTGGGATTACAGGCTTGAGCCACCACGCCTGGCTTAGAAGCGATTCTTATTATTCAATTGCTTACTAGTTTTTAATCCAACATCTGAGGAATATGAGTTGTCCTGAAGACACCATTGACAATTTAGCTGAAAGATAAACAGAAGCACTATGCAGTGCCAGCTATCCTAGCTGCCTTCAAATTCTGGAATGTGTTGAGCATTTTAAAAATATTTTATGGATAATGGTCCATTATTTTTCTGAATGGTATCAACCATTATGAGGCACAGACACCAACTTCACCTGAAATGGTTCAGGTATATGATGCATAGCAGCAGTCATAAAACGCCCATGCTCAACATTTAGAAATTAAACCACTCCTTGACAACTTACACAGTATCAAAGAATATAGCAATCTAATACCTTGACCCTCCTCAAGAACAAAAAGAAAATTGAAAAAGACTATATCGAATGACTACATTGAATTTGGTCTTTCCGGTTGTCACAGTCACTTTTGCAACTCTTATTCTGATAAATATAAACTTTCTCCTAATGCTGTAATGATGTATCTAAACATGTTTTGTTCCCATAGACTCCCTACCCACAGCAGACACAGTGAGCACAGGCGGAAAATATCAGGAACAAGAATTTCATGCTGACATGTGGAAGTGACTCCAGCTGTTATAATTATGAGTAAACACTAGTTGCTATTTTTTAAATAAGTTATTTAAATTGAGTGACATGACTATTTCATACATTGATATAAAGGGCGATTTGGATTTAATTGTGAAGTGTACTTTACTCAGTCACATTGTTCTCAATAAGTTTTAAGTAGCCTGTATACTAAAGAATTTTGTGTTTTATTTTCCCTCCAGAAGAAAAGCGTACTTTATTCTTTAAAAATCATCATCATTGTTATTAAAGCCAAGCTCCACAAAGATTCTGAGGATATTTTAGTTCTTGTGGAACACAAACGATAGAAATCAAAAGCTATCAGATGATAGAAATCTAAAACCTACTATCAAAAGTATATTCAAATATTTTTTCCAGTTCCAATTACTCATAATATTTAAGGTTGAGACTACAGGAAATAGATATATTTGCCATGTGAAAATGTCCTTCCCTAAAGATGCTGGTAAAGAATCTTTTTCAAAAATGAAGTGATAATAGATAACATCTGCACTTGTACATTGTTTGGTTAAACTTTATGAAACTGCTATTTTATAAGTCAAATTGGTTAATGTAATTTTTCATATGCTCAATTTTTATCATTATTGTCATGGTCTTGCTACATGCCAGCATTTGATGTGGGCTTATAATAACAAATGGACATCATAAAATCCATTAACACAAAAGACAAAAGAACAAGGACTGTGAAACAGTAGGGGAGAGATCATTGTTTTGCATGCTCAGGCCAAGGATTACTACCACAATTGAACAGAAAACCCAATACAGAATTTCCTGGAAGCCAAGATAAGACTGGAACAAAAGTTCCGTAGCTCTTGCCTAATAATGAGATACACAGATACTCACCAAAGAGAATTAAGAGAAATATATCAAGTATGCTTTCACATTGGAGATGTTTCCAGAGTTACTACCTAAAATTTATAGACTGTTGGTTAGTTCACAAATCATTTTTTCATGAGTTATTTGATTGAGTGATTTCATATACCAGTTGAAAGTTTGAAAAGAGGAAGTTGAAGAGAATTTGGAAGTAGTGCATCTCTGTGATCCCGTTGGGGGTGGGGGAGATTGTAAGGAGGGAATTTTCCTCTAGCCACTATCTGATTTCACATATTCCATGTGGTTTCTAAAATATGATTCCACAGTGGAAAGTTATTTTTACAATTTGAACTGCTAAACTACTACTACTATTGATTTTTAGATAAAAACTAAATTGCTGTGTATAAAGCCAGTGAAGCTAGGGTTTTTCTTCTCTAAGAGTTAGATAAACTGATCTCAACTTTCCAGATTTGTTGAGTTAGGAGAGCAAACTTTGGAGTGCAGGATGGTAAAAAGAATGTTGGGAATGTTTTGGGACTGATTTTCTTCTCTAGCCCCATTACAATTTCAATATGGGTTAAAGAGAATGCTTTCTAAGGCTAGCAAAGGACTTCTAAACCCAACACATTTCTTGGTGTGCTCGAGCAAATCATTGTTACTCTGTGAATTTTCAGGTAGAAAGGTAAAAAGCATTCCTAGTTCTTATATTATAATTCTTTTAGTTTGTGCATTCAACAACACTAGGTTGTTTTTCATATTTAGAAGGGAACTGTTGAAAAAACAGCCAACCACTGAACAAATGTGTGAGTGATTCATCATGTAGCTAACTTCCCCTTGAGTCAACAAGGAAGTTTGAACATAGGAGTTCTGGCACGATGAAGAGTCTAAAGTGCCCAAAGTAGAAAACCTCTAAGCTTAAGCACTAGAACCAATTCATTTCAATTATGGTCAAAAATATAGTGTTTCCAAAATATTTTTCCTAAGAGTAGTTCATGGAAATCTATCCAAACCTTTATCTCCCCAGCCAACAAAATATGCAAGGGAGAATTTGAAGACAGACACATTTATAAGCAATCATGAATGGTGAAATTAATTTACAAATATATGTAACATAATGTAAAACTGGTCAATATCTACAAGGTAATAACTATTTGCATCTTCACTAGATGCAATTCACTTGTATCTTTATGGACAAAAACCACTGCACTACTACCTGTCTTCTGAAACCTACAGATTTCTAGAAGAGCTAAAAGGCAATGAAAGAGATCCACCCATATAGAATCAAATAAACACAATAAGAATCACTAAATAATGTCCACCTCCCCAGTGAAAAGTTATCCCAATTTGTTGCCTATTTCAAAATATTTCACCTTTCCTTCCTAAGAATTGAAGTGTTTTTTTTTATTTGTTTGTTTTTAACGTCTTCCCCTTTTAATCACCTCTCTGGACTACCAGCTCTGTTCCTGTATATACCTTCCTCCCTCTCTCCATTGTCAAGAAAACTCATGCTAATTTCCCCTGAGGAAGAAAGGAGACAACTAAGATAAGAAGGTATGGCCAGGGATAGCTTTGAGGGTAATTTGAGAAAGAAGAAAAGAAAAGCTTTACTCTCTATAAAAATATTATTAGGATCAATCTTTGGGGTTAAGATTTTGTTTCTAGAAAATTTTGGTAAAAATTAACACACTGACCTATAATACTCACAAGAACAATGTCACTATTCTACTTTTCTTTTTAATACTAGGGACTGGGACCAAGGATACTCTACCACTTAGCTACATCACCTTTTGACTTAGGTCTTGCTAAGTTGCCAAAGCTTGCCTTGTGATCTTCCTGCCTCAGCATCTTGAGTTGCTAGAATTTTAGGCATGTGCTACTGTTCCTGGCCACTATTCTAGTAACATTTGCTTTAGTCAAGTTTTTGGCTGCTGTGACCAAAAGACCTGACAAGAACAACATAGAGGAAGTAAAGTTCATTTGAGGCTCATGGTTTCAGAGGACTCAGTCCATAGTCGGCCAAGCCAACTCTAGTTCTCTTGGTCTGAGGTGAGGCAGAACATCATGGTAGAAGGGTATGGAGGAAGAAAGTAGCTCAGAACTTGACAAACAGTAAGCAGAGAAAGACTCCTCTCAACCAGGAAAAAATACATACACCAAATGCATGCCCCCAGAAACCCATCTGCTCGAGCTACACCCTACCTGCCTATGGTTACCACGCAGTCAATCCCTATCAGGGGATTAATACAGTGATTAATACAGTTAAATCTCTCATAAGGCAATAATTTCATCTCTAAATTTTCTTGCATTGTCTCACATATGAGCTTTTGGCGGAAATCTAATAGCTAAACCATAAGAGCATTACATACATGCCAAGATTGGTCATCCAGCCCAGTCCATTGTGCATTGCAGGGCAGCTGATGTCAGTAGCCCCTGCAGTGTGGACTGTCTAGGTAGAAGGGAGGTCCTGTGTGTGGAGATGTACCCAATAGCCAAGCAATTTAAAGTTACACAGTATAAAATAATTTTGATGAAAGTGAAAAACACTTATGCTCTGATTTTTAATCTTATTCCTCAATCACTTATTTTTGGCCACCCAAAATGGATGAAACGAAGCCCTTCTTGGAACATTTTTGTTCCAGGTGAATTTGTCACTTCACTCGGTGAGTATTCATATTCACTGAAAGGTGTTAGCTCTCATTCTTTTGTGTGAAATAAATTTGGGTAGTAAAATACCAAACCAATGGTGAATTTAACATTTTTTAAGTTTCCTGTTTGCATATGTCAAATTCCAGGTGACAAATACAACAACATACAGGAATCGTCATTTACAAAGAGTCTAAAATTGCAGTTTTTCAAATCTCAGAACAAATCAAGTGATCAGCACCCTGGGATATCTAATTAGGAGCAAAAGACATGAGCCTTCCCCGGATCTTTATACGTTGTTAAATGAAGTTCAAACATGTGCAAAGCCCACAAACGGATAATTAGGTCCAAGTGATCCACTTGGAGAAGAGTAATTTCCTCATCTCCTGGATGCCCTGACAACTTGAATAATAATAAACTAGGAAGAATTGTTTCACAACTTAACTTGGTTTCCAGGCTCAAAACAAAAATCGAATCGAATCTGGGCGTTTTTATAAACGCCAGCAGTGGCGCCTCTCAACAAACCAAATCAGGATGAACAGAAGTCCATGGCCAGGGACACCCTTTCTCCTGGCTTTCATGAAGGTGCGTTTGGAAGCTCTGTTTCTATGAGGCTGTTACTGTGGGACACAGCGCCCTGGGGGAGGCAGAAAGCCGGGCTGCACCACAGAGCCGCTGCTGTTGTCCAGGGTGCTGAAAAGCCCAGAAGTTCCCGAAAAGCGGCCTTCACTTTTCTGCCGCGGAGAATGGGTGTGGGGTTGCAGGCCTATGCACCTGCTAAGCCCGCCTGGTCCCAGCCCTCAAGTGTCTGCCAGATGTGACCCTTCTCAGCCCCGTTCGGAGATGTATGGGGAAGACGCATTCACCGGGCGAGAGTTCAGGATGCCCTTCCCCGCCTCTCCCCGGCTCCATCTGAGTGCCAACTCTTACCGCCAGATATGCTGCCTCAAGCAGGAGAGGGGACTGGGAACAGGTATTGGCGCAGGCCAGCAGAGAGGAGTGTGCGAAAAGAAGTGCGAGCGGGCATGCTCACAGGGGCGGAGAGGCAGCCATAGCCGGGTGAAGCGGAAGAATGCTGTTGATTTGCAGCTGGGCCAACTCCAAGGCGCAGGCGGCAGAGCCGGGCGGGGTTGGGGGAGGACTTTGGGGACCAGCTGCCGCTGCAGTATGCCCGAGCCCACTTCCAAGCAGCCTCCATGAGCCACCCGGACCCTCGTGGGGTACAATGCCAGACGCACGCGAGAGGCCAGGGCAGCGGCAGCCGCTATGCGATGGTGGTGGTCACCTCTGCCCGAGGCAGCGAGGACTGTAGCGCTCCTGGTTAGGGCGATCAGTTCGTGCACTGTGACCCCGACGACGTGGGCTGCTGCGCCCCGCTCCGCTGGAACATTCTCACCCACGATTTAAGCGGCAAGAGCATGGCTGAGAACACCAGCCACAGCCCTACCCGCCGCCCGGCGTCCTCACTTGAAATGCGCGCCTGCCTGGAGCTCCCTGACGCCTCTGAGCCAGAAGTTTCAGGACCGTTTGAGGAAAGTTTTTATTTCGTGTCATACCTTCCCTCCACTCCTCTCCTCTCTTCTCCAGGCTGCCCACGCCATCTGCTTCCAGATCCTCAGCCCCTCTTCTCTCCAAGGATTTGGGAGGTGGGAGGTGTGGGCTGCGGAGTTGGAATCCAGTTTCTCCAAGTGTCTGGGCTCTAGGCCTTTTTCTGTCTTTGGACAGAGCTGGAAGCTGGAAGCCCACTGGAGGAGCAGCTCCCACCTCTTCACCTTATTATTCCACGGGGGCCAAATGTGTAGGATGTGAGGCACAAGTTGCTTTCTCAGAGTCTTGTGGGCAACTTTGCAGATGGGGTCTGTGTGAACGTTTTTGGGCATTCCACCACAGGAAGAGATAGTGAGAACCTGCTTCCCAGCATTGGCAGAGAAAATTCAAAACCTATGAAGGGTCTGAGATTTCACCCCACTTCCAAGCGAACCATAGGCTGGCCATTGTTTCATAGGTGCTGGAGAAAGATGGAGAAACCTGAGCCACAAAGCACTTCATCACTTTACTACTGGGGACAGAATGGGCAGCCTCAGCCTCAGGTTCCTCTTGTCCCCAAAGCCTCATGGAGATGATACAGAAGTGCACCCAGAGGGATGTTTCACCCACACCCACATTAGTGTGTCACAGCAAGTGAACTCCAATATTTTAAAAGTACTCTTACTAACCAAGAGGCTTTTAATATTTTATTTTATTTTATTTTATTTTATTTTGAATGGAGTATTCAACTTAAATGAGGCCTACTATGCCTGGATCTTTCATTTTACAAAGAACATGAAAAATGGTCTTTGAAAATTATCTGTAAAATATCATTTATCTTAGTTACTCAGAGAAGACAGGATTAGAAATAAAAGGAGACTGATAAGTTTTAAACTAGAAACTGTGGCTGTTGGGGAATAAAAAAGAAAGAACCATATTCTTAGATCATGAGGATTTTGTGTCCATCATATGGATAAATCTATGAGTGAAGTCAGGGAAACTTCTTTTGAGAAAGTTTATTTTAATAAGTTTCTTTTCTATCTTTCTTTGGAGCCATTCGTATATTTTTCCAACCTTTGGCAAGTTTTCCCAATTTTAAAACAAGGGATGACTGATTGGGCCAAAATAATAGCAATGTTTTCTTATGGACAGTAAAGGTTTTCTGTTCCCAAAGGCCCTTTGTGATCTGACTTGCAGCTATCTTTCCAGCTTCATCCTTTTTCATTCTCTCGCTCCAGACCCTTACCCCACACCCTGCCCGTGCACATCCAACCCACTGCCACCTGAGGGTCTTGGCCTTGCCTAGCCCTGAAAAGTACTACAGTAGCTCCAGTCTTGCTCAGAGAATGGTTCCTTAGTGGGGCCTTCCCTCACACCTATCTCAAACAGCGAGCACTCTTCCCTGACCTCATCATTACTTCCTTACCTTGATTTGTCTTTAATAATACTCATCACTATCTAGCACTAGATATTTGTTTAGTCCCCACCCACCACAGTGCAAAATCTTACACTTTTTAAGATTAGTTCCTAGCAGGGTATGGTGGCACACGCCTATAATCCCAGCACTTTGGGAGGCTGAGACAGGAGGATCGTGAGTTTAAAGCCAGTAATAGCGAGGTGCTAAGCAATTCAGTGAGACCCTGTCTCTAAATAAAACACAAAATAGGACTGGTGATGTGGCTCAGTGGTTGAGTACCCCTGAGTTCAATCCCCAGTCTCCCCCTCCCCGCAAAAAAAAAGAGAATAGTTCCTGCCACACAAAGTACTCAATAAATGAATAAATTTAGGGGAATTTTGAGTGTGTGTGTGTGTATATGTTACTAGAGATTGAACCCAGAAGTCGTGCTCTACCACTGAACTACATCCCCCTTCCCTGGCCTTTTTAATTTTTATTTTGAGACAGTATTTCTCTGTTGGTTAGTCTAGCATCAAACTTTCAATCCTCCTGCTTCAACCTCCCAAGTAGCTGGGATTACAGGCATGCACCACCACACCTGGCAATTTAAGGCAATATTAAGCAAATTTTCCAGACTCTTTAAAAGACAGAGCTGCATTTTTAAAGGGGAGTTTTAAATCTCCTTGGTCTTATTTCATGATGCTTTCCTTTGCTATAAGAGAAGAGAGTCAGCCTATGAGTTCCCTGGACACACTCCGAGGGTTTGACTATATCCTGATTATTGGCAGACTCTGATATTGAGAGTGGCTCTGATTCTGAGGGTAAAGAGAAAAGCAAACTGCTTTTCCTTTTGTTTCCACACCCTTCCCAATTTTTCACTTCTGATACCCGAGGTATAGGAAAAACGTTTTCTTTATATACTCACACAACTCTTCTGGTCACCAAAATAGGTGGGGTTTTCTTCCGCTCTAGCAATTATTCATATTTTTGAAAATATTGCCTGGATATCCTACACTTCAGTCAATTCCAACACTAACTGAAGTTAATGTAGGCTCCACAGGTTAAGCACACATTCCCACAAGACTACTCCCCAGAGGCCAATCAAAAGCAGGTTCCAAGATCACATACAACTTCTGACTTGCCCACAAATCAGAGATTTCCATGACCCACTTCTGAGTTCTGTAATTTGCTAAGAGCTGTTCACAGAGCTCAGGAAAATGCTTTACTTACTATTATCCATCTATTATAAAAGGAAACAATTCAGGAACAGTCAGATGGAATTGATGCATGAGGGCACAGTAATTTCATGCCCTCTGGGCATGTCACCCTCTTGTGGTCAGCAATCTGGAAGTTCTCCAAACCCTATTCTTTCTTTTCTCTTTTTTCCCTTACCTCTTGTTTTAAATTTTTTTATTTGTTCTTTTTAGTTATATCATACATACATGGAGCATAACTTCTCATTATTGTGGTTGTATATTATGTGCAGTTACACTGGTTGTGTATTCATATATGAACATAGGAAAGTTATGTCCAGTTCATTCTACTGTCTTTCCCATTCCCATCCCCTCTCCCTTCTCACCCCTCCCTCCCCACCTTCCAGTGAACCTCTCCCACACCCCACACCCCTGCCTATTGTGAGTCAGCATCTGCATATCAGAAAGAACATTCAGCCTTTGGTTTGGGGGAAGACTGGCTTATTTCTCTTAGCATGATAGTCTCCAGTTCCATCCATTCACTGGCAAATGCCATAATTTCATTCTTCTTTATGGTTGAGTAATAATATATTGTGTATATCTACCACATTTATTTATCTATTCATCTGGTGAAGGGCACATGGGTTGGTTCCATAGCTTAGTATTGTGAATTGAGCTGCTATGAACATTGATGTGGCTGCATCACTATAGTATACTGATTTTAAGTTCTTTTGGGTATATGCCAAAGGAGTGGGATAGCTGGGTCACATGGTGGTTACACTCCAAGTTTCCTGAGGAATCTCCATACTGCTTTCCAGAGTGGTTGCACCAATTTGCAGAATTTAAAACTTGACATTCAAAGCAGATCTGTAGAATGTGTTTTGGCATATTATACACACATGGAGTATAACTTCTCATTCTTGTGGTTGTACATTATGTGTTACACTGGTTGTGTATTCATATATTAACATAGGAAAGTAATATTTGATTCATTCTAGTGTCTTTCCTATTCCCATCCTCCTTCCCTTCCCTTCATTCCCCTTTCTAATCCAAAGTAATTCTATTCTTCCCCTACTCCTCTTATTGTGTGTTAGTATCCCCATATCAGAGAGAACATTCAGCCTTTGGATTTGGGAGATTGCTTATTTCACTTAGCGTGATAGCCTCCAGTTCCATTCATTTGCCAGCAAATGCCATAATTTCATTTTATTTATGGATGAGTAATATTTCATTGTGTATACATACCACATTTTCTTTATCCATTCATCTTCTTTTTTCAGTTTTTATGATGGCTTTGTTATGAAGGCATGATTGATTAAATCATTGACTGCTAGTGATTAACTCAACCTGAAGTCCCTGTCTACCCCCAGAGGTTGTTTGAGAGGCAGGACTGCAAGTTCTAACACTTTAATCACATAGTTGGGATCCCCCTGGCAAGCAGCCTCCATCCTGAGGCTATCCAGGAGCTACTCCCCATCACTAATAATAAGATTATTAACATACAAAAAGACACTGCTTCAGAGATTTCAAGGGTTTTAAAAATTGTGTGCCAAAAAGTTGGTCAGGCACCAATTATATATTTCTTATTATTCTACAGTCCACCTCTGTGTCTATGGTAACAGACCTCTTAATATATACAACTCAAAAAATGGTAGCACAGCTGGGCATGGTGGCCTACATCTATAATCCCAGAAACTGGAAAGGCTGAGGCAAAAGTATGGCAAGTTCAAGGCCAACCGGGACAACTGAGCAAGACCTTGTCTCAAATAAATAAACAAAAGGGGCTGGGAATGTAGTTCAGTGGTAGAGCACCCCAGGGTTCAATCTCCTGTACCACAAGAAATATGACAAAATAAGATACTGGCACAAAACTATAGTTCCCTTCAGCCATTAATCATTATCCCAGTCCACCATCATATAAGATGAAGATGTCTCCCAGAGTGAGGCCACTCAGATCTGCAGGTCTTCTCAGGTTCCTAAAGCAGCCGTGAACTCTAAAGCACCTAGCTTTACCCTCTTGGGCATCAGGTATAATTTAGCCAAGAGATGATGTCATCTCTTGCTCTGGCACCTCTTTCCAGGTGTTAATATAACATTGGATTTCCCTCACTACACAATCCATTTATTCATTTATTTCTTCCTTTGCTCTCAACTACTATTCCTCCTTCTCTTTACTTATAACCACACCTTTCCAGCTTTTGAAGGGATGTCAGATTTGGCCACTCTGCTCATCTACATTGCAGGCAGCAATTCTAGGCTAGCAAGTGCTTCCCCCTCAGTCCATTCCCATTCATATAGTGTCAGTTCCACAGGTGCAGAATCAGTGGGTTATTTTTAGCACCAGGCAGTACAGCTGTGTTCACAGCCGCAGTTTTGCTAGATGGGGTGAAGGCAAAACCCAGCCCATCAGGCCATGAAGAAATTGTGACATAAGGATGTTGAAACAGGTGCAGTTTTTTTTTTTGTTAAAGATCATACCTCCTCCAGCACTCACAGTTGCAGCCTGCTGCATCAGATAGTGGGGAAAAGTTAAGTAGAGGTGATATTATGCCAGCATCCTCTCCCATTTGTAAGATTCATACAGTCATTCCAGCATCCTACCTCACCCCCTTTTCCCCAGATCCTTAAAAAAAAGTGAGGACTCCATCTTGGAGGGACATTCCCTTAGTCCCACTTAAGCTAAGTATAAACACACACTCATGAAAATGTGTCAGCTAGGCCTTTATGACATTGCTCCCCTCACCCCTGTTTTATGCAATCAGTATTTCAACTGCCAATTCTACATCATTACACCAAGGAGAATGTCTCTCTGCCCATTGTTGGGCATTTGGGGCTGTAAAATGTGATTCTTGGACTGAAGAAATGTGATTTGGCAGAATGAATGAGTGCAGTATCTTTTGGTTTACTTTTTTATAGACCTTGGAGCTTTTGCATCTACAATGAGGAAAACAAAGCCCAGTCCAGCATCAGTGTCTATGCTGTCAAGACCCAATTGCAGGGGCTGGGGTTGTGGCTCAGTGGTAGAGCGCCTGCCTTGCACTCATGAGGCACTGGGTTCAATCCTCAGCACCACATACAAAATATATAAATAAATAAATAATAAAGATTTTTTAAAAGATCTTTTAAAAAAAAGACCCAATTGTAGCCCCCTCGCCCTGCCAGCCTCAGTCTCTCTTGCCAGCTATGTTCAGGGTCTCCCACTCTCTTCCCATCCCACTGGAACCTGCCACATAGCCATCTGTAGTCTCTCTCTTTTGCTGGCAGGCAGAACCATTCTGACTGGCATTTTGTGCCTCAGACAGTACAAGAAGAACATGCCTAGCTTCTACCCATCTCTGCATTGCTGGAGCCAACTCCTTTTCCCCTTTTCTCATGTTCCCTCCTACAGTTTCCTTTAAGCTGAGTGAGAATGTGATGTATTAAACTTGAGTTACAACCATGACCTTTGCTTCCACCACTAAATGCACTGCTGTGTATTCACTGGTGCCTTCAGCCACATCCTTTGGTACTTCAGAAACATTAAGGGATGATGATTTGTTCATTTGTTCATTTGTTCATTTGGTGAGAATATAACAGAAGAGCAACCTTAGAGAAAAGGCAAGAAGAACCAGATGTTGTTATTTATTGGCTGAATAATTTAAGAAGACTATGGAAACCACAGTCTTATAAGCATTTGAGAACAATGACAATGGCAAGAGATGGGGAGGAAAGAAGACAAGTGGCTACGGAGGAGGGTGGGAAAATGTGTTGTATGTTGAGCTGTGAATCTCACCAGGCCAATGTTGTAGAACCCATCAAAGAAACAAAGAAAGATATCTTACTTTCTTTTTCGATGGATTTTAGCTTCAATTATAAATTAATAACGTGTTGAGCTCCCAGACAGAGGTGAGTTTGTAGCAGCTGATCCTTTGCTCACTGCACACTGCAGAACTCTGAGTGCCTTCCAGTTCTATTAAATTAGAAGTTCTGGGGCTGGGTCAGGGAATTTGCACTTGCAACAAACACATTAAGTAATTTTTTTTTTTTTTTTTTGGTACTAGGGATTGAACCTAGGGGCACTTAACCACTGAGCTATATCCCCAGCCCTTTTTAATTTTTTATTTTGACCCAAGGTCTGGCTGAGTTGTTTAGGGCCTCACAAAAGTTGCTGAGGCTGACCTTGAAGTTGCAATCTTCAGCTTCCCAAGTCACTGTGATTACAGGCAAGTGCCACCTGGCCAAGGTGTTTCTTAGATAGATAAAAGTTGTGAACACTGGGTATGGTAATAAGTAACACTTATTTAGCACTTACTACGTATTGCTAGCATATACTGTTCTAAATGTTTAATATTTTTAATCTGCATAGCAACCCTAAGAATTATGTATTATTATTATGACAATTTTTCAGATAAAGAAACTTAGGCACAAGACAGTAAGTAACTTGCCAACTGACTCTCTGAGAAGCATCAGAGCAGGGATTTGCCCCTCACTCCTAAGTCCGTGCTCTTGACTACCACAGGAGGTTACCTCTTTGAGGAGTTAGCTTTGAAATCCTGTCAGCCTCATGGGATAGAACTAATAGGGAATATTAGTTACACTTTTCTTTATCAAAAATGAAATCATTTTTAAACAGAGGTTGTGTTATTTTTTTTATTACTACAACAAATATCTCAGATTTGTCCTGTGATAACTTGGTCACAAGTCTTAATGTCCTTTTATTTTATAGTAAAAACCTGAGAGATATTTAATTTTGAAAGGGGCTTCTGCATTTGAAGCAAGTAGAAGCTTTCATGGGAATTTTTTATTACTCTTCAAAAAATTAGGGTTGAGATTGCCTTCTTGCCAAAGTTTAACTCCAGACTCTATACCCTGGACTTCAGGGAAGCAGTTTATATTATATTTATTCCAAGTTGGTTTTCTTTAAATAGTAAGCACCAAACTACAAACTTTCTGGGTTTTTTTGTTTGTTCTTATTTTGTTTGACATTCTATTAACCAGGATTCCTCTTTTACCTGCTATGTCCATATCTTCAACACCTGCTATATGCCATAGAATAATATTTATAACGATGAACTGAGGTACTTTTATCTTATCAAAAATAAACACTGCCCATGGGGAGCTTATGTGCTAGTAGGAACAATAAACCAAAGTAAGAAGTAAATTAAACAAGAGAACTAAATGGTAATAATATGCACTGTATAGAGAATTAAAGTGATTCAATTTCCATTAACATAAGGTAGTCAAGGAAGACTTCTGTTCAGAGGTGACACTTAAATGAGATCTGAGCAACAAGGGGAAAAAAACATTCCAGGCAAAGGAAGCAGCTAGCGAAAGGGCCACAAGGTGAGAGCAAATGTGTCACATGGGAGGAGACAGAAGGCCAGTGTGGCTGGAGTGCAGGAGACGGGACAAATGAGGAAGAGATGTGGGCAGAGGCCAGATGTGGGGCTCTGTACACAGGGCAGGGCCTTTGATTTGCCATGGGAAACCACTGGAAGGCTTTTAGCAAGAGTAGAGTGATGCAGGGTTTGTTTTGTTTTGTTTTTACAGTGCTAGGGACCAATCCTAGGGCCTTGTGCATCCTAGGTGAGCACTCTATCACAGACCCACACTCCAGTCCAAGTAAATGCTCCCAGGGTGCAAAGTGGACATTGGAATATAAGGCTCAAGAATAAAGCAGAAGATTGACTAGGAGGCTCGTGAAGTGGTCATGGGGCCACTATAGCTCCTGAGTCATTGAGACTTATACTCCTTTTTCCATCTGTTTAATATTATGTCTTTTTCATTTCAGGGTATTAAAATATCATTTTAAATGATTGTGATAGTATCTGGAAGTTGTTTAGTTTTCATATCTTCATCTAGCAAGCAAGAAAGAAAAATAAAAGGAAGAGAGAGAAAAATATTAAGGAAAATCTTTTTATGTCCCAGGTTTTGTTTTTGAAGCTGTGCTGGTCATGATCAGAATCTATTGGCCTGCTGTTCTAGACCACGGAGAAAATAGGCTATATCAGGAAATACACTAAAAGAAAGACAGACAGGCAGAAAGTGTTTCTTGGAATGAATGCATAACATAGCAAAGACAACACAGTGTAACAACATAATATAACACTGGGACCATACTGAACTGTTTGAGCCTTACTGAACAACATAATATAACACTAGGGCCATACTGAAACGCCTTCTGCAGTTTCTGTCTTGGTACCTTTTTTTAAAGCTTCCAGGAACGTGCTTACCCTGATGTGATCTGGACCTTCTTTGTGTGTGTGTGTGGGGGGGGGGGATACCAAGGATTGAACTCAGGGGCACTCGACCACTGAGCCACATCCTCAGCCCTATTTTGTATTTTATTTAAAGATAAGGTCTCACTGAGTTACTTAGCACCTCACTTCTGCTGAGGCTGGCTTTGAACTTGGGATCCTTCTGCCTCAGCCTCCTGAGCCACTGGAATTACAGGTGGGCACCACCACGCCCAGCTTGGACCTTCTTAATTCCTACCCTGAGCAGTATCTTTTCCTTCAACCTCTCTAGTCATCCACCATAGCGTTAAAGCCCAATTCAGTTTATATTTACTTCCTCCCCACCCCACCCACTTCATGGGATGGTTAGATGTTCTCTAGGGAGTTAAGTTCTTCCTGTGTGTTAAAATGGATTCTCCATAAGCCCCTGAGGAGCCATGTATTCAAACGCATAGTACCTGTTCTAGAAGAGTAACTACCCGCAGCACTTACAGTGTGCAGGCCCATCAGAAATGATCTCCCAGTGACTCCAGATAAACCGAAGTGAGATGGAGGCAATGTTCCTGAAGTACGCTTTTAATTTGTGTAATTTCTCTGGGGGATTGGTGCTGTATTGAAGTCCCCCCCTCAAAGAGAAAGCTGGGAAGCCTGGTGACACACAAAGAAGGGAGTGAGGAAGGACAGAGGGTCTCCTTGGCCTCTAGTGTTTGTTATTGCCTGTAGGGCAGGTGGAGATAAGAAGTGGACTTTTACAAACGCTCCCCATCTTGGAATTAAATTTAGGAGACACTTCCCTTAGGTACATTGGGATGGTGTGGAACATTAGAAGGAAAGGACATTCAACATGTTTCTTACATTTGGGGTATAGGTTTGGCAGGAATGGGAGGGTGTAGTCCTTGAATTACTTGATGATTAGACAAAATATCATTAAGTACACATGCATGGGGGGGGCAGATATTCTAAACCTTTATCACACAAAAGAATCTATAAGAAACCACCTTGCTATTCTCTTCTCCGCTTGGGAATAGCTGCTTTTATATTCCCTTCTAGGACCACATGTTGTTTTTAACTTGAGCAATTTTTCCAAGAGAATTAAAAGAGAAAGATGTACTTTATCTAAAGGACCAAGCTTCTGAGAGTCTAAAGAAGACAAGCCATGTCTCTCCTCCCCTTCCCTCAGACACTGTTCCCAGGACCTTCTTGCTTCCCAGGCTGTGAGCCCCTGTACCTCTCCATGGAAGGTATGCTCCACAGTCCCTTTTGGCTCATTCTGTTCCACCTTCCTGGGCAGTCTTCCAAATGGGGAGAAGGGATTTTACATGGAACAAAGGTTTTTTTGCATTATATTTACTATGGTCTGGAATGGAAACTTCTCAGGCTATAAGAGATCGTTACTAAGATTATTTCAGAAAAAATTGTTTTCTTCTTACTACCTGCCTATTTTTTAATGAGAAATGAAGATTAAACCAAATGGATTCGGAGGCTCATAGAGCTGAGAGAATCATTTTCAACTTCTAACTCAATACAAAAAGTATTCATTCATTCTTTGAACTTTCCTTGAGGCTTTCTCTGTGCTGAGCATGGAAGATAGAATGATGAACAGAGCAAGAAAAAATCATTGATGGATGGGCTATTAAAGGTGCCAGTTAAGAAGTTTTAAAAATTAGTTAGGTGCTCCAATGGAGGTGTATTCAAGGGCCTGAGACACTTTTATCTTTGGGTGGGTTTTAGATGGGCAGTCATCAAGCTCGGGCCTGCATATCTGTGGTTCCTGCATATCTGTGGTTGTCCAAGCTCCTATTCTAGTTTTTACATATTAAACCTTTCTTTGAACTGAAACTGCCTCATAGTTACCAATATATTAAATATAAAGGCCCAAAGCATCAGACATATTTTCTACTAGAATGAAGTGAACTGGATGTAAGGTTGGAGTCTTTCTACTCAGCAATATTTTGCACATGAAACACATGAAAATACTTTTCTCTTTCAGAGGAAATGTGTTTTCTTCCATTTTCTTCTTAAAATGAGCAGTCATTTTGGCCTATCTTTTGATGTCCTGTGTTTAATAGTAATATAAACCAAAAAATTCCACTCTTCTCTTTGTAAGAAAAACAATAATTCATATGTAATGATAAATGATAGCTTCAGGCTAGAAGAAATAAAGATTGGTGGGATTACGACACATCTTGAACACTTGCCCCATATAAATGAATGTCTGAATAATCCATGGACTGGTGTTACCAGTTCTTCTGATATTTCAAGAGAAACCAAACAACAAGATTTTGTCATGTAAAATAGGATTATTAGATGTTAGCATATTAAAATATAATAGCTAATCCAAGTTCATAGATTAAACCTAGACCTAGGGCAGCCCATTCAATACATTAGAAAATGATTTTAGTAAACTCCAAAGAAGAAACTTCCCCCATTGGGAGCTATTCAAAATAAATATCTCTTTCAGTGTTTTGTTCATTTACTCATTCACTCATTTTTTACCCATTCTTAATTTCAGTATTTATGAGTGTGTGCTATTAGCCACTCATTGTACTTTAGCTATATAGCTGAAAATATGATAAAGACCCTGACCTGAGGGCTCCTACTTTCCAACTTTCATCCAGAACCGTAAACTAAGTCAAAATGTATTTTTTATAAACTACCTGGTCTGTGACATTCAGTTACAATAATAGAAAATAGACTAACACAACACAGTTGATTTGAAAGACTTAATCTGAAGCCAAGTGTGAAAAGTATGGAATTGTCTACTGTAAGAGAACTAAGACTGAATCCTCATGTCCTTCTCTCCAGGATCCTTCTGGTTGAGGGGATCCCACCACACACTGATCCTCTTTTTGAGGGTGTGGAAGTTCTGTTTGCACCTCCCAATAGTTCATCACCCTTTCCTCTGGGTGGGGCCCATAGCAATTGGGTTATTTCTTATGAGGGTGCAAACTAGGTCAAGTCTCACTTCTGAGCATTGGGGTCAGACCCCACCTAACATTTTAATTGATGGTCTTTGGTAGGAATATGATTGCTTCAATTCATTACAGCAGGAATGAAAATGAAGCAGAAAACACTTTTTTCCTGTTCCAATTAGATTGATTCATCATGAGGTAGTCTGAGATGTTGTAAGTCATGTATATATTAAGTATATCAAGTATTTACAATTAGCCGATTCTCTTCACCAAATTACAAATTCACCATTATGATTTCTGAATGTTCCAGTGGGAATGACAATGGAGTGGTCAACAAGATCTCTTTTGTATTCCACTAAACTGATTTGTCAGGACATAACCAGAGGAACTGAAAATCCTGTAGGTTACAAGTTGTACATACAATCAGGTATTAGGAATTCTGTCATATCTAGACCAAAATTGCAACCATCGACAAGATGTGACTATTGAGCAGTTGAAATGTAGCTAATCTACAGTGAGATGTGCTATAGTTAAAATATATGCTGGATTTTGAAGACGGAACAAAAGCAGAAGAATATAAAGTATCTTAATAATGATTTTTGTACATTATTGGAAAGATGGTATTGGATATATTGTATCAATTAAAATATATTATTAAAATTAATCTCATTTGTCTCTTGGTCTTTTTCTTAGTATGACTATTAAAACACTTAAATTGCATATGCAGCATGTGTTATATTTTTCTCATATTGTACAAATCTAGACCTTCACTTTCTCAACTATTTCACCAAAGAGGAATTATTCCTATAACAGAAGCAACTCAAAGCACAAGGATGAAGACTGGACTAGAATTTCAGTAAAATGCTTTATTATGCAGACATCTAAAGACACTATCTGTTAGAATATGCTCCATAATCCCCCCCACCATGACCAAACATGCTCACTATATGTGTATTTTTCCCTACAACAATATCAATTCAGTTGGGAATATTACAACTTTGTAGTCCTAAGGCAAATTTCAGAAGTCTCTGTTTTTCTGCATTTCTATCTCAGGAACTATTTTCTTCCTTTTTAGGGGGATTATTTTTTAGTTAAACTATAGAAATCTTATGATTCAGGGTCTTAATTGAGTGAAATTTTCCAAAAGAGGGCTTTCAGTAAAAATTCTGAAAATTGCGCTTATTCATTTTACCTGTTTCAGCTGCAAATGTGAATGAGCTGTCCAATGCCCTGATGAGTCCCTGGGAGGTGGTAACTGTGGTGCTTTCAGATTCATAGTATGGAAAGTTGGTTCCCCGTGGCACCTGGGTGAGGAAAAAGTACTGATGGCTGGTTTCTCCCAAATGCAGATATAGTCACAAGGGGTACTGTCTGTAGCAGAAACTTTCACCTCCAACCCTACAGGACTTGCCTTTGGAATATTATTTGCTCAGGAAGACTCCAGGAGTGAAGTGTAGAATTTCAGGTTCGGATTATATTTTATGTAGACTAAAGAGGGACACTGTTCTGGCACAGGTCTTCTTGCTCTTCCCATAACACTGAATGCTCTGGAAATATAAGTGCACAATATCTGCATTGATTTCTCCACAATTCTGGAACAAAGAAAATGATACAAACTCAAATATATAGACTAACTGATCGTTCATTAGGAATCATTTTTAGCTAACCAATTGAATAGCAAACCTATAACTGATGGATTTTTCTCTGCTTTTCCCATACTATTTTAATGATATTTATAATCTCTTTCTAGCTAATGCAGATTTGTTATTTTGGAGAATTTTTCCCCAGTGGCTAAACATATTTTTAACAGGCAGGCACCCATTCTAATTCTGTGCACTAAATATAATTCTGTGCTGCCTACTGGCTCTCAAGCTGATGTACACCTGTGACAAAGCTGTCTTCAGGAATCATGAGCTTGCCTTTGTTATGTGTTGCTTTTTGCTGTGCATCCTATTCATACCGAGGAACTCAATGAATTACTGGTGAAAAGAAATAAGTGCAAGTTGCACTGATATTCTCTCTCTCTCTCTCTCTCTCTCTCTCCCTCACTCCACTTGAATTCAAATAATAGCTGGTAAACAAGAATTAAAAACACTAAAATATCTTCTTTATCTCTAATAATTATATGCTATGAAGGGAGATTCTCTCTCTCTCTCTCTCTCTCTCTCTCCCTCACTCCACTTGAATTCAAATAATAGCTGGTAAACAAGAATTAAAAACACTAAAATATCTTCTTTATCTCTAATAATTATATGCTATGAAGGGAGATACTGGGACATGATATTGACAAATTATGTTGTTATATTGTGTGCAGTATAAATATGTAACAATACATCCTGCTATTATGTATAAGTATAATGCACCAAAAAAATATAGAAAGATATACTAGTATTTGATTCACAGTTTTCTTTTGTGAATGATTACAATTACCTTTATCAAACATCTATTATGAACAATTTTTTAAAAAATCATTAAAAACGTCATTATTGCTGGAAATATGAATAAAGGCCCAGTCTTTACTATAATTTTGATAACTCAAAGTTGTGAAAGTGGCAATCATTATTTGAGGTGCCTATTATCATACTAACTCATTATCTTGTTCTAAACTTATATTTTGCCTTTTCCTCTTCCTGTTTTTTGTTAATAATATTTATGATGCAGAACTGTGAATGGCTTGGAAAAAACATATTTTAAAAGAGCAGGGTATTCTCCAAGTGAGAATGACAGGCTTTTTGACCTACCAACTTATATCCCAAGTTATTTAATAAGAAGTCCAGTTATTCTGTGGGGAAAAGTAAAGTTATTCTTTTATAAAGTAGAAATAGTCTGGCTTTGCAGCCGTCTTCTGGTGATGCACCAAGTTGGAACTGTGTGGCTCACAGTCTACTCTAAGCCAGCTAGAGAGGGGACCTGTGTCCCTCAGGCTAGGCAAAGACTTTTCAAGGCACGCATAGGTATGGCATTTTTTAAGAATTTGGTCCCCAAAGACTTAACTTTATCTCTACACTTTTCTAAAACCGGCCTGCCTGAAAGTAGCCATGTCCATGGCACCATGATAGTTTTCCTTTCCCTCCTCCCTTTTCACAGTAAGCTTTTCTTCTACCAATGTAAGTCAAAATTCCCAGTCACACAGAATCTCACTAATGCCTTAGTTGAGCCTCTGGCATAAAAACCTGAGGCACAAACAAATGGATAATTTGAAGTATTGAGGCCACAAAACTTTTTTAAAGGAAGTTTCATAAACCCAAAGTAAGTACCCCATCTATCTCCAATTCTCTTTTTCTACAGGGAAAAATATAACATTAGAAATAGGGTATTTGAGGCTGAGTTGAGATACAGTGAATTCAGAAGGGAGATGGTTCTCAGAGAAATGGGTATCATAAGTTCATTTGAATTTAAAACATGAAACTACATTTTCTGACAGAAAGTTATGTCTGATTTGTAATTGGTTTGATAATGAAGACTGATTTTTGCTAATTAGGCTAAATGCTAGACATCGTTCATAAAATGAACGAGTTCAGCCTTTAAGTTTTGATGAAAATATTTAAAACATAGTATGTGTATTGCATGCAAATATAAAATGAAATTATTTTATTTAAAACGATTTTACATATTTTGAAGTATTATTTTGACAAATCTGTATTAAAATTAACAGTATTTTCACTTTACAACCCATTCTAACTTTATTGGCTTAAGCAAGGTGCCTCTGAGTGAAATAGTAACAGCTGTAAGCAAAAACTCCTTTGATAAGGAAATGCCTTTAGTTGCGTTTCTCAGAGACTTGCAGAATAAATGACTCTAGTGATATGGTTTGTTAGTTTTTCACCACTTTGACAAAATACCTGAAAAAATCAACTTGAGAGGAGGGAAATTTATTTTGGCTCACAGTTTCAGGGGTTTCAGTTCACAGCTGGTTGGCCCTGTTGCTTTTGGCCTGTAGAGAAGCAGGACATCATGGCAGGGGGTTTGTGGTTAGAGCAAAGCTTTCCACTTATGGCAGCCAGGAAGCAAAAAGAGAAAGGGGAAGAGGTCAGGTCCCAATATCCCCTTCAAGGACAACTACAGTGACCCAACTTCCTTCCGTTACGCCCCACCTCCTAAAGCTTCCACCACCTCCAAATAATGCTGCCCTGGGGACTAAATCTTTAACATATGGGCCTTTGGGGGACTTAAAGATCCAAATCATCACAATATTATCAATAATTTTGTATCAGGTGGGCTCCAGTTATTTGTTCTCAACAAAGAATTGAGTCATCAGCTGTTAGGACATTGAAAATAATTTTTGATGACAAATCATTATGTGAATTTGGGCCTTCTAAAAGGAGTTCAAAGAACTGAGTCTGCCATAACGTATTCCTCTCATTCTCATATGAACAATCTATCCAGAAAAAATGGAATATTGTTGATGCTTCCCACTGTCTTGTTCTTGAAACAGGTAGTATATATCCCAGATATAAGAGCAACAGCCTCCAAAGTACATTTTTACATTTAATACTTAAGTATCAAGCTTTGTTATATGTGTGGACATGTGTGTGTGTGCTTTGATCAAGTCTGTATTAATAATAAAGGTAATGGAAATCCTAATTAAATTTTTTGACATTTAAAGGCTTATGGCTACAAGAAATTAGAATTTTTAAATTTATGTGCATATTTATTATGTTGAGAGATGGAGCAATTAATAAGAGATTTTTAAGCATAGATGCATTTTACAGCATGCCAAAATGCTAGGGGGCAAATGAAACAGAAATCCTTCTTTCAGATGAAAAGAAAGGATGTAAAATATTCCCACCATTAAGAAAGAGCTTCTTCGTGTTTATACAAATGAAAAATGATGGAATTTCACATCACTATGGCATTGAGATTCCACTGGGTACATTTAAATCAGTGATATTAAGGTTTTATTTTAAAATGTCAGTATATATGATAAACTGAAAACCCTTTCTATTTAAAATTATGATGCAAATTTAAATATTAACCTAAGGAATGAGAGAGGATATGTAATTTTGAAAAATATTTCATGAGACAAAAGGTAAGATGGTCCTGCTGTAAACTCTCTATAGAATTTCTGACAGTGGGTCATTGGCAGCATGTGACATTGCTCTAAATGTCAGCATTTTACTTGCAGCAAGTGATTTTTTGAGTCCTTTTGAAAATCTGTGCTTACAGTACCTTGGAGACTATTATCAAAAGAAGGAACAATTGAGGGTGGCAGGTACCCATCTCAATTCAGTGCTAAAGGAGAGCAAATCCATAGAACTACAGGCAACCTTGGGCAGAACGATCACAAGCTGATAGAGTTCAGGTTGCATTCTAAGGAAAAAGGAATATTCTGTCAGTAAAATGACCTTTCAAAAAGTTCACACCAGGTTGTGATGCTGAAGGAAAAGAATCCATGGAAACAAGATGAAAGAAGCAACATAGTCTGAGAACAGATATTCATTCGGACAAGCATATTAGAGAGGCCATGCATCCACAAGAAGCTAGGACAAGTGTAGGAAAGAGTCAAGGAAATCAGTGAAACAAATTACATTAAGAAGCAAAAGACATGAGATTTACTTTTAAAAAGCAACCCCAGTTCAGGTTCCTTTTTTTTTTTTTTAATATTTTTTCCAAACCTTTATTTTATTTATTTATGTATTTTGTATGTGGTGCTGAGGATCGAACCCAGTGCCTCACGCGTTCAAGGCAGGCGCTTTACCACTGAGCCACACCCCAGCCCCCAGTTCAGGTTTCTAAAGAGGAAGAGAGAGAAAAAGGAAAAGATGCATTTTGTGCAAAATATAAGGAGGAATTATATTTTAAAAATTAAAGATGATGCAGATAAAAGGGATATTGAGAAATAGCTCCCCTTTGTTGGATTAGGAACAAAAATGGGCCATAAAAGGAAGGAAAAGGGGGCTGGGGATGTGGCTCAGTGGTAAAGTGCTTGCCTAGCATGTATGAGGCCCTGAGTTCAATCCCCAGCATTGCCAAAAAAAAGATAGAAGAAAAAAATTTTGTTTAACTTTTTGGTATTACTATAACTTAACTAGACTTATCTGCCATATTAATTAATATTTCACAAGTATCTAATATACTTCTACTAGGTGGAAGGCACTCTCTAGGTACCATGAAGGCACTTGGAACAGACACAAACTGGTCCTTGCCCATGAGTTAATTAGATCTCATGGACAAGCCAAAGAACAGAAGAGTAACTGTAAGAACTAGTGGTATGCTGTGATACAGACAAGAACCTCAGCAGGGAGAGACATTAATTCCAACCTGGGTAGACAGGGAAGCATTTATTTATTTACTCAGTCTTTCCACACATATCACCATGCATGTTCAGTACAAGTATAGACTGTTTGCTGCTGGGGTGCAGCAGTGACTTTGTCTCCACCCTCATATCAGACCTGGTGATGTGTGGAGGAGTTTCCTGAAAGTGCAGAGGGCATCTGAAGTGCTCCCAGCTCCATCAACTCTCTGTCCGTGGCAGCCTGCAGCCTGAGAAGGAAATCCATCTTGGCCATTTGCATGCATTTTAATTTAAACATGAGTTGACCAAACACTTTTTGCATTTTTCAATATCCTACCATTTCACATTTTATTATAATAGAATTAGGTCGGCCTATGATAAACGACATCCAAGACATTTCATATTCTGGTCCCACTTTTCCTTCCAACTTTGCAACCCACCCTCTTCCCCTCCCCCATCTCTTTCATTTCTCCCATGTTCTTTTCACTTCATGCCTCCCCTTCCAGAATTCTGTAGACTTCTGTTCCTTTGCAGTTTCCTCTACCTGCAATGCACCTTTTTCTTTCTGGCCCTAAATGTGTGTTTTCTTGACTTCTATTTCCTGAAATCCTCCTCATCTGTCATTAGGTCTCAGTTCACAGGTCAGTTCTTCCATAAAACTTTTCCAGGCTCTCTAGTGTATCCCCTTCCTTTTGTCTTGCCATGCCATTTAGTTTTCTTTTTTGGGCTGTTTCCTGGTGTCATATTCAATACCCTCTTTTGACTCGCCACCATAGGGTGAACACCCTAAGGCACTTTGCATCCCTACCAGTAGCCCAGTTCCTGGCAAACAGGAGGGACTTGGAAAAAGTTTATTGGAATAAAACACACTTTCTGGATCATGGTGATGCTTGCTAATGGACACTTGGTATAAACATATACTGGCTGATTACAAGCACTTTGTCAGAACACTAATTTCTTCATATATCCCAGCACAAAGTGGACCATCAGATAGATGTTTAATAAAGGTTTACTGGTTGTATCTGAATATCAAATGTGACTGAAAAGCCCAGATAAACAACTTGTTCTTAGCTGTACTCAGATGGTAATTAATTGATTTTAGATCTGGTTATCAATGCTAGCTCTGACACTTATTTTCCTCTCTGGGGCTTTGCTATATGGAATGCTGCAGTGTTAACTGCAGAAAACATTCCACTGACATATTCTAGTCCTGGGGACTTCAGTAGTGCCTAAGGGGACTGTGCAGGAAGAAATAGAGCTTTGGAAGTTCATTACAGCATGACCTCCCCTTACTCAGTTCGTGATCATCTCTTTCCAACTTACTACCTCCAGCAACATCCCACAAGTCTGTGGTTTCTCCTGTGTTTTGTAGATGTTCAGTTGTAATGTGATGATGTCACTCCAGGCCCAAGCACCTGGCTCTGCTCCAGGGCCTGGGGATGATGAGCTTGGTCCTTTATTTAACCTTCAGGAGCCCTGCAGACGATGCTGAGCTAAGGGCTCCAGGAGCCCACTGAGCAGATGTGGGCCTCCCGCTGCTTGGCTCATAATCATTGCCTCACAGACTGTGAATAAGCTGGGTCTTGACACTATGGTGACACCACACTCCCCTCTCCTGCCTCCTTTAAATAATGCCACCCTTCCTGATTTTCTAGTTCCTCTGATTCATGGATCAATGGACTGTGTGTGTTCTAGCAATGGCATTAAGGCCATGGCTTTCAGCTCTGCTCCCAATGAAAATATTTGTCCATGTTCAGGGTTCTTTGGGTGTAGGTAAACAATCTCTTTTTATATATTTCTTACATTGGTGTCAATACACATGCATAAAATTCAAATTTTTTTAGATTTATAATAGATCACTTACACTATGTAATAAAGTTAATTTAAACCAACATCCATCTGAACTTTAAATTTTTTAAATTTTTTTTTAGTTGCAGATGGACACAATACCTTTATTTTATTATTTTTATTTACTTATTATTTTTATGTAACTGAGGATCCAACCCAGTGCCTCACATGTGCCAGGCAAGTGCTCTACCACTGAACCACAATCCTAGCCCCTGAACTTTCAATTTGAATAAAAAGAATTCTCCAAACACTCAATGAAACAGGTTCAGCATTTGATGCCCCCATCTTTTTTCTCTGATGAGGAAAGGAGAGAAAGTGAAAGGGAGAGCTATTAAGATTTATGAAGTATCTACTTTAGGTATTGTCTAGTCCATTTTTGTTGTTGTTGCTGCTGCTGTAACAAAATACCAGAGATGAAGCAATTTTATAAATAAAAGTTTATTTGGCTCACAGTTCTGGAGGCCAAGAAGTCCAAAACATTATGTTATCTGCTCTGTGTCTTGCAAGGGCCTTCTTGCTGCATCATAACATGGCAGACAGCATCACATGAGGAGAGAGAGAAAGCATGTTAGTTAGCTCAGGTATCTCTTCTTCTTAAAAAGCCACTGATGCCATCATGTGATCCCCACCCTGATTATATCATCTAAGCCTAATTTCCTCCCAAATATCTCCCTTCCAAATACCATTAGACTGTAGCCTTGTACAAGTGAATCTGTCATCAGGTTTGAGAGCTGAGTTCATTTACCTGTCATGGGTGCTCCTGCAGCTTGCTGGGTGGTCATTTCTGGTGGCCTGATTGACTCTTTACGAGCTCCCTCTAAAACCATTGAGAGCTCAGCCTCCTGAGAGTGGTTGCCAGAGATCTTTGCTGGGTCCATGTATTGTTGGTACCAGCTAGATTGCACAAGGCAGAAATAAAGAAGGGAAAAGAGGGGTGATGAGAAAGAAAATCCAGAGTTGGTCCCAAGAGCAGTGATTTGGGATCAAGTGAGGTGAGTTTGATACCCCTGACAAGTGATGTTGGCTCCCAGAAGTAAATGCTGCCCCAAGACCTGCTTTTATACTAATTCTGCATGAAAATTAGATGTAAAAATATCTTTCAAAGATGTATCCTGTATCCTCTGTGATTTGATTTTTAGGCAAAACTGGCAGAAAGCAAGCTCTTATGTTTATCACATGCCATCGTCACACAGATAATCTTTCAGCTGCAGATGTACTGATAAGAAGACACCACATATCTCTGTCTTAAGCTCTTTTTCCTAGCCCCAGACCCAGGCACCATCTCAGAAGCTACCCTATATGTTCTTCATGGCTTTCTTAAACCTTCCTACTCCCTCCTAATGTGGGGTCCCTGGACAGATACTTCTGGTGTGATCAAGAGACAATGAGGAGCTAGGTGTGGTTGTGCATGCCTGTAATCCCAGCAGTTTGAGAAGCTGAGGCAAGAGATCATGAGTTCAAAGCCATCCTCAGCAACTTAGTGAGGCCATAAGCAATTCAGTGAGAGCCTGTCTCAAAATAAAAAATTGGGGGATATGGCTCAGTGGTAAAATAAAAATTTTTTTAAAAAGTCAATGAGGCACAATATTGTTGGTGTTAAAGACATCAGTCACTAAGCTATTAGAATTGGTGACACTTGTAATTAAGTCTATTAGAATTGCACAAACCACACAAAAGATCAGTTGGTACTTTTTAGTTACATGTTATATTCAAACTAAAGAGCAGTCTTATTTTAGTAACCCAATTTCCATGAAAAAAAAACCTTAAGCATATGCATTTTAACTGTAGATTCTTAATGTTACGAATAACTGAGGCATATTAGAAGTTTAAACACACAGAGATTTTCTTCCTCTATTAAATCCACAAATAGCAGCCATTTGACATGTAGACTCAAGTTTTTAATGGCAGTAATTACAAGGTTTTACCTCTTTTGAACTTTTTCTTTCTGTGATTGATTTATTCTCTGCCTTGTCAGATGAAAGAAAACATTTTATCTTTAAAAAAAACTGAGGGTTTATGAGTATTTTTCAAAAATTCTCCATGTCTTTATTGTTCTTGACATGAAGTTAACAGATGCACAATCGAGTGACAAAAGCTAGGAGGCATCAGGACATTCTGATCACCCTCCTCCTGGGCCTGTGATCTTTTAGAGCCTGGCTCTCTGTTGGCTTCCTATAAATCCCAGGGCATGAAACAAAAGCAAAAAGCCCCATGATCACTTTGACATAAGTTCACATCAAGTGTGGATCCTACTCAAAGATCCAAAATTGTCCTGAAAACAGTGGGCCAGAGAACCTCCCTGTGGCTCACTTGTGATTAATTTATTAGAATTCCACAAGCCATACAGGAAGATCAGTTGGCACTTTCCTCTACTTCCTCTTAACCAAGGCAAGAAATTACCTTGCCTGCTCAACTTTTCAGGGAACAACCTGTAACTCCCTCTTGCTTCCTACTTGCTGTTTGCATCACCTCGTCTCTGCCTCCTGACTTCTTTCCATTTTGCTTCACTGACAGCGAAAGATGGGACACTGGCTGCAGGTGTGCTGTCCACGTGGTCCTGTCCAGAGCTATTTGAATGCATCATTGAAGTCATGTCTCCCCTTGTCTGAGGGCTCTTCAGTCCACTGTTGCCTGCATGCCTTTCTCTCTTCACTCTGTTATTTTTGGCTTTTCTCAAAGGGGATAATTGGTTTTTTTATTCTCCAAATAATCCTTCTTGACCTTCTTCATAATAAACTAGCAGAAGTCCCATAGAAGAAGTAATACTGCTGTCACAAAGCTTAGAAGCTCCATAACTCATAGCTCCAAATGTTGCGCTTTCAAAACACTTAACTCCTTATTTTTTATTAGTGTTTTATAGTTAAACATAGTAGTTGGATTCATCCAACAAACTCACACATGCATGGAAATCCATTCCAGTTCATGGATTGAGTTCATGATCCCCCATGACCTCATCTTTTTCTCCCTGTCCTCCCTCCCCTCTTCCATTCTCCTTCCTCTATTCAACTGGACTTCCTTCTACTCATCTATTAATTTATATTTGATTGGTTCTTTATGTTGTCTTAGCCTTCCTTTCCCATTTCCTTTACTTTACTCTAGCTTCTGCATATGAGAGAAAACATTCGACCTTTGAGTTTCTGAGTTTGGCTTATTTCGCTTAGCATAATATTCTCCATTTCCATCCATTTACTGGAAAATGCCATACTTCATTCTTTTTTATGACTGAGTAGAACTCAATTATGTGTGTGTGTGTGTGTGTGTGTGTGTATGCCATAATTTCTTAATCCATTCATCTATTGACAGGCATTGGGGTTGATTCCATAATTTAGCTATTGTGAATTGTGCTGCTATGAACATTGATGTGGCTGTGTCACTGTAGCATTCCAATTTTAGATCTGTGGGGAAAATACCCAGGAGTGGGAGAGCTGGGTCATATGGTAATTCCATCTCTAGTCTTTTGAGGAATCTCATACTGCTTTCCAGAGTGGTTTTACTAGTCTGCAATCTCATCAAAAATGTACAAGTGTACCTTTTCCCTCACAACCTTTCCAGCATTTTTGTTATTCATATTCTTGATCATTGCCACTCTGACTGAAGTGAAGTGAAATCCTAGTGTAGTTTTGATTTTCATTTCCCTGATTGCTAGAGATGTTGAACACTTTTTTCATGTATTTGTTGGCCATTTGTGTTTCTTCTTTTGAGAAGTTTTTGTTTAGTTCTTTTGCCTATTTATCATTTAAGTTGTTTGGGGGTTTTTTGTTTTGTTTTGTTTTGTTGGTACCGGGGATTGAACTCAGGGGTACTCAACCACTGAGCCACATCCTCAGCCCTATTTTGTGTTTTATGTAGAGACAGGGTCTCACTGAATTGCTTAGCACCTCACCATTGCTGAGGCTGGCTTTGAACTCACAATTCTCCTGTCTCAGCCTCCCAAAGTGCTGGGATTACAGGTGTGCGCCACCGCGCCTGGCAAAATTTTTTTAGTTGTAGATGGACATATCTTTTATTTTATTTATTTATGTTTATGTGGTGCCAAGGATTGAACCCAGTGCCTCACACATGCTAGGCAAGTGCTCTACCACTGAGCCACAGCCACAGCTTGTTTTGTTTTTGATGTTAAGTTTTCTGAGCTCTTTATAGATTCTGGATTGTTTTAGTCAGCTTTTCCACTGCTGCAACTGAAAGACCCTACCAGCACAATTGTAAAAGAGGAAAAGTCTATTTAAGGGCTCACAGTTTCAGAGGCCTTGGTCCATAAATTTTCCATTCCTTGGGGCTAGAGGTAAGGCAGAACATTATGGCAGAAGAGTGTGGTAGAGGGAAGCAGCTCACATGATGATCAGAAAGTAGAGAGAGCAGGGAGATTTCACTCTCCAAATACAAAATATATACCCCATAGCCACACCCCCAATGAACCACTTCCTCTGACCACACCCCACCTGCCTCCAGTAACCACTCTGTTAATCCCATGGGGATGAATTCACTGATTATATTGGCTATAACCCAATCATTTCTCCTCCAAACCTTCTTTCATTGTCTCACACATGAGCTTCTGGGGACACCACAGCTGAACCATTACATGGATATTAATCCCCTATTGGAGGAGTAGCTGGTCAAGATTTTCTCCCATTCTGTAGGCTCTCTCTTCTTGCTGTTAATCATTTTGTTTGCTGTGCAGAAGCTTTTTAGTTTGATGGCATTCCACTTATTGATTCTTGGACTTTCAAAACATTTAACACAAACTTTTTAAACTTTTAAAAGTTTTAAAAAACTTTTAAAAGTTTTTTAACAGAAACTCTACAGGGAAGCATTCATTCATTCATTCTCTCACTCAATATGTATTCTGTGTCTGGCACTCTGTTGGGTATTAAAAGTAAAGTCAAGAACAAAATAGATATGATTCTTATCCTCAAAGAGCTTACATCTGATGGGAAAGGCAGATACAACATAGAGTAACAGTATAACTGATAAATAGCATTATTACTGATAATTGTGATATTGCTATGAAGGAAATGCTTGGAATGTCATGAAAGTATGTTACATGGAGGCTGGACACTAATGAGTGATGTTTCTTGAGTGCTGACCATGCTCCAGCCAAGTCTCACAATTGCCCTTGGCTATGTTAATTTTAGAGAAGAAGAAACTGAGGCTTAAAGAATAGCCAGAAACAATAAAAACAGCCAGTGAGGGATGTAGTTAGAATTTGGACCTAAGTATGTGAGACTCTAGAGGCTATGTCATGAACTTGTGTTTACCCTTGCCCCATGGAAGAAACATAGACCCAGGCTCAGGAGACCTAGCACATCTTCTGCCAAGGCCGGGGCTCACTTTTATATCATGGAGTAGTATGCTAAATCAAGAGTTCTTAGTGTTTGAGGAGTCATGAGTCCTATGAAAGGTATGAGGTAGCCACAAACTTACATACTCCTTCACTGAGAAGTACAGACTATACTTCTTCCCACTGAATCTAGGCAACCTCTGTGACTGATTTGACCAATACAACATGACCAATGTTTCATCGTGTTAGCTTCCAGATTCTGGTCGTAAGAGAATAATGGCCTCTACTGACTGTCTTTTGAAACTCTTATTCTGAGGGGAGCCAACTACAAGGTAAGAAGCCCAACCACCCTAAGACAGCCATGCCATGAGGAAGCTCAAGCTAGCCAGGTGACAAAGTTGAGCAGAGAAAGACATCCAGCCTGCCTTATCTGTTGCAGCCTCACAGTCCAGGCACCAGGAATAAATAGAAAAACCATCTTGGTCACTCCAGCCCCACTAGACTCAGCAAGGAGAAAAGTTGAAGAAACGCGTCAACAGCCAAAACTAAGGCATCAAGCATATGCAGCTATGTGAGGCATTCCAGCAGAGGTCCTTGTCATCACTGGTCAGATAGGAGTCATTCCTTCTGCCATGCCCCAATTCCTGGCTCAGTGTCATAAGCCTAATGAAATACTTGGCATTTTATTCTACTAATTTTGAGGTAATTTGTTATATAGCGGCCCCTTTGAGAATCTCATGGAAGCAATAGACCTCTTCCTAGAGCAGTGCACACACACACACACACACACACACACACACAAACACACAATCTTAGGCCCTCCCCTGAATTCATCCACTGATTCTAGACAAAATATCTGGCCATTTGACAATTTTAGAAGCTTTTATAATTCAGTCCACAAAAATATAAATCAATAAAACTATTAAAAATAAACACTGGATGCCCTTCCATGAATGAAGAGAAATTTCCTAAATTAAATTCAGGCTGCAAGAAGGAAGTGGGACTTTTAACGGATACTCTTTCCCCAGTTTAAAAAAAAAAAAAGATACAATGTCTAACATAAAGTACAGAGAAAACAAAATGAATACCTATTTCCACCACCCAATTCTATCAAATGTTGGCATTGTACCACATCCACCTCATTAAAAAATAAATAAATAAGACCCATGTGGGAGCCCAGGCCCAGGTCAGACCCAGAACTGTCCCTGCTGACCTGCAGACCCATGCCAGAGCCCAACCCAGGCCCAGGACTGCCCTCACTGACCTGTGTGAGAGCCCAGGCCCAGTACCACCCCCCCACAGAGCAAAGGACCATGCTGGAGGTCCCCATTTACCAAAGCGTTGCTTTCCCAGCCTGCCTCCAGGCTGCAGCCATTGCCATAGCCCTCCCCACATAATATTGATCTCCCCCATAAAGGAGAGTTATTGGGAACTTTCAGGGACACTACAAATCTATAGTGTAGAAACTGAAATACCTTGGATCTACAATGCTAGAAGGGGAGACACACAAACAACATAAAAAAACAAGGGAAGAAAGTACCCAAACAAGCCAAGATACTACATTATTAAAATCCATGGCCAGCACAGTAGAAGAGAAGGTGTTCAGGATGCACATGATTAAAATATTTTACAATCTAACGGATGATATAAAACAGCAAACACAAGAAACAAAAGATCACATTGATAAAGAGCTACATTAACAAATACAGGAAGCAAAAGACTACTTCAATAAAGAGATAGATATTCTGAAAAAAAAAAAAAAGCAAACAGAAATCCTTGAAATGACGGAAACAATGAACCAAATTAAAAGCTCAATAGAAAGCATTACCAACAGACTAGATCATTTAGAAGACAGAACCTCAGAAAATGAAGATAAAATATATCATCTTAAAAATAAAGTTGACAAGCCGGGCGCGGTGGCTCAAGCCTGTAATCCCAGCACTTAGGGAGGCTGAGACAGGAGAATCGCGAGTTCAAAGCCAGCCTCAGCAATGGCGAGGTGCTAAGCAACTCAGTGAGACCCTGTCTCTACATAAAACACAAAATAGGGCTGGGGATGTGGCTCAGTGGTTGAGTGCCCCTGAGTTCAATCCCTGGTACCAAAAAATAAAAAATAAAAATAAAGTTGACCAAAAAATAAAGATGGTAAGAAACCATGAGCAGAACATCCAAGATTCATGGAATAACATCAAAAGACCAAATTTAAAAATTATTGGGATAGAGGAAAGCATAGAGATGCAAATCAAAATAATGAACAATCTATTCAATAAAATAATATCAGAAATTTTCACGAACCTGAACAATGAATTGAAAAATCAAATAAAAGAGGCTTACAGGACACCAAATTGTCAAAATCACAACAGACCTACACCAAGTTGCAGTATAACGAAAATGCCTAGCATACAGAATAAGGATAGATTTTAAGGGCTACAAGAGAAAGAATCAGATTACATACAGAGGGAGACCAATTCAGATCTCAGCAGATTTTTCAACATAGACCCTCAAAGCCAGGAGAGTCTGGAACTACATATTACCAAGCTCTGAAAGAAAATGAATGCCAACCAAGAATCTTATATGCAGCAAAATTAAGCCTTAGATGTGATGACGAAATAAAAACCTTCCATGACGAACGAACGTTAAAAGAATTTATGACTAGAAAGCCTGCACTGCAGAACATCCTCAGCAAAATATTCCATGAGGAGGAAATGAAAAACAACAGTGAAAATCAGCAAAGGGAGGAACTACACCAAAGGAAAAGCCAATCAAAGGAAAAACCAAGTTAAGTCAAAAACCAAGAATAAACCAAAATGACTGGGAATACAAACAGGGCTACTCTTGTTATTGCAAGTCTTGTGCTCAATTTGATTTTGTTTTCTCCCAATTCCCTGTGTGTTTCGGGGCCCTCCATCAGTGCACCCCAAAGAAACCTGGGCACCCCCAGCCCTCCTCACAGCAGCCCACCCTCACTGAGAGAATCCCAAGTAGCATTCCCTCACAAACAGACTTACACAGCTGCCACACCCCACTGCCATGGGAGCCATGGCCATAGAACCCCATGATATGAAATTATTACAGCACAAATATGGAAGGTTCCCCAGGGGACTCAACCTCTCTCTGAAATGTTTATGAAGAAGAAGGAAAATGATAAAGGCATGGCATTTTCCAAAGCCAATATAATTTTGTTATGGTCTTCTTCAGCTCAGCTATGGACGTTAATAGATTTACTAACAGGTGCTATCACAGTAGACCACCAGCAATGAGCAAGCAAGTATTCTGATAAACATAAAAATTCTTTTTACACTACTAATACTTTACCATTTCAATTTTCATCTTCTGTTCTATCCAAGCAAATTTTCTTTAGAATCTTTTTTCTTTTTTTTTAATTATATATATTTTTAGTTGTTCATGGACCTTTCTTTTATTCTTTTATTTGTATGCAGTGCTGAAAATTGAACCCAGTGCCTCACACATGCTAGGCAAGTGCTCTACCACTGAACCACAACCCCAGCCCCAGAATCTTTTTCTTAATTGTTCTCTTCTTACCTGCTTTTTCCACATTCACTGATTCATTTATTCATCAACAGATGACTATTGAATAGCTACCATTTTCCAGACAGTGTTCCAGGCAGCAGGGATATCCTGCTAAATAAGGAAGACAAGATTTTTGCTCCTGTGTAATGTACCTTCCAGTAAAGGAAGATAAACAATACATAATCAATGAATGAGTGATGTAAATGCTATGTAAAGCAGGACATGATGGACAGTGATGGGCAGGCCTTCCCAAGCAGATGAGGTCTGAACTGAGCCAGAAGGAGGACAGCACTCAGCCTAGGAGGATCTGTCAGAGGCTCCAGACTTGAGGGTGATGAGGTGGAGAGGAGCAGGGTTGAAGGCAGCGGGTGAGCCAGGTTCAAATAATGAAGGGCCATCTTGGCCCGGGATGCAAGTGTGGGTTTTATTTTGAGTGGTTGGGAAGACTTGGGAATCTGTTGGTTTGATTGTTTTATTATGTATGTATGTATGTATGTATGTAATACATATGTATGTATTATATGGCATGAAGTCTGATTTTTTTTTTTAAGGAAGTTCCACTTGGTAGTTGCGCAAAGCAAGGAGTCTGGTTACATTGACCAAATAATCCTATGTGCATGTATAAATATATCACAATGTATTTCACTTTTATATATAACTATAATGTACCAATTAAAAAATAAGTTAGTAGAAGGAAGATCAATAGGATATAGAAAAGGGATTGAGGGAGAGAGGAGAGAAGGAAAGAAGAGAGTACTAGAGATCGAAATGAAGCAAATTATTTCATATGCAGTTATAAATATCTCAAAATGAACCCCACAATTATGTAAAAGTATAATGTACAAATAAAAACATATTTTTTTTAAAAAAAGTTCAACTTGATGGTTTGTGAAGCAGGAAACTCAGGAGCCTGTTACATTATCAAGTGAGAGGTGAAAGGATCTGGAGATGAGGTAGCAACGGTGTTGGGGACATGGGCAATTTGTGGGTATAATTCTTCATAAAGTTGAAGGACCTTCTGATGGATGGATGTGGGGAGAGGGAGAACAAAGGGTGTCTGCATTTCTGGCCTGAACAACTGTGTGGATGGGGAAAGCTCTTTGTTGACATAGAAAGTTCAGAGAGGGATTTGCTAGGGATGAGAGTTTAGGAGAAAATAAAGTCTCAGAAGACAAGAAACCCTCAAGGGAAAAAGTAAAGAGATTCATGTATTTGTTGAGAAAGGTGGTACAGGAGAAAAGTGAGGAATTAGAAGAGCATTGGTGACTTTTATTATGGTGCCATCATCAGAATCTTGGGTCGAAAGTCAGATTTCAAGGAGTCAGAACACCATGAGAGCAGGGACTAGGTCAGTTTCTGCTCACTGTTGTATCCTCAGTTCCTGGCACTGTGCCTAGCAAGAAATAGGTGCTCCTTAATTACTTCTGCAATGAATAAATACAGAATGGGTCATAAGGAAGGATTGGCACTTAGTATAAAACACTCAGTCAATTTGGCAAAGGAAGACTGCAGAGAAAGAGGATGCTAACTGGCAGAGATAACTGATTTTAATTTTTTATGTGAAATTTAATGAATAAGAGAGGCTTGAATGTTTGTAGTCAAAGAAAAGATAACTCTAGAGAGGAGAGATGATGAAGCTGGCCCAGGAGGGGATAATTGATGGCATAAGATTCTTCCATAGGAGAAAGGAAGAGACCATCTGTTATATAGCTCTTATGTACCAGGAAGTGGGCTGACTTTGCATCTGTTATCTCCCTCAAGCATCACCATAGCCCTTTGGGGTAGAGTTGCCAGATAAAACACAGGACACACGTGATATTTAAGACATATTTATAATTTTTAAAATGTTCAGTGTATATCTGAAATTCAAATTTAATTCAGGCTCCTACATTTTTCTGGGCTCAATCTGGCAACCCTGTAGGTCATACGATTGCCATGTTATCTGATGGGAACTGAGATTCAGAGGGAATTAAATAACATTGCCACATTGACCAAGTTCAAAGTGAGTAGCACAATCAGGATCAGAACCCACTGTTTCACTCCTGACCCACAATTGCTCATCTGCCATGTCATGAAGGATTGGAGTTTAGAGCGTGCAGCCAGGGCCCCACTTGGTACAACGTTTCTTCCATTTCTGTGTGTGTGACTGGCCTCCCTGTGACACTTTTAAGGATGGAGAGCTGCTCAGAAATGCTTTTGTGTTCATTAAAGGAGCCATTTGTTACATGATTCTTGACATACTTTCAGCTAGGACATTTTGGCTAACACATTCAGATTAATGACAGACTTCTGTGCCTCACTTTTTAAAAATCTCTAACCACTGGCTCATCTGGAGAGTCAACCCCCTGGACAGCATGCCACAGCCCTGCTGAAGTGGGCCAGGTACATGGAGTTGACATGCTTACGAATGAGGAAGATGGCTCTCTCTCCTTCAGAAGGGAAGCTGTCATCTCTCAATGTGGAAATGAACTTAGTATTGAGATTAGTTGTATGAGCCATGCTTGTAGTTTTGAGGAAGGATCTTTGTAGGGTAAACTTAAAAAGAACTCCAGAGAGACAACATAGTCTAGGCCTTGAGAACCCTGCCTCTGCAGTCAGAGGATCCCGGGTCTGAGTCCTGGTTCCACCAAATACTTGAAATTGGGCAAGTTACCTAACCTCTTTTTCTCTTGCTTCCTGGTCTCAAAAAATGGGGATCATGACGATGCTGATAACCATAATAGATGATAACGGGAACAATCACTTCCTGCAGAGTAAGTGAGAAGACTAAATGGACAGTACATGAAATAAACACCAAACACAATGGTAGCCATCATCTTCATCACCATTAGAATCTTTTATGGCAACAACAGGATTCCTATTTCTGGATGTGCCTCTGTTTGTAAATAACAGTCGATCTATGTTTTACAACTTAGGAGAAGGTCTGTGAGAGAATTTTGTTGTTTTTCAACTTGGAGAACTGTTTGTGACAAAGATCTCACATGAATTTTCATCTGGGGGCATAGGTACCTGGCTGAAACAAATCTGGTGTGAAATCTATCACGTAAAACATTGCTTACAAGTCACCAAATATAAGGGAAAAAATAGTTTCCTGCTGAATACTGTTTCTTTAGTTGGTGGGACTAATGTCCATTTCATCATTGTCTCAAAGGATAAAAGTCTTACTGCATGGGGGAAACAGTAGGTATAGGATATGCAACTCTGTCCTGCTGCCAGATGAAATTGAAGTTGATTCTGCCTTTTTTCTGTCTTGTTTCATGTTGTATACTCCCTCCTTTCCCTCTTGAGAACACCAAGTTCATGCCCACAGCGTTTCCCTTTCACATTAGAAAGCTCAGTCAATCCAGCAAGAAATCATTTCAGTTGGTTTCACTTTCAATTGGAGAGTGACCAATACAGGCACTGAGGATAGTGGAATGTGTTGACATTTCCTCTCTTCTCTTCTCTGCAGTAGCCTGCCCTGCAGAGTCTGTCATGTTAGACATTTAGTCAATAAATCCTTATTGAGCATGGTACTAGGGGATCCAATAGCCCACAAAACAAAGCCCTGCTCCCCCAGAACTTAGCTGGTGGTTGTGATATTTTTGCTTGAATTCTACCTGTACGGATGAAACACAAGTTAGACTTTCAGTGGATCTTCAAATCCTTTCTTATAATTGCCTTTGTATAGCCAAGTAAATCAAGAAATTAAGATAGGTTTGGGAGTAGAGAAGAGTTTCAGATTGGGCACTAAATTAAAGCCACAGGGTATTTAAAATTCAGGAGACTTAAGAAGGCATATAAATATTATGGCCTTCACTGTTGGAATGGTTAGCAGTTCTTTTAAGTATCATTTTAATGTTTCATTTTCACAGACCTTGCATTTCATTCTTATCACACAGAAAAAAATCACTGCAAAAATCTTCCTACTCTGGCTCCAACTCCTAAGATGGACTTCTGAGTTTGTGTTGCACACACAGTACCCTAAGTAGAATAAGTCACTGTTAACAATGATGGATGAGTTTTGAGAGAAACTTGCTGAGCTTTTACACACTTCCTTCACGATTGATCTTAGGCCATTCTCAATCTCACTTAGCAGCTGCCTTTGATGAAGTGACCAGATGAACAGGTGTGGAGAAAATAGAACCATCAGTTATAAGAGAGGTTTGTGGGTTCCTAGTTGTGTGACAGGTAACCATCTGCCTCCATATCACCACATTTCAGTCATCCATTGCAAGTAACAAACCATCCCAGAATTTAGTGGTGTGAAGGAACGATTTTACTACTACACTCACGGTTTCTGTGGGTTAGGAACTCAGAAAGGGCACCGTGAGAAAGGCAAGGCTCCTCCTGGATCCAGTGACTGAGCCCCAGCTGGTGGGATGTGTATGGCCAGCGCAGACCTAACCAGTTATGGATGGGGGTCATCTTCCAAGATGACGTCCTCACTCCCATTTTCAGCACTGGAGCTAGGATGCTGAAGGACAGGTTCAGTTGAAGGTCAAGCAGATTGCCTCTGTGTGGTCTCTCTGGCTATCCAGAATTTGTCCACAGTAGCTCAGTTCTCCAAGAGTAAATGTTTGCAGTGAACAAGGTGGAAGCTGCAGCCTCAGATGTCACAGCACATCACCTCACCTATACCGCATTGGTTGAAGCACCCATGACCTCACTGATGGACAGTCTACCTTGCAATGGAAGGTGCATCAAAGAATTCACAGCCATGGTTTAAAACCTCCACACTTCCATCAGGTTAAATATTTTTATGGAAATTAAGCCTAATGAATAAATAAGATATCCAAGGAGGATGTGGTCATTACTTACTGCTTCGGTTATCTCAGACCATGCTCCATGAAAGTGGACATAACTTAATATTTTATTTTAAATGTTATTTCCAACTTTTGTAAGAGTTCCTTTTCTTTTCTCCCCACTTTCTTCATTCTTTCTCATATGAATTTTCTTTGTTTGCTGATGTTCAAAGCCTCATATTGTTATAGAATTCTTCCTCTTCTTGGTTTGTAGAAATTATTTGGTCTTTCCCTGGAGACCTCACAATGGCTGCAAGTGCTGAAACTTGACCCTTTGAAATAAAGAAGGTGATAATGCTGGAAAGCAAGGGAATGGTAACTTCTAAACAAGATTTATTTATTTAAAAACTTATCCATATTGTAAAACAATTTTATATCAGTTAATACCTGGTGGTTCTAGCATCTAAATACACTCCAGATTTCTTCACATCTTTTTCTGATCTTTAGCTCTCTAGCAGGCAAAGATTTTATATCATTTAAAATGTGTGTGTGTGTGTGTGTGTGTGTGTGTGTGTGTGTATTTATATAGTGAAATGATGTTGGTCTCTGCCAACACTATCCTTTGGTGCTCTTCTGGTGCAGACATACCTAGCCACATTGAGGCACTGCAGAAAGAAGTGAATGAGGGGGCTGTCTTATTGGAAAGGGTAGCCAGATGGCCTTATTTTTTGTGAGAAGAGGGAGAAATGGTAGAAACTATTGCAAAACTTAAAAAACAGTTTGTATTCATGTGATATTGCTAGTTTCCTTAATTATGGTCTATGTTCCTTGGGCGAGTGCCATTAGAGAACAAGATTTTGTCCTACAAAGCTCTCCTGACTTTAATGTTCCTCATGTTAACTGATTTATCCAAGTTTGAGTCTCAATTCCCTTTACAGTGGATTCATAAAAATACAGAGATTACCAGAACATTATTCCATTTGAGGCTAAAGAGACTGAGAAAAGTTTAGGATGTTTGTTTTTAAAATCATTATTGGTATTTCCTAGCCATTAGAAGAGAACGTTGGTACTCCCCCAAGCCAGACCCCAGAGTATGTGGTAAAGGAGAAATTACTTTGATGGGTTTTCTGAAAGTTTATTGAAAACTGCTTTGGTGCTTGAACCAGGCTCAATATTAAAATGGATCACTATAATAAAATGCTTCTTGGCTTCTTTCAGAACTTAGCACTAAAAGCTTGTTCCAAATAAATCACATGCTAAGGAAGCAAATTCCTTTTAATTTATGGATAGCAGTTGGTAGAGTCCCTCACTGATGATGTCCTTGGATCATTTTTGCTTAATGTTGATTAGGAAGTGGTGCTTGGCAATATAAAGTTCTCCATGTGAATTTCAATTAGTGGATGATAAGTTCTTTCCTTTCTACAAATAGACCAGTGGTTCTCAAAGTATGGTCCATCAGAAAGAACTCAGGGGGGCTGGGGAGGTAGCTCAGTTGGTAGAGTGCTTGCCTTGCATGCATAAGACCTTGAGTTCAATCCCCAGCACCACCAAAAAAAAAAAAAAAATAGGTCTGGGGATGTGGCTCAGTGATCAACTTCCCCTGAATTCAATCACAGTACCAGAAATAAAGAACAAACGAACTGTGGGAACCCCCAAGATCTTTTCAAGGAGTCCACAGTCAAAATGATCTTAATTGTAGTTCTAAAATGCTGATGGCCCTTTTCATGGTGCTGATGTTTGCAGTGATCGTGCAGAAGCAATGGTGAGTAAAATATCCTTTGCACAAATAAGGACAGTGACCTCCATTGCACTTCTTCACTGTCAGGTGCCTGCATTCCCTGATGAAGCAGGAAAAACCATTGATTACCTACCCCCAAATAAATTTCTTTTAAACATTTTGTGTGATGAAATAGAATGTGCATATAAAGCACTTATGCTGAGAAACAAAGCAAAGTGACTGTCTTGAAGAAAAGCAGCATGAGAGGCCCTGGGTTGCAAAAAGCCGGATGCTTCTTCCAGGGAATACTCTTACTTGAAAGGCGGACTGACAAACTATGTTGTGTTCTGTTTTGTTAGGATTTGGGAGACATTCTCTTGAAAACAAGTGAAGTGAGCTCTCACTTCAGGGAAAATAACTGATAGTATTTGTTGTCAAAGGTGAAAACTGTACTTTCAAGTGAAAAAAAATCAGAATTTTGCACTGTACCATAAACTCACTATTCCTTAGTCTTTCTTGATGACATAGATTGGATATTAATGAATATGATTTTTTCAACATTATGATGAAATGGCTCATCATTTTGAGACATGTTTATAACTAAAAGAATCAATAATTTACAAATGACCCATATATGATCTAACAATGTCATGCACTGTTAAAAGATCTAATATTCCAATATAACAGGGCATTAATTGCTCTTTTGCTAAGGTTTGTAGCTAGTCTTCAAGAAATGACCATGTATGCAATCTTGGTGTAGTAGCAAAGAAAAAATATTCACCATTATCCAAAAGAGCCAACAAAATCCTCTCCTTTTGTCCAACAATATATCTATGTGAGGATGGATTTTCTTCTTGTATTTCAACCAAAACAACATATTGCAACAGATTGAATGTAGAAACAGATATGAGAATCTGTCTTTTTTTATGCCCAATAGTAAAGAGATTTACAAATCAATGCTACCAGCTCACTAAATATGTTTTGTTTTGTTTTGAAAGCATATATTTCTTGGAATACAAATATTTATGTTGATATGTAATAGGTGTATTATTGCTATTTTAGGAAATCAATAAACATTTTTTTTAATTTCTTCTTTTTTTTAATTTCCAATATGGTAAATATTGCTAGATATGAGACACAAAAATAAATGCTTTTTGGGTTCTCAATAATTTTTAAGAGCCAAGCATGGTAGCATACGCCTATAATCTCAGCACTGTGGGAAGCTGAGACAGGAGAATCACAAGTTCAAAGCCAGCCTGAGCAAATGTGATGCGCTAAGCAACTCACTGAGACCCTGTCTCTAAATAAAACACAAAATAGGGTTGGGAATGTGGCTCAGTAGTAGAGTATCCCTGAGTTCAATCCCCAGTACCAAAAACTAATAATAATAATAATAATTTTTAAGAATGTAAAGGGAACTGAAAGCAAAAAGTTCCATGACTGCTGGTATGGACTATTCACTTTCCAGTTGGGTGCACAAAGGAATGTGTTGAAAGAGAAAATTATCAGCAGGTACTTTCCATTAGCATACAACTCAGTTATTGCCATATGAGGATCTTGAGATAATGTCTCAGGTCTTGTTTTCTTCCCCATGGTGTACAGTCACCATATGGAATTCTTAGCCTCTGGGTGTTGATGATCTTAGACCTCTCAGATTTTTCTTTTTTCAGTTAAAAATAGGACTTTTAGGGGGTGGGGTTATGGCTCAGTGGCAGAGCGCTTGCCTAGCAAGCGTGAGGCACTGGGTTTGATTCTCAGCACCACATATAAATAAATGAAAAAAATAAAGGTCCACCAACAACTTAAAAAATATTTTTTAAAAATAGGACTTTTAGGCCAAATTTGGGGAATTTATTTTGTGGTTCTTTTGCTTTGTAGTTAATGCATCTTGTTTACCCACCCACCCCCATCTTTCTCTTTCTCTCTCTCTTTTACCTTTTCTTCCTATCTCTCCTATTTTTCCATAAAGTCTTTATTTTCATTTATCTCTTCTTTTCATAAAAATGTGGCTGAGAGGTTGTGGCAATTATAATAGAAAAGTCATCATCTTTATATTGTACACACAGGTTCATAAATTACTATTTCTTTCCAGAAAACATATTCTGCACCAGAGGGTAAACCTGGTGATCTCAAGTGGCCTGGTAAAGACTCCAGTTTGCAGCACTAAAAATTGTACAGCAAATTTTTTGAATCCTGGCTGGTCTTATTCTTTGTAGAATACATGTGGTCAATACTATAACGTGTACTATGAGCTTGAACACTAGCAATAAATCATGAAGAGTCTGGAATGCCATCATGTCCAGCAGACAGAAAACAAGATTGAGCACATATAAATCATTTAGAAATTGCTTTATAACCAGTAAGACATTATAGTTATAATTATTATCATGATCACTAGCAGGTATAAAACTACCAGGTTATATATAAAAGGAGATTTTCAACTTCCAGCAGACCTTGTGTGGAAGATAGCAAAACTGAAAGTTATGTTGTATCCCAAATGGTTCTAACTAGCTAAAACTTAAAAAAGAAGAGGAAAAAGAAAAATAGAAAAGAAAAAGCCACACACTTTGAGTGGCTTAGGGTTACCATTTCTGATTCCGTCTAAAAATTCTGATCAATGAACTTCAGGACTTGTTGAATCAGTCACATTCAGATCTGAGAACTCATTCCCTCCTGCCCAGACTGCTAGGTTTCAATCCTAGGCATACACAAGCACATACCCTCTTCCACTGTCTAGCTCTTAAATATCCCTAATTTTGCCCTCTCAGTGAAACTAGTCAATTAATCGATAAATTCCTTCACTGGTGGGCTTTCCTGTCCCTGGCTTATAAATAAACATGGTTTAGTTTCTTTTTAGTAGCAGTGGTCTTTGTCTTATTCTTTGACAGTGCTGACTCAGTGTAGCCTGTGCTAAGTATCTCAAGTGATTTTTCAAAATTTTAATCCTTACAAAAACCTCCAAGGTAGTCATTATACATTATGCTAAAAGTCAGAGTTGAACTCAAGTTCTAGGATTCTGATTTTGCTCCTCAACTTTCAACTATGATATTTTGCACTATTTTTTTAACCTTTCTATGCTTGTGTTTATGGGTAAAATGGCAACAGCAATAGAACCAAATTCATATGCTTGTTGTAAAGAACAAATGAGATAACACAAAAAAATGATTAGTCACAGTGCCTCACACACAATAAAGCATTCAATATCCACAGTGAACTCTATTTTACCGATGAAAGCCTGAGATTTCCAGTGATTGAGGAATTTGCTGAGGACACACACGTAGCAAAAGGTGTAGCTAGGAATTCCCCCAAGACTTATTTTATACCAAAACCTGTGCAGAAGCATTCCTATTCAGAGCCACTTTCTACAGGGGCCTCCTTGTCTTTGCTGTGTTAAGTTTTTAAAGTGGTATATTCCTACCTTCTCTTATTTATAAGTTATTTCACTTCTTTTTTTTTATCAAACTAATAGTTGTATTGGAAAATTCATTAGTGGCTAGATAATAAGAGAATTCCTATAGTAATACTTCATTCATCACCAAAGGGTTTAATTTTTTAACTTATGAATATCATTCTCATTATGTTTTTTATATCTTAAAAAAATTTCTTCTGGCATTTTCTGGTTTCTAAGACCAAGTTGACCTTATTCAAAATACTTTTTTTGATGCATTTCTATCCCTGCTGATAAAGAAGTATCTGTTAAATAATGAGCTTGAAAACCAAAAAATAATCGACATACTTTTGATTGGGTATACTTTAGATGGGTATACTTTATAACCATTTAGTGAGATCTGTTTCTTGTGAGTAGAATGTACAAATTTTTAATATCTTTCAAATATATGTAGACCATGGTCCTTATTATTTACATATAAGTTAGAAAATGAATATTGACTTTAAAATCACCCTAAGCAGAATGTCCAAAAGGGAAGTGACATTAGAGATTTCTTCTTAAATAATTAACCTCCAAATGCATTGGTAAAGTGTTTAAAGTGAGCATAAGTATGGATTCTTAAGGAATGTTAGCAATTAATATATAAAACACACCACATAACCTCCTGTCGTGGTTGAATACAGGGAAGGATTAATGTTTGTGTCATACACTAAGGGTTACACATACAATTTGTACCTAATGAATACCTAATATATTTTAATTATTGATTGGTAGAGTGTTATATATCTGACGGTTATGCCGTTATCATAGACTTTTATTTTTCTACTTTGCATTTGGGTTCCAAAGGAAATTATTTTTCTTTGTGATTGAGTATGAAAGGAATTATGAACTATATGGAAATTACAATGGGTAAACATTTAAATTGTTTAAGTTGATAATATTAATTTATTTTTTAGCAAAGCTAATGAGACATCATGTATTTTCCCCTACCATATAGGCACTTTGGAAAGCTGAGTCCTTATTTAAGTAAAAGATACAGGTATGCTCAAGTTAATGTCTATCCTAAAGAATAGGATATCTTGAAATTAAAAGCATGCACTAATGTTTCTCATTTGTTTCTGAAAAACCTGCACATTGTCAAACTATGGATTGAAATTTTTTTCTTTGAAAGCTAATGACCTAGTGAGCAGATATGCCTAAGTTGTGCTCGAGACAAATATAAGCAACCCAGGGTGGAGAAAAGTGTTTCCTTTTGGTCAGGAAACTTGGATTCTACTACTCAGTTCCACTCTGATCCTGACCTGCTGTGCCATGACTTTAGGCCTCTTATTTCACATGTCTTCATCTGCATTTTTCTCACATGTAAAATGGGAGTGGGTCAACATTGTTGGATACTTCCCAGAGTCTATTCTTGATTGTTTTTTTTTTTTTGTTAACTTTTTTTTTGTACCGGGGATTGAACTCAGGGGGACTCAACCACTGAGCCACATCCCCAGTCCTATTTTGTGTTTTATTTAGAGACAAGAGTCTCACTGAGTTGCTTAGCATCTCACCAATGCTGAGGCTGGCTTTGAACTCACAATCCTCCTGTCTCAGCCTCCTGAGCCGCTGGGATTACAGGTGTGCACCACTGCTCCTGGCTCCAGAGTCTATTCTATCCCTCAAATTATGTAAAGCTGAACTGCCATTTTTCATTTGCACATACTCTGTTTTCAATGGCACGTGTGTTGAATGTATATATTGCATGGTTAAATGTTTGTCTCCTCCAAAATTCACGTGGAAATTTAGTTGCCATTGTAATAGTATTAAGAGATGGAACCTTTAAGAAGTGATTAGGATATAAGAACTCTGACCTCATAAATGGATTAATGCTGTTATTGTTGGAATAGTTTCATTATTTAAGAGTAAGTTCACTCCCTCTTGCACTTGCTCTCTCTTGCTTGCCCTTCTGCCACATGATAATTTCCATCATGTTAAAGGATAGCAAGAAAGCCCTCACCAGATGCTAGCACCTTGATATTAGTCTTTGGAGCATCCATTGGTCTTTGCAAGTCAACACATTTTTGTTCATTATAAATTATGCAGTCTCAGGTATTTTGTTATAGCAGCAGAAAACACACTAAGAAACCACACACACAGATTATGATACACAACTGTATTTGGTATTGGCTAGTTCTATCAGCTGAGAAGTAATTCCACCCTAGTAGCAATGAGCACACTGGAACCTAAGTGTGCTCCCTAGTAGCAATGAGCACACTGGAACCTAAGTGTGCTCAGTTTCTAATGCCATTCTCAATAAAAGCAAATGCTGAACCTTAGAGAAATGACTCATTTCAGGGCTGAGGCAGGGAATATAGAAAACTAATCCAAAGCATCCCATAGTGCCCAAATAAAGGAAATATTCAAAAAAATGACAGGAATATTGTCAAAGGGATGCAGGAATGAACTCATAAGTCTCTCACAACCAATGTTGAAACAATTCAAGCAATTGAATTAATAGCATAGTATTGGATTATAACACAAAGTATAAAATAAGTATGCAGGATTGAATAAGTAAATAAATGGGGAAGGAGAGATAAAATTCCCACACAGAAGAATTTCACATAATTTATGTAAATAATGATTGAATACATACATATGTACATAAACACATACATAAATAAGTAGGAGAGAACAGACAAATCTCTAGTTCAGAGAATTCCAAATAATGTCTGTAAATATTCCATGACAGGGAGGTATTTATCCCTTAGATGCAGGTTCTGTATTTAAGAAAATACAGGGGTAGGGGAGGGGAAGAATAATTTTCCCAAGGCAAATATTACTTCAGCCAGATGGTCAAGGTGGACATCACCAGTACTCAGCTGCACTGACAGCATGTATACTTCATGAGACATGATGTAAATAGTATTTTATCTCTGTGGTTTTTCTTCCAAAAAACCTTCAATTCAGCCTAGTAATGAGCAAAACATAAACTACAACAGAGGGAAATTCTACGTAACACCAAACCTGCACTGTCAAGGTCAACAAAAACGAGAAAAGACTAAGAAATTATCAGTCTAGAATAACCTATGGAGACATAACAACTAAATGAAGTGCATTGCAAATGGTATGTAGGACAAAAATGACAACAGGTAAAAACTAAGGAAATCTGAATAAAGTATGGGCTTTAATTAATATGAACCAGTTACTACTGGTTCTATGAGTTGTGTCCAATGTACCACAGTAATATAAGATGTTAACAATAGGGGAAGTTGAGTGTGGGTCATCAAGAGAAGCCTTTTTATTATCTTTGTAACTTTTCTATAAATCTAAAACTATTCTAGATAAAACATTTATTTAAAAATATTTGGAAAGGCAAAAGACCAAGAATAGCCAACATAATCTCCCAAAGGAAAAAAAGTGTTGCAGGATTTACCCTTCCTCTCTTCAAGATTTGCCAGAAAGCTGCTTGTTATGGTTCAGATCTGGAATGTCCTCCCAACCACTCACATGTCAGCAATATCTATAGATGGGACTTCTGGAAAGTGGTTGAACCATGAGAGTTCTGCCCTCATCTGTGGATTAATCCATTGATGGCTGAATAGACTGCTAGGAGGTGAAACCTAGTTGAAGGAAATACGTCATTGGGGTATGCCCTGAAAGGGTTTATCTTCTCTCCAACCTCCTTCCCCCAACCCTTTCTGCTTTCTGGCTTCCATGAACTAAGCATCTTTGCTCCACCACACCCTTCTGCCATGATGTTTTGCTCCACCTCAGGCCCAGCACGGTGGAGCCCGCTAACCATTGACTGAAGCCTATGAAACGTGATCCAAAACAAACTTTTGCTCCTTTAAGTTATTTGTCACAGTAACAAAAATCTGACTAACATGCTACTATATCCAAAACAATGTAATATTTGTTGAAGGACAAATAGATCAACTAGAATGCAGAGGCCCCAAATGTCCAAATGATTTTCAACAAAAGCAGCAATACAAATAAGCTGGAATACTGGATTTTTAAAAATAAAACAAAACAAGCCAATAAAAATAACCTCAACCCTCACCTCACAGCATACACAGAAAATCGACCCAAATTGGATTATATAACTTCAAATGTAAAAATAACACAATGGAGTTAATGAAAGAAAACTCAGAAAAATGTTTGTAAACTTGTGCCCTAAGAAATAAAACACTGAAAACTGAACCATAAAGAAAAAATTTGAAATAAGATTTCATCAGAGTTCAAAACTTTGGCTCCTCAATAAAATAAAATTTAAAAAAACACCATCAAATAAATAGACAAGCCATAGATTATGAGAAAATACAAAGAATACGTAAATTTGACAAAGGACTTAAAGGACTTAACACATAATACAAGAAGAGTTCCTGTAACCCTATGATGACAAAGAAAAAAACTAAAAACTGGACAAAAGACTAGAAAATATCCTTCTCAAAAAAATATAACAAATGGCCAATGAACACATAAAAAGTGCTAAAAACTATTGGTAATTAGGGAAATTTAAATTAATACCACAATAAGATACTATTATATAAGTGCCAGTCTGGCTAAAATTTTAAAAACTAACAATTTCAAATGTTGGGGAGAATTTGGAGCTACTAGAATTTGTACAAATTCTTAATGGTGATGTAAAATGATACAACCATTTTGTAAAACCATTTGTCAATTGCTTTAAAAGTTAAGCATGCCTCTGCCTATTACCCAACAATCCTACATTTGGGTAAGTATGCAAAAGAAGAGAAAATATGTCCATAAGTGAATGTTCGTGGTAGCTTTCGTTTATCACAGCCTCAAACTGGGAACAACAAGATGACCATCAACATTGCACATTCATGTAATGAAACACTACTTGTTAATAAACAAAAAAAAAAGGAGAAGAACAAAGTTCTGGTACACCAGTACATCTCAAAACCCTGATGCTCCGTGAAAGAAGTCAAGAACAAAAAATTCATACTGTATGATTCCATTTGTATGAAATTTTACAAGACAAAACTAACTTACAGTAATAGAAATGAAATCACTGGCTGCTTCTTAGGAGATGTTATCTGAATAGAGGGAAAAAATAATGGAAATGTTCTGAGTCTTGATATGCATTTATTAAAATTGATTAGTGAGACATTTAGATAGGCACTTTATGTATGTAAATTACACTGCGACTCTTAAAATGCTTTCAGGAATTTGGGGGATATTGCATATAATTAGCAATAATAGGTATCAGATCACATTTATTGAGTAATTATGATGTTCAAGCATTGGTCTGTTTTTTATATATTAATTTTCTTAACCCTTGCACCAACCCTCTAGAGCTGACACTTAATAAATCATGCAACTGGAAAATCTGACTCCATAGCCCCCATTTTTAACCAGTTTGTTATATGCCCTATGCAAAGAGAACTCTGCAAAGATCAAGAATGGGACCTATTGCAGAACATGGAGTGTTATTGCCCATGTGCAGGAGTCAGTCTCCTAAGTGGACCATGCTCTTTCCTGTTGTCATGGGCTTTACTTCTGCCTACCAAATTCAGGCTCAACTTAATTCTGGAATTTCATGAGATCACAGTTGCAACATATTTGGTTGTTTGCTATTAGTCATTCTCAACTAGCTTGAAATAAACTAATGTTTGTGACAGGCACTAAAAACTATCATAAAGTAGAGCTTACACAAACAGATCCACCAGATTATGTTCTGAGTGTGTTTACACAGAGTTGAAACAGCCCCAGAGGACCTAGATAATTCCCTTAGTCATAGTACAGTGCAGTGTGGTTGTAACTAAATCACTGAATATGTTAAGGCAGAATAATCCTTGATTGCTAGAAATATCTACTATAAGCAATTGTTATTTTTCAAAGCAGAACAAAATAAAAAATTAGAAACTACTAAAGTTAAAGCAAAATTTATAGAAAAAATTTAAATCATGAAATTTGCTAGTGGCAGTTCTTGTGAACAAGAAGGGAGATGGGGCAGATTCTAAAAGACTGATTAGTCCCATTATTTCAGTAATAATTCATGATATGGCTTTTTGTTTGTTTGATGGTTACAATAGCAACCTGTTCTTCCAGTTTATTGGTGCAGGTCACCCATCCACTTACTGGGGCAGTCCAAAGAAAGGGCCTGACAAATGTGAGTGAGAGTTAGGAAGGACAATACCCAGGCAAGGAGTCCACGGGTTCTTCCTATGAAAAATATCCAGTATTTTCTAAAACCATCAGGTCTTCCTCAGGTCAGCAAAGGAATGTAGACTTACAGAAGGGAAACAACTCACTCTGGCATTGGAGAAGATATGCATCACCCCTGTGGTAATTGCACTTGCTCTCTCCTTATGCACCGGAGCCCTCCGAAAGAGTAAAAGGGCAGAATGCCCACCTGGACCAGCAAAGAGTGAACTGTGGTTTAAATACTTTGCTTTTGGCTGCTTGATGAGGTAGCCATTGTATCAACATGTGCATTAAGACATGCTATGTGGGGCTAGGATTGTGGCTCAGTGGTGGAGTGCTTGCCTTGCATGCGTGAGGCACTGGGTTTGATCCTCAGCACCACATAAAAATAAGTAAAATAAAGATATTGTGTCCATCAACAACTGAAAAAATATTTATAAAAAAAAAAGACATGCTAGGTGATTAAAACTTCAAGAATAGCAGGTCTTCCACATAAAAGAGACAAAGACTGGAGCTTGGCTCTCAGAAGCAAGGTGAATTTATTTTCCAGCTTTAATTGCTGAATCTGTCGTCAAAGAAAAATAAACACCTTTGAGGACCTCAGTGTTCTGCAGAAATAGCAATGAAAAAGAAAATACCATGCCTCGTCAAAGCCAAAAATTGGGAAACTACACCAGATGATCTATAAAGCAAGTGGAGCAATATTGAAATGGGTGGGGGAAAAAACAGGTGTTGAGGAGAGTGAAATTACTGTTGGCACAGATAGGGAAGGAAGGACTGATGAGGAGTGCGGGTTTGAACAGGGAAGTAGCTGTGAGCAGTTCGGGCTCCCATGGAGGCAGAAAGCCAGACTGACGGCATAATTTTGTCAGGTGAAAGCCAGGAGAGAGAGGTGGCTCAATGTGTTCAGAATATGGGAATTTTTACCAAAATGTGTTCCTCTGGAAGGAAAAGAAACACAAGGCAGGTTAAACTTGAACCTCACTAACTCCTGTGGTCTCTGTACCAATAGCGATGGCTGGCAGCCTCTGGCATTCAGGATAAAACAGAATAATAAGTAAATGACTCTCAGAGAACACAGAAGATTCCCCTCTGATTGTAACTCTGAGTCAGTCTAAGTTATTCTCAAGAACAAGGCACTGAGGTCAGCCACACACTGGGCCTCAGGGCTGACACTGGCCCACACAGTCACCCTCTCAGGGTTCTGAAAAGGTAGAGAAGGAGAAACTGAAAATAAAGTTTCCAATTAACGTCTATTTCAAGCCCACCCTCATTATCCATTGTACTATAAAGCTCAGCATAGGTAAGAGAAAGCACTGGAGTGTTGTTGGGAACCTGTAGCTAAGTACAGGTAGGGCCTTGGTCCAGGAGTCCCTTGGGTATAATGGAATAATGTTGTTGGGTAAGGAGAGACCAGTTCAAAATCATGTTCTTAGAATAACTTTTAAACTGCATTTCAAAGATGCATGAATGAGTTGGGGGGGGCTCCTCTCTTTTACCGGGCAGTGGGCATTGCTTACCAAATGAATGGTCATCATATGACTCCATACCAAGACCACTTATAGTGACACAAGACTCAGGCCCCTTAGTGTGGTGTGGATACTAGTAGGAACAAACTCTTTTTTTAATCTTTTGGTATGTGCTAAGCATTGAGATAGTTGTCCTATTTTATACTTAGATAAACATTCTGTGGTAGGTACTGTTGTTATCTCCATATTAGAGATGAGAAACCCAGGACGAACCCGAGCAGAGACGGGATTGGAAATAGGATCTGCCTGGTTTACCAGCTCAATGTCTAACTGCCCACTCTGCTTTTCTTGGAATACAAGGTTCTGACTGGCCTCACACCCACCCTGCTGGCCTCACATCTCAGCACTTTCCTTCCTAAGCTCTGCTCTCCTCAAATATCCTCACTGCTACTGAGCAGTACCTTGGGCCTTCTGTTTGCTATGGTTTTCCTAAAATGTCACACACTCACACCTCTCCAGTCCTCCTGAATAATTCTGAGGATTGAATACTCTTCTTGACCCTCCATCTGTACCAATTGTTCCTTATCTTGAGGTTCATATCACTAATAGGTTGATGACTTATTTTACAATTATGACTTGCTATCTTGTGTTCTTAGCCATTCATGTAACCCCAGAAATGCTTAACATTATATTTGCACAAAGTCCATATTTAATTAATACAAAAAAGAATATTCTGATCAAAAGAGGTAACAATAAGACATGAAAGAAAACAATCCTATCACAAAATTCAAACACATACTTGGCTTATGAGTAATAGAAATAAGTGGCTCAGTCATCTTGATGACTCTACTTGAGAGAAAGCAAATAAATAAAGAAAAAAAAGGAAAAGTAGAAAAAAGAATATACCACAGGAACAGAGGAGTTTGTATTCCAGTTCTGAAGAATTAGGTTGACTGTGTGTCAAGCATACATTTAAAAAAATGCAGATACTATTATGATTATATAAATCTACTATAGATCTACTTATAGATCTATAATAGATCTACTATTATAGAGCTATAATCTATTATGGATTTATATAGCATAATTTGTATTGTATTATCAGACTTAATTCCTATAAAGGAGCATAAGAAGCTTTTACCCTACCTTCTTAATACCATTTTTTAAATTTAACTTAATTTTATGTTTTTAGAGCATTATAATTATAGTATTCGGGTTCATACATTCAAGGAATTTGATTTCAACCCCCATTCTCCTTCCTTTTCCCTTTCCTCCTCCCTCCTCCTATTCTCTCTCCTCTCTTCTGTTGATCTTCCTTTCACTCCTTTATTTATTTATTTTGATTTGTATTTTGTACATATTTATACAGGTGAAACTCATATATATATATATATATATATATATATATATATATACACATACATACATAAAACAAGCTGTTGTTTATTTCATTCCATATTTCTACCCCTTTCCCTTCTTTCCTCTCTCCTCCTCCTTCTTCTTCCACTCTACTCATCTATCTTTTATCTTTATGATATCCAATCTCCTCCCCAGCCACCTTCTTTCCCTTATTTTGCTCTAGCTCCCACATATGAGAGAAAACATTTGGCTCTTATTTTCTGAGTCTAGCTTATTTCACTTTGGTATGATTTTCTCCATTTACTGGCAAATGCCAGTATTTCATTCATTTTTATGGCTGAGTAAAATTTCATGATATGTACCATGATTTCTTTTTGTTTTCTTTTTTTTTTTTTTTTTCTTTTTCTTTTGGTGCCGTGGATTGAACTCGACCACAGAGCCACATCCCCAGCCCTATTTTGTGTTTTTATGTAGAGACAGGGTCTCACTGAGTTGCTTAGTACCTCGCTGTTGCTGAGGCTGGCTTTGAACTCGCGATTCTCCTGTCTCAGCCTCCCAAAATGCTGGGATTACAGATGTGTGCCACCGTGCTGGGCTATATACCACAATTTCTTGATTCATTCATCTATTGATGGGCATCTGGATTGATTTCATAATTTGGCTATTGTGAATTGTGCTGTTGTAAACATTGAAGTGGCTTTATCACAGTAGTATGCTGATTCTAACTCTTCTGGATAAATACTGAGGAGTGGGATAGCTGGGTTATATGATGTTTCTATTCCTAGTTTTTGAGGAGTCTCCACTGCTTTTTCATAGTGATTGTACTATTCTGTAGTCACACCAGCAATGGATGAGTGTACCTTTTCCCCCACATTCTCTCACATACTTGGCTTATGTTTGTTATTTTTTTAATATTTTTTAGTTGTAGATGGACACAATAGCTGTATATTTTTTTATTTTTATGTGGTGCTGAGGATCGAACCCAGTGCCTCATGCATGGGAGGCAAGCGCTCTACCACTGAGCCACAATCCCAGCCCTTATGTTTGTTCTTGATAATTGCCATTCTGTTAGGGGTGAAATGAAACCTTAGTGTAGTCTTACTTTGCATTTCCGTGATTGCTTGAGATGTTGAACTTTTTTTCATTTATTTCTTGGCCATTTGCTAATATCCTTTAATTAAACAAGGAATAGACATTTTTAAACCATTACAAGGTCTTAAATGTTTTCCTTGGGGCGGGGGGTCTTTTTTTTTTTAGAATTTAATGTTTACTCTTTATTGTTTCACTATTTTATTGTTTTAAAGTTTCTATTTGCTAGACTACTGTTTAACCCTTTTCTGCCTTTATTCAATTAAATCATCTATTAGTGGAAAAGAGAATCCACTGAGAAAATTGCAAGAAGTTTATGGCCCACCCTCTTCCTATTACCTTCAGTCTATTCTTTCCTCCATTCCCCAAGCCATTCTGTCATTCCCCAAGACACACAGAAACTACTCCTGTTTAATTGATTACTAATAGAGGCGGGCCTTAACATCTAAAAATATCCTAGAACTTCCCTCTGGCTTAAGGATCTCCCTGTCTTGCTTCCAGAAAATAGATGTAGACATTTTGTGCTATTCTACACAGCATAAAGCTGAAAAATAAAAAGAAATCAAGCTAACAAAAAAGAGATGCTAAGACTTCTTTTTTCCATTTAGAAATAATATTAAACAGATCTTCTATTGTCATTTCTGCTCTTTTTTTTTTTTAAATGTGGTTCTGAGGATTGAACCCAGGGCCTTCTGCATGTGAGGCAAGCACTCTACCAACTGAGCTATATTCCCAGCCCCTTCTGTTCTTCTTAATTCCCCAAAATGTATAACCTTACCCAAAAAGAGGTCTGGCCTTTGCCCTGAACTCCTAGAAGGTGATTTCTAAGTCCTTGAAGTCTCTGGTCTCATAAGAGTGTCTTTATTTACCAAGGGCCTTGGACCAAGCTAGATCGTCTAACAATGTGATTTATGGTCACATAGCATTAGCCTGACCTCTGAAGGGGCTGGAGACTAAGGTCAGCCACATAGGCAGCCAACCTTGTCTTTGTACCTAAGCCTCAATAAAAACTCTGAATACCATGGTTTAGGTGAGCTTTCCTGGTTGGCAATTTAGTAACCCCCATTATCTGTGATTTCACTTTCTGCAGTTTCAGTTTCCTGAAGTCAACAGTAATCCAAAATTATTGAATGGGAAGTTTTAGAGATGAATAATTCACAAATTGTCAATAACTTTTATTATACTATATTTTAATTGTTCTATTTTTATTATTATTGTTAATTTCTTACTGTGGCTAATTTATAAATTGAACTTTATCATAGATATGCATGTATAGGAAAAAAACATAGTGTATGGGGGATGGTACTATGCATAATTTTAAGCATTCATTGGGGGTCTTGGAGCACACTCTCAGAGGTAAGGAGGACTACTGCACTCCATGCATATTGTCATAATCATTGCTGGGAAAGTTAGCACTGTCCCTGACTCCACTGGGAAGCTGCATGTGTTGAAGCTTCTTGGATGCTACCCTATGCACCTCTTCCCTTGCCTGACTTTAATCGTATTCTTTCACTGTAATCAATTGTAACTACAAATTTAACCATTTTCAATGAGTACTGTAAAACATTCCAGGGAATTATTGACTCTGAAGGTAACCTTAGGGACCCTTGAACTTGCAGCTGGTTTCAGAAGTGAAAGTGGTCTTGGATATTCCAGAATTAGTACTAAATGAGTCTACACACATTTTAACATTAAGATGTTGGAACCTAAGAATCATTATTATCAATTTCATTGGCTCCCTTAAATACATGCAATTTATTCTAATTAAAATAGCTGAACAAAGAGCAGGTAAAAATCTGTATTGGCATCCAGAAATAACCTGGTTTTATTTCCTTGGTATTGATGTCAACCATCCTCTGCCTCTGATGGCAATGTTGTGGCCCTCCAGAGATCCTCCTCACAGATAGTGTAAGTGAGGAATCTGCTTGCTCACCGCAGTTATGACTTTGTTTTTCATTAAAGAAGTTGAAGAAAAGATATAATGGATTCTTCTGGTATCCTGGCATGGATACTATTTGATGAAAATTTTAATAAGATGTGAAAAGATGGTTCAGAACTTCGAAACAAGTTACTAATAAGACATTTAGCTTATCCATCTGTCTCTTCAAAAATGTGACTATAATCCGTAAAACATCTTGTTTTTTAAGCCAGCCAGGATATTTGTGTGTGGGATAGGCCTTGAGCAGAGGGTCAGAATTATGGTGTAAACAGTGATTTGATCCTGATCCTGCAAAGCCTTCCTGTGTTTATTTTTTAACATTTTACTTTTTCAAGTAAAATATTGTTTCTTCGGATTTATTCAATGAAAATGTGGATTTACATTGAAATAAATACAGTTCTTGTTGCTGCCACTCCCTTTTATAAGGTCTGCAGCCCCTGGTTTTAGGAATGCCCTCTTGTATGGTTTATGGCCCACCCTCTTCCTATTACCTTCAGTAATAACTTCTTTATTGTATGTTGCCTATCATCTTCTGTCCACTCTTCTGGAAAACCCTTCTAATATATGATTGAATTAAAAAGTTGAATAAGATTAATATATTCATCCCTTCAAAATTGCACTGGTCTGCTCAGACACTTAACTATGTCAAAAATGTCAGTTTTCCTCTCTCCTCCCTTCCTCTTATTCCTGCTCTCCTCCTCCTCCTTCTCTTCTCTCCTCTCCTCTTCTCTTCTCTCTCTCTCTCTCTCTCTCTCTCCCTCTCTCTTTTTCTCCCCCTCCCCACTCTCTCTTTCTCCCAGAATACCAAGTGTCTAGAATATTGTCTGGAACATAGTAGACAAGACATTTTTAATCAAATGAATGGAAAAACATACATTGTATATATCAAAATCAAAGGAAGAAAAAATACTCAAATTAGGCACTGGAGGGGATATTTACACACATGAGTTGGAAAGGGCCCTGGGTGTACCTCAAAGAGTAATGCAAAAACCCTATGCACACCACAAAGGAGCTATTTTCTTTCCTAGGCACAAAGGAAAAGGACCATGTTGTATGGTGGTCATACCTGGAAGAAGCCAGTGTGGAAAATGTTTCTTTAAGAGAGGCAATAAAGGACCCAGTCAGCCAAGGTCTTTTTCAGGAAATGAACAGAGAAATAAATACCCTGATATCATGTCCCTCCTTCTCCCTGGTTTTCTGTCAAGGTTCCCATTGGGTATCAGTATAAGTCATGAAAATTCATTGATGGACACCAGAATGACCCATCCCTAGGGGAAAACAATGTGAGGCAGTGGGGAGAGAAACCTGGAGGGGAAAAGGAGAGATACCAGCAGAAATTTGCCAATCTTAACAGGGACACAGGCACAAACAGACACTCACAAACACAGTTTAATTGGAGCCAGGTGGGGGACAAGATACCTGCATTAGTCAGGGTCCAGTAGGGAGGCAGGAGCCACATAGCAATTTGCACAGGAAATGTTTAATACAAAGAATGGTTAACTAACTCCTGAGAGGAAAGAACCATAAGAACTTAGAAGTGTAAAAAATCTAAGAATAGCATGATCTAGGGAACGTTCAGTACACCTAGGGCTGAGGTAGAGCATCAAAGGCAGGAACAAATTTAGGAGAAAGCCCTCCATCCAAGGCTGAGAGTCATTCCTCAGTGGAGGAGGTGAGGCTATGAGGCCCATGGGATGGCAAAGTTCCCTGAAGTGCAGCTGGATACACTGGAAAACAGGAAAGCACCCATGGGAGTACGGATAAAATTTTCCAGGAAGTTACCCATGGGTGTGCTCCCTGGGTATCCTGCTCCCCATCTAGGTGCTCCAGAAGTAGGAGAAAGACGCGTGCAGGGAACCAGCAAAAGCCTCCTTCCTCCTGCAATGTCCCTCTACCGACAAAAGTGAACAGCATGCCAAGTGGCAAAAGAGACATTTGCAGAGACCAGCTATGAAGTCACAACCAGGGCTGTAAAGAGCACACTTCTGATTAGAAAGCAACAACTTGACTAATGACGCGCTATTAACCCAACAGCAGGTGGCACTGGCAGAATTTAAGGAGTAATTTCTGAATTTTGAATGAGTTGGAGTTTTCTAGTTCAAGAATTAGGAGGAGGATGTTTAAGCTAAGAGTGCTGCATGAAAAAGAAAGAAGAGAGAAGGAGGGAGGGAGGGAGGGAAGGAGAGAAAGAGAGAGTTATAGAATTGGGAGAATATTCCATTGGGGGATTATATGTCATTCAGAATGGCTGGACCATTGGAAGCCCCAAGCGTGTCCCCTCCCAAGTATAATTCCAAAAACATTTTCCTTTTTCTTAGCCAGTGATTGGGCATAAAGGTCAGAAAATGCTTTGTTTTCAACATAACACAATGCCTACATAAAAGTTGAAAATAAAATAGTTTTTCTAGATTTATCTGATTATAAAGTTATTCGTAACTCATTGAGTCTAATTCTTCTCATTTGGTAGGTAGGTGGGTGGAATGGGGCTTGCCTTGCTGGATATCCTAAGCACCTGCTCAGATAGCTTGCTAGGTTACCCTAGACTGTCAGTGTGGAAAAGATGAGGCTGGCTGAGAATCAAAGGGCCAAGAAGTTTCTGTTGTTCTTGAAAGACACTGAGGAGCCATGATGTCAAGCCACAAAAGCATTGTGAAGTCTGTACTCCCAGGCAGAGGTGTATATAAGGCAGACATTTTAATTGTGGATGGAAAGCAAGAAAATCAGGTTCAAGGAGGCCATAGATTCTTATTTGGGTTGGTTTTTTTTTTTTTTTTTGGATTTACAAGTGACTTGTACATAAAGATAAACCATTGCTGTAGAGCCCAATTCTAACAAAATATACTAAACATTAAAAGTTTCACAGTTATTTTAGTAGATTTTAATAAGCTCCAATATTAGGGGGGGAGCAGTTGTGGAAATTTAACCAGAAGCACATTACCTCTCAGCAACATCCCCAGCCCTTCTTTTATTATTTTGAGAAAGGGTCTCACTAAGTTGCTTAGAGCCTGGCTAAGTTGCTGAAACTGGCCTTAAACTTCCAATCCTCCTGCCTCAGCCTCCTGAGCCACTGGGATTAGAGGTGTGCACCACCACACCCAGTTTAATGAGCTCTAGTATTTCACAGAGTGCTGACTTTTAAATTACCAGCACGACAGAGTTTGGCAATTGTTCAGACTTATGTACAAATGTTCCTGTATTTAAATTTGTTTTCAAATATACTGCTTGAACTCCAGTTTTGTCATACCAACAGTGTTTCCATCAGATAACAAACTCTTGAATGGTAAATATCATATGATGGAACATTTGGATCACGATCATCACTCTTATGTAAAGAACAGATAACACCACATGGGTCTTCAAAGTGCATGAAGGTAGTATGTATAAAGGTAACATAATTGACACAATGCTATTTCCCCCATCCCAGATATGTGGAAGTATAACTGCCAAAAAAATTGATATATTTAAGATATACAATGCAAATTTTTTTTGGTACCCTGGATTGAACCCAGGGTGCTTAACCACTAAGCCACATCCTCAGCTCTTTTTATTTTTTTAATTTTGAGACAGGATCTCACTAAATTTCTTAGGGCCTCTTCAAATTGCTGAGGCTAGTCTGGAACTTGAGATCCTCCTGCCTCAGCCTCCCAAGATGCTAAGATGACATGCATACCACCACGCCCAGGCAACAGGACATTTTGATATACACATACATTGTGAAGTTATGACCACAATCAATCTAATTAACATAGGTGAAGGCTATTCATTCTGATAGCTTTCATGACCTCTACTGAAGTGTACCCCTTTACTAACAAATACTTTCATCAGTAATCGCTAAACAAATGCCAGCACAATCCTTAACCAACCAATGACCTTTCTGGAAAGCTAGTACATTCCCAGAATCAAGTTCACTGGTTGCTTCAATTGATTGCCATCTTTGATCTTGCAGAGCATTGCCAATTAATTTTCCTTTCCTTCCCCCAAACCCTGACCTTAAACTTGTGGTGAATATTATTAATAAACGTCTATGGTTTTCTGACAGGAAAACAACTTCTGATCTTCATGCAACTGCGAAGAATTTGAAAATGCTCTGCTAGCTACTTTTAAGATTGAAAGCATTGTTTGTAATCATAATTTACTTTCCTGCCATTTTCTTCTTCGTGCTCCCATAATTAACAACATTAAAGATTGTTTTCTAGCTCTTATAGAGCATAACACTATGCACTCAATAAACCCTTTCCCTACATTTATTCATTTAATCCTCACTAGAACTCTGTGCAATTAAGTATCATGATTTTAAAGATTTGAAAAAAAATTAGCTAGAAGAGAGATGAAGTAACTTGAGTAAGGCTATCACTAGCAAGTGGAGCTGGGTGTGAACTCCAGAATCTCTACTTTGCTCAGTTGCAATGGGTTAAAAGAGCAGACTTGAAGGACTTGAAGTAAGAAAATCAAAGTCCAAGTCCCAAGGGCTAGTATCTCAGTTAATGTCTTCTTTTTTCTGATTCATAAAATAAAGCATGTTGGATGATTTTTAAGACTTTTTCCAGGTTTTCCTGATTTCAGACATTTGGGGCAATCTTTTTGGCAGAGATTTTAAACCTCCACCTGAACTCAGAGAACCTGGTCCATTATTGGTTGTTTCCTTCCAAATCTAAAGAATCTCCAAGCATCTGCCTTCTCTCCCTTTTCCTGATCGAGCTGATTATGGGCTGGAGCTAAAAATCAAAGCCTGGCATTTAAGGCATTGCATTGTGCTCTTTTCTTACTGTAGGCGCTATAATTTCCGCAAGAAACCGCAAGAAATTACTTGGTTTCTGCAATGAAAGCTCTAGGATCTTAATAAAGTCACTTCTTGTAACCAGCTTTCTACTCTTGAACTGCAAGATCATTAATTAACACAGTGTCTGTGGTCAGGCAATGCTGTGTCTGCAGCTTGCCATTTGGATGGAAAGCGATAAATGTTTTTATAAGCTATGCCTCTGATCAAGTTTTATCCTTCTGCTCCCCAAGTCCCCAAACTTTCTATCTCGGTTTGTAGCTCCTGTTCCACTGTAATCTTCAGCTTTATGTACAATAGGGAACTCTCAGGCTTTTTTCAAACAGTTGGTCTGGGGCCATAGTACCAACCCTCTTTTCTCTGTCCCTTTTGTCTTGATCTGCAGTGCTGTCACTTGCTCAATAAATAGGCAAGTAGATTTCTTCAGAGGCAGAGCTCCTGTGATGTGCATTATGGCTTCTTTGCTCTACTTTGATATGACGTGCTATTTGATGGCATTTAAAAATAATCTTGGCCTAACTGGAAGCAGCAGCAACCGCAGAGTTACACCCAGCTCTGCTCAGTGGGGCCTCCTCGGAGGCCATGTGTTTGCCCCCTGCCCTGTTACCATGTTTAGCTGCATTATTGTCTCCTTAATACTTTTGGTACTAATCACATGGTAAGTACCTTTGGGAAAGGGAAAATCATCTAAGTCTACTTTTAATTCTTAGTGAACACAAATTTGCCCTCCTTCATTCTGCTATCCTCTCCCTCCCTTTACTCCCCTTTACCCCTCCTTAATATTTCCATATTGATATTACCTTAAGTGACATGAGTTTCTAGCCTTTTCTGATCAATTCCAAGGAAATTTCTTTATGTGCTGTTGATAGTGAATATTCCAGCATAACTTGAGACCACTGTATTGGTGTGCCCACCACATAACCAAGATGAGATTTTTAAGATTTTTAGGAATAAAAGCATCAAATAGTTTCAAAAATCACCGTAAGCTTTGTAGGGTTGCTAAGAGAGTGGGGTTTCTGAACATGCCTGAAAGCAGCTAGGGTGAGATGTCCTCATAGGGGGAGAGGTTTGGCTCACAGTTCTTTTATTCTTTTCCTCTTGACTCAGGAATGGGTGAAAGAAGTCTTCATTTCAAATCTAGGGAGAGCTACTCTGAATTTATTTAGATAAAGATACAGGAAGTAGCAGAATCCCTGTTACTAAAAGATCAATACTGTTTTTAAACATCTTTTATTACTCTGAAAGCAGCTCTCATGTAAATTGCTTTTGAATTATAGTAAGAATATCAAAAACATCTATCCAACAGGCAGAGGTTAGGACAGAATCCTGAGGCAGTTTCCCAAGGCAGGCTTCTTCTCCCCTCCCAGCCTGCACCTTCTATGTTCTGCCCACTCTTGCCTGGCAGACCCAGAGTATAGGCAGCAGCTCTCCCAGGCTTGTGGGGTTGGGTGTGTCCTGAGACTGCACTGTGTGTTTTTATGAAACAGTGTCAGATGAACCAGAACATCAGTGTATGATTTTTCTCTTCCTTTTGGGTCAATACTTGGCAATTCAGTCAGGCATGGAATTCTCAGTCTAGGTAGATCTGCATATGATGGCTTCGGTCTTGCAAAAGGCCAGGAATTCAGAATGAAATTTACCTCCCTTCATACACAATATATTATTCAGATTCAGAGGCAGTTTCTCCAGGTAGGGTTTGCATGTTTAAACACATGCATGCACTGAGGATACATTAGTATTCCGTAGGAACAGAATAACATTTTGAATCTGAATATTCGGTTTTTGAAAATAAGACTTCATATGCTGTCCTCCCACCCCCACTGAAAGTCATTTCTTGTGTGCTTCTGATGACTTTGAAATGTTATGCCGGAAAGATGAATTCTACTTGCACATAACCAACTGTTGAGAAATAGTAGATCAAATGAACATCTTTATAGAAATGCCAAAAACCTTTATACTGGAGCATCTTGCCTCCACAGGGCATTGAGTTAATTATGAGCTGGGAATAAGTAATACTTTTTATAATACCTTGACATTTATCTGGGTCTATTATTTTATAAACAACATTATTCACTAACAGTCTTTCAGTTCTGCCTTTATTACATAGTTATTCTAAAAGAGGAATTTCTACATTAATAAAAGGCAGATGTATAGTTTAGTTTTATAAAGATTTGATCAGTAATTTTTAAAAATTATATGTATATAATTATACATCCACATATGTATATAGGAGCTTACCTCACATTCGTTGTTCTACTCCTCTGTACCATATTCTTTTTGTTCACTTTTTTTTTTTTTTTACTAATTTTGTGTTAAATATTAGGTGGGCATAAATAATTTTAGTAGAGCACATATCAAGAAAGAACAAAAATACAGTGAATAACTTTGCATTGTGTGCCTTTTCTGATTCTGTGTCCATCAAATTCCATGTTTTAGAATTGTGGTAATTATTCCCTTTCTTGTCTCTATTTTGTTACCATATGTTTGTACCTCTCAACAACATATGGTTTAGTTTTATAAGGTTTTGAGAGGTGTATAGATAGAGTTATAGTGTAGATACCCCTGAGATTCATCTATGATATTCATGTAGTTGAAATTCACTAAATTTTACTTCCTGTGAACACGTGGGTGACTATACTACTGTATATCTATAATCCTATAAACAAACATTCAGGTTTTCAGGGCTGTTATGAACACAATAACTCTGATGATCAAGACTCTTTTTTTTTTTTAAGGAAATATTCCTAGGTGTGGCATTTCAGGGCAAGGAAATGGACTTCTTCATTACCAGGTAAGCCAAAATGTTTCCCAAAGTGATTGCCTCAGGGTACTATCTTGTGTCAACAGACTACATGATCAAGAGGTATCAAACACTGACAAATTTTAAAATATCGCTGATTTGGTGGGTACAAAATGTCATCTCACCATAGTTCTGCTTTATTTTCTCATGATTTCTAATAATACTGAGCACGTCTCATGTTTGTTATTGGCCATTTGCTTTACTTTTAAATGAAATGGCTATTTTTCTATTGGACTATTAAAGTTTCAACAAGAATTTTTATATCATGAAATGTAGTATCTGCACAATTGGATCCATTCTTACAACACATCCATCCCTGTAACTTGCATCCCTATCAATGTAGAAAATACTTGATCATCCTCCAAGTTCCCTTGTGCTATTTTCAGTTGATTCCCCCAATCCAGAAGCAACCACTGATCTGATAATGAATTTTGCCTGTTTGGGAGTTCCAAATAAGTACAATGATAAACTATGTTGTACTTTTTTAATGCTTGGCTCTTTTCACTTAGCAAAAGGGTTTTAAGATTCATTAATGTTGTTGTATCTCCTAGACAGTCTTTTTTATTGCTAAGTAGTCTGTTTACCCATCTGTATAAACACATAGACTATTTTCAGTTTTTAGCTATTACGAATAAAGCTACTAGGATGAGCTTTTATTAGACAATAGCTGTTTCAATATCCTTCTGAGTTGTGTGAAAATTGTTTATACAAATTATCACTCCCAACTAAAACAGAGTCAAGAGGTCATGGGGAAAGCATTCAGGTTGCCTACTCCTGTTTTAACAACTGTTCCCCTAGCCTTATCCAAAACTACAAGATCTAACTGTAACGCTACGACTAGAAATCTGACCTAGCAACTGCTGACTACTGCTAGTCAACTACTAGCAATTACTACCTAGCAACTACTCACCAATCAGAACTTATTAGTGGGTTTGTTGTTATTGTTCTTTTATGTTTTATATTTTGCAGGATTGGGAACTGATCCCAGGGCCTCATACCTACAAGGCAAAAGCTCTACCAGTAAGTTACACCCCCAGCCTTCTCTCTTCATTTTATTTGGAGACATGAGCCAGTTAAACTGCCCAGGTTGGCCTTGAACTTGCAATTCTCCTGCTTCAGCCTCCTGAGTCACTGAGATTACAGGTGAGCCCCACCATGAACTATCTCTTAAAAGATGCTACCAGTACAAGTGAACTTTCTTTTCAAAACAATTTGCATGACTTCTTTCCCCACTAAAACCCTACCCTTTCCTTGTTTTCTGAACATACCAGAGCCTGCCCTGGACCGTGTGTGTGTCCTGAACTTCCACTTCTTGCATATTATTTCAAATAAGTCCTTTGTGTGAAAATTCATCTCTCTATATTTTTGTTCCAAGCTGACAGCTAATTCTAACATCTGGGTTGATTTTAATTGATTATTGTCTGCATAATAGGTTGTATTTTCTTGTCTCTTTGCATACCTGGTAGTCTTTGACTGGATACCAGACATTGCAAAACTTACCTTGTTGGATGACAGAAATTTTTGTATTCCTATAGATTTTCTTGTGGTTTGTTTTAGTATACAATTAAGTTGCTTGAAGCAGATTGCTGTTTCAGGCTTAACTTTTGTGATTTTTTAAGCAGCTCTGGAACTGTGCCCAGCCTAGGGCCAATTATTCCTCACTATTAAGATCCTCCTGAGTGCTCTACCTTGTGCCCTTTGCACTGAGTTTTTTTTCCAGTTGGGCTGACGAGAACAGGCATTGTTCGCAGTCTTGAGCACCACGCTCTATTCCCTCCACTTCTTTTGATGGTTCTTTCTTGGGTAGTTTCCTCCCATTCGTGTACTGAATTCTCAAGGGGGGCTCTGTGCAGGCCCACCAACCCCACCCCACACACCCACCAGCAGCTCTCTCCTCCTTGGGACTGCTTTGGCTCTTCTGGGCTCTCACCTGCATCCCCATTCAGGGAATCCACCTCTGTATTGCAGCCCAGAAACTCTCAAAGCAGAGAGCTGGAGCCATAGTAGGGCTCACCTTTATTGTTTTCCATCTCTCCAAGATCACTGGCCCTCAATACCTGATGTCCAGTGTCGTGAAAACTATAATTTTGTATATTTTGTTTTGGAGGGAGCTTCAGGTGGAGGATACATCTGGTCCCTGTTACTCCACTTTGGTCAGACAGCACCAACATTTTGAAACACATTTATCTGGCACCCTGAGAGGGATTTTTTTTCCTCCAGAGTAGAGGCCATTGATAAATTCAGGATGTGTAAGAGGTGCAGAGGTGCATATTTCTTTAAAATGTGGAAGAGGCTAGGGGTGTAGCTCAGTGGTAGCACACCTGCCTAGCAAGGCCCTAGGTTCAATTTCCAGCACTGAAAAAGAAGAGAAAAAAAATGTTGGGAGAAATAGCCAGTAAGGAGTAGAGGCTGAAAGGAGAACCAGAATAATAACCTGGCAGTGTCACTCAGATGAGGCAGGGTGAAGAATATTTCCAGGGGTCCTCTGTTTTCTCTCTGTGCCTAAATCAGGATAGCACCTTGCTCGGCTTCTGCCAGCCTGAGTTTTTGTTAAGGTCCCATTGCGGTTTGGAGACTGGAAGAGAACTCTTTGCTAACAGGAAGAAATAGGGTTGAAAAGAATGATTCTCACTAATGCTGGGCCCATGTTAGGAGTTGAACTTTCGTCTTGAGATGTTGACTTCTTTGGACACCTGAATGCTTTTGCCAGTGTCTTTACATAAGACGCATTTTCCACAGGCACCATGCTAATGTTGGTAGTGATTTCACTCAGTATAAGATGAATGACCCAAAATAAACAAGTTGGTTAATTTGGGGGTTTTCTTCCTCATTATATTTGTTTGAGGGGAGGTCTCTGTTATATTGGAGAATGGTGTCCTCTTGTGAAGAGCCTTCCCAAAATGAGGTAGCTGACATAGAACTGCTTTGAACAATGACCCCAAGAGCATTTTCCCCAGCGCTTGAGGAATTTTCAGCATCTCTTCAATGACATGCCTTGGAGTCCTCGTCTCTGAACAGCTCCCACATCTGCTCCAACTATTCAGTCTTCCTCACTTCATTATGGCCATGTTAGAAATATAGCGCCATTTGCAATTTGCAGCTTGAGTTAAACCAATGACACAAACATCCTAGAGCAATGCATTTAAACTTTTGGTATTAAACCATGAAAGATAATGCAGAGCCATTTCAGCAAATGCTAATGCAGCATTTGGAACTCACAGAAACCTGGTTTTCTTTGAACAATCCTTTATCATGTCCCCTTTTAACTCACAACATAAAACTCATTGCTTCCTTGACTTGTAAGATATTTAAGTCTAATATTTTCTTAATCTGAATATAATTTTCAAGAGTTCAGGTCAATGACAAATACTAGGCATTTGTGCCATTTGGTTTCTCTGCTCTGTGGTTCCTGAGATCCCTGAAATAGAAACACAGTTCCAATGACTGCAGAGAAAGCAGCCAGCAGACTAATTGGCAGGCAGCGGGGAGCAGAAGCAGCCACAGTGACTACAAGGGATCCCCTGTGTCATCACAAGCCTGAAGATTTTCTGCAAACCCGGGCAAGGTGGTACAGGTCGTGTTGGAGGAGCTCAGTCAGAAGCCATTGAGCACTGTGGCAGCTGCTGACTGAAGAACGTTGTTCAGTGGAAATTAGGAAAATGAATGAGAAAAATGGAAACTGACTACAAACTTTTCTTGGCTGAGGAGGGGAAAAGACTTTATATAGCTGAACTCTGTAGAACTGAAAGATCTTCCCCATTGGCTGCAAACACATTAACTGCCCTTTTGTTCATTATATCCTACCATTGACCCTTTTCATAGGAGCCTCATATTTTCATGTCTATTAAAGATGATTTGCCCTCATGCTAGAGAGTAGTCATCTTTCACATCATTTTCTTCCTCCAAATGATGATGCTGAGGTATATTATACTTCTCTGTTCTATGAACATCCTATCTTAGCATAACATAGCAACCTTAAGAAACCAATCTTACAGGTAATTGTACAGTCAAGAATTAAGGTTAAAGGGCTGAGGTTGTGTCTCAGTGGTAAACCACTTGTCTCACATGTGTGAAGCACTGGGTTTGATTCTCAGCACTGCATGTAAATAAATGAGTAAAGGCTATCAAAAAATAAAAAATAAAAAAAATTTAAAGAATTAAGGTTAAGTTCTCAAAGGCATTATTTTTAAAAAAAACAGGAAGTCTAAATATGTTTTTACATTTTAAACACATTTTGTTAAGTAGACAAACAGCTACAAAAATAGCATCCACTTGTGATTGGCTTTATTACCATCCAGCATTTGAATTCCTCAAAAGAAAGAAAAAATAAAAGATAAACAGATTCAGCAACTGGAGAATTTCTTTGCTTTCTTTTCCAAGTTTTATTTTCCACTTTTCTTTGGAGATCTATGACATTTTCACTCAAAACATTCCATCCCTATATATGTGATTTAATTTTTGCAGAGACACATGTTGTCCAACTGCTTTTCAAGAATGCCTCTAATAATTTTCTTCCTTCCATTTTGTACTTTCTTGCTTAATTCTCTCTTTCTTAATGTGTCAGATATAATGCCAAGCACTTTATATGGATTTTCCACTCCATCTATATACCAATGTATCCAGTAGATATTTTACAGGAAACAACCCCAAGGGTCTAAGAACTCAGGTACAAATGCACAAGATCACACAAGACAAAGTCATCGTCTAAAACTTGGCAGTTTGACTGCAAAGCCTATATTCTTAAAACTAAAGTCCATATTTTTTTTTCTTTTTTTTATTTTTTCTCAAAAGTTGCATTTTAATACATGTTATCAAACATAACAGAAAAAAACAAATTTTCAGAAGCTGTACACACTGTTCACTGAAAACATTTGTTGAGGCAAATAGAAAAAAAATTGTTACAATCATAATTTTTCTAACTTTGCACAAAATTATAAACACATTAAATTCTTCATATTAAACACCTTTATATGCACTTTCAATGAACAGTATATATATATATTTATATATATTTTTTATCAACCATCTTTAATATACCCATTCCCCTTTCCTGCCCCCCGCCTCCCCCATGTCACGTCCAGTGTTTCTCTATTTCTCTTATGTTTCCCATTCCCACCTCACTTATTCATCAGCATCCACTAATCAGAGAGACCATTCGGCATTTGGTTTTTTGGGATTGGCTTA
>CM053403.1:72123153-72176461 GCA_028644305.1 Xerus rutilus | reverse complement strand
CTCAGGGGTGTAAGGGGGGAGGGGGCATGGGGACAGCAAAGGTGGTGGAATATGATGGTCATAATAACCCTAACTTTATGTATTACTGCATATATGTTGTGACTCTATACAACTTACAACTAGAGAATTGATATATTATCCTCTATCTATGTACAATGAATCAAATTGCACTGTTAACATGTAAGCCTAAATAAAAAAAAAAAAAAAAAAGACATGATGGAGCCAGGCATGGTGGCACATACTTGTAATCCCAGCACTTTGGGAGGCTGAGACAGGAGAATCACGAGTTCAAAGCCAGCCTCAGCAACGGCGAGGCGCTAAGCAATTCAGTGAGACCCTGTCTCTAAGTAAAACACAAAATAGGGCTGGGGAGTGGCTCAGTCGTCAAGCACCCCTGAGTTCAATCTCCAGTACCAAAAAAAAAGACAGATGGAAATTAAATGCATTTTACTAAATGAAAGAAGTCAATCTGAAAAGTCTACATGACATTCTGGAAAAGGCAAAATGAAGGAGACAGTGAAAAGATCAGTGGTTACTAAACATACTTCTCAAAGTACAAATGTTCAAAATCTCTAGCCACCAAGGAAATGCAAGTCAAAACTACACTGAGAGTCCATCTCACTCCGTTCAGAATGGCAGTCATCAAGAATACAAACAACAGAGCTTGAGATTGTGGCTCAGTGGTAGAGCACTTGCCTCACATGCGGGAGGCACTGGGTTCGATCCTCAGCACCACATAAAAAATAAATAAAATATAGATATTGTGTCCATCTACAACTAAAAAAAATTTAACAAATTATAAAAAGAATACAAACAACAATAAATACTGGAGCGAATGTAGGGAAAAGGAACCCTCATACACTGTTGGTGAGACTGTAAATTAGTACAGGCACTATGTAAATCAGCATGGAGGGGCCTCAAAAGACTAAAAATAGAACTATCATATGTTCCAGCTCTACTGATTCTTGGTATTTATTCAAAAGAATTTATTCAATAAATAAACATGCATTCTCATTCCAGTGTTTATTGCAGCACAATTCACAATAGCCAAGTTATGGCACCAGCCTAGGTGTCTGTCAACAGATGAATAAAGGAAATGTGGTCCATATACACAAAGGAGTTTTATTCAGCTATGAAGACAAACAAAATTATTTTATTTTCAGAAAAATGAATGGAATTGTAGAACATTATGCTAAGCATAATAAGCCAGACTCAAAGACGAGTCCCATATGTTTTTTTTTTTCATATGTGAAAGCTAGAGAGAGAGAGAAAGAAAAAAAAAACCCAAAAAAACAAAACAGGGATCTCATGTAAGTAGAAGGGTTTAAGGAAAGGGAAGAAAGGCGAGCAAGGGAGGTACTAAGGAATGAAATTGGTCAAATTATGTTATATGCATGTTCAAATGTGCCATAATGAATCCACTCTTCTATATAATTAATATGCACCAATAAAACATGTTTTAAGATCAGTGGTTGCCAGGAGTTGGAGGGGAGAGTGGTACGAATAAGTAGAGTACAGAGGACCGTTAGGGCCATGGAACTATTATGTATGACACTATAACAATGGATATCATTATACAGTTGTCCAAACCCACAGAATATACAACATACAGAGTGAACCCTAATGTAAACTATGAACTTTGGCTGATAATGATGCACCATGTAGAGTCAGCAATTGCAAAAAATGTACCACTCTGATCAGGGGTATGAATGTGGAACAGAAAAAACTTTTTCATTCTCCTTCCCAGGTTCTCTAGCTGGAGCTCTGCAAATTAGATTGACAAAAATATATATATAGGCTAACAAGAGAAAATTAAATTTGTTAGCATGTGTATCATGCATACACAGGGCAGAAATGTAATGATGAGTAACTCAAAGAAGTGATTAGCCCTTGAGTTCAAATAGCATCTTAACAAAAGAATAATATATTTGTAGAGAAAGAACAAGACAAAGGAAAAGGGGCTGTGCTTCCAAGGGTGAAGCACTGTGGGAAGGTAGATATGCTGTTAACTAATGGAAGATGAGAGTTATTTAGTAAGATTTGTTGTGCAGACTCCTATTGTCATAGCATCTCCAGTGACAAGGCTGTCAACCTCTCCTGGTATAGAAGGGGTTGGGAACCATCTTCAGAAAGGAAATTTATGCTCCGTTTTCAGGCAAAAAGGGGGAAGGCAGAAAGGTCATCCTATGTCTACTTTCTTAACTGACTTTAGTTTGAAACAATCCTAATGCCGGAGTGTCACATTTCAGAATTCAGACTCTAAACCCCTTCATTGATAATCCGTGAAGCTCTGCAAGTGTGAGGGCAGGAGGCTTATGGGAAATCTCTATATTTTCCCTTGAATTTTACTGTGAACATAAAACTTCTCTGAAAAAAAATTAAGTCTATTAAAAAATGTTAAAGCTTAGCAAAATGAAGTTCCTAGGAGTAAAAATGAATTTGCAGAAAAACAAGCCCCAAACTCTTATGATCAATCCAAATGTCACATTCAAAAAGGATTTTCATTTTGTATTATATAGAGTTATGAAATTAGAATAGTTTTGTAAGCTTATTTTGTTACTTATATATCACAATAATCCATATTCTATTTTATTAGCCACAAAGTATTTTTAAAGAAAAAATTGATACTTTAGTGTCTTTAACTACTTTTTTGTACATCTGAACACATTTTTCATTTTGCACTACAAATGATATAGCTGTCCTGGGTACATGGAGTTTTTTTGTTTGTTTGTTTTGCTATATATGCATTAGCTCCAATAATGTTACTCATCACTATTGTTTGGTTTGCTGATTCTTTGAGGAAGAATGTCAGATGATCATTACAGTCTTTCCAAAGTGACTGAGTTTAATTTTTCTACTTTAATTCTAGGACATTAGTTGAGATTATCAGAAGACACATTTCCAAACACATGATGTATCATTAGTGCATTTGGTTCTTTCGTCTAGAAGCAAGACTGAGCAAGAAAGCGATAGTCAATGGATAGTGATATGCTGGGAAGAAAGCGCAGAGGCGGTACGAACCTTTCATCCTTCCCCAGCAAGGATGCAGGTTATGGCAAGGGTTCAACCTGCCATGTCTATAAAGAAGGAAAGGGCTTTACAAAAGAAAGAAGCAGAAAGATCCTTTGTCTCTGAGCAGCAGCAATCCTATATAACACAAGTCAGGGCTGCCCTGCTTCTGTCGCAGAGAATGAGTTGATCATATGCACTATCAGGCATATTTCTAGGACAAGAAAATATTTCACCTTTTTGCCGTTTCTTAGGTGAGAAGCAGAGATCTGAGTATCTTTTTTGCATGTTAGGAATTTGGAATTTTTTTTAAATGAGGATTTAAATTTAAAGAGCCACACAACCTCATCAAATGCCAGTGGATGGGTGTCAATTTCCCCACAGTCTCATCTTCCTTTTCCTTTTTCTGTTAGGAAGGCTCTTTACTCTTGCTGAGCTAAACAATAAAAGTACATGACTGAACTATTTAATTTGAATGCTAGTTTTCAGTGCTATACATTTCATTTTGTTAACAAGACATTTCTTTCCATTAGTAGAATTCATAGTAGAAAATCAGTGAATTATTCATTTTGTTTTTGCTGTTTCTCTTTAAAAAAAAAAAAAGATCTGGCAGGACAGAGATGCTGAACAGATTACTGAGTTTCTGAAATTTTTGCAGAATTAAACAAGAGGAATGTTTGAAAAGTAATACAGTACGTGAATCAATGAGTGAAAAAGAAGTATTTTAGTTACAGCTGGCTTTACCAGCACCACCCTGCCCCAATGTAATTAGGTTTTGGACTGACTCCAAGTGGCTTCTTTTCCACTTATATTTGAAAAAAAAAATGCAATGCGATGCCAGCTTTTCCAGTACTTTTAAAGCAATAAATTAGCACCATCGATCTGAATTTAAATGAACTAGAAGGTAAGCAATGCCTATTAGTTTCCATTTAAGATGCATGTTTTAAAAAGAGACAATTTTGTGTAAATAACGTTGACTCTGTTATATTAAGAAGTCCCTTTTAGTTCTATTGTTTTATTTTACTTTTTTTGTTCTCTTATGATGCAGAAACAGCTGTTTAAAAAGTAGAATGCATATATTTCATGGAAAATATCTGTGTCACTAATTCCATGAAAACTGTAACTTTTTAAAAAATAGTTTTCTTGATATTTGCCTTCTTTCAATGAGACAATGCAAATATGGAACACAAAAAGAGACTGAAGGTGACATCTCTGGTGAGGGCCCAAGTGTTTATCATGGAAAATACCCTGTCTGCACAGAGGTAGAGACAACAGGATCATGATCCAATGGAGCCATCACCCAGCTTCAACAATCAATGTGTGCCTGATCTTTCACCTCTATTCTCACCACCTCACCTTATCCCCAAATTCTTGACATCATTTCATTTTATAAGCATACATTTTAGTATGCATTTACAAAATACAAGAAATCTTTTTAAAAAGAATAACCTCAATGCAATTATTGCACTTTATTAAAGAAATAAACAATGAAGCTGGGCTTGGTGGTAATCCCAGCTATGCAGGAGACTGAGGCAAGAACATTCCAAGTTGAAGGCCAGCCTGGTCAACGTAGCAAGATCTTGTCTCAAAAATACGCTTTTTAAAAAAGGGGGGGATAGGGATGTAGCTAAGTGGTGGAATGCTTGCCTAGAATGCACAAAGGCCCTGGATTCAACACCAAGGACTGCAAAAAAAAAAAAAATCAGGAGGTAAAAAGATTCTTTAATATATTTAATCAATGTTTACATTGCTCTAATTATTTCATAAATATTTTTAATAGTTTTTTTGTTCAAATCCACACATTTGTTTGAGAAGTTTTTAAGTCCTTTAAACCTCAAGTTCCTTGTGCCTCTTTTTATTTTTCCTTGCAATACAGCTGTGGGTGAAACTGGGTCATTTGTTCTCCAGGTTTTCCTGATTGTGTTCCCAGGTTATCAGTTGACTTTGACTTTTGTTTCCACTTGTGCTATAAACTGGTAGCTTGGCCCGGATGCTTGATAAGGTCATATTTGCTTTTTGGGCACTAATACTTCACTTATGGTTTTGTGTACATCCCTACAAGGATTATCTGGTTTCTGTTATGTGGAGCCAACATTTGTAAATTGGTTCTGATGTTGTTGGCTTGCTCTATCCCTTCAGCTTTTGAAATAGTATTTTTTGCCCCAGATCTATTATTTCCAGAGGGAGATTATAATTTCTCTTTTACATTTTGTTTAACTGAATTTGGGTCACAATTTTTTTAAACCGAAACATGTATAATCTGTAAAGGAAGCAAACTCAATAGTATCGCAAAACATTTGGGATAAATATGAATCATTCGACCAGCCTTAGCTCCTGGCTTGGCCTGCTGGCTGCATTGTAACTGATCTGCAGGAGCAAATGTAGTGGATCCTGGACTGACACATCGATGAGGGTTTTCCTTGACTCCCTCCCAATTACTTAAGAAGAGTATTGAGCCCCCTGGGCTGTCATCTTGGTCAGATGTGCTAAATATGAACTTCCATGGTGGCATCAGACCTGCACACAGGCAAGGCTTGGCCTTCTCTGGAGTATCTCTGATAATGTGATACATGAATGAAAAGTTCCTCAAGTCAATGTGTGTGTGTGTGAGAGAGAGAGACACACAGACAGAGACAGAGAGACAGAAATTTGTTTCAAAGATACCACATGCAGCATGGAAAAAAATCAATAAAACATTCCAGCTAAATTAATAGTAAGATCTAGCCCTTCTGTGGTGGCTTTCATCTTGAAGATTCCTTGCTAACCTTAACTAATAAATCTGGCAATCCTTGGAGGTCATTCACACTCTGCATTTGTGTTTTTAGTGTTTAGCCAAGGAGGGTTGGCTCTATCACATATTTTTGCGGCCTGGCCTCTCTCCTGGTCTGTTTCCACACTGGAAGGGAGAAGGGAATCGGGCCTTAAAAGTCAGATTCTCCTGCTAGTTAGAAACCTCTTGGGTCAGGGACAAGTGAATTTTTTCTGCCTGATGATGTTACTAAGGACATGATTTAAGAGTTCTGATGCTAAGATGGTAAACAGTACTGCTAAACCTGTACAAATAGAAGTTCCCTTTTAGGAGAATTTTTTTAATAAAAAAAGAACTATAGATGAGACACATAGAAAAAATGTCAAAACATTAATTATATCTCTGTTGACATAAAATATTTCCAAGTGACATATGAACTATATTGGCAAGAGTTTCTTTGAAGTGATTTTATAACCTCAGTTATGCCCTTAAATTTTGAGAGTATATTACTAGAAAGACAAGAAAACAGTTTTTATTTTTTTAGTTGTCAAAGAACCTTTAATTAATTAATTAATTTATATGTGGTGCTGAGAACTGAGCCACAATACCAGCCTGAAAACACTTTTTAGATAAGTGAGCATGTACACAAAGATACACTTAGGGTTTGGAGAATGATGCAAAATATTTCTTTTTTCTTCTCCTTGAGCTGACTCATCTGTACCTAATCAACCTTGTTCAATAAACAGGTGATTATGTTCTCACTCTTCCTCCTCATTCACTCAGTTTGGGTTGAGTGCTTGCAATGGGCTGCACACTTTTTCAGTTGATGAAACTTGAGCAGTAAACAAAAGAAAGGACCTTCCCTTGAAGAGTTTACAGTCTAAATGATAAGTTTAAATAAATATGTGTGCACATAGATGTATATGCTTATGATTAGGTACATATGTAATATATGCATTTTTATGTAAATATTTTTGGACATGTGTTTGTATAATGTCCGAGTGTGTGTCATGAAGAGGTCAAAGGAGGGCTCAAAAACAAGGTGACATTTGAGTAGAGACATGGAGGAAGAAATTCCTGTAGGCATTTAGGAAATCAAGTGCCAAGGCCCAGAGGCAAGAAAGTGCTGGAATGTTTAGAGAACAGCAAAGAGGCTGCCAGGGTGGGAGGAAAATGAGCCAGGGGTACAGCCATAAGAGAAGATGCCAGAGCAATGGAAGAGTGTGAGTGCGTGCGCGTGCGTGCGTGTTTGTGTTTACATAGGAGCGAACCCCCATCTTTAAACCTCACTCACTCTCCCCTCTCTTGCCATGCTTCTTTTTCCACTTGGCCTCTGGTCTGTTGACAGTCAGTGGTTTTGTCTTATCCTTTAGATTTCTCTGTGTCTGCAGGCAGTGGGGATTGAAAGAAAAAGACAGACTTCAAGTCAGTAAAAATCCTATGAGACATTCGAACCTCTCTTTGGCTAATATTAAACACCTCTTACTGCCTAACTTCATTGTGTTTTTATGCTTGCAATCTTTGCATCCCCTCCAACTACCCACACTTTCTCCTGCATCCTATTTGAATAAGAGTCAGGGGGTTAGAGGCAACTGGAGTACTCTATCCTGTTATAATTATTTTTAAAATTTGATTTTTTTCCCTTACATTTAAATAAACAATTTTATAAAGCTATAGAGTTACATATAAGAAATAATACAGCAATTAAAATAAACTCCACCCTCCAGGGGCCAGTATAGAATATTTGTTCTTGTACATTTTTATGTTTACTGAAAGCAAACACAAAGGCTATATGTTTGAAAAGTAAGTTAGACACCGTTCCAAGTTAGAGAATATTTCAGTCTATGTTTACATGAAGTTGGAGGATTAGTATAAGTAGATGATATAAAACATAGATTCTTGAACTTGCCAAAATTTTGTCTGGAGTGGAAAAGAATCAAGATTCAGAATTCAGTGTTTTGTTATTCTGCAGAAATAATTACAAGATTAAGTTAGAGGCTGATTCTAGTTTTCTACTTTTTCATAAGAAATTTTGGTTGGATCAGTAATTTATTTGTCAGAAAAAGAATCTCAGTACATACCTTTGAGGAATGTGGTCCTTATTGCTTAAGAGAATATGACTGCTAGAGGATTTGTACATTCTGTACCTCTCTATCTTCTGCTACTACTCACATTCTGGATACACGAGAGCTGGATTTCATTTTACATCATCCATTTAGAAACTCAATATTGGACTAAATCCTTTGTCGATAATGAATTTTAAAATGAACTAATTTGCTTTCAACATTTGTGATTAGGATAATCACTCTGTTTGAATGTATGCACAGTAGAGATAAAAAGTATTTAAGCAGTGAAGGCTGATTATTCTATTTTCTCCTATGAACAGTTAATGTTTCTACCCCAGCAGGACCATAGTATGAAAATGTGCTTGAGTTTTCCCCCATGACACTTTCAGAGTTAAGCTGGACTACGCATGCTGGTTCACAATAAAGAGTGACATAAATCAACAAAATGGCCAGTCTAATTTTGATTGTTTAAGAAAATTAATGCCATTGGTTCTATTTTTTATAGTTCTCCATTTCCCAGGTCCCGCAATGTAATTTCCCTGTGCAAGAAGAAACATCACTAGATTTTACTTACAAGTAATGTATTTGGTGGTGGTTTTTTCATTACATTCTTACAGTGTCTTGAGATTTGTAGTTCTTTTTAATTTTACAATAATGAGGTATGCTCGTAAATGGAGAAACTTGGGTGGGATTGAGGGTTAAATTGATTGAGGGTGGGAGAGAAGATCTGACACCCTGTGAAAAATGACCACAATTAGAGATGCCCATGAGGGGATATGAAGCAGGGGAGCACCCTTTGGCCGGGTGGTTGGAGGATGTTTCTTTTCCTAGTAAATGTGATGCAATTCATCCATCCATCCATATATTCATCTTCTCCTATGTCAGTTCCCTCATAACCAATATAAACCATGAACTATCATTCTAGCACCTGGATAACAAGCTGAATTTTCAGATCTGCATAGGGACAAATCTGTAGCCTGATCAGTGGAAGTGGCCAGCAGCGACAGCTTGATGGATATGCAGGAATGGGATGGGGTGGGGCTAATGCATGTCTTTACCTAGGGAGGTCACTGTGTTCATCTCAGGGACAAGATGCCTATTCTCAGGCTTGATCCTGATTAGCCTGCATGCTCATTTATATCCCAGCCCTCATCAACTACTTGCCAAAAAACACACAAGCATCCAACAGAAACCCAATTATCATTAAACCAACATCTCTCTCTCTCTAAACACATTGCAGTAAGAAAGTAAAAATAGAATGTGAACCAAATTTGTTATCTGTTGCAGTGTAACAAACTTACCAGGTTAAATACATATACATACACACACACACACACACACTTATTATCTCATAATTTCTGTAGATCAGGAGTACAAGCATGGCTTAAGTGGGTCTTTTGCAAGGCTACAAAGTGTGGGTTGGCACTGTTCTCATCAGGAGCATGCGCTAAGGATGGATCTACTTCCAAATTCATTCAGCACATATCAAAATTTATCTCCTTATAGCCATATGGCTGTGGTCCCTGACTTCTTGCTATCATCTGGGAGTCACTCTCAGAGAGAGGCTGCCCATGGTTCCTTGCTATGTGGCCCTCTCCTTAGACTGTCTCACCACTTAACATCTGTGGAGCCTGAAAAGATCAATCTCTAGGATCAATTTTCTTTTTCTTTTTTTTTTTTTTGTTCAAAGATTTGTTTTATTTTAAAACATTTTATCTTGAAATAATTTTAAACTCACAAAAAAGTTGAAAGAACAGCACAAAGAATTAGGATAAGTTTTCTAGCAAGATAGAAGCTTACATTGTAATCACAGAGTGATGAACTGTAACTTTTGTTGTAGAATAATAACTAGAAGCAAGTCCCTTCCCACACAAGGTGATGGATTGCAAAAAGACTTAAACAACAGAGACAGGTATCATGGGAGCCAATTTAGAGTCTGTTTGTCCCACTACTGGTTTGTTATAGCTCATCTTATTGCCAAAAAGGATATGGAATAAATTATGGATGCAATAGGGCAGACCATTGCACTGATGTAGCACAGTGAAGGGGAAGCCATGCATTTTGCATTTAGCTGAGCCATATTTAAGGTCAAATGATTTTTTTGGCATATGGTTCACTTTGGAATAATACTGCCAATTTGAAAAAAAAAAAACAGCCATGAAATTTAATGGAATAAGCATCATTATTTTAGTCAGATTTTGCATCGCTGTGACCAAAAGACCTGACAAGAATCATTAGAGGAGGAAAAGTTCATCTTGGCTCACAGTTTCAGAAGTTCAGTCCATGGTCACCTGACTCCATTGCTCTGGGCCCAAGATGAGGCAGAACATGGTGGTGGAAGGCCATGGAGGAGGAAAGCTGCTCAGAACTTGGCAATCAGGCCAGGTGTAGTAACACACACTGTAATCCCAGTTGCTAGAGAGGCTGAGGCAGGAGGACCTCAAGTTCAAATTCAGCTTCAACAACTCAGTGAGACCCTAAGCAACTTAATGAGACCTTGTGTCAAAATAAAAAATAAAAAGGGCTGAGGATGTGGCTCAGTGGTTAAATGCCCCTGGGTTCAATCCCTGGTACCCAAAAAATAGAGCATGGCAATCAAGAGAGCTCACTAGGGACAAAATTAAAAACCCCAAAACACACCCCCAGTGACCTTTCTTCTCCCGACACACCTTACCTACTTACAGTTACTGCCCAGTTCATCCCTATCAGTGGATTAATTAAGGTTCTCCTAACCCAATCACTTCACCTCTGGAAACTGTACCATCATCTCACACATAAGCTTTTGGGGGACACCTCATATCTAAACCATCACAATTGTGTTTTAATATACTAAATGGAAAAAGAAGTTGAACTTGGAAAATGAAGAGGTCATTGAGTAGTGAATGGTTCTAGGCCAATGCCTTTCTTTTTTCTTCTAGAGCACTTTTTCCTTTTCACTTCCAAATCTCTCCAAACACCATGCTCTCCATCCCTTTGCTGATCTCATTAAATGAGAATCTCCTTCATTCTGGCCATGTCTGCCCATGCATCATGCTCGTATCATGATCACTGCAATCACTTAGAGCAGATGCACTCACCAGATGCTATTATCATGGTCTATCCATCAGTGACCACCACTGGACTTTGCCATTGCCACTCTGTGTCCAGTTCAGGCTTCAGAGAGACTGCTGTCTCTGGCTTAGTCAGCCCAGTTGATTCAGCCTCCTCTCACTACTCTTAGCTGGCTTCTCCATCTTCCACCTGTTTATGTAAGGTGGTAACTTACTGCTACTTGCTTATGTCAGTTTTCCCACCCAGTAGCTATGACCAACTTTGATTCTTAGGCCATACTCAAAGGTGAGATTTTTGTATACATCATTTTAATAGAGTTGGAAAACGAACGTAATGACACATTTAACATAGTGTTAAAAATGTCGAATTTGGGTTTACATTAAAGTGGGCCATGTTCAAAGATTTGTTGCTATTGCTAATGCCTTGACCAGGGTATTTTTATATCCCAGATACTTTTATTCATTGTTTTGCTATATATGATGCAAGTTACAATTCATAATCTATTACTGAAACTTCATATGGTGGTATCGCTTTAAATTTATGACCACCTACATCAGGTGGGTCCTTGGTACTGCCATGCTATCCTGCACATTCCCTCTGGCTTCATAGACAACTGTTTCACACCTTCACCTGTCATTTCAAACACCTCTTTCCCCATTACTCTCAGCTGATGGCTTGGCTTTCTATTGCATTAAGAATATGGAAAACACTAGAACAGCTCACCTGCACGCTCCCACCACCACCTCTCCATGCTTACCCTGGGCCTCTACCCAGGAACTGCGCCTTCATGCCATTTGCTGTGGATAAATTGTGTGAGCATTTCCACTGGTGCTCTAAGATCTAGATCTACCCTTATCTGCTCATAAACATTGTGACATGTTTAGATAAAAATTAGGAGGCTGATTTATTTTCTTAAGGGTCTCGCATATGCAAGCAAGAGATGATAGAGTTGGAAATGTGGAGACCATGAGGAAAAAAGGGTGAGAAGTTGAGGTTTCAATCTGCTCCTGATGGGTTACTCTGAGAGCAATTAGATTTCTCCTTGATGGTTCCATTGCATGCTCTATTCACCCTAATCTTTGTACTTCCCATCTGTCACATAATGATGATAATCTGTCACATGCTTATGCAAACTTAAGGAATGTTTTACTATCAGAAAGCAAACTTCCCTAGCATGGGAACCATGCCTTGCCTGTTGTTCTGGTTTTGTTTATTTGTTTGTTTGTTTGTCTTGTTTGTCTTGTTTGTTACTCTGCCTGGCACCATGATACTCGGTGCTCAGTATGTGTTAGATGAATGATGTATGGATGTGCAAAGGAAAGGCTGTCAGTGTTTGTTCATTCAAACTGAAAGCAGCTAAAAGTCCTGCACCTACAGAATATCCTTTGCATTTAAAAAACTGTAAACACAGACAAGCGCGGTGGCACACACCTGTAATCCCAGCACTTTGGGAGGCTGAGACTGGAGAATCGCAAGTTCAAAGCCAGTCTCAGCAATGGCGAGGCGCTAAGCAACTCAGTGAGACCCTGTCTCTATATAAAACACAAAATAGAGCTGGAGATGTGGCTCAGTGGTCGAGTGCCCCTGACTTCAATTCCCAGTACCAAAAAAAAAAACAAAAAACAGTAAACACACAGCAATAATAAAATAGAGATCTATTTCACAACAATAACAAAACTCATAGGTCTTCTCAACACAGGAGTGTAGAACAGATCTGTGAGAATGCTTCTTCAGCTGAGCCCAGGATGTCTTGGTAATATGTAGTATTCCTTCCCATTGTGTTTGCATGACCCATAATGCAATTTGCCCCAACCATCATTGGATATTTTTCATTGGAAAAAAAATGTTTGTATTGGTAATGGCCCCGCTGTTCCACTGCTGGGCACAGTACCTTCTCAGAGTATTTGCTCAGTAACAATGTGGTGAATCAAACGAGTGATAGAAGGAATAAGTGGGCCCATGAGTTTTTCCCAGCTGTGTCTCAGCCTTCCTGACCTATGGCACAGACTTGTGTGTAGGAGAGGCTGTGACAGGTGATCCAGCCATCCCCAGCTGAGGATTTCCTCCTGCTTGGCACTGGCTGCTAAGTCTCTAAAGAGGAGCCCCCGGAGCCCAGTGACCCACCTGGGTGGCACCTGGGACTTCTGCTTTGGCTCCTTCATAAATGAGGAGAGGATGAAATTTAGGCAGAAGAAAAACTCAGAGAGAAAATGCTCCATGGAGCAGGATGAGCAAGTAGGAAGGGTGGAAATCCAGCAGGTGCCTGTGAACTGGGGAGGCGGCGGGAAGGTCCAGGCCATTCTGCACTCGGCTCAGTGCAGTGCTGATGCAGGGCTCAGGAAAGTGTCACCAAACTCTACCGTAAGTGTTTCTTAGTCACCTCAAGGCTTCTGGACTCCGTGTCATCATCTGCCTCCCACAGATGGCCCATTACTGTTCTCTGCAGAGTGATTCATAGTCAGGGTGAGCATCCTAGGAAATTGCCTTCACACAAAAAATCTGTTCCCTGGCTCAAAACATTCAATAATTCTTCAACCCCGGGAGACACATTTTTTCTTCTTAGTCTTTCTTTTTTTCAGTGATTTATATGATCATCTACTATATATATATATATATATATATATATAAAATCCCAGAGTCTCTGCCACAGTCTGATTTTGGGACTGTTGAGCAGATTTTCCCTCAATCTTCTGTGTGCCTCCTTATAAATGATTCTCATTCCTTTCCAAATATTACCTTTGAAGCCTTAGTGCAATTTAACTTTTTCTTCTTTTCCTCATTATTTGAGGGGAAAGGGGTAGTGAATGTATTTTCTTAAGAAAGTTCTAGAAACCTACCCTCCATTCAATTTAAAACCCAGCATACAGCTTTACAGTTGGGTATCTTCCAGAGGCTCTGCCATGCCCCATGGAGGTTGTTCCATCCCTGAGGCTATTCTGGGATGGAACAGAAGAAAGGATCAAGGGGCAGGGCCAATGGAGTTCAAAGGAAGAAAATGGTGGGTAAAGAAGGGGAAGAATTCTGGGACCGGATATGTCATGGGGTAGAAGAGGCATGAACAAACTCTGGGAGAGACTAAGAGACTAATTTGCACCTAAAGAGTTGCACAGGCTTGACACAAGAAGGCATTCTTTTTTAAAACCTTGGAATTGGAGAAAATCTGTAAAATTCTAGGAGACCTTTTAATTCGGCAAAAAAAATTGAGCCAACATTACCCACCATGGTGTCTGTTCTTCCCCATCTCTTTTTGCACAAGCACCCACTGCAAGGCCTCTTGCTTGTTTCTTCTAGTCATCCCAGTAGGACATTTAACTTTGGACAAGTCACTCTAGTTCTCAGGGTTCCCGTTTACTCAGGGGTAAAATGAAAGAAATGGATCACTTCTAGTTTTTCAGTGAATATATTTTTCATGACTGGTGTCCCCTGTCAGATCTCCAGAATGCTAGTGTAGATTTCATAATGAGCCAGGAGCCAGGCCCCTCCACGTTGGAGGCAGTCCTGATGTTCTAGGAGGGGAGCTGTCTCAAGTTCTAGGTCAAGAGTCCCCAGGCTGTAGGGGAAGGAGGCTGAGGAGTGGAGGAACAAGCACTGGCAGAGTCTGAGGCCAGGCTCTGCCGCTGACCAGCTATGGTAGCTCACCTGGCCAAGCCCTCCTATACCTCGTAGTATGACATCAGGCCTGGGCAGGCCACATGGGCCATCAGTGCAGTGGCCCACACAGAGGGAGCACTGAATGCCTCAAAGCTGTTTTCACTCTGTCACTGCTGTCACCTCAACACCACCATCATGACACTGTCATAGCTTAAACCTAGCAATATAATAAGGCCCCCTGTCTCCACTTTGTAGAAATACTAGACTTATTTTTTTAAAAAGGGAGGGGGAAGAAGTCCAGTGGACTGTCTTTTTTGAGTCTACATATTTCAAGATCCAGACATGGTCAGAATCTACGTGTGATGCTTATGAAGATGAATCCTCCCCACTCCCAGCCTTCATCTTCCACCCCAGGTGACAGGGAACTTCTTTAAATTCTTGTCACTTCTTTAAATTCTATGCCACTGCTCATAACATACTTTCAAGTTTTTAATGCTTAAGCATAATTGAGAAAAACAGGACATTCAAATGTGACAGAAGGGTAGAATCATAACATAAAACTGCTCTGTTAAAACTGAATGTTTAGTGGAAAGCGTGCTCTGCATACACAAAGCCCTGGGTTCAATCCCCAGCACACACACATGCATACACATGCATACACACACACACACACACACACACAAAATCCTGAATATTTATGAGGGGAAACAAAGAATTGGAAAATTCAATAACTTACTTAAAAATGGGCATTGAGGGGCTGGGGCTGAGGCTGTAGCTCAGTGGTAGAGCGCTTGCCTAGCATGCATGAGGCACTGGGTTTGATCCTCAGCACCACATATAAATAATAAATGAATAAAATAAAGATCCATCAACAACTAAAAAAATTAAAAAATGGGCATTGAATTTATCATTTTAGTATGCAGACTACAGAAGGAAAACAGTAGAGGTATTATTTTATTATTATTATTATTATTACTATTATTATTATTATTTAGTACCAGGGATTGAACTCAGGGGCATTCGACCACTGAGACACACCTCCAGCCCTATTTTGTGTTCTATGTAGAGACAGGGTCTCACTGAGTTGCTTAGTGCTCACCATTGCTGAGGCTGGCTTTGAACTCGTGATTCTCCTGTCTCAGCCTCCCAAAGTGCTGGGATTACAGGCATGTGCCACCGTCTCCAGCAACAGAGGTATTATTAAAGGAGTGAGGACATTAAGAAAAAATAGACAGGAAATAGAAATGAGTTGTTTTCTTTTGTTCTTTCATAAGATCTCTTCCTATGGGTTTCTTCAGGACCCTCAGTGGTGGGGATTGGAACAAAATGAATACCAGAAATGCAACTTTTTTTTCAGCAGTTGCCTGAAAGTCAAAGACTCTTTGTCAAAGCCTTCCTTTTGTTGATTATTAGTATTACCTGTGAAATTATTCTTTTTATCCTGGGCTCAATCTTGTACAAATTCCTCTTCCAATGTTTATGTGTAATTGAAAACTCTGGTACTTACTTCTCTTTTATCCTAGTCTGACAGCATTTTCCATATCATTTAATAATTTAAACTATTTTGTCTGCCTTCATAAAATAAATATATTTTCAAGGATCAAAAGAGTATCTTACTCAACCTGCTTCTGTTTTATTTTGGGTTTTTTTGTTTTTTTTTTGGTACCAGGGATTGAACTCAGGGATACTCAACCACTGAGCCACATCCCCAGCCCTATTTTGTGTTTTATGTAGAGACAGGTTCTCACTGAGTTGCTTAGCGCCTCGCCATTGCTGAGGTTGGCTTTGAACTCACAATTCTCCTGTCTCAGCCTCCCAAAGTGCTGGGATTACAAGCATGAGCCACCGCGCCCAGCTTTGTATGTATTCTTATTCCTTTAAGAATCACTCAAATTTTGGGTGGAAGAATTGAATAATCGTGTTGTAGAAAGATCAACATCAGTTTGTTTTTTTTTTTATTTTCTTGATTTTCACTCTTTTGTTGAATTTTTTTTGCTCATTGTGACTCTCAGATTTCATGATATGAATTATTACTTCACTGTGCCAAAAATAATTGCTACATTTTAAAGGTAGAATTTGATTTCCAAGTGAAAGTTATTTTTCTTAGTGCTGTATTTTTACAAAAGAAACTTATTATTATGTATTCTTGCCATACTTTTGGATTTTTGAAAACTCTTATAAAGTCAAAAGACATTTTTGTAATACTGTAGCCATTCCCTCCTTCCTATTTCTAGTCAGAACATGAATATCTAAGGAACTCACCTTTTCTATCCTAAGAAAATCATGGAAAGTGTAACCAGGGATAAAAGCAGCTAATGCCAGTTCACTACTCAGAAAACCTTTTGGAAAGTGCTTAATAGATTGGTGAATGATGTGACCAGTCGCCAAATCCCTCATGTTTCTATGTAGCCCTAAGTGTACTGCCTGAAGTGCCTTTGAAGCTGAAGCAAACGTGACGCTTACAACTCCTGGGGAGAAAGCATGAGCAACAACAATTCCAGAAATCATTTGTGAAAAAAATTGCCTAGTACATAGGAAAGCAAACCCTGGGTGGGTGCTTATCCTGGAATCTTTAGATAAATTATTCAGTCATTTAATGTGTTACTTTTCACACTTTGAAACATTTGTTGAAAACAGGGTCTCTACCTTTCTTCCTGAAAGCTTATTTTTAAAAAATTAGGTAGTGATTTAAGAGGATTTAGGAATAAAGGTGCTAAAATGTTGCTCTGCTTGAATGTCAGATCATATTATCCTTAAAGAAAAGGGGACAGTAAGACAACAGAACATGCTCTGTTCCCAAAAGCTAGCTAAGTCAAGGGAACAAGAGAAAGCCCAGGCCAGAATGTCCAGATACATATTACCTTAAAGGACACTGGCTTTTCCTGAGGCACACTGGGAACTAGGGAAAGTTAGAATCATCTGCAGGGAGCTGCTTTCTTGCATGTACACTGGGCCGGTTGCTCCATGGGAGGCTAGCCGTATAAGCTAACCAAGCAAGACAATGCCGATGATGTCACTGCATCTACAGCTAACATTTAGAACTCCTCTCAGTGGTGACTGGGGCAGAACTGAGGGCACTATGGAAAGGACACCTGTCACTTGTCTAGCTAGTTACCACTGGACAAGATGTCATGAGGGAGAGGAGGCATTCTTATTAAAGCACAGAGAGGGAGGGAGGTGCTATCCGTTCAGCCTATTGCTGCTAAACCATCCCCATAAACATTCCTCAGTAAGGCCTTGTGTCTCATACACCATCCAGGTATTTTCTTTGGTCTCCTAGCAACCTATTCCACTGCACTGGCACAACTGGACTGTGGACCTGACCTGGGCACATTCCAGTCTCCACATGGTCAAAACTGTACTTCAGCCTCCCCTTTCAGCCTGGGCCCCATTGTGGTCTTCTTCTTGATTGGTAGAAAACACATACTGCTAGTTGCTCAGGCCGAAACATTTGACATTTTTCTCTCAGACATTATATCCAATCCATCACCAAATATTGTTAATTATATTATCAAAATATCCCAACTGTGTTCATTTCTCACTACCAGCCTGGTCTGCGACATTGCATCCTCTCCTAATTTATCTGCCTGCTTCTAATCTTTCATTGTCTCTCAGTCTATTCTCAGCACAGCAGACAGAATAACGTGTCAGATGGTGTCACTCCTTTGCTTACAGACCTCCGGAAGCTTCTGGTTTCTCTCAGAGTACAAATTTACAAAGGCAAGCAAAACTGGATGTGGGCAGTTCTGACCCCCTCACACCATCCCCATGGTGCCGGCGTCCTTGCTGCCCACTGGACACTGCAAGCACGGTCCTACCGATGGCCTTGACATGGGCTCTCTGCTGGAACACTGTCCCCTCGACCAGTTCCTCCTCCGAGTATTTGCTGAGTTACTTTGCAAAGTGCTGAGCACCCTACGTGTAATTGCAACCTCCCCACTTGTGCTCTGGGTTCCCCTGTCATGCTCAACTTCTCTCTTCCTGTGGTTCTCATCACATTTTGAACATACATAATTTACTTATTTGTCGAATCTCTTAGAACTCCACTCTCCACTCCAGCTAGCTCATGGAGGTAGGAACTTTTTGTTCCCTCTATTTGTCTCATTGATGTCCCAGAAAGACTCAAATAATGTCTGGCACCAACATGGCACAACTTTGTCAAATGCATGAATATTGGTGGCCCTCTATGACGAAGAGAACCATTGCCAAAAATGGAGAAGAGAACTTTTAAAAGAACTCACACCCTATAGGGAATCCTATCTAATTATGATACTTCACATGGTATTACTTGGAATGTAGTTTTATTTCACGTTTTATGACTTTGGGAGCAGAAATAATGCCTGCCCAAGATCCCTTCACTCGTTGCATTTAGTAGGCTTTTGCTGAACATCTGCTGAAATGAATCAAAACAAAGTTTCTGGAAATGAAACCAAAAATTTAATAGATTTATCCTATTTTGTACTACCCACACATTTATCTATTAAATTTGGCCCCCTTAAAAAATTAAATAAATAAATTCTACCTGAAAAATAAATAAATTTGTCTACAAAAAGCTATCAAGATATTACTAAATATACTTACATAAATTAATTCTACTGGATCAGTAAAAAGAAAGAGAAAACCAAAGAAGAGAGGAGAGAGGTCGTGACTGCCCAAGTAAGGCAGGTAAGTTCCTGGCTACTTTCTTTAATGAGCCTAATCACGAGAGAGAGCAGAGAGGTGCAAAGTTGCCTTCTCAAGCAATCTCACTTCCTGTGTGCCTGCGCAGTGTTAGCCCCCTGCCTTGGTGAACAGAATTCTAGTGTTTAAAGGCATGCATTTTCCATACAATGTGGCCTTGATACTTTACCTAGTACTGAATTGTCTAATTGTTAATAGTCTAACTTTACCTAGTACTAAATTGAAGAAATAGCAATTTGTCCCAGTTTTAAAGCATGATTTCTCTATGCTTGGCTTCTTGATATTTGGAGTATCACTCTCCAACATGGAGCCATTCTAAAGGATTTTCAGTATTTTGTAATTTCAAAAATTTTGTGATTTTTGCTGTGTTGACAAACTTTAGAACCTAACCCCCATAGGACTCCACAGTTGTCTCTAAGCACCATGGCCCCAACTCATCCCTTGGTATCCACAATGGACTGGTTCCAGGATCCCCTTCAGATATCGAATTTTTCAGGTGCTCCAATTCCTTATATAAAATGATGCAGTATTTGCATATAACCTACACACATCTTCCCATATACTTAAAATTATCTCTAGATTATTTATAATACCTAATGCAATGTAAATACCGTGTAAAAAGTTGCTATACAGTATTGTTTAGGAAATAATGAAACAAAATGTCTGCGTATGCTCAATACAGACACAATTTTTCTTTTAAACGTTTTCTATCTATAGTTGATTGAATCTACAGAGGTAGAATCTACTGATATACAGGACCAACTACACTTGGAATACCATGGTACCTAGAGGCTACAATAGTGAGTTCAATGTATTAAATACATCTTAGGTTTTATCCTCCAAAAAGGAGAAAGTGGTAGATGTAGTAATAAGGTTCTCTAAATAGATAATGATTTCTTATGATGAACATGGTGACCCTCTGCTCTCATTTCCACTGAGACAGAAGGGCAGGATATGGGTTTAAACTATTGCGTTAATATAGGAAAGATTTGCCAGATACTGAGATGGTCTCTTGAGAGTTTTCTTATATGGAAACTTTTTAATCTCATTCTTCCTGGAGTATTTTATTACCAACATTTCTCAAAATACATTCTAGCATTCATTATAAGGCACACTAAGACCGTTTACTCAAAATGGGGATTCTGTCATCAAATGCATTTCAGAATCATTTGAGAAGTGTTGACTTATACATAAAAAAACTGGGAAGACAAATTTAACATGCACTATTTAGAATCTGTCTACCTTGACTTACTCCTATCTTCAAGAAAACAACAAAAAAATCTTCATGGAATTATCCCTCCCACAATACCACTACGCAAATTAGGATTCCTTTGGAATCTTTTAATTTAAAGTTACAAAAAGTTTCTAACCAGTCAACATTAATAGTAAGATAAAAACCAGAATGAGAGTCATAGAACTTTCATCTGGACTCAAGTTTCTAGAGGGTAGAAACATTGCTTATCAGTACCAATGGCAGAGGCTACAATTAGAATTGTCATGTTGGGTTTCATTCCAGTAACAACCACAGTCTGTGAAGATTTGCCTTGGAATAAGGCATAGTGCAAGCCACTCACTTGGCCAAGCACTTGGAGTGGGTATTTCACCCACAAGATCTTATTTATATGTTAACTGACAGTTTTCCCCATGCAAAACCCAAGTGATATAAAACTCAACAAATTCTATTTTTCTTTATTTCTCTACTCAGTTTTCAAGTTCACCAGTGAATCTTTTGGAACAGAAGCAGTGTCATTCGACAGATGTAAGGAGGGAAAAAAATGAGGCACAAAAGTAAATAGAAAAGGACAAAACTACACAATGAGACATTACACAGTTTGTGAGACGCTGCTTTAAAATGCATCAGTGCCCCACTGCACTACACTTGTGTGAGGTTAATTTTAAGCCATATCTCTGGGAGGCTGGTTAGCATTTAAAGGATCTTACTATGGAGTCCATGCTCTCGAAGGATCTCCACTGGCATTTCCACTATTGTCCTAATCCATACCAGAGATGTATTCTGAGCAGGAGGTTTGTCACAAAGTACTCTTTTTTAAAAAATATTTTTTTAGTTGTAGATGGACATAATATCTTTATTTATTTTTATGCAGTGCTGAGGATCAAACCCAGTGCCTTATGCATGCAAGACAAGCACTCTACCACTGAGCCACAATCCCAGCCCCACAAAGTACTCTTAACTAGTAAAATAAATGATGGCCAAAGTAGTTATCCAGAAAGATTGTACAGACACCATCATTCTTGACCGGAAGAGACCTAATACTCTGCAAGCCCAGCTCTGTTTGGGCTTAAGCTTCACAAAGGCTCTGAGGGAGCCAACTTGACTAGAGGAAGGTTATTCTGCCTCAGGGCAGTGTTACTCTGTCCTCAGAGGGAGTCTTCCTCGCCAGGTTGGGGACAAGAGTCACAGACCCAGCAGGGACTTCCCTGAACTTACAGGAACATATGGTGTAAAACTCACTTTGTGCTTGCCTGCTAATAAATATTTCTGCTTCCAGCTGCATTTTATTCAAGATGTGCTTGCCATGTTACATCCCATCTGGATCTAGACACCAGAGACCACCAGTATTTACAAAGGACATAGCAATGTTTAAAGCAACCAAATTGGCTTAGGTTAATTTCCAACATCAGGACTCTCAGTATTTGGAATTAAAAAGTAACCCAGTAAGAGGAATAGTTTTAAATTGGCCTTCCTGGAATCACTGGAAAAGTCTAGCTATTCAAATTTACCACAGTCCCTTTTGACATTAGTTACTTTGTTCGGTGGACTCTAATCATCTAATGATACTCTATCAAGAAAGATAGAGGATTTATTTAATGAAGTTTTTTTGCTAATAATTTAATGTCAAATGTTGCTGGAAAACCAGTTTTACTTTGTGCTTGGGCCAAACACATTTGTTTCTAGCATCTTGAAGGAATTTTTAAGGAAAAAATTATTCTCAAGTAATGATGATTGTTTTGAATTCTTTACAATATTTTCAAGCATTATATGTATCATATGAAATTTCCTGTCTTGACACATTTTAAAATTTAGGTTAATTTAGGTTAATATCATTATATGGAAAGCATTCCCTTTATGTAGGCATCTTTCATGTCTTCATGCATGTTATGTGAATGTTTACAGCACTCATAGCAATAGAGTACATTTGAAAACACAAGGCTTCTTTTTCTATCCACTGCTACTTTTTATGAGTCAGTTATAGTTGCCCTTTTAAGAGATAAAGGTAGGCTGTTTGAAAGCACATTTAATTATGGAGGAAGTAAGCTATTCTTTCAAGTGAGTTATCTATGAAAGTAGCTTTTAAAAATACCTCTTAAGAAGCAAAATAATCCATCATGCTTTTATCACCATATGTCTCAGAAGTAAGAAATTGGGTCTTGTCCAAAGAGATGCAACGTATTTTGATTATAGTAGATATTTTGCTTTGCATGAATACAATATGGATAGCAGAAATCAAATCTACTATTAATAGTAGTTCCTCCAGAGGCTGTTATACAAATAAATCTTTTTCTTCCTCTTTAGCTGCTAAAAGAAAAACTTACTGGATTTATTGTTATTTTCATATGGCATGAAGTAGGTTGGAAATTCTCACCATATTTGTTTGATAAAGCATGATGAATATTTTGCCACCTTCAGTAAATGTAGCTCTAAAATATCTGGACCTTCACCATGTAAGTGAAACTCAAGATTATTTTTGGTTCCTTCAAATTACAGAACAAAGGCACCATCTTCTATGTGGCAATCAACAATGAATGATAGGAAAAAAAAAGATATTATATCTTGTGATTTAGAAAATACTGATTTTAACCTGCCTTCACCTGTCATTGGCACCTCTTGGAGAAAAAAGTTTGTCCTTGGAAAAGCAAGTTTTGAATTAGCTAAAACTAGAGTGTCTGTGTCTATGTTTATATCCCAGGTGTTCAGTTTCCTCATTTAAATTTTATCAGTGAGCCGGGCGCGGTGGCTCAAGCCTGTAATCCCAGCACTTTGGGAGGTTGAGACAGGAGAATCGCGAGTTCAAAGCCAGCCTCAGCAATGGCGAGGCTTGCTAAGCAACTCAGTGAGACTCTGTCTCTACATAAAACACAAAATAGGGCTGGGGATGTGGCTCAGTGGTCGAGTGCCTGAATTCAATCCCCAGTACCAAAAAAAAAAAAAAAAAAAATTTTATCAGTGAATTTTAGAAGTCATGAAAGTCATGAAATGAACCAAAAGCTTGAGCCAAGTACAGTGCCCTGCTCTTGAGACCCTGAAACAGCGATTTTCTGTCCCAGTTCAGCTTTGTCCTGCTGCTTTGGGAGTAGAGGATGATTTAGAGCATCCTCCATTCTTGTCCACATTTGAGGTGCTGCTCATGTCAGCAGAGGGTCAGAACAGCCCCTGCCTTGCCCTATAGCACAGTGTAATCTAGAACTAAACCAGGCACCCAGCCAAAGACATGAACATGTGGCAGAAATGACTGCACTAATTAGAATAAGCTTTTAAGTTTTCTTATCTGTAAAACTGGCCCAAGATCTCTTGCCTCTGCATGCATCTTTGGATGCATCTGTCTGCCGGTATCTGTGAGCCTTGTTTTAGAAGCAGAGCTGAGAGGACGAAGAGAAAGGGACAGCAAGGAGCTTCCCCATTACACTCCAGCCTTGGATCTGAACTTCATCTGGGTGACGAATAGCATGAGAAAGGCTATGGTTCTTCCATTAGAGGCTTAGTCAGATGTGTGACAGTGCCAACCATGCTCTGGTCACCTTGGAGACTGTCACAGGAGTGTCCAGAGAAGAGATTTACCTCTTTGCAGCTCAGAAGGATGCTCTTCTGCATCTTCCTAAGCCAGAAAAGGAAAACCAAGCCCTGCCAAACCAAGTAATACCTGCCACAGGTAACGTATTAATATTCCAGTTCTTGCTTTCCAAACTTTGGTATGTAACAGGATAGGTCAGATCAACACCTTCTTTCTTAAGTGATCATCCAATTAAAGTACAAAAAAAGTAATTTTCCTGAAGTCACACAGTTGGTCATGAGTATACCCATGCATGCCATTAGTAGTTATATTATTAGCTGCTTTAATTCTAATTTCTATTCTCATGCCTTGGGTAATTATGAATAAGTCCATTTCTGTTTGACTCTTTTTCTAAACATTAGTTGCTTTGGAAATTAGAACATTTCCTTTGCAAAACATCCCCAAATCCCTCTTTCTAGTGCATGATTGTTCCTGAGTTTCATCTAAAACCATTTGGTTAAAATAAACTATACGTTGTCTAGCAAATTTTTTCATATCTGTGAATCCAAGATCCAAAAATTAGTCTGTCTTCCCAGTTTTCCTTGCCCTGGGAAATTCAGTCTTTTCCTAGTTAAGAAAAAAAAAGATATTTCCCCCTAATTTCTCAATATTCTGCTTGGCAGATTGACTTACATTTTATAGAAATATCTTCTTAAATATTTATATCTATCTGAGCTGATTAGAGAGAAGGGAAGAAAATTAATAATACGAACAATTGAAATTTCATTACAGATTGATTTGTGAATATTATTTTCAAAATTAGCTTGGAATTTAGAGTTCACCATGATCTTAAGTGTGATCATTTTCAAATAAAGAGGAACACAGGCTGACTTTTTGTCTCTTTAGATCTGCACACCCGGTTAGAAGAAGGGAGTGAGGACTCCACAGGTCGAAGTTTATGTGGGTACAGAAGGTAAGTGGGAGGCCCCTGACAGCCTCACAGCTCAAGATACAACTTGTCAGAGCTGGAAGAACCTCCATGGCCCCAGCCCCCCAGATGCACTCTGAGCCCAAGTCTTGCTGGCCTCATTCTATAGTTGAGGCACCTTCAAAATGAAATGGCTAAAGTGTCTGCCCAAGATGAGTCTGGGCCACATGGCGAGTGTGGACATCAGTTCTGGATCTGAGGCTTTTCTTTCTGCACCTGTGGAACCCTTCAGTGGCTCCCTATTGCCTCTAGGCAAAGGTTGACTCTACAGCAAGTAAAAGAGCCCCTCATGATGTCCAGCCTGCCATTCTTCCCTTGCACTTTGTATTCCAGATGTAGAGGATGGCTCTTAAATACATCATGTGGCATTTGATACCTTCCTGTCCATAACTTTCACCTAGAAAACTCCCCATCTTGCCACCTCCCTTGGGTTTTCTATTATGTAAATATTTATTCATTTCTCAAGCCCATATTGTCACCTCCACCAGAAAGCCCTTTCTATTCTTACCCATTTTCCCACACAGTTTTCTCTCTTGTCCAACACGTTTATTCATTGGTTGACTTATTCCACAGATATTTCTGAGTATCTGCTGAGCATGAGGTACTGAGGTAAGCACAAGTCGAGTACCAGGGAATCCTGCGCTCACAGAGCTTACAGCTATTGGGGAAGATGGAAGACAGATATTGAAGACCGCAGACCCAGAGTTGTATGTGTGGTTACAACTGGGATGACTGTCGTGATGAAAATAGTGACATGCCTGGCTTCTGAAGAACCTGGTGGAGGAACAAAGGAAGCCACATACTGTGATTTTCCAATTTGCACATCAGCCATTTGGGGAAGGCTGGGTTCTCTTTAACTCTGCCCATCTGTGTCCCTGGATTTGGGAGCACCTTGGGAAGACTTCCCATACCAGGGGCTCAGTGAGTGAGGAAGAGGCAGGGAGGTTGGCTCCCAGCCCAGTGGCTCCTTAGGCTCTTGGAGCTTTGTGGAAGGACCTGAAGGCCCACCAGAGTGAGAAAGGAGGCTTTGGTCGGACAGAAGGTGTGATCCTGGATGTGAAGGCAATCCCCTGTGGGGGCTGTCCTCATATAACTTCAATGAGGAGCAGGGAAGTGGCTCCTTGGGGAAACACCATCAGGGGACAAGGACAATGGCCTAATTTGAGTGTTTATATTCACATTCTTCATTCTTACTTCTTAGGGTTAATTAACAGTGTGTGCTATATTCTCTTAAGGAACTTCTTTGGGAAAGCACACAAATGCTTTTATAAAACACATTTTAACTTTTGCTGAGCATAGTGGCCATGCTTGTGATCCCGGTTCCTTGGGAGGCTGAGGCAAGAGAATCACAAGTTCAAGGACAGCCTGGGCAACTTATGGAGGACTTGTCTCAAAATAAATATTTTTAAAAAGGGAACTGGGGATGTAGCTCAGGGGTAACATGTCATCAGGTTCAATCTCCAGTACCACAAAAATTTTTAAAGGGCTGGGGGTAGAGCGCCTCTGGGTTCAATCCCCAGTACCCCCCACACATACACACACATATTTAAACTTTTGGAAAGAATCAAAGAGGTAATTAACCATCTCTAAAACTTAAAATGCACCTATAAAAAGAGAATATCAATGAGCTACTCAATTATAAGCTCAGGGTCAAGGAGGAACACACTATAAAACACTTACTCCCTGGGGTTTATTTTCAATGTTAGCAAGAAATACCTGCTCTTGATGTCACAGGAGTCTTGTGAATATGTTTAATCTTTTTTGAATTATATACTTTAAATTCTCAAATTGAAATGTACTTTTTATCGGGGCTGGGGCTGTAGCTCAGTGGTAGAGTGCTTGCCTCGCATGCGTGAGTCACTGGGTTCGATCCTCAGCACCACATACAAATAAATAAAATAAAGATATTGCATTCATCTACAACTAAAAAAATATTTTAAAAAAATTTTTAAAAAAATGTACTTTTTAAAAAGTATAATCCAAATCACAAAATAGTTTGCAACTTTTAATAAAATGAATGTTCTTTTTTCACCTTTTTTCAATTTTATTAGGTCATAAAAATAAGTTTTTATTGCTTCCATTTGAATTGAAGACTTGTTATACATGCTATTTTTTTCCTTCTAAAAAATTCCAAGGATAAAAAATGTCATAATTACTTACAGACTGTTAATTATTTTAGGGAAACTGTCCAAATCATATGGAACCACTCTTAAGTTTTATTATTGTTTATGTTGTAGTCAATATAAAACAAAGGCTTTAAATAAAATCCAGATGATAAATATCCCAAGATGTTTAAAATCTTTTACTTTTTATACTTAAAGTATCTGTGTTTGTGCTAGAGTCCTATTTCTATTTCTAAAATGTTTTTTATTCTTTTATTACTATTAGTAGTAATAGGCTATTTTAAATATTTATGAAATTTGAAATTATAATGTAGAAACTTCTAGTTTGTTTTCTTATTAAACTTTTTTAAAAGAAAAAGGAATACATTAGCATATGTAAGTCTATTTTAAATAGATCTTCATCTATGTCCTTTCATATTATATACATATAAGGAAATACAAGCTATTTTTTAGTGTATCTTATAATATGCTATAAGTGAAAATCAGGAAATTTTTGTTATTATGTGAAAGAAAAACTTTACAAACTAATACATATTATATCAGAGAAAAGTGCTTTCTCAGTTTGATGAATTATAGTGATTTTTATTCCAAAAAAAAATGTTCATGGGACAAATACCTCCTTACTATCTTAAGAGATACTAAGAAACTCAGGTATAGCTCAGCTGCAAAGCTCTTGCCTAGTGTGCACCAGGCCCTGGGTTCAAACCCAGCACTGTAAAATTAAAAACAAAAAAGACACTGAAAAACAAGCAAGAAACTCTGGTGCTCAAATGATGCTGCTCAATGGTGTCCCACGTCTTACGCTGTTTCTTTTATGTCAAACTTTACTTCTCCTGGTGAGTGTCATTGTTCTTGTTCTTGTCACCTAAATGCATTCTGGTTTTGAGAGTACATAATTAAACTCTCTCTCTGGCACCTGTATGCTAAAGTCTACCCAGCAGCTTGGCTCCCTGGATTGTCCCAAGGTTCCCGCAGGGACAGGGAATCTGAAAAGGACCAAAACCAAGAAGCAGGGATGCTGCAGGGCCCACCCAGAGCAAGCAGCAGCAGTCACTGACCACACTGTGCCGACATCAGATGTTTCTGGTGGCAAATGTGTGTCGGGCTCCTGTGGGTGATTTGACAGGCCAGCAGTTCCAGCCTGGGGCTTTGTGTGATAAACTCAGCTCACTGGTCAGGTTTACATGCATGGTTTATTCACTCCTTCATTGAGAATTGAAATCAAAATAGATGGTTAACTGCTGACCAAAGTGGAATTAAACCAAAATTACTTTGCCCTTCACTATTTGGAGAGGAGAGTTAAGGGGGATAGAACTCAGTTACTCCACCACTGAGCCACATCGCCAGCCCTATTTTGTATTTTATTTAAAGACAGGGTCTCACTGAGTTGCTTAGCACTTCACCTTTGCTGAGGCTGGCTTTGAACTCACGATCCTCCTGCCTCAGCCTCCCTAGCCCCTGGAGTTATAGGTGTGTGGTACCACGCCCGGCTTCTCCTTGGGTGTTCTATGTTTCAGAGACTGGAACGCAAGGAAGTTTTAGTGGGTTTGTTGTTCCTGGTGTTCCCGTTCACTCCAGCCAGCAATCTTTAGTTCAATCTCTTCTTTTGTGGTGGCGAAAGAATCCTTTACATGCCTAGTTAATTATTGCAGCAATTTGCTCTTTACTAGACCCACCCTTCTGCCCTCCACCATCAACAAAGATTTCAGAAGGCCATCCTTTGGGTGATGAGACCTACATCCTTATGGGCTTACCTTGGCCTTCAAACAGCCACACAGAAGGCTGGTGAGACCAAGCTGATGACCTCTCTTTTCAACTTCACAGTTAAATGGGAATACCGACTTTAGTACATGCAGGATATTAGCTGCAATTGCTTACCATACCATATTGTCTTAAACACTAACATTTTATTTAACATAATTATAGTAATTTTCAAAAAATATTTGCTGACTTGCATAAAATGATTAAGTAGCATAATAGTAATTAACTTCTTCCAATCTTCCTTCTTTCATTTTTTAATTTAAAAATAAGAACAATCTCAAGAAAATTTATCCTTGAGAAAAAAATTGGTTTAAAAATTATAAAAGACATTCAGATGTTTATGCATACAAAATGTCACTTAACTCTGAACATTTGAACTGTGCCGAAACTGTTATCTTGTCTTATTCAAATACCATCATTTCACAGCCTGGTAATCATCCTAAATCAGTGACTGGAGTCTTGGTTCTGTGTGTATCAGTCATGTGTCCTGGAACACCACTATTGAAGCTACTGTGGGCCAGGTTTTCTCATTTGTTGTTGTTTGTTCACTGTTTCAGAATTAAGGCATTGAAATAGTCTATAAAATTATTTCAGAAATATTATGTAAGAATGACCACCTTCTGAAAGGCAGTTATCATAACACAAAAATTATTTTAAAAATAAAAATGTAAGGACTGAGGGTATATCTCAGTGGTAGAGCACTTGCCTAGCATGTACAAGGCCCTGGGTTTGATCCCTGGCACTGCAATATGAATACATACATACATACATACATGCATAAATAATAAAAATAGTTAATTTTAATGATTTTGAAGAGCTAATGATAAAAATGATCAACTATACATTTAATTAATTAGAATTGAATTCAAAATTTTTGCTTTCCCCAAGAACTGAATATTTTATAGCTTTCCTGAAACATTTCAGGGTAATGTCTTCAACTGATTAAGGGTGGGATTAGCCTATGTTTAGAAGATCAAAAAAACTCTACTAGAAAACTTCTAGAGCTGATAAACAATTTTAGTAAAGTAGCAGGACACAAGATGAACATGCATAAATCAATTGCTCTCCTTTAATTTAGCAATGAACCTGCTGAAAAAGAAATTAGGAAAACTATCCCATTCACAATAACCACAAAGAAAAAATATTTAGGAATTAACCTAATGAAAGATGTCAAGGACTTCTACGATGAAAATTACAGAACACTGAAGAAAGAATTTGAAGAAAACCTTAGAAGATGTAAAGACCTCTCACGTTCTTGCATAGGCAGGATCAATTAAAATGGCCATACTACCAAAAGCATTATACAGTTTCAATGCAATTCCCAGCAGATTACCAATGACATTCTTCACAGAACTAGATAAAGCAATTCTAAATTCATTTAGAAATATAAAAGACCTAGACTAGCCAAAGCATTCTTGAGCAAAAATAGTGATGCTGGAGGCATCACAATACCAGACTTCAAAATACACTACAGAGCTATAGTAACAAAAACAGCATGGTACTAGCATCAAAACTCACGTGAAGACCAATGGAGTCAAAGACACAGAGACAAACTCAGATAAATACAATTATCTGATACTAGACAAAGATGTCAAAAACATACATTGGAGAAAAGATAGTCTTTTTAACAAATGGTGCTAGGAAACCTGGAAATTTACATTCAGGGAATGAAACTCAACCTCCATCTCTCACACTGTACAAAAGTCAACTCAGAGTGGATCGTAGCCCTCAGAATTTGACCTGATACTCTGCAACTGCTAGAAAAAAATGTCGGCCCAACACTCCAACATGTTGGCACAGGTACCAACTTCCTTAACAAGATTCCTAAAGGCAAGAAATAAAATAAAAAGTCAGTAAGTGTGATGGCATCAAATTAGAAATTATCTGCACAGCAAAGGAAACAATTAGGAATGTAAAGAGGGAGCCAACAGAATGAGAATATCTTTGCCATCTGCTTCTGTAGGAGCACTCTCTGACCTTCAACCCTTCCCTTCCCTCTTTCCCCATTCTATGCTGATGGACCGCATGCCCGGCAGAGAGCACCCCATTGTTTGTAACTTCGGGGCGTGATTGGTCCAAGGACTGTATATAAGCTTTTGTACTATCTGGAATAAACTGGTTTCTGCATCTCGCTCGGGCAGAACAATTTTATCTACCCCTGGAGGCTGGGTGGAGTGACTCCACAGACTGTCACCCCAAAACTTTGTCCCGTGAGACCTCCACTTCATCCTTCCCCGAGGACCCCTTTTTTGTCTCTCAGGACCCCAACTTGTCAAGCAGACCCACGAGGCATGAAAGTAAAACAACATCTGGTAACCATGTGTTTTAGGGACTTCTCGATCCCCTTGTAAGTTAACTCATGGTGGTTCCCTCGTCTTTTTTGTCTTGCTGGTGAAGGTAACATCAGCTTTTTTGTCATCGTACTGTGTCTGTTTGTGTGATAAAGTTAGGTCAGGGAACATACTTCCACTTCCTGGTTTGTCCAGCAGTCACATACACGGGTCTCATCAACCCACTGACTGAAACCCTGATTCTAAACATTTCTGTGTTTTTCTCTCTCCTGAGACCCAAACTCCCATTTTCCTTCCTCTTCTTAAAATCCTCTTAGTCTTTTTTTCTGTCCCCTTTGTTTTCGGCTTCTTTTCGCTAGTGTCCCCTCCTACTTTCTGGAAGCTTCCCCAGGTAGCGGCCCCCCTGTGTGGGCTGGTCCCACTTCTCCCTGTCCCTTCCCCTTACCCTAGAGGCACATGACCCCGCCTGTGCCTGCTCAGTCCAGGGTCCCACGAGCCCTCTGTCTCTTGGATTGGTGCCGCCCTGCAGCGCCTGCGCTGCCCCCTTGGGGCTGGGCCCCCGCCTTGGGAGTAGGTGCATTCCTGGCGGAATGCGTGCCAGCATGTTGGCACCGGTGAGTGCTGGGACACGTGTCGGTGGAAAGTGTCATGCTGCCTTAAACTGTCCCGTAGTGATGTTCTTTTTGTGCCCGGAGGAGAGGGGGGAGATTACTAAGCGCCCACACCTCCTCTGGTCAAAGCCACGCACCCCACCCCCTCCTGCCTCTGGTGAACTGCCTAACACCACAGGTGGCCCAGAGTCGCTGTCTGACCCATCCATGGTGTGAGCATGGAGGCAAAAGGCAGCTGGTGGGGCTTTGGCAGAGACCGCATACTCTGGTCCTCTTCCCGGTCACCAACCACTCCTTCAACATGGGAAGTCTGCCTTGCATTCTCCTTTTTCTTCTTACAATTGGCGGACCTTTCCTGCCCAGTTTCTCCACGCATCCATCTTCTCCAGCCTGCCGCCATCTCTCCTCTCTAGTGGGCTCAAAGGGCGGGCAGGCGAGGTCAGCGAAGGACCACCCCAGGGCCGGTGACCCCCGCTGCCAGACGCGTTTCCACTGCCACGTTGTGCTGGGGCTGGCTCCGGGACAGCTGGGAAGGCCTGGCAGTAAAAGTGGCTCAGAGTCCCCGGCTCCTTTCTCTCCTCATCGCCTTCTCCTCTGTGGGTGGGGGAGAGACGGGTCCAAACGCCCCCCAATATTACAGCCCCTCGGCTGCAGCACCGCTCCTAAGGGGGCATGCCAAGGTCTCTGGGCTGCCCCTCCCACAGCGTGACTGCTCCCCCACCCCCAGCACTCTCTCCTCCCTCCCCTGTAACCCCAGGGACAGGGCTCGTGGCAGAGGGGTGGGGCTTGCTGGGGGTGGGGCGGACTGTCCCCAGAGCACTCCGGGTGGGTCGGATTGCGCCCTTGGGCTTGGAGGGTCAAGGCCCAATTCCATTTATAAACCAATAAGTCTGCCCCAGTTAAACATAAGGACTTCAATAAATGGGTTTCTGCCGCTAAGGAAGTTTCTGTTCACTATGGTAGAATCATTATTAATTCAGATACTTTGTATTCAGTTTTGTGCTGGGAAAGATGTGCCAATTGTCTATTTACTGTGCACCACCTAATGCTTATGCAAGAAAGCAAACTATTTCAGCATGTATAGTTAACACATCAAGTATTCCTTGCAGCTTCTGTTACTTGGGTAGGGCAAATTATATGCCTCCCAGTAAATAGGAAATAAAGAACTAGGACTGGGGATACTATTCAATGCTGGAGTGCCTACCTGCATACACACTACCCTGAGTTCTACACACAGTACTACAAAAACAAAAAAGAAATGGAAGCACAAGTGGGTGGCACTGGCTTAATACTGTTAATGTTTTAAGTTTCTACCTTTAGATTATATATCTGATTCATATTAAAATACCTCTAAATAAGCACTGTTTTATTAAAAAAATCTGACTTCAATAAATATTTTTGTATTCTACATGGGCCAATTTATACACTGCTATCCACACTATGATTTCCTATAGCCACACGTTCTTTGTACCTTTTGTACTGTTTTGTTGTTTTGTTTTACTGGGTGTGCACCTTGATGGTAAAACTCTATTTGGTTTTGGGTGTTTCTCATGTTATAGCATTTGTATAAAGAAACTGATCCATGTAAATACTTTCCATGCTTTTTTCTCATTGTTTAAACCACTAGTTGTTGTATGGTATCTCTCTTTCACCCCTAATGATTTCGGCTCTCATGGTGACTCTGGACACCTCACCCTGCTGGTTGGAGCAGTGACCCATTCTTGAGCCTAAGCTTTCAGCATCAAAGAACCGTGTCCAAGAGCAACTTGCTTTAGGTCATATTGAGCCTTCAACTAGCCCTCATAATTCTCCCATTTTTGTCATTCAAAAAAATCAGGCAAATGGAGATTATTACAGGACCTTAGACATATCAACAAGAAAATGGAAAAAATGGGCACATGTCAATGTGGTCTTCCTTTTCCCCTCAGCCATCCCAATAGATCACTATATTGCTATCATAGACATTAGGGATTGTTTTTTTCCATCTCTTCATGAGGCAGACAGGCCTTACTTTGCCTTTTCAGTCTGAGAATCTAACCATGCCAACCCTTGGCAGTGGTATCAATGGAAAGTCTTGCCACAAGGAATGAAAAACAGCCCTACCATTTGCCAAATGTTTGTGGCTAAAACCATCGCCCCCTTAAGGAGCAACAGCTACATTATTCATTACATGGATGATAGTTTAGTGGCTTGCAAAGACCAAGCATCTCTTCAAGTGCTTCTGACAGGCTAGTTAGCCAATGATGGGTAAGATGCTCAGGGGAGCACAACCTAAGACAGGCACAGTCTCGTTTGCCCCTCTCATTCTCACGGGCTGCTTAGTCAATGATGGGTAAGATGCTCAGAGGAGCACAACCTAAGACAGACAGTCTCATTTGTGCTCCCTTCTCTCATATGCAACATGTAGGAGTCTGGAAATCTAGTGGAATGATTCTCTCCCATGAGGAGATTATCACAGATCCCTCAACATGCTTACTTATGGGCCATACAGGCTCCACTGACCTTTCAAATAAAAGTAAAAAGGGGGATATGTAGGAGCAGTCTGTGACCTTCAACCCTTCCCCTCCCTCTTTCCCCATTCTATGCTGATGGACCACATGCCTGGCAGAGAACACATTGTTTGTAACTTCGGGGCCGTGATTGGTCTGAGGACTGCATATAAGCTTTTGTACTTTCTGGAATAAACGGGTTTCTGTGTCTCACTCCAGCAGAACAGTTTTATCTACCCCCAGAGACTGGGTGGATTGATTCCATGGACTGTCACCCCAAAACCTCATCCCATGAGACCCCACTTCATCCTTCCCCGAAGACCCCCTTTTCATCTCTGAGGACCCCAACTCATCAAGCAGACCCACAAGACACAAAAGTAAAACAAAATGCTTCTCAGATAGGGCATTAATATCCAGAATATATAAAGAACTCAAAAAACTTGACACTAATAATAATAACCCAATCAATAAATGAACAAAAGAACTAGACACTTCTCAAAAGAATACAAATGGTGAATATATGAAAAAACACCCAATATCTCTATAAATCATGTAAATGCAAATTGTATTTTCATCTCACTCCAGTAAGAATTGCAATTATCACTGGGATTGTAGCTCAGTGGTAGAGCGCTTGCCTTGCATGCGTGAGGCCCTGGGTTCGATCCTCAGCACCACATACAAAGCAATAAAATAAAGACATTATGTCCATCTACAGCTAAAAAACTATTTTAAAAAAATTGCAATTATCAAGGATACAAATAATAGCAAGTTTTGGCAAAGGATGTGGAGGAAAAGGTACACTCATATTTTTGGTGGCTCTGCAAATTAGAGCAACCACTCTAAGAAGTAATATGAAAACTTCTCAAAAAACTAGAAATGGAATCACCATATGACCAAAGCTATCTCAATCTTTGGTATATGTCCAAAAGATCTAAAATCAGCATATTATAGTGACATGGCCACATCAATGTTTAGAGTAGCACTATTCATAGCCAAGCTATGGAACCAATCAAGGTGCCCTTGAATAAATGGATAAAGAAAATGCGACATATAGGGCTGGGATTGTAGCTCAGCGGTAGAGTGCTTGCCTCACATGTGTGAGGCCCTGGGTTCGAACCTCAGCACCACATACAAAGCAATAAAATAAAGACATTGTGTCCATCTACAACTAAAAAACAAAATTTTTTAAAAAGAAAAAGAAAATGTGGCATATATACACATGGACTATTAGCCATAAAGAAGAATGAAATTATGGCATTAGCTGGTAAATGGATACAACTGGAGACTATCACACTAAGTGAAATAAGCCAGACTCAGAAAGCCAAAGGTCAAATGTTTTCTCTGATATGCAGAAGCTCCTCCAAAATAAAAAGGAGAAAGAGAGAGAGAGAGAGAGAAGCAAAAGGTGGGGGAATCCATCAAAATAGAAGGAAGATCAATAGGCTAGATGAAGGTAACAGGAGAAAAGAGAAGACATGTATAAGGAAAGAACAGAGGAATGAATCTAACCAAACTTTTCTATGTACATATATGAATATACCACAGTGGATCTTACCATCATGTGTACTCATAAGGCATTAAGCAAAAAAAAAATCTAAATTTAAATAGCCAAAAGATCAGTAGAATAGAGAGAAGTAAACAGGGAGAAGGATGAGGGAAGAAAAAGGGGAAATATTTGTATTTGAATTTGAGCAAATTATATTCCATGCTTTCTTAATTATGTCAGAATGAATTCTAATGCTATATATAACTAAAAGAAACAATAAACAAAAAAATTAAAAAGGGTGGAATCAGGCCACTACATGTTTTATAAAGCTCCAGCACAACTTGAAAAGTATTCTATGAAGAATAAGACAATAATTCTAAGTATTCTATATGTACCTTAAAATGCCATCCTTATAAGGTCTTGGGAGGGTGTGGATTTTTATTTTAAATATGTAGGTCAGGTGCCAAAGGGTATGATGGATTAAATTAGGGCTTCATTAAACTCAAAGTCAAGAGTTGTATGTTTTCTCTCACATGTGAAAGCTAGAGAGGAAAAAAAAATGAGGGAAGTGGGAATCTCATGAAAATGGAAGGGAGACCAGTAGGATAGAGGAAGAGAACCAAGGGGAGGGAAAGAAAAGGAGAGGTACTAGGGAATGAATAATTATATTGTTACACTGTGTACATGTACAGAAATGTAACAACAAATCCCACTATTATAATTATCACGCACCAATAACATATTTTTGAAATGCTCCATTTAAAAATTAGGGATTCATTCCCAAAAAACCAAATGCCAAATGGTCTCTCTGATTAATGGATACTGATGAATAAGGGAGGTGGGAATGGGAAACATAAGAGAAATAGAGAAACACTGGACGCGACATGGGGAAGGTGGGGGGCAGGAAAGGGGAAGGGGTATAGTAAAGATGGTTGATAAAAAATATATATAAATATATATATATATACTGTTAATTGAAAGTGCATATAAAGATGTTTAATATGAAGAATGTAATCTGCTTATAATTTTGTGCAAAGTTAGAAAAATTATGATTGTAACAATATTTTTTTCTATTTGCCTCAACAAATGTTTTCAGTGAAGTGTGTACAGCTTCTGAAAATTTGTTTTTTTTCTGTTATGTTTGATAACATGTATTAAAATGCAACTTGAGGAAAAAAAATAAAGTATAAAAAAATAAATAAATAAAAATAAAAATAAAAAAATAAAAATTAGGGATTCATTTAATATATATGACAAGTCTAATCATTTTAATAAATAAATTCATTCTTAATTCAGCAGATATTTTTAAAGGTTCTGTAATATTCAAGGCATATCTTCCTAGACTCCCAGATTACAAAAATAATAGGGCTTACACTCAAGGAGTTCAAGGTCTGTGGCTATCAGAGCATTCATTTTCACTCCGAAATAAGCTCTAGAATGCTCTACAGTATTTATGTGCTTACTAACATTTGTGTTAGTTAGCTTTTCATTACTCTAACAAATACCTGCTATAATCAGCTAACAAAGAGAAAAGGTTTACTTTGGCTCAAAGTTTTGGTCCATGACTGGTTGGCTCATTAGTTTTGGGCCTCTGTTGAGACAGTACATCATGGTGGGGGGCATAGGCAAAGCAAAGCCATTCACCTCATGAACAGGATGAGAAGAAAAAGGAAGATAAGGAGGTGATAGAGGAATAGGAGGAAGAGGAAAAGGAAAGAAATTCAAGGAGGAGGAGAAGAATGCATACAGCATAGGATGGCTTATAGCATAGCCTCTCTAGTTAGAGAACCTGGGATTGAATTTAAATCTACCTCAGTCATCAGCTGATGACCTGCACAGCTCAGTTACCACAACTGTTAAAACAGAATATTAACACCTACTTCATTGAAAAGTTATAAGAGTTAAGTGAATAATAACAAAAAGAACCTACCATAGTGTCTGGTTGAGTAAATGTCCAATAAATTTCAATTGGTATTACTGGAATTATCAGCACTCCAAGAAGGAACATGTCTACATATAGGACTTGCTGTCTTTTATAGAAATCCTTTGCTTTCTGGACGACTATAGACAAACATAGGAGAAAGGAGTAAAAGCTTCATTTGGTCATTCTTCTAAGAAAGATGATTTTTTACTCAGTAAAGGTTTATTTCAAGTCATCATGGAGGCAAATCTTGTCTTTAGATGTCTGTCAATGAAGCCCACAGAAGTTTTACTATCCCTCACTGAAGCCTAGGTGAGTCCCCTTTAATCTGAGAGGATTGATTTGGCCACCTTTTAAGAAAAGCCCAAAAAGTGACACTTCATTTTTCTATATTAATACATGTTACAGGCTGAATTGTGTCCCTTCATAAATCCTATATTGAAGCCCTATCCCCTAGTACCTCAGAATGTGACTATATTTGAGATAGGGCCTTTAGAGAGTTCATTAAGTTAACATGATGTCAATAAAACCCTAAGCCAATGTGCCTGATGTACTTACACAAAGAGAAGATTAGCATGCATAGAGAGACTCTGGGCTGTGCAGGCACAGGAAAAAGATCCTGTGAAGAGGCAGCAGGAGGCTGTCTACAAGACAGAAAGACCTCAGAGGAAGCCAACCTGTAGACACCTTCACCTTGGACTTCTGCCTCCAGAATAGTAAGAAAATTGAATTCTGAGCCAGCCACAGTGGCATACACCTGTAATGCCAGCACTTTGGGAGGCTGAGACAGAAGAATTGCAAGTTCAAAGCCAGCCTCAGCAACAGCAAGGCACTAAGCAACTCAGTGAGACCTTGTCTCTAAATAAAACACAAAATTGGGCTGGGGATGTGGCTCAGTGGTTGAGTTCCCCTGAGTTAAATCCCCAGTACCAAAAAAAAAAAAAAAAAAAAAACCAAAAGAATTCTGTTGTTTAAGCCAACCTGTCTGTGGCACTGTGTTATGGAAGCCCTACCTAACAAATTAATGCACTGAATGAACTACTTAAATCTTTTGCCTATTACTATATTTTCCATCTACCTCAAAGTATCTCAAATATCCTTCTTCTCAGCTGCATTTTGATGTCTGAATAAAGGGAACAAAAATGATTATATATCATCAGCTGCCTGCTTAATTACTTGCTATGGCTTAAACGTGTCTTCTAAAAGTTCATGTGTTGAAAACTTAATCCCCAAATTCACATGTTGATGGTACCCCGAGTTGAACCCTTTGAGAGGCAACTATGACAAGATGACATGCAAATGGGGCTCTTATGGTGGGATTAGTGGCTTTATATGAAGAGTAAGAGTAGCGTGTGCTCACAGTCTCGCTCTCACCATGTGATACCTTCTGCCATGTTGAAACAGAAAGGCCCTCATGAAAGGCTGACATATTGATATTGGACTTCCCAGCCTTCAGAACTCTGAGAAATAAATCATTTTCTTTACAATTTATCCAGTCTGTGGTGTTCTATTATAGCAACAGAAAATGGACTAAGCCAGCACCATATAGTTTTAGGGTCAGAATTTTGTCAGCAAAATATATGAGAATAATCTTTCATTTTGATGCCAAGCACCAATTTTATGAGTGTCCTTTTTGAACAGACAGGCATGTTTGTAGCTTAAATTGATGTATTACAAATTTTTGCCCTCTTATTTTTATCCAGGAGGAGACATAAAATTTAATGATTCCTTTTCTCATGTTTTAGCCATATTTCAAATAACTGAAAACTCTTACAATTGAAAATGAAATAGTGAGCAATGTCAAAATAAGTAATAGGTTCTGATCAGCCACTGACACATAATAAGATAATTTACTCACTTTAGTACTAAATAGGAAATTTCTAAACTAATAAGAAAACATGAATAAATTGGAATGGTGTTTTGGTCAGCTTTCTCACTGCTGTGACTAAGAAGCCTGACCAGCACAATTATAAGGAAGAGAAGTTTATTTGAGGGCTCATGACTTCAGAGGTCTTAGTGCATAGAAGGCTGGCTCCGTTCCTCAGGGCTGGAGATGAGGCAGAACATCATGGTGGAAGAGTGTGGCAGAGAAAAGCAACTCACTGTTTTCTGTTGATCAGAGAACAGAAACTCCACTCTCCAGATACAAAATATATACCCCATATCCACGCCCCCAATGAGCCATTTCCTCTAGACACACCCCACCTGCCTCCAGTTACCACTCAGTTAATCCCATCAGGTATTAATCCACAGATTAGGTTAAGGGTATCACCCAATCATTTCTCCTCCAAACCTTCTTGCATTGTCTCACACATGAGCTTTTGGGGGACACCACATCTAAACCATAACAAATAGGGTGAAGAGTAAACAATTTGTAAAAACAAAATAATATGGGATACAACTTATTAATGTAACTGAGAATAGAGACAGAGAAATTGGATAAATATTGGAGAAAGGAAAAACAAAAAAAACTTATAAAAATGTGCACTTTGTACCTTACAGTTTCTCAGCTTTGTAGATACTTGAGATTTGAGGGATTTGTGGAGTGATCCTTTCTTATTTTCCATTGTATGTAAAATTTTTAAAACATTTAGCAATGTAAAATGAAAAAATTTTAAACAAAAATCTCAAAAATAAAGCTCCAGGACCCTCGACCTACATGCTGAGAAGGCAGAGCAGACCAAGGTGGAGAACAATTGCACACTCCTATTGCAGTGCAGCCCCCCATCTACCAGTCAGTGGCTGCCCATGCCTACTTCCATCTAGAGACAACAGCCAGGACCAGGAAGATCATCCCCGAGGTCCCTGCAGGCCCAGTTATACCAGAGGTGAGGTAACTTGCAGGGACACTACAAGATCATAAGGTAGAAATGGTAATACCTCAGATCAGCACTGCTAGAGAGGAAGACACAGGAACAACATGAAAAGACAAGCAAAGAAAATGCCCCAAACAAACCAAGATGCTACAATCATAGAATCCACCCACAGCACAGTAGATGAAATGTCAGAGGAGTTCAGAGTGTACATAATTAAAATGGTCTGTGAAACAGAATAATATGAGAGCAATTATAGGCAACCATTGATCATTCCAACAAAGAGATAAGAGAGCAAATACAGGGAGCAAAAGATTACTTGAAGAAAGAGAAACTCTGAAAAAAAAAAAAAACAAATCCTTGAAATGAAGGAAACAATAAAACAAAAAATTCAATAGAAAGCATTACAAACAGATTCAATAACTTGGAAGATAGAACCTCAGACAAAGACAACAAAGTACATAATCTTGAAAATAAAGTTGACTACACAATGAAGATGGTAAGAAATCATGAACAAAACATCCAAGAATTATGGGATAATATGAAAAGACCAAATCTAAGAATTATCAGGATAGAGGAAGGCACAGAGATGCAAACCAAAGGAATGCACAATCTTTTCAATGAAATAATATCAGAAAATTTCCCAAACATGAAGAATGAATTGGAAAATCAAATTTAAGAGGTCACAGGACACCAAATGTACAAAGCTACAACAGATCCACACCAAGTCACATTATAATGAAAAAGCCTAACATACACAATAAGAATAGAATTTGAAAAGCTACAAGAAAGAAGGTTCAGATTACATACAGGGGGAAACCAATTTGAATTTTAGTAGAGTTCTCAACCCAGACCCTCAAAGCCAGGAGATCCTGGAATAACATATATCAAGCTCTGAAAGAAAATGGGTGCCAACCAAAAATCTCATATCCAGAAAAATTAAGCTTCAGGTCTGATAAAAACCTTCCATGATAAACAAAAGGTAAAAGAATTTACAATGAGAAAGCCTACACTAGGGAACCTTCTTGGCAAAATATTTCATGAGGAGGAAATGAAAAACAACAATGAAAATCAGCAAAGGGAGGAACTACACTAAAGGAAAAGCCAATCAAAAAAGAAACCAAGTCAAGTTAAAAACCAAAAATAAGTCAAAATGACCGGTAACACAAACCATATTTCAATAATAATCCTGAATGTTAATGGCCTAAACTCATCTCTCAAAAAACAGACTGGCAGATTGGATTTTTTTAAAAATATGCTACCTTCAAGAGACTTATCTCATAGAAAAAGACATCCACAGACCGAAAGTGAAAAAAAGAATGAGAAAAAACATACCATTCAAATGGACCACATAAACAAGCAGGGGTTTCCATCATCATATCAGATAAAGCAGACATCAAACCAAAGATAGTCAGAAAGGGTTAAGAAAGTCATGTCATACTGATTGAGGGAATCATACACCAACAAGACATAACAATCATAAACATCTATGCCCCAAACATATGATGTATGAGCATCCACATACAAACAAACCCTTCTCAATTTCAAGAATCAAATAGATCACAACACAATAATACTGGGTGACTTTAACACACCTCTCTCACCACTGAACAGATCTTCCAAACAAAAACTAAACAGAGAAACCATAGAACTCAATAATACAATAATTTAGAATTAACAGACATATACAGAATATTTCATGGATCAAAAAGTGAATACATTTTTTTCTCAGCAGCACACAGATCCTTCTCTAAAATAGACCAAATGTTATGCCACAAAGCAAGTCTTAGCAAATGCAAACAAATAGAAATATTATCTTGCATTCTATCAGACCATAATGGAATGAAATTAGAAATCAATGATAAAATAAAAAATAGAAGCTACTTCATCACCTAGAGACTAAATAATATGCTATTGAATGATACTGGGATGACAGAAGACAACAGAGAGAAGATTTAAAAAAATTCTTAGAGGTAAATGAGAACTCTGATACAACATATCAAAATCTCTGGAACACTATGAAGGCTGTGTTAAAAGCAAAGTTCAATGGTGAAATGAGATGGACATCATGGCCCTAGCTTCATGTATGACTGCATATATGATGTGACTCTACATCATGTACAGCCAGAGAAATGAAAAGTTGTGCTCCATCTATGTGCAATGGATCAAAATACATTCTGCTGTCATGTATACCTAAGTAGAATAAATTTTTAAAAAGAGGAAAGTTCATTGCATTGAGCTCATTCATTAAAAGAAAAAGTCAACGAATAAATGACCCGATATTACATCTCAAAGCTCTAGAAAAAGAAAAATCAACACCAAAAGAAGTAGAATACAGGAAATAATTAAAATCATGGCTGAAATCAATGAAACTGAAACAAAGGAAACAATTCAAAAAATTGACTGGTTCTTTGAAAATATAAGTAAAGTTGATAAACCCTTAGCTACCCTAACAAAAAGGAGAGAGAAAACTATCAAAATTCAAGATGAAAAGGGAAAATCACAACAGACACTACTGAAATACAGAAGACAATTAGAAACTATTTTGAAAATTTATACTCCAGTAAAATGGAAAATCTCAAAGACACTGACAAATTTCTAGAGGCATATGATCTGCCCAAACTGAATCAGGAGGATATACACAAAGTAAACAGATCAATTTCAAGGAAATGAAGATGCCATCAAAATCTTACTAACCAAGAAGAGTCTGAGAACAAGAAGAATTCTCAGCTGAGTTCTGTAAGACCTTCAAAGAAGAATTAATACCAATACTACTCAAATTATTCCATGAAATAGAAAAGGAGGGAACTCTTCCATACTCTTTCTATGAAGCTAGTATCACCCCGATTCCAAAACCAGACAAACACACATCAAAGAAAGAAAACTTCAGACCACATTCTTGATGAACACTGACGCAAAAATTCTCAATAAAATTCTGGCAAATCACATATAAAAACATATTAAGATAGTGCACCACTATCAAGTTGGTTTCATGCCAGGTATGCAAGGTTGGTTCAACATATGGAAATCAATAAACATAATTCATCACACCAATAGACTTAAAGACAAGAACCATATGATTATAGATGCTGAAAAAGCATTTGACAAAACATAGGACCTCTTCATGTTGAAAACACTAGGAAAACTAGGGATAGTAGGAACATACCTCAACATTGTAAAAGCTATATGCGCTAAACCAAAGGCCAACATCATCCTAAAGGAAGAAAAATTGGAAGCATTCCCTCTAAAAACAGGAACAAGACAGGGATGCCCTCTTTCACCACTTCTATTTAACATTCCTTGAAACTCTAGCCAGAGCAATTAGAGAGATGAAAGAAATTAAAGGGATATAAATAGGAAAAGAAGCACAAACTATCATTATTTGCCAATGACATGATTCTTTACTTAGAGGATCCAAAAAATTCCACCAAATAACTTCCAGAATTAATAAATGAATTCAGCAAAGTAGCAGGATATAAAATCAATACCCACAAATCAAATGCATTTCTATAAATCAGTGATGAATCTTCTGAAAGAGGAATTAGGAAAACTATCACATTCACTGAAGCCTCAAAAAAAATACTTGGGAATCAATTTAACAAAAGAGGTGAAAGACCTACAATGAAAACTACAGGACACTAAAGAAAGAAATTGAAGAAGACCTTAGATGATGGAAAGATCTCCCATGCTCTTTGATAGGCAGAATCAATATTGTCAAGATGGCCATACTACCCAAAGCACTACACAGATTCAATGTGATTCCAGTTAAAATCCCAATGTCATTCCTTATAGAAATAGAAAAGGCAATCATAAAATTCATTTGGAAAAATAAGAGACCCAGAATAGCCAAAGCAATCCTTAGCAAGAAGAATGAAGCAGAAGGCATCACAATACCAGACCTTAAACTATACTACAAAGCTATAATAACAAAAACAGCATGGTATTGGCACCAAAATAGACATGTAGATCAATGGTATAGAAGACACAGAAACAAATACAGTTATCTCATGCTAGACAAAGGTGCCAAAAACATATACTGGAGAAAAGATAGCCTCTTCAACAAATGGTGCTGGGAAAACTGGAAAGCCATATGCAGCAAAATGAAACTAAACCCATCTCTCTCACCATGCACAAAACTCAACTCAAAGTGGATCAAGGACCTAGGAATTAGACCAGAGACTCTGAACCTAACTGAAGAAAAAGTAGGCCCAAATCCTCATCGTGTTGGATTGGGCCCTGACTTCCTTAACAAGACTCCTAAAGCACAAGAAATAAAAAACATTCAATAAATGGGATGGATTTGAACTAAAAAAAACTTCTCAGCAAAAGAAACAATCAGTGAAGTGAGCAGAGAGCGTACATTCTGGGAGCAAATTTTTACCACACGCACATGAGATAGAGCACTGGTCTCCAGGATATATACAGAACTCAAAAAACAACTACTCCAAGAAAACAAACAACCCAATCAATAAATGGGCTAAGGAGCTGAACAGACACTTCTCATAAGATATACAATCACTCAACAAATATATGAAAAAAATGTTCAACATCTCTAGCCATTGGAGAAGTGCAAATCCAAACTACTCTTAAGATTTCATCTCACACCAGTCAGAATGGCAGTTATCAAGAATACAAACAAGTGTTGGTGAGGATGTGGAGGAAAAAGCACACTCACACGTTGCTGATGGGACTGAAAATTGGTGCAACCAATCTGGAAAGCAGTATGGAGATTCCTTAGAAAACTTGAAATGGAACCACCGTTTGACTCAGCTATCCCACTCCTTGGTCTATACCCAAAGGACTTAAAAACAGCATACTACAGTGACACAGCCACTTCAATGTTTATAGCAGGTCAATTCACAACAGCTAAACTGTGGAACCAACCTAGATGCCCTTCAATAGATGAATGGATAAAGAAACTGTGGTATATGTACACAGTGGAATATTACTCAGCATTAGAAGAGAATAAAATTATGGCATTTGCAGGTAAATGGATGGAGTTGGAAAATATGCTAAGTGAAGTACACCAGTCCCAAAAAAACCAAAGGCCAAATGTTTTCTCTGATAAGTGGCTTCCGATTCATACTGGGGCTAGGGGTGGGGAACATGGGAGAAATGGCAGAACTTTGGATAGGGCAAAGGGGAGGGAGGAGATAGGAGGGGTCATGGATATAGGAAAGATGGTGGAATGAGATGGACATCATCAATACCCTAAGTACATGTATGAAGACACAAATGGTGTGACTCTACCTTGTGTACAACAAGAGAAATGAAAAATTGTGTTCCATATGTGTACTGTGAATTGAAATGCATCTTGCTGTTTTAAAAAAAATTTTTTTTTAAATGTAGTCAAAGTAACACTGAACTGACTGGTTCCCTTGGAAAATAATTGAAATTTGTCACATTACCACTTTCTGATCTATGAAATGAAAGGGTTGGCCTTCCTCCCCAAATATTGTTTGAAAGAACATTGTGAACTATTGGTCCATGACAAGGTTTCTACTGATCTGTGGCCAAATGAAAATTAAAGGAAGACAACATAATGAATTTTTCATAAAGCTAAACTTATACAGTTTTTAAATTGTGAGATTATGTCTGTTCTAATTCATGGCTATTAGAATGTCCTTTCTCTTATGAAATGGTAACAAAGGCATATGATAGTTTTATTTATTCATATCCTTACTTGGCAAAATTAAGCATATTAATTATTAATATCTTTCCTTGACAACCTCCTGATGGTCCTCACAGTGTTGTTTTATCTGAAAGTCTGGTGCTAGTTATAGGATTTCTAATATTTCATCTGCCTCTAAATTTCAGTTGTTTTGTGATTAAAAGTAATGTTACAGAGAATATGTTGGGTCCCCTAAAGCACTTATGCAAAATTGTTCATGTCTTGAGACCTGAATGCCTGTGTCTGCTCAGATTCAGCAGGAGGGGCCCGGCAAGGAAGGGCAGATGGTGCCCTGGGTGAAGCAGGAAAGGAAGGAAGTCTATGTGAGGACAGGCTGTCAGAAAGGCCTGGTGGTGGCACAAGTAAGCTCCAGGAGGTGGTATAGGCTCTGCTGTGAGGGAATGGAGAGCCCTTCTAGGCAGCAGGAGCAGAAGCTTGCAAGTTCACATGGCAAGCAGCAAGAGTAGGTTTCAGGAGGAATGGGGGGCCCTGCCACTGAGGAGGGCCACAAGCACCATCAGCCCCCCACTATTCAAGGAATGACACCAGGCAGCTTACAGGACAGGATGCAGCCATGAGAACAGGTCAGGCCTTCTCCTGCCCACACAAAGACTGGGAACTGGACTAAAGCCTAATATATGAACTGGAGTTCAAGGCTGGTGTCAGATTGCCAGCCAATTTTTAGGACTACTTAAATCTAAGTCAGACTTAGGCAAATGGTAGTTTCATTTATTAATATCCTTATATGTCAAAATTAACAATATTAATTATTATTATACTTATTCAACAACCTTGAGACCCCTAAGATGTAGCAAGCAGCTGGCTTCTCAGAAGAGTAAGTGTTATAAGAGAGAAAGGCAAATGACACCATGTCTTTAATAACCTAGCCCTGGAAGTGTGACACAAAGGACGAGTTTAAAGCAGAAGTGGGTCTCTGCAGGTTTATTAGTCTATTCTTTGGTCTGAGAAATACACTGAATGCCAGTTCAGCATGACATGGGGTAAGAATGGAAATATTTGGCTTGAATAGGTTTGCCCCTTGTGCTTGATGTGCCAGCATGAACAATATTCCCTTCAGCCCTTTGAAACTGAACTTGGAGGAGGGTGTGAGAGCTAGGAGTGAGACCTTGTCCAGTGAGGGCTGCTCTTGAGGGCAGTGACCAACTAGGGAGGCACATGGGTGCACCAGATTCAGGGGCAGGGAGGAAGTCAATCACCAAAGCAGCACAGGGCCAAGTGCTGTGTGAAGATCATGACCAAGAAGGGAGACAGGAGGACTTTGCTGAGGGACTCAACCTAAATGTGTAATAAAACTAAAGATGTATATCATGGACAAATATGATGTCAGAACAGAGCAATGGTCAAAATGAAGTGAGCAGAGAGGAGGTCAAGGGGCTAGTAGGCTGAAGATCAATCGGCCAATCCATGGCTTGGCTCAGGGGATAAGATGAGAATACATTTGAGCATTTCTTTACTGGTTGGAATCGCCATCTTAATATCACTCAACCACGTTAGACATTGTGTCAATTAAGTCCCATGTTGTGAACAATAAATGTCATTAGTAATAGCAAAAATTACAAGCCAGTTTTAAAGAGTGAATTATGGACTCAGATGAGCACAGCCATAATAGTTTATAATATGTGCCATGTTATCTTAATATATCATTTTAGTCTACTCTTATGCAAATGAAGTAATAGATGATTCTAAGTTGAAGAAAATCAAAGCAGCCTGAATCCCGGCACCTCTCTTTCCCCTTCCCTTTTGTCCTTTGCTTTATATAACATTTCATTTCCAACATTCTTTCCTTTTAAATGTGAATGAAGCTTCTTTGAGAGGTTAGAGATCTGAAAGCCTAGAGTGAAAAAAAGGTTAGGAAGTGTCCTTCTCTGAAGAATGGGAGCAGCTAGAAAGAAGAGAATACACACCCACCAGTCCTGAAGTTGACTGTGACCTTGTTCTGAGGCTGTGAATGGGCCTGAGCATCGAAATGTCCTTTCTACCATTGTGTTCCTGGTTGTTGTTGGCAAATGGGTTCATTTCTTTTGCCTTTAGAAATGTCAAGAGAGCCACATTTCAAAGCAGACGGTTCTTCCACAACCTAGACATTTTAAAACACAGGAACAAAGTATCATTACTCCTTATTCTTTCTGAAACCTTGAGCTTCTGCTTTTGTGAAGGTGCGATTGCCATTTTATTTTCCATGACTATTCATTTAACCCAGTATGGTGCCCTACTCACTGTATATGTTTGATGAAAGACTGCTAAAGATAATTAGAGAACCCTGAACACAATTAGGCATATGCCTACATGGTCAGGTCTGTGTTAATACAGAGGAACAATAGACTGGACACTAACAAATAGTGGGTTTTCCATTATGCCTTTGCTTTAAGAGTGAAGTAACTGGCCTCTATAATAATGGTGATTTGCAGCAGAAAAAATGACATAATTCAGATCCTAGAGATGAAAATGCTGTGCAAAAGGAAAGATACTTTGGCTTTGGCCATAAGGCCTCTGACGTTCAGATTGAAAAACTGAGTGACTACTTGAACCAGGCTAGGTGGGAAGAACTCAGGCCAGGTCATCAAGGAGAAGCAGGCTCTGAGAAGGGATGGCTCCTGGGGATGCACAACTGTGGATCTTGCTGTCATCAGATTCAACTTGGTTTGGTTCATTGTTAAGTTCACCTTTGCTTTCATACCTTCAAATATTCAGCTACATTGTCAAGTCCTATTACAAGCTGAATATTGTGCTAGGTACTTAAAGAGATGAATAAAACATATCTCTGTCTTTAAACAGCAAGTACAGAACCCTCAAAAATACTAATTTTTTTTTTTAACCACCCAACAGATTGAGTTAAAAAGTCTTCTCACTGGGCTGGGGTTGTAGCTCAATGGTAGAGTGCTTGCCTAGCATGTGTGAGGCACTGGGTTCGATTCTCAGTACCACATATAAATAAAATGAATAAAATAAAGGTCCATCAACATCTGGAAAAAAATTTTTTTTAAATCTTTTCATTGACTGTCCAATCTCTCGGAGATTATACTTTACATAATCTTTAATTTCACAATGATAGAATTGTGGAATTGAGCATAATATGCAGTAAGTGTTAAACTTTATAAATTCTTACAATTTCTTAGTCTATGTATATCAGCATAAACAGAAGGATATATATAAATTTATATATGTAAATAATTGAGCTCTCACAATATTTTGTTCTTGGGGAAATTATGTAAAAAATCAAAACTTTTTGGAATAAATAATATCCCCTAGGGAAGTTGCTATTTTTAAGACTATTTTCAGAAAATTTTGTTACAAAGCAAATGATTACCCTCTGAATGAGGCAGTTTTCATCAATCTGGACTTACACAAATGGGGTTGGCTTTAAGCATATCCACCTACCAATCTTATGTTCATTGGTAGCTTAACTAATGATGATATCATACATGCATATCTACATACACAGCTCCATGTTTGAAGATGCTGCTCCTTAACATTTCCCAAGTGGTCACATGATATTTTTTCCAGTACTCCAACTACAACTCTGAGGTAGATGTGATGAGAAGTACTATGACATGTTGATCAAGAAATGAAGACTCAGAGGGCTTGAATGACCTTTCTGTGGTCACAGAGCTCATAAGACACAAACAAGAACCCAAGTTACCAAACTCCCAGCTTTAAACTACTTTTTCTATTTTTCTATTTTTCCATGGTTAGCCTGTGTTAACTCTAAGTTTTCTTAATTTTAGTTGTGATGAAGTGGACATAACATTGTCTTAGCCATTTTTAAATATGTAATTCAGTGGAATTAAATACATTCACATTGTTTTGCTACCATTGCCACCATCTATCCAAAGAATTATTCTCATCTTGCAAAACCAAAACTTAGTACCCATCATAAACAATACCTCCTCATTCTCTCCTCCCCACAGTCCCTGGAAACAGCCATTCTACTTTTGGTCTCTAAACTTAACTACTCTAGTTATCTCAGATAAGTAGAATCATACAGTTTTGATCCTTTGTGACAGCTTGTTACTTTGCATGTCTTCAAGTTTCATCCATGTAGCATGCATCAGAATTTCCTTCTTCTTAAGGCTGAGTAATATCATATGTAGATATCACCTTTTGTTTATCTATTCATTTGGCAATGGATTCTTGGGTTGCTTTTGGCCATAGCAAATAATGATGCTATGTACATAGTTGTACAAATACCTCCTTCAAGTTCCTACTTTCCATTCTTTGGGCTGTGAACCCAGAAGTGGAATTTCTAGATCATATGATTCTATTTTTAATTTTTTGAGGAACCACTGTACAGTTTTCCATAGTGGCTACACCATTTTACATTCCCACCAATAGCACCAGTGGTTCCCACTTCTCATACCATTGCCAACACTTGCTAGTTTTTCGGGTCTTTGTTCATTTGTTTGATTGGTTGGTTACACTTTTTTATAGTGGTCATCCTAATGGGTGAGAGGTAGAAGTTTTTTCCTAATCACTTTATTGAAATATCATTCACATGCCACATAATTCACCCACTTGAAGTATAAAAAGCAATGGCTTTTAGTACATTCACAGAATTGTGCAACTGTCACCACTGTCTTGTTCCAGAACATTCTCATATGCCCCAAAATAAACCCCACATCAGTTAGCAATCACTCTCCATTTACCCTCCACCACCCTGTCTAAGGCAACCATTAATGTACTTTCTGTATCTATAGATTTGCCTATTCTCATAATTTTACCTAAATAGAATAGACAATATGGGGTTGCTTGTGACTTGTTTTTTTCACTTACCATGTTTACAAGGTACCTTCATGTTGTAGTTTATCAATCCTTTATTCCTTTTTATGGCTAAATAACATTCTGCTGCATGAATATAGCATATTTGTTTATCCACTCATCAGTTTATAGGTATCTGGGTTCTTTCCATTTTTTGCCAAAGGTCCCAAGAAACAAGTCTATATTTTGGGATAGCTATGAAGAAATGTGATTGATCAACAAAAAGGTATGATTTAATGGCAATAAATTGTGAGGAGGGGACCTAGCAAGGCCTGTTTGCTCAGATTCTTCTTGCCATCCTGCATGGCATTCCTTCCCCCAGTTTTAGGGCAGGACATGTGGCATGATGGTCTTCAGGGCAGAGGAGAAAGAGAAGATCAGAGGAGGACTTATTTTGGTTTCATGGCCCACTTCACGGAAGGAGGGTAAGAAGGTGAAGAGCGGCCTCCCTGCTCTGCAGCTTCCTCGGTTTCTAAGTGCCCTATTTTGGTACAGTATATCTTGCATCCATTCACATATGTAAAAACCACTTCAGAGAACTCTTCTACTTTAGAATATGCTCACATCACCCAATAAATTGACTTTTGATTTTTTAGAAGATTATTTTGGGGACACTATTTAGAATATTAGTTTTCAGAGTGCAAAAGATATGTATATTTAGTTTGAAATTTTTTCAACTATAAAATGGTAAGATTGTGCCTATCTCCTATAATTCTCATTATATACAGATACTTGTAGCAGGTTGCTTTGAACTTATTTGCATGTTTAAATGGTACATTTCATTCTTTGTAATACAAAATAAATTCTCTTTACTCCATATAATTAAAATAAGCGAATCCACAGTAGATACAATAAAATAATTGTCTCCAACTTTAAAAACTGTCATCTTTGTAAGTTGATGTGAATTAAAATGGAAAATATTTTGTCATCACTTAAAAGTGATAGTAAAAGTACATGTATACTTTTACATAGTGATTTACTGCCTACAAAGTTTTAGAAGAATTTTGAAGCATTGCTAAACAGTATTGATTTGCATTTCTTGATACATTCCCTTTGGTCATGCATCATAAAAATGCATGTGAAAGATGCAAGTGTCTTTAGTTATAAGCACAGCATGCTAAGCAGCTTGTCAAAATGTTATGTTCATTATTGGAGAAATCATGGTCTATGAATGAGAGATGGTCTGTGTCAGTGATTCACTTATCCTCTGAGACAACAGTGCTACTTATCAAATATGCCTTGAAAATACATTTTAAGTGTGTATTTTTTGCAGTGAGCTACACCAGAGTTTGGTTTTTGGTTCTCCAGGTTATTGTTTTCAAATATCAGAGTTTGCACTGACTTCTTTTAAGGTCTCTGGTGAGCAGCATAGATTTTTTTCACAGAACCACAGCAAGCTGTCCTCAGGTTTCATTTCTGTGGAAGCCAGAAAAGCACTTGGTCTCTCATCCACTTAATCCATTTAATTCACTACTTTCAAAAGAAGACTTGCCTTGCCCAGATCAGTGGAGTAAGCATACTTCTCAGGTACCCCAGCACAGCCTTGTTATAATTTATGTTAAAAATATATGTTGAAAATAAATTTTTGTAAGAGAAGTATATTAGTTTCTTAGTTTCCGAGGTATGTGTGTCAGCTTTTTGTGATACTTGCCAAGAAATTTTCAAAACTTATTTTTGGGATACTATTTAGAATATTATTTTTCAAAGTGCAAAAGTGTCATTTTACCTGGGCTTTAACTTCTTTAAGTCCTTTAATCTTAATATGGTAAAACATCTTGGTGCAAAAAAATCTTGATTTTATTCAGATGCCTACAGCAGATGTGTGAATTGGAAGGGAATAGTGTTTTCCATTGTCTGAGTTTTAGTGTCATGCTAGGGCAGAGCTGAGTCAGACTACCCTCTCCAAACGCCATTAGTGAGCAGGTGTGTAACTCCTCATCTGAAAAAGGAAATGACTAATATGTAGTTCACAGGGTTTTGATGAGGACTTAAATTCTAAAATAATATGTGCATTTGCTGGTCCTAACAGCTGAGGCTCTGGCCCTCCTCCATCAGTACCTTTCCCAGAGGGATGAAGAATCAGAGAGAAGTGTAAGGCGGAGAGATGTGGCTGCTTGAAGCCCATCTCTCTACAACCTAGAACAAAGTCTATAAGCTCAGCATCCAGAACACTGTCCCATGTGATCTGGAGCTTACCTCCAGAATCTAAGCAGGACTTCCTCCTGAGGGCTGACCATGTTGGTGTGAATGTTCTCACACACATGGGCGAGCCAAGAGTAGCCATTGACGCGCATTGAAAGGAAATTGGACACAAGGCCAAAAAACAAGACTGTTGCTAAACTGCACACAGTAATATGTATAAAAACTGCTCTTATGTTCCTCTGAGTTAGGAAGTGCTACTCATAATATGTGAACTCTTTGTGCCTGTCAGAAAATCTGGGCCAGAGTCAGCAAGAGATTCCTATCAATGCAGCTTTTTCTGTGATGAGTTCCAAGTTGTGC
>CM053403.1:72092509-72122653 GCA_028644305.1 Xerus rutilus | reverse complement strand
ACTCCTGTAATCTCTCTTGCAATGTCTGGATATCCTTTTCCAACTGCAATTCCTCATCTTCCTCCTCATCCTCTCCTTTCCCTTCCTCGCTATCCGTTTCAACTTCTTTGAAGGACTAGGTAGAACCCGCTTCTTGGGTGGATTCAAAGGTCTTAGATAACTCACTGACTTGTTTCTGAATCAAAACCTTTTTACTTAAAAGGGAGAGTCCTTAATTAGCCTCCATACAGAGAAGGTGGTAATGGGAGAAGACTGTGGCCCCTCTATGCGTAGCCTTTTCTGTAAGTCTGCACGGACCTGTTCCCAACCTGGAACATTGAGACCTCCTGAATGAAGGAACCAGGGACTAGACTGCTCTATAACCTTTAAGAAAGCCCTTATAGTACTTTTTTTTAGTCCCGTACCCTTTTTCTTCAACAGTTTCGATCTGATTTTCCAACAATTCCCTACTGAGGGTAGTGCCCATTTCTGCACTATTAACAATTCACCCCCTACTTCCCGGGGTGTCTATCAGCGTTCCTTCCCTTCTTCCAATCTCAGTGGAACCCCCAGATACCAGCGCCTGCGCCGGACCAAAGTGAAACCGAGTCGGCGAGGGAGCCGCGGATGAAAAAAACCACACAAACAACGATTTTGAAGAAAAACAAGCTCGAAGCTCGTTAGCACTCTGGGCTTATATATCTTTTCTACCCCCCGAGGGGCGTGGGAGGCGTGGAACTGCAGACCCAGGTGTGGAAATTGCTCAGACTGCAAAACAAGCTCAGACCACAAAAACACGGGAGTTCAAGGAATGGTCAGCACCTGTGGCTTCTTTCAGAAATCAGAGTATGGCTGGTTCTGGTAAACAGAAAGTAGCCATGCACACAAGAATGCTCTCACAGATAATTACATTTCCTATGAAAGCGTGCTCAATAAATGTGTAGTTTGACCATTGTTAAAAAAAAATGATCCACTGGTTAGGAAAAACCACTTTACTTACACAGCTTATTTTGAATGAACTTTTAAAATAAGTCACATGTACAGATGGCATTGGTGCCAGCTGCCATGAATTTCTGGAAGGAATCAAAATTCCAACACCACTTGTTGCCGGGTTTAACAGGTGGAGATGGTTCCTCTGCTGGAGTTGTGTTACTATATTGGTGCTCACATTTAGAGCCCTGAATACCCTTTCTCAGTTGGAAACTTGGCATCATTTTTTGTGTTTTCTTGATTAAAAATGCATTCTCACTATGCAATGTTAAGTCTGACAGTTTTGTTCACTAAATTGGAGAAGCATCATTGTGTGTATAAAAATATACCAGGGTATTTTGTTTAATCACAGTGCTCACACGGGTAAATATGCTTTAAAATCAATGTAGTATAATTTTTATTCAAAAAGACTGTTTGCTTCATACCATTTTTGCACTTAAAAAAAAAACAGCTAAATAGATACTCTGAGTCAGTGAGGCAATTTTGCCTCAGGATGTTGGTTAGATCGTTAAAATGGAGACAGCAGAGTGCCTGTGTCACAGAGTTCTTGTGAGAATTTGCTAGTTGATTCCTGTTAAGCACTTACAGTAGCGCCAGGCGCTGTCAGCTTAGCTGCTCTTGCAGGTGGCGCTAGCCTGCAGTCTTCCTCTCAGGCCTGGATATCTGTGGTGACTCTCAACCGTCTTCTGCCGCCACCCTTGTCTTCCACCCCATAATTTTCACCGGGGCCACTTCTAAACTGATGGGGTTTTTTTGCTTTTGCTCTTATTTCTAATTCTTCCTCAAATACAGTCACCTATATTTGTACCTTTTCAATTCTGATTTTATGCTCCTCATGACTTGTATCATTTTTAGCTCATTTTGAAATAGGTTACAGTTTTTATTTGAGTCGATGTACATTTTTCTGATATGTTTTCATTATCTATAGATGTTATTTTCCATGTATGTAATATTGTATATTCTAATTATATGTAAGTATAATATATAATGTATTTTATATAAAAACATGTAATTATAATATAGGTTATAGTATATAATACTTTATATATAATGCATTCTGTGTTTGCATATATATAATTGTTTTACCTGGGATTCACCTCCACCACACTATTGTGATGTTCACGTTTATGTGAAATTAGTTTGCAGAGCTTTTCTTACTGCACAGATCTCCCTGTCTGGATTTTATGTAGGGTCCTGGGGTTTTCTGCCTCCTCTGCCTTCACCTAGAACTTCTCTTTCCTTCACCTTTATGTCCCAAATTTCCACTTTTCCTCAATATGAGGCCCTAAGAGGGACCCCCAACTGAGGAGTTGGGGTTCATTACTGCAGCCCCATTTTCGCTTGTATATATATCTAGTGTTCCTTGGGATCCTGAATCTGAGGGAAAGACATGGAGAAAAATTAATTCGAGGTTCATGAGGATCATCTGCTTTGGATAAGAAACAATTAACACACTTTGGAAGGCATTCTCGGCAAAGAACATCCCTGCAGTTTTGAAATGGAGAGGGTCCCCCTCGTTTACACTCAAGAACACACAGTATGGCAGAAACTGATGGAGGCAGGATGATTTGAGTTCACTCTGTTAGTGATGGAGAAATAATGGATGATGCTTTGTACTGACATGGATTCATTAGGTCTGTAGAAACAACTGAGTCAGCACTCAGAGGTCCTGCAGCTGCATGGACTCCCCTCCATCTCTCCATGAAAGATCCAAGGACCCTAAAGCATATCAGTTATAGGAAGAGTGGTGCAGAAGAAAAACCACATTTGTTAGATAGAGGGTAGCAGGGGTGGCTATAGGTACTTTTAGATAGGCCATCTCCATGATTCCCCAGCAGCCTAGTAAGATGTGCTGTTGGCTCCACTTTCACAGAGAAAACAACTAAGGCACAAACACAAATCCAAGCCACTCAGCTAGAGCATGTCCTAATCCTAATAGAGCCTAGTGTTCCTGCCTAACTCTGCAGTTCTCTTTCCCCTTCAGCCAAAGCAGCTTCCCACACACCCTGCCCCCAGAACAAGAAAAAGTTAAGTTATATTCACAATATATTCTTTACAAGGGCAGGAAAATATTATAGTGCCTTTTAAAAAAATAATTTGGTTAAATAAATTCCCTATTTTCTGACACTTAAGCCTGAACTATCACAACAGTCAACTGTTTAGAGGACTCATTTCCTGCCTCTGCAGCCTTGGTTTTACTTTAAATCATGTTTCCAAATCAACAAGAGAGGATTTCCTGGATCACCCATGGTGTAACATGAGCTTAGTTCCCCTGAGGTTGGGTGATATTGTTCCCTGAGGATAAAGAAGGAACCCTGTACCCAGCAAGAAAGGGTGAACACTGTACAAGCACCCTGAAATTGAGCTTCTTGTAAGCTTTTAGTCCTAAAAATTAAAGTTTTTTAAGGGAATTTTTTTTCACAGTCATGTCATTCTCTGATATTTTTTCTCAACAGAAAATAGAAAATAGACTGGCATGGTGGCACATGCCTGTAATCCCAGCACTTTGGGAGGCTGAGACAGGAGAATCGTGAGTTCAAAGCCGGCCTCAGCAATGGCAAGGCACTAGGCAACTCAGTGTGACCTTGTCTCTCAATAAGACACAAAATAGGGCTGGGGATGTGGCTCAGTGGTTGAGTGCCCCTCAGTTTAGTCCCAGGTTCCAAAAAAAAAAAAAAAGAAAAAGAAAGAAAATAGAAAATAAAAATTTGACTTTGTGCTAGTTAACTTCAAAAAATCTGAGAATGAAAAGCAGGCAAGGAAATCAAAGTGCATACATTCAAGGGAAATTGCAAACCAAGCACATAATGCAATTTTACTTGAACACCAAAATTACAAATCACTTGAAAGATGAAGAATTGATGACATCCATTACTTTCGAACAGATTGTGCCTACTCTATAAAGGAAATGCTTCAAATAAAAAATAAGTCTAACTTTAGTTATATAAATTTCATCAATTACTAATCTCTGTATGGCCTGAAAGATACAGCTTAAAAAATATCACCATCAAAAGCATGTTGTACTTTGATTTTTATAGAAAACCTGGTAAGCCAAAGCTTGTTCATTAACAGTTGTTGATTCTGTATGAGCTTTCTATTATGCTGTAGTTTCAAGATATAATGCTCATTTTGTGTGATAGAAAACTTCTCTCTTCAATTAGTTAAAGAAGATATTTAGATAGTTCAGCTTCTTTAGAACTGTTTTACATTTTTACCATTTGCCAAACTATTATAGCTGAGTGGATTGGCCAACAGGAAAAAAGCAGCAATCATTCCACATTGAAGATCAATCGGTAACAACATATTTACATACAGTATCTGCTATCTGACCTTTGAGTTGTACGACTATACCTCATGGGGTTTTAGCCAGTGTTGTACTGAAGTCATTGTTCATGTTGTTTGAGAAAATAGAATAGCCAGAATCATCTGCCTCTTCACACTGGAAGAGACCAGTGCTTCTAAGGTACTAGTCATTTTGTTTGTTATGATTCGTAGTTTACTCAGCTTCTCCTAGAATTAGCTTCCTCAACTGTAATGTAACTAAAATTATCATTTTAACTTGGGCCTAGAGGACATTATGCCCAATGAAATAAGCCAGACACCAAAAGGACAATCTCACTTATACATAGATTCTTTTAAAAAAAATGAAAAGGTTAAATATACAATGACAGAAAACAGTGTTATTAGACTGAGGGGAAGGGAGGAAAGAGGAGATGCAGATCAAAGGATACAAAGCAGCAGGTGTGTAAGATGAACAGGTCTAAAGATCTAATGTACAACATGAGGACTAAAGTTAATAACAGCATATTGTATATTGTATTCAGGATTGTTACTAAATGAATGCATGATAGCTGACCTTGCCAAGGAGAAAAAAAAACGGTAACTACATAAGATGATGGACATGCTCATTTGTTTCACTATAAGGACTATTTACTATATATATATATATATTTCATTTGGTATATCTTAAATATACACAGTAAAATTTTTAAAATAACTTACAATTTGGGGAAAATGAAATGATATAAAATCTGGAAAAGTATTCTGTAAGCTGCAAAGCACAAGACAAATGTAAAATATCATTACCACTACTTTAGATTATTTCTGCATTCTATTTGTCTCTTAGTAAATACAATGGTTAGGAAAGAAGAGAATAATATTCTTGTCTCCCATCTTTTATTTAATGAAATGCTGTTAGATGCAAACTAAGAGCCTCTTACATGTTTATATGTTATATTTATCAAACATTTAAGCCTTTTAATATTTGAATAAAATTCTCAATTAATTTGAGACTTTTTCCATGAAAATTTCTCTCCTGCCTCTTCCTTTTCCAAGCAGCTCATCAAACTATTTATTTCTGTATGTACTTACATTTGCCTTTTAAAGTGTAAAAGTAAGATTTATTACTTGAGTACATTGTACATGCTCCTGTAATAACATTTTTAAAATTTCTCTTATATGAGAAAATGATTTTTAAAAATGGCAAGAGCAATGAAATGCTGTCTCATTGAATGAAATGTTCATTCACACCAGGTCTTCAAAAGTGGGCTACAACTTGCCAGTCTTTTCCAATTCAGTGAAGTCTGGTTTGTTTTGTTTGGTTGGTTTTTTGTTGTTGGCTTTTTTGGGGGGAGGGGGCAGATATTGGGGACTGAACTCAGAGGTGCTTTACTACTGACCCACATCCTCAGCCCTTTTTTTTTTTTTTTTTGATACAGGGTTTCACTACGTTACTGGAGGTGGCCTCAAACTTGCACCTCCTACCTCAGCCTCCTGAGTTGCTGGGATTAATGGTGTGCACCACCATGCTGGCAAAGTATGTATTTTTTATACTAAGGGAACTCTAAGTTTATTTAAACAAGAAAAAATTATGAACAGAACTTTTGTATAACATACCTGTAGAAGTCAGCTTCAATATATGCTTAAGTTTATTCTGACAATTGACATGAAAACACACACATTTCTTGAATTATTCATTTTTCCAGCAGAGATAATCCTCACTTGGCTTTTCTGAAGACCTCAGTCTCCAATATAACTCAAACTCATGTTTAAGTAAAGAGGAAATACACAAAGATGGTTTTATCCTTCCGTAGGTATGTGGTGTGGTGAATAGGAAATAAAAGCCTATGTGTTATACAACTAAATTTGTGAAAAAATCAAATTTTATCTTTTTCTGATTGTTGAATATTTTTAATAAAATTCAGCTTTGTTTCATAAATAATGTAATGCTTGACTATGGTTGGGGAAACCTACAGAAATTGTTACTTTGAGAAAAAGAGCATATTACTTTCAGACCTTTGCTATTATTAGGAATGAAAAAAAAAATCTATGCATTATCCAGATGGAGGACAAGGTTTGAAAATAGAAACAGTAAGACAATGAATGCCAACAAGCCAACTATAACTCAGGGCTATTTTTTGCAACAAAGTCCTTACTCTGAACACAATATATATTAAGCTCTTACACCTAGCTTATATTTTTTTTCTTTCTTTCTTTGGGATTCTCTCTCTTTCCCCTTTCTTCCTTCTTCCTTGTTGGTATTTGTTCCTGGTTTGGAGATCTCTGAGTGAACTTGTCTCTGGTTTCTGATCAAAAAGGAAAAAACTGAGAAAAACAATTCTGTGGTTAGTGACCATGACTATCACAATGGCGGTAGGATCAAGAGAGAATATAAAATCCAGGAAGCTGGGCTGAGGACCAGGTGGAGAAGGCAGCCCCTAGACAAAGCAGACAGGTGCACAGGTGAGCCCACTGTGGAAGACCTTAAGGAATTGGTCAGACCTTTCCGGTAGTTAATACTTTCCGATGTTTATTTTAAGAAACCCCAAACCCATAGAAATAAGAAAAAGATCAAGTTTTAAGAAATCACTCTTCTATAATAAAAGGAGGAAAATAAAGTATGCTCTCTATTTCTACTTGACATCAGGAAAACAGTGAGCATGGGAGTTGCCCTCTCCAAGTTCACTGGACACTTCTATCAGAGGTCAAGAACTTTGCTTAAATCAATAAATCCTGGCCAATACATGCTCTTTCGTATTCACTACAAGAAAGTTAGAGTGTAGTTCTTACATCTGAGATGCCCAGGACCACTCTTGAGCACATGAGGAACACAGAATTTTTTTTTTCAGCATAGGTGTTATTTTATCTCATCAAAGTTACAATAGCCTTTGGCTCCTCTCAGAGGCAGCACTGGGATATTTTGTCCCTCAGTTACCACTCACAGGGTGCGGATATAGAAGGTCCTAGAACTGTCCTTGCCAATTAAAGGTGTCTGTAGAAAAGGAACTGGACTAATCCCAGCTGCTTCCCATGCAGCTGCCTCAATAATATCTCTTGAAACAGCTTTCTCAGCTGTCATGTAGCCTTTGAGCTAATGCAGCTTGTCTTCCTTGGCCCTTCGATGGGATTTTCTGCTCCTAAATGAAATCGATCTTCTTAGATAGGGCAGAACAGAGGACACACAGGCTTTCACCAAAGGCCTTGACAAGCACAGATCATGTTTTTGTTATTCAGTCACTCTCTCACCTTTTTCACATTCAAAGCCAGCCCCATAGTTTTATTCCTTGGGTGACAGAGCTAGAAGGAACCTATTAAATTGTCAAATATGTCCACTCTAAATATAGCACAAACATCTACATTATGTTGCTGTGCTAATTTGGCTTCATTATGATTTAGGAAGTGCACTGATCCCCTTGCTTCCTATATCAACACCAACTTTCTTTACTGATGTTTTTCCAGACCTTCTTTGCATGTGCTTTTGAACTTCAGGAGTGTTGACTTTCCTTTTTTCTTTTCTTTTCACATAAGTGAGTATCATGTAAGATTTTTATTTTTATGTGATTTGCTAGGATTGTCATGCTGTGAGCTACATCAGACAAGGTGGAAACTTGTGGCAGAAGAGAGGAGACACAAATGGTGAATCCAGTTGAAGGACTGTTTTAGAGGCATGATTTCTTTTTATGTGTGCAAAGTGCATACATCTTGATACTTCTTAGTGACACTAGATTTTCTGATGCCCTGATTCAATGATGTTTATGTAAACCCTGCCTATTTGAACCAAATAATTCCACCATCTTTTCTAAATAGAAGGCACTATGTAAGTAGGTTGTCAGCAATTCTACCAGGCCAGAAACTCAGCACCGTATGTGGAGTTTCTACCAAAAGAACATAGAGCTGGCTGTGGTGGCACATGCCTGTACTCCCAGAGGCCTGGGAGGCTGGAGACAGGAGGATTGTGAGTTCAAAGCCAGCCTCAGCTACTCAGTAAGGCCCTAAGCAATCAGCGAGATCCTATTTCTAAATAAAATACTAAAAAAGGGTTGGGGATTATAGCTCACTGGTTAAGCACCCCTGGGTTCAATTCCTGCTATTTAAAAAAAAAGGAGCTTTATAAGCCATAAAGGTTGGGAAGTTATTTAATCATGCTAGCTTTGTAAACATTTCAAAATTTTGCATTACCTAAGAGTTATAGTTATACTAACATGTATCAGATCTGTGATCTCCTGCCAAATGTGTCTACCTCCAGCTGCAAGTTTTTAAATAATTTTTAAATGCTATTTTTAATTGTAAAAAAAAGTAGACAAAAAGATAGCACAGTCATGCCCTTTCTGACGAAGAAGTAAAGGAAGATTTCCCTGTGTTATTTTAGCCATGAACTACTTGGTAGGAAAAGTGATGAGCAAACTATGCCAAATCTAGAGGTGTTTGAACAATCATGGCTTAAAATTTCTAATGTTTTAAGTTGTATCTCACCATGAGAATGCCCCTGAACAACCTTGGAATGCTGATGAGAGACCCAGCAGACTGATGAGACAGACTCCAGCTCCACCCACAGCATCACTGGCTCTTTCAATCTAGGAAGGCTCCTTAAGTAAGGGACACATTTTGCAGCCTTGTGAATCCAAGAAGCCCTCTCCTTCTGCACACTCCTGTAGCTGTGATGCCATCACCTCTCCTCAGAGCTGTGTGAGGACCTTCAGGCATAGGGAGGATGTAACATTTATCTGAATTGATTCTATCCCTTGCCAGTCAAAAGAAGCATTTCCCAAAGTGACTTCCTGGAAAAAGAAGTTCAGAGTGAGGTCAATGGGAGATTAATGGTCAGATAAACTCAGAAAATGCTGAGTCAAGCAAAGATAAGTAGGCTCCTTTGTTATGAGAGTCATAAATATATAATAATATATCTTGTGAATTTTCAAGAAGGGAATTTGATGTTCAGATGTTTCTCCCAAAGTATGCTAGTCTGCTCTCTGTTATACTAACGACTACCTGAGATAAATCAACCTGAAAGAAAAGGTTTATTCTGGCTCACAGTTGCAGAGCTTCTAGTTCCTGGTCAGTTGGCCCTATTTTGGGGGGGCTTGTGGTAACACAGCACATCATAGTGAGGCTTATGGTAGAAGAAACTGCTCATCCCAGCCAGGAAGCAAAGAGAGAGGAAGGGGTCCGTGTCCCCATATCCCCTCCCCAATACATCCCAAATTACCTATATTCCTTCCACTAGGCCCTACCTTCTAAAGACTCCAAAGAGCATCACAGGCTGGTGATGGGCATATGGGCCCTATGGGGACATTTAAGATTCAAACTATTACAGTGTGCTTAACAGACCTGTTTTTTGGAGAAAGTCTCCAGATGGGTGAATGGAAATGCCCAATAGTTATTTTTTGCAATTTCTAATGTTTTTCTTGGAGTCATTTCTGACTATAAACTGCTTGACTCCTTTGGACTCCAACTCTAGAGTTGGTGCTTTTGGATCCTAACTGTGAGTGAGATCACTTCAGAGATGTTTAGAACAGTGACTAACACAATAACTAATGATAGAACCAAGACGCAAATCTGGTCTGATGCTTTAAATGGTAGGCTTTTTAGTCCATGTTAGGTTCTGTCAGGTGAGGGGAAAATACAATCAAAGCCATATTCCAGCTGCGGTGGGTACCAGACTCCAGCTCATGACAGGGGCAGTGATTCCAGGGTAAAGTAAGGAGAATCAGGAGAAAGTAATTAACAATTGTGATGGACATTAACAAGAAGCCAAACTGAAAACTATGTGATTGAAAAGCTTATTAATATAACCAGAGGGAAAAATATCTACACAGATGTCCCCACTAAGACTTACTTGTGAAAATTGTATCAGTTAATGACTATTCACAATAGCTTAGGTATTATCTCCTATTACGATTACCAGCTGTTTTTAAAATTATAGTTCTTTTCTAAAAAGTTAGAATCTATCTTCTGTAGATTTACAGGAATTTGTTCTTTTTTCCATCTGTATTCCCTTTCCTGCGACCTCTAATGTTCTATACACACCCAACAACAGATGGCATCATTCAGAGCCTTTATTAAGAATATAAGTTTATCTAAAAAGAATTCCTAAGGTTCTTCTTTCAGGCCTTGACTCTCCTTGTTTTTCTGAAATGAAGAATTGGACTCTATTGAATCTCTTACCGTTCCCACCCTCCCACACTCTCACTCCTACAGCCCTGACCCCCATTTTTTTGAAAGTCTCTCATTCTTCACTTCTGTGGTCATGCAGTTTGTTTCTGTGTCTAACACCACACTGTTTCCACTCTTCTTTAAATTCAAATAAGCAGATACATTCATGGATTGCCTATTGCCTATCTACATATCCCACTCTTTCAGCATTTAGGACTTTCCATAATCTAGTTACTTTTTCACCACTATCTTCTCAGACTCAGTTATGCAAACAGCCTCCAGATAAAATGATTACTTGTCCATGAAAGGAAGATATAGTTCTATCAAAATACATTTTATAGTGTTAAGAAACAACTAATATTTTCATGTTCTGCAGAATATATGGTTTCCTGACCAAACATTACTGGAGACCTGGGTTAAAGAATGATTGAAAATAGCCATGCAGTAAAATCTGGAGATTGTGAATTACTCCTAAGAGATTTATAAGTCTATCTCCCCTGGAGCCATTTATTTACAATTCAAAGGGTAATAAATTCCTAGCCTTGTGTTTATGTCCCAAAGATCTGTAACACCAAGGGAATTTCTGCTTCTTTTTCCCAACATATTCAAAAGATGTGCAGCAATCTCTATCTAAGCTCCCAGATTTATAATTTGGGGGCTTCTCTCCTATATTACAGCCTCACTCTATCTATGATTGCAGGATGACAGCTGTTCCTATTGCATTGCCCCAAAGCAAGAATTGGGAACTACAAAGCCATCACAAGGATATTCTATAAGTAAATAATCAGTCTGCCTCTGACCTAAAAACTTCGTATTTGTTGTCAGGAGAAAATTAGAAAATATAGACATTTAAAACTTATTAAATGAGCTATTACAAATAAATTCATTTAAGTGGTTTTTTAAAGATGAGAATACTTTGTTCATTTAGAATGTTTTCACTTACATTTTAATTATCAATTTTTATATAAAATAGAAGTATTCATAAAATGGTGACCAAATATTTACCTACTTTCTTAAGATTGGGGGATTTATTGTATATAAACAAATAATTAATTCTTGAAATGGTTTTGTGACTCTCTCTCTGTACCCCACCACCACTATGAAATCTATCCATTCAAATTGGGATTTCTGTTGAACTAACATGAGAAGGTGGTTATGAAATCTGCAGCATGAAGTCTTCTGGTTTAGAATGGAGCATCTTTTCCACCATCCTACATTTTCCTGTGATGGCTGCAATAGACACACATGCATTAAGACCAGAAGATAACTCTGCACAGAAACTGCTGTGAGTGAAAACAAAGCTGTAAGGAGGCTTTTTCTTTCTTTCTTTCTTTCTTTTTTCTTCATTCTCCTAGAGAACTGGAATGCCATTATTCCTTTGTATAAATATTTCTGACAGAGGCCAGACAGCTTTGTCAATTATATGAAATGTCAGTAGTCTTCCCTGTCAGAAAGCTCATTTTCCCACCCCTATATGCTCACAAACTTTCCTGGATGCATTTAAATCCAATGCTTTTATGTTCCTGAGTGATGACTTGAAACAACTCCAAAATTGGGAAATGGGTTGAGAAAGGAATGACTCAATTAAAAGAATCAGGGAAATGAGGCATATTCATTAGAAATCTCTTATAGATAAAATACAGGAAGTGAAAGATCACTTCAATAAGCAGAGATTCTGAAAAAAAAAAAAAACAGAAATCCTGGAAATGAAAGACTAAATAAACCAAATTAAAAATTTGATGGACAGCATCACCAATGGATTAGACCACTTTGAAGACAGCTTTTCAGGCCTCAAAATAATGTATATAATCTTTAAAATAAAGTTGAACATAAAGAAAAGATGCTAAGAGACCAGGAACAGAATATTCAAGAAATCTGGATAACCAGAAAAATGAAAAGTTGTGCTCCATTTGTATACAATGAAATGAAAAGCATTCTGCTGTTATGTATAACTAATTAGAACAAATTTTTAAAAAAGAAAACTGGGATAATATTAAGAGGCCAAATTTAAGAATCACTCATAGATGAAGGCTCTAAATAAAAGCTAAAGGGAGTACAATCTTTTCAATAAAATAATATTACAAAAATTTCCAAACCTTAATAATGAGATGGAAATTCAAGTACAAGAAGCACATAGGATTCCAAATACACAAAATCACAATAGAGCCACTCAAAGACACATTATAATGAAAATACCTAACATATAGAATAATGATAGAATTTTAAAAGCCACAAAAATGGCTGATCATATTTTGAGTAAATCAATCTAGATTTCAGCTGACTTCTCAGCCTAGACCATAAAAGCCAGGAGGGCCTGACATAATATACACCAAGCTCTGAAAGAAAGTAGATACAAATCAAGAATACTACACCCAGCAAAATTAAATTTGAGAAATGAAGATGAAAGAAAAACTTTCCATAATAAACAGAAGCTAAAAGAATTCATAACTAGAAAGACTGCACTACAAAATATACTCAATAAAATATTTCATGAGGAAATAAAAACTAAAATGAAAACCAGCGTAAGGAAAAATTACACTAAAAGAAGTCAATTAAAGGACAATCAAGTCCTATTTGAACATTAGAAATAGATCAAAATGGCAGGAAGTAAAAATAATCTCTCAATAGTAACATTGAATATAAATGATCTAAACTCTTCAATCACAAGACATAGGTTGGGCTGACAAAATGGCACATACCTGTAATCCCAGAAACTCCGGAGGCTGATGTGGGAGGATCACAAATTCAAAGCCAGTCTCAACAACTTAGCAAGGCCCTAAAAAACTTAGTGAGACTCCATCTCAAAACTTTAAAAAATTTAAAAGGGATGGGGATATGGCTCAGTGGTTAAGCTCCCCTGAGTTCAATCCCCAATACCCTTCACCCTCAAAACAAGACATAGGTTGGCAGATTGGATTAAAAATGAGCCCCAACTATATGCTATCTGTAAGAGTCACCTCACAGGGAAAGATATCCACAGACCAAGGACAGAAGGATGGGAAAAATCATACCATTCACATAAGGACTCAAACAAGCAAGGATAGCTATTCCTTTATCAGATAAAGTGGACTTCAAGCCAAATTAATCAGAAGAGACAAAGAAGATCACTTCATACTGCTTAAAGGAATTATACATCAACAAGATATAATGATTATAAATATCTATGCCCCAAACAATGGAGCATCTACATACATCAAACAAATCCTTCTCAATATTAAGAATCAAATAGACCACAATGTAATAATACTGGGTGACTTTAGCACACCTCTCTCACCACTGGTTATAAACATTCAGACATTAAGTAAAGATTCTACAGAACTAAAATATACAATTAATAATATGGATCTAACAGACATCAATAGAATATTTCATCCAGCAATGACTAAATTTACTTTCTTCAGCATCAGCACATGGAACATTTTCTAAAATAAACCATATTTTAGGTCATAAAGCAAATCTTAGCAAATACAAGAAAAACAGATAATACCTTGTATTCTATCAAATCATAATGGCATGAAATTAGAAATGAACAATAAGATAAAAACAGAAATCAATGTAACACCTGGAGATTTAAATAATATACTTTTGAATGGCAAATGAACAATGGAGGAAATCAGGGGAGAAATTTAAAAAATTCTTAGAAGTAAATGAGAATAGTGATAAAACATATCAAAATCTCTTGGACAGTATGAAGGCAGTTCTAAGAGGAAAGTTCATTTGCATTGAGCTCATTCATTAAAAGAATAGAAAGATACCAAATAAATAATCTAACATTACTTCTCAATGCTCTAGAAAAAGAACAAACCAACACCAAAATCAGTAGAAGACAGGAAAATAATTAAAATCAGAGCCAAAACTGCTAAAATTGAGAATTAAAAAAATATACAAAAGCTCAATGAACAAAGTATTGGTTTTCTTGACAGGATAAACAAGACTGATAAGCTCTTAGCCAAACTAACTAAAAAAAAGATGAAAACTCAAATTAACAAAATTTGAGATGAAAAAGGAAATATCACCATGGAAACTACTGAAATACAGATGATAATCAGAACTATTTTGAAAATTTATACTCCAATAGCTAGAAAAGCTTGAAGATATCAAAAAATTCCTGGAGACATATGACCTACCCAAACTGAACCAGGAGGATATAGGAAACCTAAACAGATCAACATTAAGTAATGAAATTGAAGCAGCTATCAAAAGCTTCCAAAAGAGAAAAGCCTAGGACTGGATGCATTCTCAGTCAAGTTCTACCAGACCTTGAAAGAAAAACTACTACCAATCTTCCTCAAATTATTCCATGAAATAGAAAAGGAGGGAACACTGACAAACTCACTCTATGAAGCTAGTATCACCCTGATACCAAAGCCAAACAAAGATATATCAAGGAAAGAAAACTTCAGATCAGTATCCCTAATGAACATAGATGCAAAAATTCTTAATAAAATATTGGCAAACTATATATAAAAACACATTAAAAAGATAGTGCACCATGATCAAGTGGTTTCATCCTATGGATACAAGGTTGGTACAACATTCAGAAATCAACAAATGTAATTCACCACTTAAATAGACTTACGAACAAGAATCACATGATTATCTCAATATATGCAGAAAAAAATCATTTGACAAATTACAGCACCCATTCATGTTTAAAATACGAGAAAAACTAGGGATAGAAGGAATTTACCTCAACAGTGTAAATGCTATATATGACCAACCCAAGGTTAACATTATACTGAACGGAGAAAAACTGAAAGCATTTCCTCTAAAAATAGGAACAAGACAAAGATGCCCACTTTCTTATTCAATATATATATTGTCCTTGAAACTCTAGCCAGAGCAATCAGGCAAGAGAAGGAAATTAGTGGGATACAAATATGAAAAGAAGGGCTCAAATTATCTGTTTGCTGACAACATGATCCTATATTTATAAGACAAAAAAATTCCACCTGAAGACTTTTAGAACTCATAAGTTAATTCAGCAAAGTAGCAGGATACAAGATCAACACTCATAAACCAATCATGTGCATATATTCTAATGATGAACTTGCTGAAAAAGAAATTAGGAAAATATCCCATTCACAATAGCCATGAAAAAATGAAATACTTGGGAATCAATCTAAAAAAGAGGTGAAGGACCTCAAGAACAAAAAAATGTAGAACCCTAAAGAAATTGAAACCTTAGAAGATGGAAAGACCTCCTATGTTCTTAGATAGAATTAATATTGTCAGAATGGCCATACTACCAAAAGCCCTATTCAGATTCAATGCAATTCCCATCAAAATCCAATGACAATCTTCACAGAACTAGAAAATGCAGTTATGAAATTCATTTTGAAGAATAAGAGCCCAGAGGCCATAGCAATCTTTAGTGAGAAAAAGCAAAGCAGGAGGCATCAAAATATGGGACCTCAAATTATACTAAAGAGTTATCATAACAAAAACAGCATGATACTGGCACCAAACAGACATGATGACCAATGGACTAGAAGACAGAGACAAACCCACATAAATATTATTATCTAACACTAGACAAAGTGGCAAAAATATTTGGAGAAAAGACAGCCTTTTTAATAAATGGTACGGGGAAAATTAGAAATCCATATGTAGAAGAATAAAATTTAACCCATTTCTTACCCTGCACAAAAGTCAAAGTGGATCAAAGACCTAGATATTAGACCTAGGTATTAGAAACCTTGCAACTGCTAGCAGAAAATGTAGGCCCAACACTCCAACATATTGGCATAGGAACTAACTTCCTTAGCAAGATTCCTAAAGTGCAAGAAATAAAATCAAAAATCAGTGAGTGAAATGCCATCGAATTAAAAGGCATCTGCATGGCAAAGAAAAAAATTAAGATTATGAAGAAAATATACAAAGTGAGAAAATCTTTGCCACCTGCTCCTCAGGGCATTAATATCCAGGATATACAAAGAACACAAAAAAACTTAATACCAAAATAATAATAATAATAACCCAATCAATAAATCAGCAAAAGAACTAAACTGACTTCTCAAAAGAAGAAATACAAATGGTCAACAAATATATGAAAAAATGTTTATTGCTAACAATTAGAGAAATGCAAATTAAAACTACATGAGATTTCAACTCACTGTAGTCAGAATGGCAATTAAGAATACAAATAACAATAAATTTGGCAGGAATGTGGGGGAAAGATACACTCAGATTGCTGGTGGGACATCAAACTGATGCAACCACATGGAAAGCAGTACAGAGATTCCTCAGAAAACAAGGAATGGAACCACTATATGACCCAGCTATCCCACCCCCAAGGATATATCAGAAAAATAATTTAACATCAGCATACTACAGTGATGCAGTCACATCAACATTTATAGCAGCAAAATTCACAATAGCAAAGCTATGGAACCAACCTAGGTGCCCTTCAAAAGATGAATGGATAAAGAAAATGTGCTACATGTGTGCAATGGAATATTACTCAGCCACAAAGAAGAATAAAATTATAGCATTCGCCAGTAAATGGATGGAATTGGAGAATATCATGCTAAGTTAAATGAGCCAGTCTCAACAATCAAAGGCTGAATGTTCTCTGATGTGCAGATGCTAATCTAAAAATGGGGGTGAGGGGTAAGAAAGAGAGAAAAGGGAAAGAAAGAGGGAAGAGGGAATTTCATCAAAATTGAGGAAAGATCAGCTGTGTAGACAAAGGGGATTGAGCAGGAAGAAGGAGGAACAGGAAAAGGGAAGAAGAGTGGAATGAATCTGACCAAATTTTTGCTTGTGCATGCATGGATGTGGCAAGGTGGGGGGAGTGTTGGGATGTCCCAGTGTCAGGTGTGTCCACAGGACACTAATAAAAAAAAAAACTGTGAATGGATTAAAGAAGGACCAGTGGAGAGTGGAGGGAGAAGGGGAGGAGTGTAGGGGGAAGTGCTAGGTACTGAATCGGAGCAGGTTGGGTTCCCTGCTTTTGTGATTATGTTAAGATGCATCCCGATGTTGTATTATAACTACAGAGAATAAAAGTAAAAACAAAGAGGGAAGAAATCTCTTACAAAAATTATTTTACTTTATGATACCAGGCATAAAACCCCATATCCAGCTCAACATCCTTTATTTCCTCCACTTCCGACCTTAAATTCCTCAGGAATGGACTTTACCCTCCCATGCTGGGGTAAGTCAAAAGGCTTCCCCATCTAAAAGTGCTCTATGTAGACCAGGAAGAAAAACATGAATCATTTTAGATTAATCGCAATTAGGAGGAAATAAGGAAGTGCAATAATCCATATGTTGCCTCTGCATCACATCCACCCCAAGGGGAGCTGCTTGCCCATAAACCTCCCGCCTTACCTGGTGACTCTGCATCCTTTTGTGGCAGCCATCTTGGGCAGGTCCTCCTGCCAACTTGCTGTTCCTATCCCCTCAAACAGGCCCAGCCTCCACCAACTGCTGCCTTTGTGCTGTGCCCCCTGCCTGCCCAACAGTACTGCAAAGCTCTATGTCCCTTGCCCTTCCTACTAACCCTCCTCTCCAAGTGAAAAGAACAACTGCAGTTGACACTTGAACACCCATTCACAAAGTGCTGCCACTTCTCTGGTGAGATGAAACAACCAGGTGGTGAGTAGAACGAGCATCATCACTCTCATCTTTCAGGAAGGAAGTAAGCCAGAGAAAGCCACACGGCCATGGGTGCACACTGGAGCGCTGGTATGCCAGGCGGTAAAGCCAGAGCTTCCTTCTATCCTCCAACACTGCTCCATTTATCAATCCTTTGTTTCCTTTCCTTTCCTCAGGGACATAACTGGCAGAGCTTAGCTATTACTTGAACAAAGATTAAATCTCAACTCTGTGATATACTGTATATGAACTTGGTTAATATATATATTACTTCTTAAAATCACAAATTGCTCATTTATAAAATGGAAATAATATTACTACTAACTACCAAGAAAGGAGAAAAATGTAAAACTGGCTTGTCAAATTAAAAACTAATTCAAATACTTCAGCAATTATGTTAAATATAAATTAAATGCTTCAATTTAAAAACTAAGATGGTTAGTCTGGTTGAAAATAAAAAACTAAATGTATGTTATTTATAAGAGACATATCTTAAATATAAGGACCTAGAATGGTAAAAGTGAAAGGATAAAAATGGCAAACCATGCACATATTAACCAGAAGATAACTAATAGAACAAATCTCAAGACTTTCAGGCAAGCATTACTTGATATAATGATATTCAAAATGATAAGGAATAAATTCATCTAAAAGGTAAAGTAGTGCAAATCTATATGCAACCAGTAATATAGCTTCAAAATATATAAGGCAATACTGACAAAAAGAAAAAGGGAAGTAGACAAATATACTCACTTAATTCTCTTTTAGGAGTTGGGGATGTAGCTCAGTAGTAGAGCACTTGCCAAGAATGCACAAAGCACTAGGTTCAATCCCTAGCAACATATATACACTCACACACACACACACACACACACACAATCTCTTAATAGCTGATATATCAACTAGATGAATAATTCTTAAGAATATAGATTAGTATAACATAGTTAACTAACTCGATCTAATTTACATATATAGAAAACTAGAGTCAACAATGACAAGTTTATATTCTTTTCAAATACACAGGAATGCTTATAAAAATTGATTATATGTGAAATCATAAAACGAGCATGAATAAATTCCAAAACATTAAAATCACTAAAATTATGTTCTTTGACCTTTAAAGAATTACATTAGTAATTACATTACATCTAGAAATGATAACTAGAAAATCTAACTCTTTGCAAATTGTGTTAGTCAGCTTTCTCACTATAATGAAGTACTTAAGATAATTAACTTATGCGGAAAAAAAGATTTATTTTGGCTCACAGTTTTAGAGGTTCAAGTCCATGACCTATTGGCCATGTTGTTTTGGGCGTGTGGCAAGGCCCATCATGGCAGGAGTGTATGGCAAAACAAAACCACTCACCACGCAACCAGGAAGTAAGAGAAGTTGTCTGGGATCCCACAATTCCCGTCAAGATCATAACCTCAACGAACTATGCACCTCCTACTAGGCTTCACCTCTTAAAGATCCCGCCACTTCCCAATAGCATCACCCTGAGGACCAAGCTTTTAACACATGGACCTTTGAAGGACATTTCATATCCAAACTATAGCATAATTAAACAATATACACTAAATAACCCATGAGTCAAAGAATTCACAACAGAAATTAGAAAATATTTTTAATTGAATTAGACACAGAAGAGATTAAATTCTATGGTAGGTAACTAAAGCAGTGCTTACAGAGAAACTTACAATCGTAATTGCAATATTTAGAAAAAAAAATCACTGAAAAATCACTAAATGAAGACTCCATCTCAAGAAGCTAGAAAGAGATTAGCAAATAAAATCCAAATAAAATAGGAGAAAGTGAATAACAACAGTACCCACCACTAAGGTTATAAATATTAAATGTGTTGTTAATGTTATATTTGATAATCATGATAATTTATATTAAGTGTCAGTTTAATGCCTATATATAGCATAGGCATTATATGTTTTAAGTATTATTATTATTAGCCTGGGACCAAAATCTCTCCTTTCTTTCAGTATGGTTTACTAGGACTGCCACAACAAAGAACCATAAACTGTGTAACTTAAAAGCCAAATGTTTATTGCCTCATAGTTCTGGGTGCTAGAGAGCTGAGATCATGGTGTTGGAGTTGGTCCTGAGTCTGTGAGATAAAAGATCTGTTCGAAGCCTCTCTCAGTAGCTTGTAAATGATCATCTTTCATCTATAATTCTTTACATCCAAACGCCCCTTCTATATAAGGCCATCAGTCATATTGGACTCAGGCCCACCCTAATTACCTTATTTTACCTCAATTACCTCTATTAAAACCCTATATCCAAATAAGGTCACATTCTGAAGTACTGGAGGTTAAGAATTAAAACATATGGCTCAGGAGGCTGAGACAGGAGGGTTGTGAGTTCAAAGCCAGCCTCAGCAAAAGCAAGGAACTAAGTAACTCAAGGAGACCCTGTCTAAATAAAATACAAAATGGGTCTGGGGATGTGGCTCAGTGGTTGAGTGCTCGAGTTCAATCCCCAGTACCCTTCCCCCAAAAAAAGAATTAACACATAGATTTCAACACAACACTTCCAATTTTCTTTAACTGAGACAATTTACATACAGTAGATTGCACAGATCTTAAATGTACAGTTCAGTGAATTTTGAGAAACATAAATCCATGAAATTCATATCCCAACAAACTAGAGAACATTTTCATCACCCCAGAAGTTTTTCTTACATCTTTATGAAAATAATTCTTGCTTCCAATTTGTAAGACAGCTTCTCATGGTAAAGGAATGTGAATAATCAGTGTCCTACAATTGATCAGCCTTGGGCATTTAGCAACCTCTCGGACACTCAGGTTCCACGTGTTGAGTGGGTGCTCTTGTATTGTTCCAGCTCTAGAACTCTCAACCCAAAACCCAAGTCTCAACTAAAGAAGCCCAGAGAAGAAACAGAGACATTATTTCCCTTTTCATGCTTTCTTCTGGAACACTTCCACCTACACAGTTATGATATCCATTAGTGATTTTCTAGATGACAATTTTAGGTCAGGTGGGAAGCTGGCTGGTGGTTTAAAATTCTGTTGGGTCGTATCACAAGCAGACAGTCTACCAAGCACAGTATATGTCACTGACCTGCTCCACCCAAGGACACCTCTGCATTTCTAAGCCTCCCCTGGGCTCTTCTTTCCTATGTCTCCTCCCTCTTATAATGATGAGGCCCGATGAACCCTCTCTATCCCAAACTCTTCCCCAAAGATTTGTCCCCATAGAAAGCCAAAAAGAATAAGAAAGTCTGAAATGGAATTTCTGGTCTCAAAACCTAAATTAATTTAGCTTCTCAAAAAGTTGTCACAAATTAAAGTTACAAGAAACAAAATTCATCAGATGCTAGCCCGTAAACATTACTTTAAAAAATAAAAAAGAACTTTTCAGTGTCCTAAAAATCAAAACAGGTCTTGCCTTAAAAGACCCTGGTATACAAAAGTCCAAACTAAAACAGTAATTAGAGATTAATTCTTCCTTTTTAAAAAGAATTCTCCAAAGCTTTGACTTGGTAGTGAGGTCCCTGATGTACTCAAAATAGTTTCAGATTTTCCCATTTTACACATCGTTTTTGAGAAGCATACCTGGTACTATATAAAATGAAATACCCTCTACCATTTTCCTCTCTTAAACTTCTAGAGGAAAGGGCTCCTAGGTGTGTTTTTACATACAAATCAGTGAGATTGAGAACAGGCATCTTACCTCCATGCTGGAGCACAGAGCCAGCTCCCAAAGGCGTGAAAGGAAACAAAGGAAGCTACTTCTCTACAGTGTTGTAATGTAAACTGGACATGGATTAGCCATACTTGAAAATCAGAAAGCCCATCTTCAAAGAAATAGAAAGCAACATGTGAATTAAAAAACAGAAAACTGAGGGGGAAAAAAAAAGACCAAGAAAATTCATAAAAGACTATTCTCATTATCTAAGTAACAACTATCATGATTGTAATGTGGTTTATATGGACCAAAAATAATTATTTTTACACTTTTATTAGGGGTATTTAAAACATTTTGGTGCCTAGATAATCATCAATAATTGAAAACAAAATACAAAGTCAATTGTAATCAAAATGAAAACCCAGTGTCACAACTGAAATAAGCTATCCTCTTTTTGATCATATTAGCACAAATAGATTTATTCTGATCTTAAGTTCACTTTTGCACAGGCTCAGAAGAAACATGTGACATCACCTCCAGCAGGGGATCCAGAGAGAGCAGCTATAGTGAGACCCTGGTGGTATACACTGCCTTATAAAGAACATTAGAGGAAGAACAAAAATTACATCATGTACAGCAGAAATTACCTTACACAGGCGAGGCTCTGAAAAACAATCCAGAATATATTCAGAAAATGTTGCATGACACAAGTAGTAATCTATTTATAACACTCATGGTGGCGATCAGAGAGCAAGAGGGAATATTATGATCCCACAGTGGAAGATCTTTTTACACCATTAGCTTCTGTTTTTTAACACAAGCTCTGTTTGTTTAGGTTTTTTTTTTTTTTTTAGTAGCAAGTGATTATATTCAAGCCTGATGCTGGAATCATTTTAAGGTAGCTTCTAATGTCAAAGAAATCAACACCATTATGGTTCAGTAGGAAAATAATATGTATGGTTTATTCATCTCGGAAATTCTGTCTACAAAAGCCTGAACGATATTTATGCAGCACATCTTTCGTGTACTAAACTGAGAAACAACCAACAAATTGATAAATGCATGACTTGGTTAAAAAATATTAAGGGAGGTTGTTCACAGAGAAGAGTAACACAGACATTTTTATGAACAAATGGAGAGAGATTGAAATAATAAATATAAAAACAGGTACCTCAATGCACTGTTTTTAAACCTTGCATTCCATTTTTAAAAATGACTTTTCTTCTGATGTACTACTCTATGCATTTTTAACACACATACAAATTTGCAAAACAACCACAAAAATCAGAATACAGAACAATTCCATCACTGGATAAAAGACTCTGTCATGCTCCCATTTTGTAGTTAAATCCTGCCCCCAACTCCACCCACTGGCCACCACTAATGTATTCTCCCTGCAGATTTTATGGGGTTTTTCCTGTTCCTATTTGATTGTATTTTATTTATCTCCTTCACCCCAAGACCACTCACTGTTACATGTTTAAGGCATCTTCAATATGTGTATCTCCTTGAAAGCTACACAATATTGTGCATATGTGAATTTTCACTAGTTTTTTTCTCATTTTAAAGAGAATAATTTATTGGTTTTTAGTATATTCACAAAATTGTGCAACCATATCCATTACCTTACACTAGAACATTTATATTGCCCCAGAAAACAATCCTATACCCATTAGCAGTCACTCCCATTCTTCTTCCTGTAGCCCCTGGTATACACAATTACTTTCTGGGTTTTTTGTTTTGCTTTCTTTACAGAACTAGGAATGGAACCCAGGGCCTCATGAACTCTATGCAAGTGCTCTACCACTGAGCTACCTCCCCAGCCCTTGCACTAATCTACTTTCTGTCTCTATGGTTTGGTCTGGTTCTGAACATTTCATGTAAGTGAAATAACAATGTATGTCTGACCTCTTATTCTCAACACATTTTCTGCATTCAACCATATCATAGCATGTACCCATAGTGCTTCCCTTATTATAGAATATTATTTAATATTCCATTATATGGCTATGCCATAGTTTTTATCCATTCATCTCTAGATGGACATTGAATTGTTTCCCCTTTTTTGCTACTATAAATAACACTGCATCTAATACTGTAAATTATGAGCATTCATGTAAAAGCTTTTGTGTGGATATGTGTTTCTGCTTCTTTTATGTAAATATCTGGGAATGAAATGGCTGGGTTATCTAGCTTCATGTATGACTGCACATATGGTGTGATTCTACATCATGTACAACCAGAGAAATGAAAAGTTGTGCTACATCTGTGTACAATGAATCAAAACATATTCTGCTATCATGTATTCCTAAGTAGAATAAATAAATTTTAAAAAAATAAAAATAAAGAAATGGCTGGGTTATATGGTGACTAACTTTTTGAGGAGCTACCAAACTGTTTTCCAAAGTGGTTGCACCATTTTGCATTTTTCCCAACATTGTATGAGTGTTCCAATTCCTCACATCATCTCCAACACTTGTTCATTGTCCATCTCTTTTTTCTTTTTTTTTTTTTTTTACCAGGGATTGAACTCAGGGGCACTGGGCCACTGAGCCACATCCCCAGCCCTATTTTGTGTTTTATGTAGAGACAGGGTCTCACTGAGTTACTTATCGCCTCGCCATTGCTCGAGCTGGCTTTGAACTTGCGATTCTCCCGTCTCAGCCTCCCAAAGTGCTGGGATTACAGACATGTGCCATCTCTTTTATTACAGCCACCCTGAAGGGGATAGAGTGGTATGTCACTATAGTTTGGCATTTCTCTAGTAAGTAATGGCACTGAACATCTTTTCGTGTGATTATTGGCCACTCATATTTCTTTCTTCATCAAAAAAGTGCATATCTTTTGACCCTTTTTTAATGGGCTTGTGTTTTATTGTTTATATTAAGTCTTAAAATTATGTGGTTAAGTCTTTCAAGATTGTTCTGGTCATTTTATGTATTTTGCATTTCTATGCATATTTTAAAGTCAATTTGTCAATTTCTACCCAAAAAAAGGTCTTCTGAGGTTTTGGTAGGAATTTCATCAACTCTCTACACTAATTTTAAAATAACATCTTAACATGAGTTTTCCAACTCATGAACACATTTCTCCATTTATTTCGCTAATTTCTCTCAGCAATGTTTTGTAGTTTCAACATACAGATGCTATAAATATTTTATTAAAAATTTCTCATTATCTTTGTGGCTTTATAGTACCACTGTGACATTTTTTAAATTGCCTAATTGTAAGATAATCTGTATTGACCTTATTGTAAAATAATCTGTTTTGTCTAATTGTAAGATAATCTGGCAACAATGCTAAATTGACTTACTAACTGTAGTAGGTTTTATTTATTCATAGACTGCTTGGGATTTTCTAGAGATAAAATCATGTCATCTGGGGGCTGGGGTTGTAGCTCAGTTGGTAGAGCATTTGCCTAGCACGTGTGAGGCACTGGGTTCAGTCCTCAGCACCACATAAAAATAAATAAATAAAAAGGTATAGTGTGTGTCTACAACTAAAAAAAATTTTTTTTAAAAATCATGTCATCTGTGAATAAAAACCATTTTACTTTTTCTTGACAATCTGTGTTCATTTTTTGTGTATGCTTTATTATTCAAACTAGGCCCTCTAGTATAATGTTAAGTTGCAGTGATTAAATAGTTAAACTTGCTTTTTTGCCCAATGCTATAATTTTTGGCCATTTTCTTGGTCTGTTCAGACTACTCTAACAAAACACCATAAACTAGGTTACTTATAAACAACAGAAATTTATTTCTCACTGTTCTGGAGGATGGGAAATCTACTATCACGGTAGGTGAGGGTCCACTTTCTGGCTCATAGACAGCACTATCTTGCTGTGTCCTCACATGGTGGAAAAGGCAAACAAGCTCCCTTGATTGCCCCATCCCTTCCCTTTTTTTTTTTTTTGCAGTTACTGAAGATCAAATCTAGGACCTGACACATGCTAGGCAAGTGCTCTACTACTGAGCTATATCTCCAGATCCCCCAGTCCTCTTTCATAACAGCACTAATCTCATCCACGAAGAGTCTACCCCCATGACCTGATCACTTCTTAAAGAACCTGCCTCCTAATGCCCTCACCTTTAGAGTTAGGGTTTCAACCTATCAATTTGGAGGGAACAAAGCATTCTGATTCTAGCAACCTTTAAGGATGATTTTAGTTATGTGGTCTCTGTTGATGTACAAGCGCTTTCTCTGAAATCATGGGATAATTTAGCACGAATATTTGCACACATTTTGAAATGAGTTAGATTTGGGACTAACTCTCCACCTTGCCCAAGCCCAGTCACTCCTAACAAATCTGGCTCTGATAAGCAGAGGCACACCCATAAAGGGCAAGCAATCAGAAGCAGTTGCATCAGAGAGCTGGCCAATGTGAGAGATTTCAAAAGAACAAATGGAGAGAGGGCTAAACTAAAATCACTGCCAGGACCCATGTGAGCCCTCTTATATAAAAGCCACTTCAGCTCTTCTTTCTACAGTATAAGAATGTTTAGATACTACTCCTCCACCTCCGATGAGGGAGAGACAAATACTCTATACCAGAATGCCATAAACTAGGTAAAACCTTTTCTCACCACACCACACAAGACTGGCACCAGGCTGTCTCACAGGATTGCTGCAATGACCCAACACTGATCCTGCAGACTGATTGTCCAGAAAGGGGAGAAACAACTGATTTCATCTCTGATTTTTGAGCTGAAAGAAGTTTCTTTTACCACTACCATATAATATGAATGTATATTCTCAGAAAGTTTTTATATATAGCATGTGTGTGAAGTCTATTCAGAAGAAACCCCCACCCCAAACTAGATGTTATATTTCCACTGTGTTTCCCAGGGATGCATTTGGAAAATAGCACTTTATATAATTTTATTCATTTTTATTTTAGAGGGAAGAAAAAGGCCCCAGGAACCTTCTACCCAACCCAGTCATTTTCAGATGAGGCATCATGGCTCTGGGAGTTTACGTTGGACTGTTTGAGTTTTAACAGCCAGTTGGTGACAAACTCTGGAATGGAAATGAGAATTCTAAGACTCCTATGACTTACTTCCACCAACCAGCATGAGCACTAAATCTCTCACACCATAATTAACTTGCCTATTATGGGTTTTCATTAACCAAGCTGGGATTTCTCAGTTCAAATATGCCAACATCAAATCTAATGACTCAGAATTATTGTTAAATTACATTTTCGTGTGCATCCCTCTTCCCTTAAATGGATAAAAGCTGAGAAAGCTGCTGCAACAAATTTTGTGGAGAAAAATTATAAGTTATTTCAATAGAACCACAGATGCTTTTTGCAAGTTTTTGTGACATTTTGAACATATATGGGAATACACAGAACATAATCCAATTTTCTTCTCAGGGTACACAAGCATTTATTTATTCAGGCTAGAGAAGAAACATTTTACAGTTTAATCCTCAAAATTCAATTTTTAACAATAGGTTATAATGTGTAGTCTTTATGCATAATTCAGTATGTAAGAAAAATATAAGAGAAAACCATACCCTTTTGTCAGTTGAGACAGACATTGTTTAAGAATCTAAATAAATAAAGCAAGGAGACTCCCACAAAGGAATAGGAATTAAGGGTCCTGCCCAGCAGTTCTGAGTCACACTGTGGTTAACAGGGACTTTACTGCCACCAAGTGGTTTGCTAAATCCATTTAACTCTATAGTTCTCCTCCACCTAGAGTTTTTTAAATACTCTTTCAAAGCCTCTTATTAGGATAAGTCAGCCAGCCACTGACAGTGGTTCCCAAGCATGATTACACAAGAAGATAATTTAGGGATCCCCTTTAAAATATTGATGCCTAGCTTCCACCCTAGGCACTCAACTAGTTAGCATGTGGTGTGACTTGACCCTTAGGGTTTTTAAAAGCTCTTCAGGTGATTCCTAATGTGTAAGGAAGTTTAGGAACCTCCATCACTAGTCTAGCAGATCATCACCAGAGGGTTCTTTAACAAACCAAGAAACACAGGATGGCAAACAGTCACATGATTGTCAAACCTGGAGCCATTTTTACTCTCAAGTGCTTATCCCATGTGACCAGGAACTCCTCTATTCTAGTCAGCTTTTTTGCTACTGTGACTAAAGAATCTGATCAGAACAAATGTAAAGGAGGAAAAGTTTGGAGGCTCATGGTTTCAGAGGTCTCAACCGATAGACTGCAGGCTCCATTCCTCAGAGCTCAAGGTAAGGCAGAACATCATGGCAGAAGAGTGTGGAGGAGGGAAGCAGCTCATATGATAATCAGAAAGCAGAGAGACTCCAGGTGCCAGATACAAAATATTTACCCAAAGGCCCACCTCCTCCAGCCACACCCTACCTGCCTTCAATTATCACTCAATTAATCCCACCAAGTGATTAAAATACTGTTTCGGTTAAGGCTTTCATAACCCAACCACTTCTCTGAACCTTCTTGCATTGTCTTACACATGAGCTTTTGAAGGACACCTCACATCCAAACCATAACACCCTCATAGTTCCATCAAGATGTTCATTCAAGGTGTTCTTCCCTGTGATTTGTGGGCTAAAGTAGACCTACTAAGTGAACAGGATGAACATCAAGGTGATACCCACTGATGCTTTTCAGTCATTTTATTTTAGCTATTCGTTCAACAAATATTGTCTGATTAATTTAAGCTGTGTTCATTAATATGGAAAAACAACTTGTGGACTTATTAATCAATACCACATGATTGGTCAATTAAGAGAAAATTTTTATTTTATTAAATTTGCCCCTCCTGACAATTCAGCAACATCTGTCAACTTAGCCAACATAGTTAATGGTATAATCCCATTTAGATGGGATTTAGAGCCATACTGGCTTTTGATTTCCCCCAAATTACTTTTTACACAGTCAGAACTAATTTATGAGGGCGTTTGGTAATGCCTGACACCCTCCACCTCGGGTGATCTGTATTGTCAGAATAGACAGGCTATTTACATTAAGAAATTGCAAAATGCCTGCCTGAAATTTCCTGCAGGTCTTCTACCTTTTATTACTCAAGTAACTTAAGAATCTCCTCTTCCATAAAGCTTACTTAGTTTCCCTAAAATGGAGAGTTCAAGTAGCTCCATGGTTATTACTTACCAAAATAGTCACCGTTAGAAATCACCAACAGAATATTCAGTAACGCCCACTTCTTTGGCCCTCATGTCAGCTGAGTGAATGCTGACCACATTTGCCACTTAGGGCTCCTCACCTCCATGTTTGCCTGAGAATGAGGCTCCTGGGGTAATGACTTTGTTACTGGCGTTACTTTGCAATTAGTGTAGTAGTAGTATTATGTGTGACTATTATAAAATCTGTCACATAAATAAATCTGTAATATCAGATATGAGGGGAAATTATTCTGATGTCTAAATTTTTGTAGACGTTTTAACTGCAGAAGTGTGAGAGCATTCTTGCGTGCATGGCTACTTTCTGTTTACCAGAACCAGCTGTACCCTGATTTCTGAGAGAAGCCACAGGTGCTGACCGTTCCTTGAACTCCGGTGTTCTTGTGGTCTGAGCTTGTTTTGCAGTCTAAGCAATTTCCACACCTGGGTCTGCAGTTCCACGCCTCCCACGCCTCCCACGCCCCCCACGCCTCCCACGCCCCTCGGAGGGTAGAAAAGATATATAAGCCCAGAGTGCTAACAAGCTAGAAGATACGAGCCTCAAGCTTTTTTTTCTTCAAAATCATTGTTGTGTATGTGTTTCTTTCATCCGCAGCTCCCTCGCTGACTCGGTTTCACTTTGGTCCAGCGCAGGCGCTATGTATCTGGAGATTTCACCAAGTATCAGAAGGAGGGAAGGGAAGGAAGGGAGGGAAGGGAGGGAAGGTTGGGAAGGAAAGCCGGCGGACACCTCGGGAAGTAGGGAGTGAATTGTTAATAGTGCAGAAAACTGTCAATAGTGCAGAAGATGGGCACTACCCTCAGTAGGGAATTGTTGGAAAATCAGATCGAAACTGTTGAAGAAAAAGGGTACGGGGCTAAAAAAGAGTACTATAAGGGCTTTCTTAAAGATTATAGAGCAGTCTAGTCCCTGGTTCCCTCATTTAGGAGGTCTCAATGTTCCAGGTTGGGAACAGGTCTGTGCGGACTTACAGAAAAGGCTACACACAGAGGGGCCACAGTCTTTTCCCATTACCACCTTCTCTGTATGGAGGCTAACTAAGGACTCTTAAGTAAAAAGTTTTGATTCAAGAACAAGTCAGTGAGTTATCTAAGACCTTTGAATCCACCCAAGAAGCGATTTCTACCCAGTCCCTTAAAGAAGTTGAAACGGATAGCGAGGAAGGGAAAGAGGATGAGGAAGATGAGGAATTGCAATTGGAAAAGGATATCCAGAGATTGCAAGAGAGATTATAGGAGTGGGAATTAAAAGAACAGTGTAAGCAGGAACCAAAGTATTATTCAGTGGGAAGACCACCTCCCTTTAATCCAGGACGTGAGTCTAGGAGGCCTACCGGTCCTATGG
>CM053403.1:72061581-72092409 GCA_028644305.1 Xerus rutilus | reverse complement strand
TCCATCAACATCCCCCTGGAACACACCTGTTTTTGTCATTAAAAAGAAGTCTGGAAAATGGAGAGTCTTACAAGATCTGAGGGCTGTCAGTTGAAGTCACATCCTGTTTTTCCAAAAATAGTACCAGTGTACTCCTCAGGCAAAAGTATCACCCAACAATTTCATCCAGGGTCTGCCCAGAAAATAGAACTTCAAACATCGACCCTGACACTTCAGATGTCTACCTGTGAGCCTATTAACATTTATAGTGACAGTGTGTACACTTCCAAAATCATTCCTTCCCTGGAGACAGGGCTACTGGCGGCTAACATCCAAGCTATAGACCCGATGATGGGTAAGCCATGTTCTTTGGTCTCTGCAACCTAGGACAGACTCTAGGTAAAAAAAAAAAAAAGGGGGAATTGTGAGAGCATTCTTGTGTGCATGGCTACTTTGTTTACCAGAACCAGCTGTACCCTGATTTCTGAGAAGCCACAGGTGCTGACCATTCCTTGAACTCCCGTGTGTTCTCGTGGTCTGAGCTTGTTTTGCAGTCTGAGCAACTTCCACACCTGGGTCTGCAGTTCCACGCCTCCCACGCCTCTCACGCCCCTCGGGGGGGTAGAAAAGATGTATAAGCCCAGAGTGCTAATGAGCTAGAAGCTACGAGCCATGAGCTTTTTTTCTTCAAAATCATTGTTTTTCATCCGCGGCTCCCTCGCCAACTCGGTTTCACTTTGGTCCGTAGCAGGCACTGGCACAGAAGGATCTTATGTATTTGGGTTTCAAAACACATTATGTTCTTACTTTTAGAAATAGAAGGGAAGTAGTTTTCAATAGTGACTTTTAAAATTAGATGAAATGATAACAAACAGTACCTTGTATGTGCCTAGCATATATGTAATCACTTAAAATCACTTTATTCTCACATTATCTCAATTACATAGGCTCTATTGTTCCCATTTCAGAGATGAGGAAACAAGAGGAACAAGAATGTAAAATTCACCTAAGGACCCAGAGCTAGTAAGAGGTACAGGTGGGATTTGAACATAGCCTACTGATCATAAAACCACACTTTGGCCACTTAATGGGAATGGAGTAAATTACTTGGCAAAGCCTTTTAAGTAGTGAGCAATAAATGAAGGCTGTTTGCTTTCGTTGTTTTGGAGTTTTATTGTTTGACCTCAAGTAAGGCTTGGGATGATGTCCCCATGTCACGAGCGGCATGCGTAATTACTCGGAGGTGGATTGTCTTTAAATGCAAGTGTATGTTCAATCACAACAACCACCCAATATAATCAATTAATGCAAAAAGTATTGGGTGTGCTGGAGCACCCCAACTAGCATTTGCACACTAATCAAGCACTATAGGTAAGTTACACTATCCTAGGCAGCTAAGTACTGCTTGCAATTCACACAATCCTAGGGCAACCACCAGCCCCAAAGTACCTCCATTGCCAGGTGACTTCTCTTAGCCAAAGAGTAGACGTTGTCCTTGTCTGGTGGTTCTCTTCAGCCGATGGCTGGACGTCAAGGAATGGTGGAGCTGACCCAGGGACAGACAGCAAGGTGGCTGGTCTCACTGATGTCCTTGGAGCAAGCCCAAAACTGTAGCAGGGCAAGCAGTTTAAAAGCAGTTCCAAGTTGGTTGTGTGGACCGAGTTGGCCGTGTGGGCTGGTGATTGGTTACACCCAGTAAAAGCCAATATCCATTAGTTATGTCCAGTGAGATAGTATAACTGCCACTGGGCCCTCCTTCTGTGTGTATGCATGGGTTGAGCCCCCCTATCAATCATAACCAGTAGGCCTGCTGTTAACTGCCCCTCGTTGCTCCTTTGTCGATTACATGGGCTGGGCCCCTTGCAGCCCTCGATTGCATGGGCTGGACTCCCTTTTTGGCCCCCATCATTGCAAGCAGGCATGACTAAGCAAGTCACTGGCTGCTGTTCCTCATGGTCAGCAACCCAGTGAGTCCCTGGCATGTCCCAGCATGCCCATGGCATATGCTCCTTACACCCCATCTTTAGGATTCTCACATCATAGCCCAATTGTGCCAGGGAAGTGAATCAGGTTGCCATGAAACCAGACATACTCAGAGATTAGATAGGTCTGAGGCTTTATTGAAAAATGTCCAGTGTGATAGGCTGATCAATAGCACCTCTACCCCTCTACCCTTCATGGTCTTGCCAAGCAGCACCTCTCCCTCATGGCATTTTGTCCAGTGGTGGCTGGTTGGACAAGTGACACGTATCCTTTCCACAGTGCCCTAAGTTCTGTACCCATCCTCACTAACAGGGATTTTATATGTTAGGCTGCAGAAGCAAAAGTATCATGAGAATTGGCTTGCTTAGTTTGCTTATGATCAGCATCCCACTAGAGCAACTGTCCTGGTGTATATGCAAAAGAGTAACTTTCTACAGACAACACTAACTTGCCCTAGTTCCCAGGGTGCGTAAGAGAAAGCCAGAGTCCTTCAAGATAATACATACCTGGACATTCTGGCCCAGGCTTGCTCTCATTATTCCCTCAACTTAAGTTTCTGGAAACAAAGAGGGCATTCAGGGACATGGTGTTTTACTGTCCCCCTCTTTTAAAGGACTGACACAAGGATTACTTCTGTAGCATTTGTAGCATTCTATAGCATTCTATATGCCTATAGAACTGTAGAAACATGAAATGAGGAACTATTATGCCCCAATTCTGTTGGAAAAGGGAAACATTTAGGAGACTTATAAAGTGCTAAAAGGACAGAAGTATGACTTTGTTTTATGCACTTAACAAGCATGTGTTGATCTGCTAGTGAATGCAGATCTGTCCCTATAATCAAGGTGAGGATCTGAGTAACGGGACGTGCACTCTCCTCAGTGAAGCTTATAACTCAGCACTGATCACAGCCAAGTGCATGAAAACATAAGAGTGCGACTGGAGAGGGGGAGGGCTGAGCAGGACTGGTGGAAGGTGAGACTGGCTTGAGTCACAATTGCAATTTAGAATCCTTCTTATGTCCTTAGGAAGTTTTGTGCAGTGCTGAACAGCATAAAATTGGAGCCAGACACACCCAGGGTCCAACCACTGCCCTATCACTAAGTAGCTGGACAACTGCGGGCAGACTCTATGGCATTCTGAAGCACTATTTTGTTGTTGTTAAGAAGGAAAATGCCTATGTCTTAGTCTGCGAGGGCTACCACAACAAAATACCACAGGCTGAGAGGCTTAAACAACAGTCGGCAACTACTTCACAGCTCTGGAGGCTGAAGCCCAAGGCGGAGGTACCTTCTGAGTGGGTTTCTTCTAAGGACTCTCCTCAGCTCACATAGTGCTGCCTCCCACTGGTACTCACGTGATCTCTCTGGGTGCCAGCACCTCTGACTTGTTAAAATTTCCTCTTCCAAAGCACACCAGTCAGGTTGGCTGAGGACCCACCCTTAATGGCCTTGTTTCAACAATCTTTTTGAAGACCCTGTTCCCAACTACAGTCACTTTCTGAGGCACTGGGTGTTAGGGCTTCAACATATGAATCTGAGGGTATGGGGACACAATGCAACCCATAAAAGCTTATTCCTTGATATTAAATAAGAATTCAAAGAGAATGCATATAAATCATTTAGCAAGGTACCAGGCAGAGAACTGGCCTCAATAAATGAGGAAATTTTTCTGATAGAAATTTCTATATCTTTGTTGTAGTGGTATTTACATGGATCAAAATTCATTGAATGATACACTTCAAATGTGTATGAGTGTATGTACATTATCAATAAAACTGATTTTAACATATTGTCTTATCAACTTCTCAACCTCTAAGACTTCCTTTAAAAATTTTTTAAACCACTAGGCACAGTGGCACACACCTTAGGAAGATTGCAAATTCTAGGCCAGCCTGGGCAACTTAGTGATACCCCCTCTCAAAATAAAATAAGGGCTGGAGTTATAGCTCAGTAATAAAGCATCCCTGGGTTCAATCAATACCAATAAAAGTAAAAAAGGTTTTAAACTATGTTTAAAGATACAACAAACAAAATGTCCCTGATGCCTCTGAGATAAGCCACATATGGTCAGCCAGACCCTGACCCACCCTGGCAGATGGCCTCACTGGTAGAGGAAAGCCAAAGGAGCCAGGAGGCTTCACACACATCCCCAAGAATGATCTGAGGTATCTCAGCTGACTCTTAAGAGTAGATATGAACAAGGTCAGTTTTGACCAACTTGGTCTTGAACACCTGGTAGAGTATGGCCTAAGCACAGTCCTACATGGACATTTAAAAGGAAAAACAATGAGTTTTTAAATGTAACTTAAGAGGTAACTTTGTGTCAGCCCTACCAAAAGTAAAGCTGGAGGCTATAAAGGAGGGATTCTTGCATGAGAGTGTCTAATAATGATCATAAAGGACTGTAGAGTCCCAAGTCCTGAGTTGATTTGAGCCTGATCTCATAGACCCACAATTCTTCCTAACCTCCTACATTGATAAGCTTAATCTGTTTTTCACTGATATGATTATGAACTACTGTCTTCATGGTTTTCAGAGGCTGGCTGAAATACTTATTTTGTGCTAACTGTTTGCAAAAAAGTAATGCTTTTCTGTTCTAGTTTATTGGTATCTTAGCATGATCCCTGCCCTATGTATGCCTTGTTCAGTCACCAGCCATCTGCAACTGTGGACCTCTTATTTTAGTCAGCTTTTTCACTGTTGTGACTAAAGGACCCAACCAAAGAACTATAGAGGAGAAATAGTTTATTTGAGGACTCATGGTTTTAGAGGTCTCGATCCATAGAAGGCCAGCTCCATTCTCAGGGCTTGAGGTGAGACTGAACATCATGGCAGAGAGGGTGGCAGAGGGAAGCAGCTTACATCATGGTGATCACAAAAACAGATTCCACTCACCAAATATATACACCAAAGCCATGCCCTAATTCCCACCTTCTCCAACCACACCCTACCACTTCATTTGCCACTCAGTTAATCTCTATCAGGGATTAAATCATTGGGTTGTAAGAGTCTTAACCCAATCAATCATTTCTCCTCTGAACTTTCTTGCACTGTCTCACAGGTAAGCTTTTAGGGGACACCTCACATCCAAACCGTAACACCTCTGGACTTCTCTGATGCTAAATGCCCTTAACTCTCCACGCTCCACCTAATAAAGAACAAGGACTTTGGGTTACTTTCCCCCAACTTTGCCCTCTTTCAGCAGGAAGCAGCTTGGACATGTTGTCACCAATTTTCTCACAGAAAAGAAATGTAGAACTTGACAATGGGGAAATGTAACAGTGGACCACTTTATGCTTTGAGTATAGCCCTTGCTGCTCTGCCACTAGGAATAAAAAAGATACAAACAGGTTGGCCTGAACCCTCAGTGACTATTTTACCCCCAAATAATTCAAAGAATAAGTAGCATTTTCCTAAAGCACAGGTATAAGATGCCTTATACTTGAAGCCTTGGCATCTTTTAATATTTCCATATAAAACTAAATTACCAAACAAGATGTCTTTTCTGGGAATGACATCCCTCAAGAGTTCTTTGGAGGTGTGGTTTTCCATAAGCAGAGTACCCAGTGAGTAACTCTGATAATAGAGGATTCCAGGTATTTAAAATACAGGATAGGGCTGGGGATGTGGCTCAGTAGTTGAGTGCCCCTAAGTTCAATCCCTGATACCAAAAAACAAAACAACAACAAAGTCACTATCTTAACTACCAGTTATCCTATGCAGCCTGGTATATAGTCTTACAAACCTCCATTTAAAACAAATACTGAACAATTTTCCTTAGCAGATGTGGAATAGCATCCAAGTTTATGATGGAGGTGCCATTTCCTGTGAGACATTGAGGGGAGCCATCCGTGAAATGCATGAAAAACTTTTTTGGAGATGGGCTGGCATTTCAAACCTCCTGTGGTATTCCACATCTAGGTCAGCCTAATGCAAGTGCCTGCCTCTTCCGCTTTGCTAAGGACGTTCTTATTGCATCACCAGGAATGGGCATTACCCCCTTAGACACTGAGTTAGCTTACTTGTCTCCACCTTCTTACCTTGGGAAAGAATGTTCAATGGACGGTCTTTGATGTCCCCCAATATAAATCACATGCAGGGTCCATTTTGCCAGAAGCCAGATGCCAGTTGCCAGAAGTCAGAACCATCTGGGCCTGTCCTAAAATAGTTTCCATTTTGAAATTTTTCAAAATAGTTTCAAAATAGTTTCCATTTTGAAACTATTTTGTGTTGTGGGTTTTCACCATTTTATTTCTTTTAGTCAATCTTTTACCAGTCAGAGAATCTTGTCTCCACCATCCACATGGGATGTGGATGACAAGACATAAGTTTTCCTAAATTCATGTCTTTCCTTGAAACATAGGAATAATTCCCAAGTTAATGGTAAAGAACTCTCATAGGTGGAGTTCTGCCAGCTATAAAACCAGTAGTAAAATGATAAATTTTTAAATCCTCCTTTAAAAAACATACCCCCATTAAAGTATAGCTTCAGGATATAATTTTGGATAAAAACACAAATCTACACATGGAAAAAAAACACACACACATAATGAGGAGTTTCTGATTTTTTTTAGTTGTAAATGGACACAATGCCTTTTACTTTCATTTTTATGTGGTGCTGAGGATTGAACCCAGTGCCTCACACATGCTAGGCAAGCACTCTACCACTGAGCCATAACCCCAGCCCCATATAATGGATTTTTATGGTGCTTTGAACACCAAAAGGTGTTCAGGGTTTGAAATGAATTAGATGTTTGACTACATGAATAAAGAAGAAAGCTGCATTTTTAAAAAGTGCAGAAAACCATTCTACAACATGGTGACTTTAGTTAATAATAATGCATTATATATTTAAAAACAAAGAGAAGTTATAGATTAAATTGTATTACAAACATGACTTTAAAAACGGGAATGGAATGAGTTACAATAAGCAGGGAGTAGTGGGAATGGCACCTCCCTTGGGAAATCACTAAGACCTGTACTTCACACGGTGCCTGGCACAGAACAGACAACAATAAATATTTGCTAAACTGTATCATTAAGTATAAGGTCACTGTGATAAAATATTTCCTAAGTTATATCACTAAGTGTAAAGCCATTGTGAGAAATATATTTTTTCAAAGTCCTTAATAGCACACTGCCTTCCAGATGAAATTGCTTTGTGCAAGCTGCTTCTTTCATCACTTTATAATGAAAACTCATGGAGTCAAAATAAGTTTTCCTTCCAGAGAACTTCAACTTGCAGAGACTGGAGCCATGGGGTCTTGTAGCAGGTGCTGTGTTCATCTGCCTTTGATATTTTATGGAACAGTTCTGATGAAACCCAGCATACCAATGACCTCTAGGGACCTTGTAAAAACCTTGTTTCAGGTATGGGCATAAGCTGAGACCCTGCCTTTGTAACAAGCTCCCTCAACAATGGTATTGAGTTGGTCATCAACTGGTCACACTCTGGACAGTGAGTCCTAGGAAAGTTGATTTCTTAAGAATGAGCAGGTGTGGGGGCAGGCACTGCACTTGGAGCCGGGGGACTGCTATGAGAGCACATGAGCCACTGCCCTGACCTGTGTCCCAAACTGTCACACAGGGAAAATGGGTATAATAACAATAATACATGTTAATACACAGTTCATAAGATCCTTGTGAGATTTAAATGAATTATTTAATAGAAAGTCAGCGGGATCCAAGATGGTGGCCTAGACAGATGCCGTGTTCCTAGTCTCTCCAGGATCGGATATTAAAGTAATGGAAATTCTGTTCCTTGTGAGTTATTAGAGGATCCTCAACAGCTGCCCCCACACAGGAATTCCAGTCACATGCCCATGCAGGTCACCAGGCCCCAGCATTTGCACAGGACTCCAGCCACTTGCCCACACAGGACCCCAGCTGATCAACCATGCAGGACCTGCTCCAGTGCCCACACACCACACAGGACCTTGGATCACCCACCCATGCAGGACCCCTAGCCATAGCTCCTACACAGGACCCCCAGCTCCCACACAGGACCCCTGGCTGCTGCACCTGTGTGGACCTCTATCTACCAACATGGAACTCCCCCATTGGCCTACATCTGGGGACACTGGACAGGACCTGGAATCAATTTTCTACTTCTGCACAGCACACCACAGTAGAACCTCCAAACGCATCACCCAACACCACAGCCCTATACCCTATCTCTGAAAGCAGATGCCTTCATTTTGGGACTCCTTCATCTTGGACCTGAGCAGAGAGATACCAGTAAACAACAGACAATCCCACCTACTGGATAAGATGAGAGGTATTGGAACCCTGTAGGGGATCTATAAGCCCATAGGGTAAAGACTGTGGACCCACTGTGCATGCACAGAGGAGGAGACCAACTGAGCGCCATGCTATGCCCCCCCATCTACCAACCAGTGGCTATCCCTGCCTACTTCTGTCTAGAGTCAATAGCCAGGACCAGGAAGATCATCCCCAAGATCCCTGCAGGCCTGGTTATACCAGAAGTGAGGTATTGGTAACTGGCAGGGACACTACAAGATTATAGGATAGAAACTGTAACACCTCAGATCAGCACTGCTAGAGACACATGAACAACATGAAAAAACAAGCAAAGAAAATGCCCCAAACAAACCAAGAAGCTACAATAGTAGAATCCACTGACAGCACAGTAGATGAAACGTCAGAAGAGTTCAAAATGTATGTAATTAACGATCTGTGAAACACAGAATAATACAAGAGCAATTACAGGCAATAATTGATCAATCCAACAGATTAGAGAGAGAGTACAGGCAATAATCACTTTAACAAAGAGATAAGAGAGCAAATACCAGAAGCAAAGGATTACTTCAAGATAAACATTAAAAAACAGGCAGAAATCCTTGAAATGAAGGAAACAATAAACCAAATAAAAAATAGAAAACATCACCAATAGACTAGATAATTTGGAAGATAGAAGCTCAGACAATAGACAAAATATATAATCTTGTAAATTTGACCACACAATGAAGATGGTAAAAAAGCATGAACAGAACATCCAAGAATTATGGGATAACATCAAAAGACCAAATCCAAGAATTATCAGGATAGAGGAAGGCACAGAGATACAAACCAAATGAATGCACAATCTCTTCAATGAAATATCAGAAAATTTCCCAAACACAAAGAACGAATTGAAAAATCAAATATGAGAGGCTTACAGGACACCAAATGTACAAAGCTACAACAGGTCTACACCAAGCACATTATAATGAAAATGCCTAACATACACAATAAGGATAGAATTTTTAAAAGCTGCCAGAGAAGGTACAAATTACATACAGGGGGAAACCAATTTGGATTTCAGCAGATTTATCAACCCAGATCCTCAAAGCCAAGAGATCCTGGAACAACATATACCAGGCTCTGAAAGAAAATGGCTGCCAACCAAGAATCTTATATGCTGCAAAAATTAAGCCTCTGATTTGATCACAAAGTTAAAAACTTCCCATGATCAACAAAAGTTAAAAGAATTTACAATGAGAAAGCCTGCACTAGAGAAGATTCTCAGCAAAATATTTCATGAGGAAGAAATGAAAATCAACAATGACAATTTGCAAAAGGGGGGGACTAAAGAAAAAGCCAAAGGAGAAACCAAATCAAGTTAAAAACCAAAAATAAACCAAAATGAGTGGGAACACAAACCATATTTCACTAATAACCCTGAATGTTAATGGCCTAAACTGATTGATCAAAAGACATACACTGGCAGATTGGATTTTTTTAAAAAGACCCAACAATGTTGTCTTCAAGAGATTCATATAATAGAAAAAGACATCCACATACTGAAGGTGAAAGGATGGGAAAAAACATACCACTCAAATCAACCATGTAAACAAGCAGGGGCTCCATCCTCATATCAGATAAAGTAGACTTCAAACCAAAGATAGTCAGAAGGCATAAAGGACATTTCATAAACCTTAAGGGAACCATACATCAAGAAGACATAACAATCATATCTATGTCCCAAACAATGGAGCATTTATGTATATCAAACAAATTCTTCTCAATTTTGGGAATCAAATAGACCACAACATAATAATACTGGGTGACTTTAACACACTTCTCTTACCACTGGACAGATCTTCTAAACAAAAACTAAAACCATAGAATTCAATAATACAATCAACTTAGAGTTAACAAATATACAGAACATTTCATCCATCAACAAGTGAATATACTTTTTTCTCAGCAGTACATGGATCCTTCTCTAAAATAAACCATATGTTATGCCACAAAGCAAGTCTTAGCAAATACAAAAACTATCCTGCACTCATTCAGACCATAATGGAATAAAATTAGAAATCAATGATAAAATGAAAAATAGAAGCTACTCCATCACCTGGAGACTAAATAATACACTATTGAATGATGCATCAGAAGACATCAAGGAGGAGATAAAAATTCTTAGAGGTAAATGAGAACCCTGATACAACATATCAAAATCTCTGGAACACTATGAAGGTTGTGTTAAGAGGAAAGTTCACTACATTGAGCTTCTTCATTAAAAGAAGAAAATGTCAGGTCATTTGTTTGACTTTATCTCAAAGCCCTAGAAAAGGAACAAATCAACCCAAAAAGAAGACAAGAAATAATTAAAACCAGGGCTGAAATCAATGAAATTGAAACAAAAGAAAAGGAAACAATTCAAAATATTGACAAAACAAAAAGCTGGTTCTTTGGGAAAAAAAATTGCTAAACCCTTGGCTACCCTAATGAAAAAGAGAAAACTCAAATTACTAAAATTCAAGATGAAAAGGGAAATATGACAGCCACTACTGAAATACAGAAAATAATTAGAAACTACTTTGAAAATCTATACTCCAGTAAAATAGAAAATCTATACTCCAGTAAAATAGAAAATCTATACTCCAGTAAAATTAGAAAATCCCAAAGACGCCAACAAACTTCTAGAGGCATATGATCTGCCCAAACTGAATCAGGAGGACATACACAACTTAAACAGATCAATTTCAAGCAAGGAAACAGAAGCCATCAAAAGCTTACAAACCAAAAAGAGCCCAGGACCACACGGATTCTCAGCTGAGTTCTAAAACACCTTCAAAGAAGAATTAATACCAATACTCCTCAAATCATTCCATGAAATAGAAAAGGAGGGAACCCTTCCAAACTAATTCTATGAGGCTAGAATCACCCCGATTCCAAAACCAGACAAAGACACATCAAAGAAAGAAAACTTCAGACCAATATCCCTGATGAACATTGATGCAAAAAATTCTCAAAAATTCTCAATAAAATTCTCATGGCAAATCATATACAAAAACACACTAAAAAGATAGTGCACCACAATCACATTGGTTTCATCCCAGGTATACAAGGTTGGTTCAACATACAGAAATCAATAAATGTAATTCACATCAATAGATTTAAAGTCAAGAATCATATGATTATAGATGCTGAGAAAGCATTTGACAAAATACAACATCTCTTCAGGTTCAAAACACTAAAAAACTAGGGATAGTATGAACATACCTCAACATTGTAAAGGCTATCTGTGCAAAACTGAAAGCCAACGTTATCCTCAATGGGGAAAAATTCAAAGAATTCCCCCTAAAAATAGAAACAAGACAGGGATGTCATCTTTTACCACTTCTATTCAACACTGTCCTTGAAACTCTAGCCAGAGCAATTAGATGAAAGAAATTAAAGGGATACAAATAGGAAAAGAAGAACTTAAACTATCATTATTTGCTGATAACATGATTCTTAGAAGATCCAAAAAATTCCACCAGAAAACTTCTAGAACTCATAAATCAGCAAAGTAGCAGGATATAAAATCAATACCCATAAATCAAATGCATTTCTATACATCAGTAATGAATTCTCTGAAAGAGAAATTTAGGGAAACTACCCCATTCACAGTAGCCCCGCCAAAAATGAAATACTTGGGAATCAAAGAGGTGAAAGATCTCTACAATGAAAACTACAGGACACTGAAGAAAGAAATTGAAGACCTTAGAAGATGGAAAGATCTCCCACGCTCTTGGATAGGCAGAATCAATAACATCAAAATGAACAAACTACCCAAAGCACTATACAGATTCAATGCAATTCCAATTAAAATCCCAACATCATTCTTTATAGAAATAGAAAAATCAATCATGAAATTCATTTGGAAAAATAAGAAACCCAGAATAACCAAAACAACTCTCAGCAAGAAGAGCAAAGCAGGAGACATCACAGTACCAGGCTTTAAGTTATATTACAAAGCTATAATAACAAAAATAGCATGGTATTAGCACCAAAATAGATAGTAGATCAATGGTATATCTTAGAGATAAACCCACATAAATAGTTATCTCATACTAGACAAAGGTGTCAAAAACATACACTGGAGAAAAGATAGCCTCTTCAACAAATGGTGCTGGGAAAACTGGAAATCCATATGCAGCAAAATGAAATTAAACCCCTATCTCTCACCATGCACAAAACTTGTCTCAAAGTGGATCAAAGACCTAGGAATTAGACCAGAGACCCTGTGTCTAATTGAGGAGAAAGTAGGCCCAAATCTTCATCACGTCAGATTAGGCCCTGACTTCCTTAACTAGACTCCAAGCAAGAATCAATAAATGGGATAGATTTAAACTAAAAAGCTTTTTCTCAGCAAAAGAAACTATCAATGAGGTGAACAGAGCCTACATTCTGGGAGCAAATTTTTGCCACACGCACATCAGATAGAACACTGATTTCCAGGAAATATAAAGAACTCAAACTTAACACCAAAAAACAACCCAATCTATAAATGGGCTAAGGAGCTGAATAGAAACCTCAGAAGAAGATATACAATCAATAAACAAATACATGAAGAAATGTTCAACATCTCTACCATTAGAGAAATGCAAATCAAAACTACTCTCAGATTTCATCTCACCCCAGTCAGAAAATACCAGCAGCAATAAGTGCTGGTGAGGATGTGGTGAAAAAGGCACACTCAAACATTGTTGATGGGACTGCAAACTGGTGCAACCAATCTGGAAAGCAGTATGGAGATTCCTTAAAAAACTTGGAATGGAACCACCACTTGATCCAGCTATTCCACTCCTTGGCCTATACCCTAAAGATTTAAAAACAGCATACTACAGTGACGCAGCCACTTCAATGTTTATAGCAGCTCAATTCACAATAGCTAAACTGTGGAAGCAACCCAGATGCCCTTCAATAGATGAATGGATAAAGAAACTGGTACATATACACAATGGAATATTATTCAGCAATAAAAGAATAAAATTATGGCATTTGCAGGTAAATGGATGGAATTGGAGAATATTATGATAAGTGAAGTAAGCTAATCCCAAAAAACCAAATGCCGAATTTTCTCTGATTAGGGGATGCTGATACATAGGGGGTGGGAATGGGGAACATAGGAGAACTGGAGGAACTCTAGATGGGGCAGGGGAGAGGTGGGGGGAGGGAAAGGGGAATGGGTGTATTAAAGATGGTTGAATGAGATGAGATGGTCATCACTACCCTAGGTGCATGTATGAAGACACAAATGGTGTGACTCTATCTGGTTTGCAACCAGAGAAATGGAAAAATTGAGCTCTATATATGTACTATGACTTGAAATGCATTTAAATAAACTAATAAAAAAAATTTGGGTGGGATACCCATTGCATCCATACCACTTGGTTAAAATTATTTTGAAGTAATTTTTTATATAGATGAAATATATACATGTGTGTATACATATGTATATGTGTATACACACATATAAAACCAGGGATTGAACTACTCAGGGGCACTCAACCACTGAGCCATATCCCCAGCCCTATTTTGTATTTTGTTTAGAGACAGGTCTCACTGAGTTGCTTAGTGCCTCGCTTTTGCAGAGGCTGGCTTTGAACTCATAATCTTCCTGCCTCAGCCTCCCAAGCCTGAGATTAGAGAAGTGTGCCACCATGCCTGGCTTTTTTATATTAAATGTCATTGTTTTGTTATTTTCTTAACTTCCTTTTTGTGCCATTCATTGGTGGTATATAAAATACAACTGATTATTGTATATTGATTTTAAATTTTGCAATCTTGATGAATTCATTTATTTCTAATTGTGTGTATATATCCCTCAGTATTTTTTATATACAAGAACATATGTATATATTCACATGCAAATAGAGATAGATTTTCTTGTTCCATATCATTCCGAATGATATGGAACTTTTTTGTGTTATCTAGTTGCCCTCTATACATCCTATACTACATGCTGAATAGAAGTCATGAGAGAAGACATCTTTGTGATTTTGCTGATTTGAAAGATTTTTCAGTATTCTACCATGGAATATGATGCTACATTTTGAATTTTACAGATAACCTCTAGGAATCAGTAAATCCCTTTCGATTACTAGTTTATTTTGCTTTTTTGTTACCATAAGATGTTGAATTGTATCACCTGAGTTTTCTCTCCAATTGATATAATGTAATTTCTTCATTTTTCTATAACATTACATGTTGTATATCTCATTGACTTTTATGTGTTAAATTTTGTAATTTTGGGATGACATGTACCCAGGGTCCAAATCATCCTCCAAAGCATTGTAAAACTGGCTCCTGTGTTCTGAAAGATGCTCTGCTGAAGGTCAAGTGACGGTCTTGTGAACAACTTGAGTACTGCTGAACAAAATGCCCAGGCAGCATAGCATGTATGCAGGTAGGGAAACCAGAGAATTACCTGCAGATCCACTTAAGTCTTAATATCCTCTCTATGGACAACTCAGAGGCAGAAAATCTGTTAGCACCTTGACAAAGTTTAGTTTGACTTTGTGTGAAAATCCATGATAAATCTTTGCTAAAACAAATGAGATTTTAAAATTGCCTCAAAGTATTCAAGCAAAATGTTAATAAAAATATTCCCCCCTTCATAATCTGTGAGTCTCAGAAGAAAAATGAAGAAGCTGTCATCTTACTGAAATATTCCATTAAATATAAACCAGGGTTTACACATGTGTCTTCAAGTTCAGCTAAGCAAATAACTATTCCCATTCAATTTCACACAATTTTTAAACTTTAACTGTCAATGTTATAAATGAATATTGCATAGATTTCCGCACTTTCACCTTATGGACTTTATTTGTAGCTCATATTGGGTATGGTATTAGTCTACTTGGGCTGCCTCAACCAACTACCAGACTGGATTACTTAAACAACAAACATATTCTCTCATAATTCTGGAGACCAGAAACCCAAAGATAAGATGCTTGCAGGTTTGGTTTCTGGTGAGGCTTCTCTTCCTGCCTGGTAGAGGGCTGCATTCTGTCTGCGTCCTCATGAGCCCTCTCCTCTGTTTAAAAGTAGAGAAAGATCTCTTTTTTTAATATTTTTTTTAGCTGGGGATGGACACAATATCTTTATTTTTATGTGGTGCTGAGGATCGAACCCAATGCCTCATGCATATAAGGCAAGCGCTCTACCATTGAGTCACAACTCCAGCCTTCTTCCTCTTCTTATGACTTCTGAAATGTACAACTAGGGTCTCACCCTTTATTACCTTACTAGATGACCTCAGTTACTACCTTAATGCCTACATCTCCAGTCATTTTGGGGTTAGGGCTTCAACATATGAATTCATAGGGGGACACAATTCAGTCCATAACTGACATCTTTATATTCATGTTTTTGTTTTTGACAAAAATCTAAGCCTACATTTCTCATAAACACATACTCTTCAAGTGGAAGCGATGTAGGCCAGGACAATCCACTATCAGCCATTAAAACATTATTTCACCTGGCAGCAAAATCCATCAGATACAAATTATTTTCAGAGTTTTATTGCCTTTTACCCATTGATCTTTGCTGGGGGATGTGTGAACAATGATATTTGAACTCGGCATAAGCTCAGTTATCAGCAAGTGGACAGAACCTGCATCTTAATACCTCTCCTGTGCTCCTGAAAGACAATATTTCTGGTGGCAAGAAATTATCTTGAATCCTTTCCTTCTTTTTAACTTATTTTCAAATGATTTAATTTAATATTCCTTTTCAGTTTCCTGTTTCCAAGCCCTCCTGATATTGACATTTTTTAAGTCAGTAGTCTTCTCCAAGTTGATATTTAGTTTTTTTGATAACTTTAACAAACAACAGCTTCTTTATAATGATTGTGCCAGATAGAATGTTCTTAAAATCAAATTCATTACCTTTTGCCAGATTCCCTATAGCTTTTTCTAATAGTTTCTATCTAATGAATCAATTGGCTTGTATCTCATGAATAATTCTATACCTCAGGTCAGTTACCTAGAGGTACAATTTGCATTTAATTAATCATGGAGAATTCACCAGGAAGCAAATAGATATTTCGGTGCACTTTTCCATGGTTATAATGATTGAATTTAATGTGTTTAAGTAAACTAATTTTTATCATGCTCTATGCTATCATGGGTCCTCATTCACCTACTTGTCTGTGTTAGACACAGGTTTTCTGAAGTCCATCGGGTTCTATTCATCCATAGTCCTTAGCTCACCCAGCCCTCAGTGCTTCCTTTGCATAAAAGGACTCTCCCTTTGGTCACGCACAATCTAATTTGGCAATAAAATATATCAGGAAAATTATTTGCAGAGTGTTATTGCCTTTTACTCATTAGTCTTTGTTGGGGTACGTGTGAACAATGATGTTTGAACTCAGCATCAGCTTGAGGCCATGTATAGGTCTCCTACACATGCTCACCAGGGAACTTATCCCAGAACTCAGCTGCCCCATTCTCACATGAGTCCAGTTTAAAAAATAATAACAAAGAAGCAATATGCAGAATGTTGTCCACCCTTCCTGTTCTAAACGTTACTCCTTTTTCCAAGACTGATCATTAGCAAGTTGGATACATTCATTGAACTGCTTCGACTGAACTCTGCCTTGTATTGAGTTTGGGGTTTTAAAGCTTGTCTCCTAGTTAAGACTCTTGAGTCTCCTTAAGAAAAGTGGTATGTTCTCAACTGCCGGGACTTAACTCGGAACATTGCACAAACCACGTGCTCTACACAGTAGCTCTTAACTTCACTTACTTTAGGTTTCAGTTACACAGTGGGGTGTTATAAAGAACATTTGACTGTGAACAGAGACCTGAGTTCTAGAAACTCAACACTCTCTGCCCCATCCTGCCCTAGCAATCAGCAGCACATGCCTGGCCAAGGACTTGACCTGGTTCCAAATATGAAAAATATACTAAATAATATTTACTGTCTTTTCCGTTTAGTAACTTTTAGTGTCCCCAACATTAACCACCTGTCAGTACTTTCAATGGGTAATTTAAATCTGTTCAAATCATTTTCTCTACAAATAATACACTAATATTACTTTTGAAAAAACACTTTACCTCCTTAATACTTTGAAGTTTTATTTGTATTTTTAAGAGGACAAAAATGAATCTTAGCCTTGAAATGATCTGCCATCCAAGATTAACAAGCTCCAAGTTCACAAAGAGTTATTGTTTGAAAATGAGCTGTTTAATGACCCTGAATTTATTTAAATATATCTCTACTGTGTTTCTACATTTATTCTTACTCTTAACAATTTTTTTATTAGAGATAGAAGTTAAAAATGGTCCAAAATGAATAAAAATACTCATTTTCCCCCTCATTTATATTTAAAAATGGCAGGTGCCATATTTTTTAAATCAATAATCAGATTTCACCTAAATAAACCACCAGGGTAAATTGAGACATTTTGCATTTCATAGTTGGCTGAACAATTATTGAGAAAAACAGCATATTATTAAGATTAGATCTTTTTCTAAATCCAAAGGTCACACTCCTTTGCCAGTTTTTCATAAATGCCATGAGATCTGTGAATATAGTTAAAGATTGAAAAGTTCTCACTTCACCTTCAGGCTATTTGTTTTAGAACCAGTGATACAAAGCAGCCCTCCTCCCTTTCTAGCTTTCCTTATTTTCTCTTCCTGTGCTGATTTCCACTGCATGCTTTAGTTACACATGCCAGGCACAGAGAAGCTATTAAAGAAAATTTGATCTGACTCACTCTTCAGCAGCAGGGAGATTCAGTTCAGAGTGATGCCATGTTCAGCAACCTATTTCAGGGTACCAACAACACATGGAAGCCTTGTTTTCAGACAGTGGCCCATCTGGTGGCCCTTGTCCCTCTTTGACCTGAGAGTGTTACACACATAGTGCGGTTATCATGCACTTGTTATACACTCTCCTTTTTTAGCTAAACACCCCTATCTTTTCTCCTATTCCTCATTTGCCCTGGTTTCCTTCCATCTCTTTCTGGTTTCCTTGCTTGTATTATTTCTGGATTATATATTCTTCCTTTTAAATATGATACCCAGAGTTAAATAGGGTTTCCTGCGCTCTTATTCAATATGTTCAGTGAGGTGAGAATATCTACTTCCCTTCCTCTGGACCCTATATCTATCATATGACCCCAAAATTACTTTTGTATGCTTCTCCCTATCACTAAGTGGCTTATATTGGAGGAAAATATGAGATGCAGCCAAATGAAACCTCTGATTTTTTTGTTCACATGAACTTTTGTTAAACCGTGTCATTCAGCCTATAGTTATACAGCTAATTTCTTAAACCTGAACTGAAGAATTCATATTGATCTGCACTTCATCTTCTTGACATCAGTCTGAATTTTTAGGCTTTGGGAGATTTCTCTTTATTACATTCATTCAGGTTATTTATTTTAGGGCCAGTGATACAGAACAGCCTCCCTCCTTTCCAACTTTTCTTATTTCCTGCTCATGTGCTGATTTCTACAAGATGCTTTAGAAACACATGCCAGGCACAGAGAAGCCATTAGTGGAAAATTGATTTGACTCATTCTTCAGCAGCAAGGAGATTCATTATAAACAATCCTTTTTAACTATTTTAATTAGACAAATTTGACAAGAACACCTTCTGAGTATTTGACTAAAATGCTGAAGAGATTAACACCTGACAGATCAGTACCCTTGTATATCTGTAGAACCTTCTTTCCAAGTTGATCTCTCTTAAGATTCTTGTTAGTTTTTCAACCAACTATGGATTAACACAATCATTATCGTCCAACTCACATTTCTCAATCTTGTCTACAAGTTTGTCAAAGGTTATTTTGTCAAACACGGCACTGAAACTATTCCCCTGGTCAAAGCTAATCAATTCTCCCAAAATGAGTCCAAACTGCACTGTGCTCCTTGCTCCTACTGACCATCATTCCTTGCCTTCAGTGGCATGATCCCTTCTAGTAGTTTTCCTGGAACTGACAGTCTGTTACATCTAGAATCTATCTTTCCAAGTATTTAAAAGTTAGAAAAAATAGTAACCAAGCTAGGTGTGTTGGCTCACGCCTGTAATTGCAGCAGCTCAGTAGGCAGGAGGATCACAAGTTCAAAGCCAGCCTCAGCCATTAGTGAGGACCTAAGCAAGCTAGCAAGACTATCTCAAAACAAAATATAAAAAGAGCTGGGGATGTGGCTCGGTGATTAAGTGCCCCTGGGTTCAATCCCCAGTACCAAAATAAATATATATGCTATTAACTATGACTCTTGAAGGATTATGCTATACCAATATATTGCCTAATATTTCAAGTATTGTATCCTATTTGAATCTCACTAGGATGCTATTGTGGTTTAGATATGAGATGTGCCCCAAAATCTCATAGGAGACAATGTAAGAATGTTTAGAAATAATTAGATTGAGAAGTATGTCCTAATTTCAGATTCATCCACTGATATGGATTAACTGGGTAATAACTATGGTCAGGTAGATTGTGACTAGAGGAAGGAGTCACTGAGAGCATAACTTTGGGGTTTATATTTTGTCCCTGGTGAGCAGAGATCTCTTTCTGCTTCCTTATTGCCATGTTCTGCTTTCCTCCACTGTATCCATCAGCCATGATGCTCTGCCTCACCTTGGGCCCAGAGCTATGCAGTCAGCTGACCATGGACCTCTGAAACCATGAACCAAAATAAACTTTTCCTCCTTTATGTTCCTCTTGTCAGGTCTTTTGGTCACAGCAACACAAAGCCAACTAAAACAGATGCTTAGAGAGTTCATGCAAATAAAGATTAAAAATACACGAAGTAAAGAATCCCCAAACATGGACATGATAGTTAATATGAACTTGGAGTGGGTTTTGAGGAAGGAACCAGGAAGACCACGGAGTACAAAGTATGCCCGTGGGCCCTAAAAGAGCAGTCTGACAAGGGTAAAGAACGTGGTTTGAGGATATTTGTAATGAGGGTAAAAAGTCGAAGCAGGTTAAAAGGACAGAGCAGTAAAACCAACACTGGAGTCCAAATCTGAGATTGGTAGATAAAAGCGAGCACAGATAGGTTTGTGAGGAGAGGAAATATTCAGGGTATTTGTAAGTGGAGAGTAAGTACATTTTAACTGAAGTTGCTAAGAGCTCAAATATGAGCAGAGAACATAGTAATGGATTGAATCTGTTGTAGAAGATTTCATTGCACTTGGGGATAGTTTGAGTATAAGAGGCAAAAATAAAGAAATTATGAACTCCAGAGCAGAGCACCTAGACATCTGAGAAGACACAGCCACTCATGCAGGTGGGGAAGCCATGGAGAGGCAAAGTTGTAGAAAATAAGGAAATAAGATCAGCTTTCAGAATCAATCTTTCATTCCAATTACACAAATGGTGTAAAAAATATGATTAAGCTTGGAAAAATACAAAACAAAAACTTGTGTGATCGTAGGTCTGAACCAGTTATTGTCATTTTGGTGTATTTCCTGCAGAAATTTGTAGGTGGTTCAGCTCACATGCCCCTATGTTATGTTATATGTAATATTGTACATATTTTCCACATAGCAACATGGAACTGAACTATTTTGGTATTTAGCAAATCAATGTATCATGAGTCACCTGACTCCCTTGCTATTGGTCATTTAGCTTCCCTTCAGTTATGGGAGGGAGACAATATTTATGCTTTTGGTTTTTCCAAAATATATTTTGAATTATTTTCTTATGATGGATTCCTAAAATTAGAATGCCTGATTCAACAAGTAGGAATATATTTCATGACTCTTAAGACATATTATTGCTTCAAAAAGATATCAATTTCTACTCTCACTCTCAGTGGTCAACATTTAAGTCTGAACATTCATAGGACCTTTGTATTACAATGACATCCAGGTGGTTTAGAGTTGAGGGAAAATGGAACTAGCAATATACACCTAGGACTTCTCGTATGTAGATAATAAACACAACAAACAAGCAAATTCTATAAGGGAGTGAATAGAAACAGAGAATCATGTCAAAAGCTGGACCTTAAAGGAATATTTGCAACCTTCCCATTTAGCAAATGAACACAGAATTTAGTAATTGTGGAAGGTCTTGTAAATGATAGGTAAGGAAACTGGGTGAGAAGTTGAAAGAGGAAGGGGAAGGAGGTAATGAAAGAGAACAAAGGCAGTACAGCGCTACAGAAGAGAAAACTGAAACCCTTGTCCAACAGAGGGTGCCAGCACCACTGATGTCAAGCAGCAAAAAGATTTTTTAAACTGAGAGTGGAAGATGGACTCTTCGATTTGGAAGAGGTACCCATGGGAGGGATGGGCTGGCTACGAAATAAAAGCTATGAAAGTAATATATTAAAAATAAAGACAAAAGGCAAGAAATATATTTAAAGCAGAGACTTGACCGGTTGAGCTGACCTGGCTTCTAACAAAGCAGCAGCCCACGCTGGCTTTATTTATTGCAGTACAGATCAAAGCGTATTGGTGGGTGTAAGGTTTCAGTGTGGGAGGAGTCTTGTTTCCTGCTTGCTTCTCAGCCATGCAAGGGTCTTGCAGTAAACAGGTTAATTGGCTATTGGAGGGTTACTCCCATCTCTGGAGCTGTGTTTGAACTTGGAGCTGTGAGCTAGGTCAGGGTGCCAGACTGATTTGGGCATTCTCCAACTGTGGGGTTCCACCTAGGAGTTCCCCAAAGAGCAGCTTCCCTGCCTAATGGCTTGAACATCGCTCAGTTCACACACGGCTCATAGACAGCTCCCAGCAGACGGTGGTTTTGGCTTGCTGATTTTCCTCTGATCCTCCTTTAGCTCTGAGAACTGGTCATTACCCAGCTTCACAGATGGACTTGTAAATATTTACAAGCCCATACATATTATAAGCTGCCTAGTTCTGCCCCCAGGTTATAGTCTCAAGCAATAAAATAAATAAATCAACTTTTCATGACTCTGTATGCCTATAAGTTATTGCTACCTCAGGTTTGTGAACTATTAGAAAAACTAGACCAATTAACTTAATAGCACCTCTAATTAAATATTTACTGGTGCATTTTGGGACATCCTCACCCAGCACACAAATAAAAAGAATATTGGACCAATAAAATATCAAGTTTGCAGTAGAGACCTAGATTAGAGAATCCAATGTCAATTTCTCCCCTTCTACAGGTAGAGCCCTTCAGATATTTCAATTCATGCCACTATATGCATGGACAAGTCAAAGTACCTTACCTTAAGGATTTCAGGAATAGAAAGGAGGGCAGTGTTCCTACAAGCATAGATAATGAAGGCAAACATAGACAAGATGAGGGTGTCTGGAAAAATAAGAAGCTATGAGTAATTACCTGCCATGTGGCTTTCTTTTCCTGCTTCCACACCTCCATTTTCATAGTCTCCTAACAGTGCATACCTCTGTGCCTGTGGCTCATGACTCATGCCACACTTGACTTTAACTTTTGGAATTCTTGGCATTTTCTCTTTAAGGCATATTTCTCTCTTGCTTATATTACTGTGTTACGATGATCTCTTCTTGCTAGGTGCTGAGAAAAACCCAACATAGGGTAGGAGGGACATTTGCTGGGTAGGTAAGTGGAGGGAATGCCAAATTGAACCATTCATTTCAATTCTATGTGAAAGATGAACTAGAGATCAGATACCTGTTCTCATAAGATATTCACACTGATGACAGATGAGGGGGAGATTGTTTTGTTGAATATAAAGAGCTCTGTTTTCTTTATTTATTGGTTACTGAGGATTGAACCCAGAGGTAATTTACCATTGAGCTACATCCCCAGCCCTTTTTATTTTTGCTTTGTTTTTAAGTATATTTTTAGTTGTTGATAGACCTTTATCTTATTTATATATATGCAGTGCTGAGAATCAAACCCAGTGCCTCACACATGCTAGGCAAACGCTCTACCACTGAGCCACAACTCCAGCCCTTTTATTTTGGTTTTTGGTTTTTGTTTGTTTTGGTACCAGGGATTGGACCCAGGGGCACTTAATCACTGAGACACATCTCTAGCCCTTTCTTAATTTTTTTAAGACATATTCTTGCTAAGTTCCTTAGGGCCTCACTAAGTTGCTGAGACTGTATTGAACTTAAGACCCTCCTGCCTCAGCTTCCCAACCCATTGGGATTACAAGTATGAGCCCAGTTGCTTTTTTTTTAATTGCACATTTAGAAAAAATAATTAGCATTAGCCTAAACACCCATTAGTCCTCACCTTTCTAGAAGTACCATACCTCAGAAACTCATCTGGCTTTGGGAGCGCTCAGTCAGGGGGATGTGCTTAATCAGGGTCTGGAGTGGATTTCTAGAAAGCAGCACAAGTGAGTGACTGTGTTATCAGGACACCAGTCAGGTTTCCAGAGTTAGCATCCAACAACTCCATCTCTTCTGTAGCTGCTTGGCCACTTGGAATGCCACACTCTGTGGCTTCTACACAGTAGGAATTCATGATTGTAGAGCATCCATTTTTCTTCAAAGAATAATGCCCATTTTTCTTCAAAGCCATTGCTGCCTGAGCCAGTTTTCCAACTGTATTGTTCCAAGGAAGAAAATAACCTTCAGGGGTCCTTCATGTTCTTCAAAAAATCTTTTCACTTTTTCTTAATTACTCATGCTGGCATGCTTTTTATCTTATCTCACAGAGGGAGGATTTTTCTTTTAATGGGAATGTGGGTATTGGGGATTGAACCCAGAGATGCTTTAGCACTGATCTACAACCAGTCCTTTTTTATTTTGAGATGGAGTCTCACTAAGTTACTGAAGCTGGCCTCCATTCTCCTAGCTCAGCCTCCCAAGTCTCTGGGATTACAGGTCTAAACCACTGCAACCAGCAAGAGGGGGTGTTTTTTATGTCTCAGTCTATATCATGACCCACTTTGACTTTAACTCTACTGCAAATGTATAACCACAGAGAACTCACCATGGAACACTGTCCCCAACTTGCTATCCTCGGGATGAATCATGTGAAGTAATAGCCAGTGGGGATTCTGATATGCAACAAACAGGTTGGCTGTCAGAGCTGACCTCTGGCTCAGACACATTTTTAATTATGCAAATGCTATGAATGTTTTCTCTTCTTTTCCTCCTGGGCTCACATTGTCAAGAGAAATCACAAATGGCCAGGTTTAGTTCAGAATTTTCTAACTTGATGAATTAAATACAAGAACTGCTTGAAATCAAATGGCAATAATTAAATAACTTCACAATAATGCATTACTCTCCTAGAGAATACAAAAAAAAAGCTTTCTGCAAACAAGATAAATACCAGGTATTGTAATTTCCCTTTTATAGTGCCTCCTCTTCATGGATTTTAAAAGTAAAGCTTCATTCCCTGAAATTCAGAATCATAACAGAAAGGAAGAAGTCCAGTTACTGAGAACAGTTCCCGTTGGCCAGAGTTTGAGCCTATTCACAAGATTGAAGTGTTTGGAAAGATTATTTCTCCTTAATGAGATGCCTCATTACCTTTTTGAACTTTAAAGTTGAAATCCAGAATCTGAATTCTGTCAGATATCCAGAAGTGGAAGCAGAACATTTTAGGTAAAAAAAACTACAATGTGGTGGCCTATCTTAAGTAGCCAAAAACTGGTGGGGGGCGTGGGGGAATAAACCTAAACTTAGCAATTGTACTTTGAATCACTGTTTACTGTTATATTTGACTTCTGAAAACTACAACATGAGGGAATTGATCTGACTACATCTTCTCAAGAAACACTTCCAACTCTCAGTGCTCTGCTTAAATGAGGCTCTTGAAATCTCAGGTCTTTACAGATAATTTTTCAAGCGCCTCCAGGGTACACATGCCCCTGGAGTTAGTGATAACAGGTGCAGTAGGAAGGGGTGACATTTGGATCTTGACAGCATCTGATGTGAATTTGACACATTTTTATTCACAAGTTAAAGGTGTTATCTCTGAGAAATTGTTAATCTAATTATCACTCCACATTCTCTTTCCATTTTTCTGGCTGAATACTCCATAGTAGCAAGTAGTCATACAGTTTTGAAAAATGTCCACACATAGTGCATCGTGAAGAAAACGCTGGTGTAGGACTCGTGCTGCATCACCAGCTTTGAACTTGACCTTCAGAGCTTATACTATGGAGTTACGAAGTCCTTTAGACAGGGTTGAACCTCCAGAGTTTAAGATTATTAATTCAGTCCTACCCACTGTAATACAAAGGTGATCTTTGTTGTGAAAAATGTCATTTGAAATCTGAAAGCTTATACAATAATTGTTCTTGTAGTGTATTTAACCAGTAGGTACAGATGGGGCGTGAAGCACTGTGAGGAGCTGCAGCCATTCCTACAGAGCATAATTTTCTTTTGAGGAAAAATTAAAGTAGCCTTCTGCAGGGCACCTGGTTTCACCCTTACTTGGGTTGTAGGTGTATTAGCCAGCTTCTCATCACTGTGACCAAAACACCTGACAAGAACCACTTAAAGGAGGAAGAGTTTATTTTGGCTCATGATTTCAGAGGTTCCGTCCATGGTTGGCAGAACATCACTCCGGGTCTAAGATGAGATAGAACATCACGGTAGAAGGGCGTGGCAGAGGAAAACTACTCAGTTCATGGCAACTGGGAAGCAGAGAGAGGTGGGGAAAGAGGTCACAGGGGAAATGAACCCTTTCAGGGCATGCCTTTAAGTAACACACCTCCTCCAGCCACACCCACCTCCCTAGTTACCACCCAGTTAGTCCATTCAAACTGGGGTGGATTGACTAGGCTACAGCATTCACAGTCCAGTCATTTTACCTCCAAACAGTCCTGCGTTAATACAGAAGCTTTGAGGGGATACCTCATATCCAAACTATAACTAGGTCCAAGTGATCTCAGGTGGCACCGAGACAGCGTGGAGTTGTAGGTTACTCTGCCAGGTGACACTGTCCTGCTACAGCCTGAATGCAAAACTATAAGAACAGAGCAGTGTAGACAAGGTTATCAAGCACCTGGTTAAACTGGGGCTACCCAAAATTCCTCACTTAAATGGATTCAAAACTTCTTTTTCCAAAAGTGAATTAACGTACATAGCCCCGGGTTCAATCTCCAGCACAAAAACAAAAAACCACTTAAAAGTGAATTAATGAACAGAAAGCCAACCCTGAGGCTGTAGCTGAAAGTAGGTGTGAAAGTGAATAGGCTGCTCTTGATCCCGGCTGGATTGGGACCAGAAATGAATTAGCAGCCAGGGCGTGTTCTCAGTTTGATATGTGAGGATCTGCAGAAGTGAATCAAATTAGGAATAAAAGAGATTGAGTGTTGTCAAGCAGTTTTTTTTTCAGGCTGTATAAAAGCTCTTAAAAAGTGGGTAGATAGGAGAAATAACATGGCGATTGGATGAGAGGGAAGACAACCAGGCTTCGTTGGTTGTGTGGTTCATTCAACACTGAGTTCGGGCACCTTGTGCAAAGCATAGCCTAAGCCAGCAGTCACACATCCAAATGCCTACAGGCGAGCACACTAGGTTAAATGAAAAGCAGATGCCTTGCTTAATGGGAGTCAGCTTCTGCTAATTGAGTCTATTAAAGTAGTGTGGGTCTTAAGATGCCAGACCTTTCTGTTTTTCAAAAGAAGCCAAAGATCTAGTTTTTATTAATAAACTTTTTAAATGTTTATGTCAATTTTAAAATGTTCATTTTAGGAGCCAAACTAAACACAATGTTTGTGTGCATGCTCGGTCCTAAACAATATGAACATGATTCTGCCCACGGTGCAGAGACAGACATCAATACCTGTCACACAAGCTAGAAAGCAATAATGCTGGGAGTATGTGGAAGTTCCACACATAGTGGCAACAGGGACCCACAGTGGGACCACAAGGAACCATGCACAGGGTGGACTACTGAGGGACCTGAGGCCTGCCCAGAGTGAGGAAGCACAGATTAGTTATTTCAAGTATCAAAAAGTTCATTGTGAGCCAGATGCAGTGGCACACACCTATAATTCCAGAAGCTCAGGAGGCTGAGGCAGGAGGATTGTGAGTTCAAAGCCAGCCTCAGCAAAAGCAAGGCACTAAGCAACTCAGTGAGACCCTGTCCCTAAATAAAATATAAAATAGGGCTGGGGATGTGGCTCAGTGGTTGAGTGCCCCTGAGTTTAATACCTGTACCCCCACCAAAAAAAAAGCTCATTATGTTACCAGCCTTGGGCTATGGAAATGTTCCAAGTATAGAAAGGATAAATAAAAGGCCTCCCCATAATCTTCATTGGTCCTCCTACTCACAAAACCTCCCCTAATGAATCAGGCAGTGTAGCTTCAAAAAGAATATGAAATTTTTTTCCAGCTTTATTAAGGTATGATTGAAAAATAAAAACTACATATAGTTAAGGTATGTGATTTAATATATAAAGCAAAACAACCACCACAATTAGGTGCATTAATATATCCATTCCCTCATCTCATAGTTACCTTTTTTTGTTTTTTCTTTGTAGTAAGAACACTTAAGGTCCACTCTTAACAAATTTCAAGTGTATGATTTATTAACCATAGTTACCATGCTATGTGTAAGGTCTCCAGAACTTATTCATCCTGGATAACTGAAACTTTGTACCCTTTGACCAAAACCTTCCATTGAACCCCACCTGCCAGCCCCTGGAAACTGCTTATCTACTCCCTACTTCTGAGATCAACTTTATAGATTTCACACATAAGTGATATTATTCAGTATTTGTCTCTATGCCTGGCTTATTTCACTCAATGTAATATCCTCCAGGTTCATCCATGTTATCACAAATAGCAGAATTTACTTCTGTCAGAAGACTGAATTTTATATATTTTATATATATATAAAAGATTGAATTTTATATATTTTATATATGACTGAATTTTATATATATATATATACTTCCCTCCCCACTCTCTTTATTGTGCATTAACATAAGTATATCAGAGAACATTTGCCATTTGGTTTTGGGGGATTGGCTTCTTTCACTTAGCATGATATGCTCCAGTTCCATTCATTTACCAGCAAATACCATAATTTTTCATTCTTCTTTGTGGCTCAGTAATATTACATTGTGTATATGACATTTATCCATTCATCTGTTGAAGGGCACCTAGGTTGGTTCCATAGTCTAACTATTGTGAATTGTGCTGTTATAAACATTCATGTGACTAAGTCACTGTAGTATGCTGTTAAGTCTTCTGGGTATAGACCAAGGAGTGGGATAGCTGTGTCAAATGGTGGTTCTATTCCAAGTTTTCTAAGGAATCTCCATACTGCTTTCCTAGTGGTTGCACAAATTTGCAGTCCCATCAGCAATGTATGAGTGTACCTTTTTCCTCACATCCTCTCCAACATTTATTGTTACTTGTATCCTTGATAACTGCCATTCTGACTGGAGTGAGATGAAATTTCTGTGTAGTTTCAATTCACATTTCTCTAAGTCATTCTTGTCAGGTGACAAAAAACTGACTAATACAACATTCATGCATCAAGAGACACAGATTATTTCCATATCTTGGCTATTATGAATAATGGTACAATAAACATGGCATTGTAGCTATCTCTTCAAGATGGTGATATCTTTTCCTTTTGATATATATCCAGAAAGTATGTTTTCAGTGTACAGCTCTTTCACTTTCTTAAATTCAATGATAAGTACTTTATTTTATTTTGATGCTATTGTAAAAAGGGTGGTTTTCTTAATTTCTCTTTGGGATAGTTGACTGTGTACAGAGATGTGTTAGCTTTATCACTATGACAGAAATTCCTCACAAGAACAACTCAGAGGAGGAAAGATCTATTTTGGCTCATGGTTTCAGAGGATTCAGTCCTTGGTTGGCAGCTGTATTGCTCTGGACCCAACATGAGGCAGAACGTGAGAGCTGATGGGTGTGACAGAGGAAAGCTGGGGTCAAACATAAAGGCCTTGCACATCTTATAGGAGAGCCTTTTCAATTAAATATGCTGAGCCCTTTCCTGTCTTCAGGGTATGTTTCATTTCCAAGTTTCCAGAGTGCCAGATGTCCCTTTTTAGTAACCATTGGCACGTTGTCTCACTCCCTGAGCACTACATTTCTTTGAATACTACATTATTAAGCCATATAGATTCATGACTTCTCTAGGACTCAGTTGTGTATTTGCAAAGTCAGGCAAACTTTCTTGATACAAAGTGTGCCATCTGCTTTGATTTAATGGAGTTTATAAGGAAATAAAGCCACCTTGAGTAAAGGGACCTCAATAAACTCACTAAATTGCAGATGGCAGCAGCTGCTTTACTGGAAGTCTTACACTTGGTCCACGCATCATCTTTCTTTTCCCCTTTCTGAAACCACATAGAGTTGCTTTATAAAGAACATTGCACCTCCAGGGAGATGATGATGTACCCATGTCATTTGAGAAATTAGTTTGGCATAAGCGCTTTTCCTTCTAGTTGTGCAATAAAAGATACATATGTGATAAAAATAAAGACTTATTGTAGCTCCATATCCATTTGGAGTAGATGATGCATTCTTAAGATACTTACTGAAAAATAAAAGTCCAAGAATTTTTAACCACTGAACTTAATTAGTAAACATAGTAGATGTTCTCATAGATAATATTGACATAAATGCAAAGTATGAAATGTTTATCAAGATACCAGGTGTATAGCAGGTGCTCAAGAAAGGTTAATGCTTTTCCCAATCATCAACCCTTTCCTATTGGTGTTAATTTTAATCTCGTATTTTAAAGCTCTCACATATTTTCTTTGTATTTACTTTTAAAGAGCAATTTGAGAAAGCCAAGGAAATGTTTCAGGATGGAATAAAGAACTTCTAGAAAGCTCAGACTTGTACAACTACAGGATTTTCTCACTCAACTCTGATAATTGAGATTAAGGAGAACCTATTCTGTTGAGATAGATGATGCCAATCAGGTTTATTGATGAAGAAACAGCGGTCGCCCAAATAACACCTCAGAAATAAAATTCACTGGACTTGAAGACAGCTCGCACTGCTAAGAGTCACATTGTACCTTGAGACTGTGACATCTGCACATCTTCCAGTTCAGCTCAGTAAAATCTGCCCAGTTGTTCCAGTCATGTCACTAAGGAATACGCTGCAGGATATGGCACTGATCTTGATAATTTTCTAAGTAAATTTGGCCTTTAGGGACATTCATTACATTTAGAAATCCTTGATCTTGCAATGTATCTGAACAGCACTGCAGACCTGGCATTTAAATGTACTCATGGCCCACGGTACTTTCCACAGCTGATACAAACCCTTAGTATTGTTTCGTCTTTCCTTATTTAACATGCCTTTTAAAAGCAAGATTGTAATTATACGATGCTCTTCTATGGCAAATGATATATAAAACATGCTTAATACATCTTATTTAATGTAAAAATGTATTGGGCAGTCTGTTTTAGTTTTGTAATCTGTGCAAGTCTCCATATACTATTGGCATGTAATGAGCACTTACAAATAGTGAAAAGAAAAATGTACTTAATACAAGAACATGATTTAATTTTCATTAACTAATAGACTGGCTGCCTGTAGGTAAATTCTGTTTTAATTATTTTTTCAATATGGCAAGTTCCAAGAAATTCTTCTTTTCTGGTACATTTGAGTGTTTTTGTTTTCTGAAACATAAATTATATGAATTCATTTAAAATTGACCTGCCTTTAAAATCTGCTTTTATTCATGCATGTAAAATTGCTC
>CM053403.1:72037712-72061081 GCA_028644305.1 Xerus rutilus | reverse complement strand
AGCAACACAAAGAAAATAAAGTATTATGTCCATCTACAACTAAAAACAATTTTTAGATAAAAATAAAAAGAACAATATATAAGACATTTAAATGGTATTATAATTAATGACTTGTTATAAAGTGGAGTTAATGAAGTCAAAAGTGGAATGAATTTCCATAGAAACCAATACAATGGGAGTAGATGAAAGGATGGACAGAGGACAGAACAAGTCTCTCCTGTTTCATGGAAATGTCCCCTGGGCTCTTGTCCCGTATCCGTGGCTCTGTAGAGGGAGGCATTGGTGTATAAAGGGGGAGACATGAGAACATCTTTTTAAACTTTTTTCTTGATAAAATGTCAAAGACCAAGCCAGCTCAAGATTGAAAATCCTCCCTAAATTTAAATTTAGACCTTTGGAAAAGTACTTTTAAAAAAAAAAAAATGAAGTATGATGCTTTGTTCTTAATTCAATGCACTGCAAGGGGCACAAAGGGTGACATTACCACCCTCAGGAGGGCCATGTTACGATGCTGATAGTGTGAAGAGGGTGCCATTCACCAGGAAGCTGCAGCTCCTCGGGCTTCCCACAGGGAATTCCACATGGCACTGGTGAGAAGAACACAAAATGAAGGGGAAGAAAGGAGAGAGGGAAGGGAGCCTGGCATAAAATGCAGGAAGGCTTTGACCCCAAAATGGGATGAGATTCATGTGACCCCCAGGTCAGATCCATTTTCCAAGATCACAGTGACCAGAAAAGTATATATATCTTATTTTAAAAATTCACAAAACAAGCTCTTCTCATTAGAAATGCAATCTGTGAAAGTTCTCTTACAAACACATGGTGTGTGGAAAACATAAATCATTCAGCTCTGTGGCTCTGGGTCATGATTTGACATACTTAGTCAACAGTTTACTTAAAAGAGGAAATCATCTATGTGGGTTTCTTTTGGCCATCCTTGCTAGCCACAGATGCATGCACACACACATGTGCACCCACACACACACACACACACACAATGTAAACAGCATATATAGTCCTGGCTGTATGCACTACATAGAAACTGAAGGCTTTTTATCAGAACAAAAGAAATGTTTGCACTGTATAATGTGTGCATATCTGTTTATATATATAGTAATATATAACATAAAATATATATAAAACATTATAGTATAATGTAATATAGTGCTCCCAAGGCATTTTTCCAATGTTCCTATGCAGGGATGCTTTATTTAATAAGGAATACCAAACTATCTTCTAAGCCAAGGTTCATGTCATTTTGCAGGCTCAGGTTTTGGCCATGATGATTCAGACAAAAGAGTCACATTGTGTCACAGGACTGGATATTTTGAATGCTACTTGTCAGCGATCTACAGGAAGCAGGGACATCATGCCAAGAAAGCCACTCTTCAGTGTTTTGTTTGGACTCAACAGTAGACAAAGATATGAGGATAAATAATCCATAAATTTGCACATTGAAAAGATAGACATCTAAATACCATCAATTGGCAAATCATTCTGTCTTGCAGAAGCTGATCACCAAAATACCATCAATCTTAGATTTCCTTTCTGAATGGTAAGATCTTTTTAGCTCATCTCCAAGCTAAAGATTGTGCATAGTATTATCTCATCTTGTTCTCAGCAATCTCTATAATAAAGACCAACAGTTGTGCAGTGTGCTTTGCGACCCTCGTGGTGATACACTGAATATTGATGGCACTCCTGCGAAACAGTGAACAGCTTTCTGTAGAGCTGTTATCATTTGTCTCTTTAAAAGCCACACAACCAGTAAATCTGTGAGTTGGCTCAACAAATATTCTGAATATCTTGTGTACTAGAAACTCTGTGGAGACCAGGAATTGAATGAGAAGATGGAAAACACTGCCTTTTTCCTCGTGGCATATATTGTCCAGAGAAGGGGACAGATATGAAAAAATGTAGAATCACAGCTGTGTTCACTGGTGCCATAGAGGGTGACAAGGTCCCCAAATAGCATGTAATCAAGGGACCTGTGTGGTCTGGTATTCCTGTGGAGTGGTGTTCAGGTGACAGCTGGGTGATGAATAGTGTTGGGGTAAAGTAGGGCAGTGAAACATCACATACAAAGGCCCCGTGGCAGCAGCGAGTGTCCTGTGAGAGACGGGCATGAGGGAGCAAGGTACAGTGTGAGGTACCGATGCAGAAGTCGGTATGGACTAGATCCCTTGAGCCAAACCAAGGATTTTGTTCCTTATTTTGTTTAGCATTTTTAAGGAGAAACGTAGCCAACACTGTTTTGAAGAGCTGTTATCTTTACTGTGAAACAGTTATCTTTATCTTTATACTGTTAAACTGTTTATCTCATCCATCTTTGGTTAATTGACATCATGTCTCAAATTTGTTTTTTATAACTGAACCCTCAGTTTTTTATTATCCAGGGTCCCACAATATCTCTGGGTTATCATTTTTAGCTTTTTTCTTTGTATTTGACTGCAAAATCCTCTCTTCCAACTCAACCAATGCCAAGAAGTGCTTGGGGCATTTATACCTCCTGCCTGTATGTGTCCTTGGAATAGACCAGTTGCATGTCTCCCAAACATTCATATGCTAAAGGCTTGGTCCCCAGTGAGGCCATGTTCAGAAGCAGGGCTTTGGGGAAGTGACTGGATCATGAGGACTCTGACCTTGTCAGTGGGTTAATTCTCTGTATCAATAATTTGATCACATTAGTGGGAGATGTTGGTAACTTTAGGAAGTGGAGCCTAATTGGAGGGAGTGGATAACTGTGAGCATCACTTGGAAGATATTTCTTGTCCCTGGCACCTTATGCATGCACTCTACTTCTCTCCTTCCCTCTCTCCCTCCTTCCCAAACATCATGAAGTGAATGACTGTTTCAAACATGGATTGAAAACTCTAAAACCATCAGCCAAAATAAATCTTTCCTCCTTTAAGTTGTTTTTCTCAGGTATTTCATCTTGGTGATGAAAAGTTCACTAACCCAGAGGTATGTAAACTTCAGGAGGTAGGCACTAGTTAGAGGAAGTCAGTCCCTAGGGGCATGATCTTGAAGGGTATATCAGGACTCCAGCCCCTTTCTTTCTCTCTCTCTCTCTCTCCCCCTCCCTCCCTCTCCCTCCCTCTCCCTCCTCCTTCCTGGCTGCTATTCAATGAGCAGCTTTGCTCCACCCTGTGCTCCCTGATACAAAATTTGCCTTGAAACAGGCCCAAAGTAATGGAGCCAATGTGACCGTGAACTAAAATCTCTAAAACCATGAGCCAAAATAAATCTTCCCTCCCTTTAAGTTGGCTTTTCAGGTATTTCTGTCATAGCAACAGAAAACTAATACATTCATCCCACCTTGACTCGAGTACCACTTATCCCAAAAGATGCACTGACTCTTCCTCTCTTGGGAAGCTTTTCCTGATACCCTAGTGACTCGGACCTGGACACCTGTTGTCTATATCTGTCATTTGAAAGTCAGTCTGTTGAATTGTGGTATTAGGTCTCTTTATAAATATGCTCTACAGCATCTAATGGATTGGAAGTTCTTTAAGGGGAAAAACTGTTTCTTTCCATATTTATAACACTGGATCTTACATCTGGTAGGTGTTTAATATCTATATCACTCATTAAGTATCAAAAGCTTGCTCATTGATAAACATTTACAAATAGAAACACTATATTTTTTTATGTGGTAAAGCCACTGGTCGGAATTTGTAATATTTTAAGACTATACCAATTATATTTTGGACAAAGTTCCAAGTGACATAATTTTGTCTGAAAATAAGTGACTTTTAAAATATCATTGAAAGCAAGTGCAAAAATACTTTGGGAAATTAATTTGCTAAACTTGAGATGGAAATTATCTGGATATTCTTTTATCTGTTAAACATATCCAACACCAGCCTTCTTCAGTTATTTTTAGTAACATCATAATTTTTATTAACTTATACATAAATATACTGCATGTGTACATATGTAAACATGTGACTAAGATTATAAAGACATTATTTTTAAATGAAGATATTTGCTGATTGGCCAATGAATCAAGTATCATTATGTGGAGGATAAACATTCAGACTAGGACATTAAGCTAATAATAATAGATAAAATGTGCTGGGTACTTACTGTTTGACAGGCCCTACTCTAAAAGCCTTATATGTATTAGCTAAATAAGTGTTGATAAAAGGTCTATAAGATGATACAAATCAAAACATCATACTGCATAGCCAGTATGATGGTTGCATTTCAATAAATAACAAGTATTAGCAAGGATGTGGACAACTTAGAAACCTTGTGAACTATGGGGAAATATGAAATGATGTAGCTATTGTGGAAAACGGCACAACAGTTCCTCAAAATATTACAAATAGAATTAGTGTATATTTCAGTAATTCCACTCTTGGGTGTAGACACAAAAGAAGAATCTGGAATGGATATATGTATACCCATATTTGTAGCAGCATTATTCATAAGTAAAACCTGGAAGCAACCCAAGTGCCCATCCACAGAATATGAATAAACAAAATGTGGTACACACACAGTGGAGCATTATGCTGTCTTAGAAGGAGATTCTGACATGCGCTACAACATGGACAGAACTTGAGGACATTATGCTAAATAAGCACATAAAGACAGATGCTATCTGATTCCTCTTAGATGAGGTACCTAGATGAGTCAAAATCAGAGAAAATAGAATGATAGTGTCCATGGACTGGGAGGGAGGGGAAAATGGGGAGTTGTTTCATGAATACAGAGTTTCATTTTTGAAAGATGAAAAGAATTCTAGAGATGGATCATGGTTGCTTAACAATATGAATGTACCTAATACTACTGAATTAGATGATTAAAAATAGATAAAATTATAAATTCTATGTGTATTTTACTACGATAAAAAAATTGAGAAAAAAATTTTTCTTGCCAACCTCATTCAGCAGAAGCAGTTTTTACAGCCGCTGAAAAGCAGTTTTCTTGCAGGTCAAGGCCAGCAGGCAGTGATGCCTGATAATAGAAATCGCCTGGGTTCCCTACAGATGTTTTCAGTCTCTTTCAAGTCCGCTAGATTATCTCTGCAGGGAAATTATACATTTCCAGTTTCCTCCACTTTAGAAGCAACAACTTTTGTGACACATGGCACTTTAGAAAATGATAGTGTCTCGTTTTCTATTTCAGAAATAATAAAAAATAATAGTGATAACTACATTAACCATTTAAATGTTAGTGTGTGAAGAGAATTATTTCCACAACCCTATAGTGTTAAAGATGGGCTCTCATTTCCTAACCTGAACGTATGCCTTATTTAGAGCTATAAAGCGGCTATTGAACTAAATCTAGATCACATGCATGCCTGGATGAACATGGACAGCATCCAGAATACCAGGATAAAAGACATCACTCACTGCCTCGTGAACAGTTTTCTCCTCGTTTTTTTCCTTTCCATATGCCTCTCTTTTAAGTGATTATAAACATATAACCTCACTGAATTCTCTGAAGTCCCAAAACATAGATGTTTAAAAATGAAATTTGCAGTTCATGCCCCACCTTGTGTTATCTGGATGTTGAATGCCCTCAGTCCCTCATTTTATTTTATTTTTTTTTGAAGTGTATGGATAAGGCACCATGATTTTACCAATCACAAATAGAATCACTTGAAATGCATTTAAATAAATTTTTAAAAAGTTAAAAAAAAAACAGAATCACATGGACTTTCCAGAAATATCATTATGTAGCAATTATGAATTAATTCTATGAACTAAAATCCTGTTGGAGTTTAGTTGGCTTATTTTTCTCACAATTTTATTGAAACATCAAGATGAAAGTGCTATTTTAATACTATTTTCCTATTTCTTACCTAATATATCTTTTTTCCTTCCTGACCTTTTTGGGAAATTCCTGTGCTTTTTATTTCCCTTTCTTCAAGAGAAAAACCAGCCTGATGAATCTTCCAGCCAAGAAGGGCAGACAATTATTTGGCTCTCTCTACTAAGATCCATTGTCTTTATTTCACTGCTGTCTCACCCAGGCGCACCACTTTTGGGCCCCAGCCCTCTCACACACTCCCCAGCACCCTCTCTCCCTGCAATGGCAGGAGGCTTCGTTCACGGCTCCTAGTTCAGTGAGATCTGCACAGATCTACCTGACCTTTTCCAGCATGCCTTTCCATGCGGAAAAGGAGAAAGGGGAATCAACGATTCCTCCAGTTTAGCCTCTCGATGATACTGTACAAATAAATGATAAATGATTAAAGACTTGAGAGCTCCTTTATTTTTGGCTAATGGCTGCTTCTCATCATACAGGTGCAGACGCAGAGGCTACCAGCCATTTTAACCCTATCAACACCATCACCAGTTGTTGTAAGCCCCTCTTCCTCTAGCTGAAGTGACTTCCAGGACCAAGGCCCACGCTCTCTTTCGTTTCATCAGTCTCCCTTTTGGGAGCCAGACATTAAAGACTAAGACATTTAAAAGCAGCTGCATATGTGAAAGGAAATAGAAAGTTACCATACTTGTACAGGGAAAGGTATAGGCACAGAAAAGACCCAAGAAGACCTTAAATTTGTATCTTAGACTGATCTTCAGCACAGACAGTCCACAAGAACCAAAACAAACAGCAAATCCTGGGGAAGGGATAGAACCTACTTATTGGAATCAAATGCCCAGCATTCAGAAAACTCATAATGCACACAATGAAACAGATACATGGTGCATTTAAGGAAGGAAAAAAAAAACTACAGAAGCAGTCCCTAAGAAAGACCAGAGAGCAGACCTACTAGACAAAGACTTTAAAACAATTGTCTTGGAGATATACAAAGAACTAAGGGAAGATATGGTGGTGAGGGAGAGACCTACACAAGTTTGAGGAAAAATGTTCCAGGGAGAGGAAATAGCAAGTGCAAAGGCCCTGAGGCTGGACATGCCTGTGGTGGCCAGTGCAGAGAAAAAGAGATCAGGAGATAAGGTCAGAGCTACTGGAGGTTGTGGATCATGCAGGGCACTAGAGGACACAGCAAGGACTTTGTTCTTCTGAGTGAGTGGGCCTCACTGGAAGGAGCTAAGCAGAAAAATGACTTGATCCTTCAACAGGATCATGCTGCCTGCTGTGTTGAAAAGAAGGCTTGCCTCAGATCCCACCATTGCTGTTCCTGCTTAGGTAAGCAAACTCCACAGGTGTTTTCAAACAAAAACAAATTGTTAACAACAAAAACACCTTAAAATTGGCAAATGACTGAATAGGTAGGCCTCCAAAGATGATGTACAATAAGCACATATACAATATCACAAATCACTAAGGAAATACAAATTAAAACCACACTGAGATACCACCTCATACCCATTAGAAAAATGGAAAAGAATATCAAGAAAATGGAAAAGAAATATCAAGAAAAATGAAAAATAGTGTTGGTGAGCATGCAGAGAAATGGGAACACTGCACATTGCTGGTAGAAATGTAAAATGATGCAGCCACTATGGAAAACAAGACGTTCTGCAAAAAGTTAGTAACAGAATTATCATAAAATCCAATAGCTGAACTCCTGGGTTATAAAACCAAAAGAATTAAAAGCAAGAATCAAACAGATATTTTTACACTGCTGCTCATAACAGCATTATTTACAAGAGTTAAGTGGTAGAAACAACTCAAACATCTATCATCAGATGGATGGGTAAATAAGATGTAGTATATACATATAATATATTATTCAATCCTTAAAAATGGAACGCATTCTGAGCCAGGCCTAGTGATACACATGTATAACCCCAGTGCCTCAGGAGGCTGAGACAGAAGGATTGCAAGTTGGAGGCCAGCCTCAGCAATTTCACAAGACCCTAAGCAACTTAGCAAAACCCTGTCTCAAATTTTTTAAAAAGGAGGCTGGGGCTGGGGAATGTAGATTTGAACCCGGAATTCAATCCATGGTCCAAAAAACAAACGCACTCTGATGCATGCTACAACATGGCAGAAACTTGGTAACTTCATGTTAAATGAAATAAGCCAGACACACAAGGAGAAAAACACCTGTAATCCCAGTGGCTCAGGAGACTGAGGCAGGAGAATTGTGAACTCAAAGCCATCCTCAGCAACGGCAAAGCACTAAGCAACTCAGTGAGACCCTGTCTCTACATAAAACAAAATAGGGCTGGGGATGTGGCTCAGTGGTCAAGTGCCCCTGAGTTCAATCCATGGTACCAAAAAAAAAAAAAGGATTTAAATAAAATACAAGATAGGGCTGGAGATGTTGGTCAGTAATTAAATTCCCAGTACCAAAAAAGAGGTAGAGCAAAGGTGAGACTGAAGAATGTTTTATTTTTTAAATTTTTTTGTAGTTATAGATGGATAGCATGGCCTTCATTTTGTTTGTTTTTATGTGGTGCTGAGGATCAAACCCAGTGCCTCACACATGCTAGGCAAGCGCTCTGCCACTGAGCTACAGCCCCAGCCCCAACTGGAGAGTTTTTGATGGACACAATTTGAGTTTTAAAAGACAAAGCATTGTAACATAGCATTGTGACTGTATTAATGCCATTGAATTATTCACATGAATATGATCAAGATGGTCAATTTTTTTGTACTTATTTTACCACAATAGAATTCTTTAAAATTTTTTCCAGGTTTCTCTATAATCAATTCTGCCTCAATGCAGCCTTTCATTTAATAGATCTTTATTGAGCATCTGCTATGAGTCAAGCAATGTGGATAATTTTTTTATATAAAAAAACACAACCAGCACTTATCAGGTACCTACTCTAGACACCCTGGTTCCTCAGGATTTTGAGAGGTAGAAGTCAAAAAAAAAAAAAGCACAAATAACAGTGAGGAGCCAGGTGTGGTGGCTCACGCTTGTAATCCCAGCACTTTGGGAGGCTGAGACAGGAGAATCGCGAGTTCAAAGCCAGCCTCAGCAACAGCGAGGTGCTAAGCAACTCAGTGAGACCCTGTCTCTACATAAAACACAAAATAGGGCTGGGGATGTGGCTCAGTGGTCGAGTACCCCTAAGTTCAATCCCCAGTACCAAAAAAAAAAAAAATAGGACTCTATAAAAAGACCCTCAATGGGTACAGCTAAAGCACTACTGGCTTTGTGAAGGGGAACAATTCCATTGAGTCCCTGAGGACTGGCCAACATGGTAACAGAAGGGCAGACAGGGTGAATCCAGGCACCAGCAGAGACAAGTATGGTGAGCAGTGGGATTTATGAAGAGAAGGTGGGGAAGATGGGAAGCCACGGAAGCTGGCTGGTTCCAGATCCTGAAGAGCCGTAAAGGCCAGCCCCAGTCTTAGTAGGTGGACAAAGCTAAGGACACCTGCAGGTGCAGGAAGTGAGATGAACCTGGACGGGAGTAAAGCAAAAGGAGAAGGAAGGATTGAGATGATGTCTATGGAAAACTCTGGTCTGAAATGAGTGTGTGTTGACAAAATCACCTCTTGCTAACTTCTAAGGACATTCTCTCATCTGTACAGTCCAACTTCTGCCTGGGGAAGAAAAGCCAAGCGGGAATTTCTTCCATCAAGACCTTGATTAGGGAAAACTTCCTTAGGACAGACAATGATGTGGATATATATCTCTAATTGATACTTTTCAATGCACAAATGTTCCCAGAGGCCTGGACAGACTTGACTTTTATAAATACAAAAAAGTTAATCTGCATCCAACTGCTAGACCATTGGAGACTCCCACCTCCTTTCAGATTGAACCAGTCTGGCTTTTTTTAAAGATAATTATGCTTTCAATTTTTAGTTATGCAGCTAATCAATCTAAGGGAAAACACAGTTTACCCCAGTAAAGTTGCAAAAGAACATATTCCCTCAACCCCTGTTTCTTCAACATTAGAGTCTTCTTGAATCAAGAGCTGGAGGCCTATTTATATCACCAGGTATGTGAAGGAAAACTCAAAGCGCTGTGAGATGCAGGCAGGTGATGGAGTGGAGTCTACCATGACAGCCAGGCACAAATCTCAGTCTTATCCCTTCTAGGTGGCAAGCCTTTGAAAAAGTTACTTAGTCTTCCTCCCAAGAGGCCCCTTAGTGTAGTGCCTAAGAGCCAGGGACTTCTTGAGCTAAAATCCTTCTCTGTCACCTCCTTGGAGGTGACCTCTGGCAGTCAATCTCTCAATGGGGAGGTACTAAATTACAGTATCTATTTAATGATATCATTATGAGGATTAAATGAGTTCACATGTAAAATACCAAAGAGGCTATCTGTTCCATAAAGAATAATATATAAATGCTTTCTGCTTTATTATTAGAAAGAAAACAGGACATAAACTCTCATAGGGTACCTGTGACAATTAACTGAGATAGACATAATACACAGATTCAAATCCTAGCTCCACGACTTATCAGTCCTAAAACAAGCACCTTTATCTTCCTATACTTCATTTCTGAGATATAAAGAGATAGTACACTTGCAGAACTTAGCACAGGACCTTGCACACACTGAATAGACAGTATGTATGGCTACTGTCATGTCACAACAGCAACAAACGTGACTCTTTCCTGTCACACAAGATAAAAGAATTGAATAAAGTGAGGGGTGGGGGAGCCCAGCGCAACTCTGCCAGAGGGAGGAAAAGTTCTTTCCAGGTGAGGAAGTGGTGAGCTGGGTGTAAAGAGGAAGAAGAGTCTTCCAGGCATATGCAAGAGAACATTCTAGGCAGAGGGATGATGTCTACAAAAACCATCCCCTGAAGGCTCTCACCATCTCTCCAGGGAGGCAGAGTGTAAGTGGTGTTGAGTGTAGTCATTTAGGTGGAGGAATAAATACTCTGCTAGAAGATTAAAATCAGAACCATCTAAACAAGGCTGGAGAGACCAGGAGAAGTATCATCTTAGCCAGGTTTTGAAGAATGTGTGAGCCACAGAAGGGCATTCCAGGCACAGGGGACAGTGTGAACATTTGCAATGATGCTGTGTGTAAAGTAGCTCAAAAGTGCAAGCACGTGGAGTCCAAGGCAGGATTAGAAGATGCATACTAAGCCCTGCACCAGGTGTTTTCCACATACTTTAGTTGATCCTTCTAACAATTCTATGGAGTAGTTTGTCAAGGTTATTAATGCTGCTATAATAGAAAACCCTGAAATCTCAGGGGATTTCCACAATAAAGGGTTATTTTTCAGTTGCATTAAGTCTAACACAGGTGGAGCAGCCCTCCTGTATCTACCAGTGTTTTAGTCAGCTTTTTTACGGCTGTGACTAAAAGATCTGACCAGAGCAATTTTAGGGGAAGAAAAGTTTATTTGGGGGCTCAGTTTCAGAGGTCTCAATCCATACACAGCCAGCTCCATTCCTTGGGGCTCAAGGTGAGGCAGAACATCATGGTGGAAAAGTGTGGCAAAGGAAAGCAGCTCACATTATGATCAGAAAGCAGAGAGACTCCACTCACCAGATACAGATACCCCATAGCCACGCCCCCAATGAACCACTTCCTCCAGCCATACCCCACCTGCCTCCAGTTCCCACTCAGGTAATCTCATCAGGGATTAATTCACTGATTAGGTTAAGGCTAGAGCCCAATCATTTCTCCTCCAAACCTTGTGTTGTCTCACATGTGAACTTTTGGGGGACACCATATCTAAACCATAACAACCAGCTATGCCATCCTGAGCATGTGGCCTCCAGGGTAGTCATGGCAGAAAAACAAATAGAGGAAGGGCTCAAGGCCCATAACAATTCCACTCCCTGTCAACTGGCCAAAACAAGACCCCTGGCCCAAACTCAACTTTAGGAAAGACTGAGACACAAAGAAGTGTGGGTATATTTGGTGAGCAATTGTCACAAGTAGATACTTTTATCATATTCCCATCCCATTAAAGAGGTTAGGTGTTTCTTTCACCCAGGGCCACACAACCAATAATCAATGTAGCCAAGAGTCTCATTTAACTATCTGATTCTAAAACCTACATTTACCCACTGCATGGCATTGTCAGATGTGAAGAACTTTTATTATAAGATTGGATGATATCCTGTAGACAAAGGAGAGTTACTCGAGAGTTTTAAGCAGATGTATGGCATGATTAGATTTTCCTTTTATATAGATCACTTGGGCTGTGGTTTGGAAGATGGCTTTGAGAGATCAAGTTTAGATGGATAAAGGACACTTAGGAAGTTATGACAATAGTTCACATGAGAGATGATGAGAGTCTCAAGTAGAGCAATAATGGAATGGAGAAGAGGGAAATACTGGAGAAGCTCTGGGTATGTGGATAAAATTAGCCAGATTTACTGAGTTGGTATGGGGATAAGGAATAAGGACTACTCAAGAAAGATACCCTTGCTGGGCACCTTGGCGCACTCTTGTAATCCCAGTGGTTCAGAAGGTCGAGTCAGGAGGATTGAGTTCAAAGCCAGCCTCAGCAAAAGTAAGGCACTAAGCAAATCAGTGAGACCCTGTCTCTAAATAAAATACAAAAATAGGGCTGTGGCTCAGTGGTCGAGTACCCCTGAATTTAATCCCTGGTGCTCTCCCCCTCCCCCCAAAAAAGAAAGATATTTGAATGATGGCCTGAAAAGACAGTGTCACCAATAAAAACAAAATACATGAGAAAAGTGAGTTTACTAGAGAAAATGCTGGTTTCAGTTGTGGAAATTTGAAAGACATCAAATGACAATGCATAATCAACTGCTTATAGAGCAAATCTTGGAAGAATTTGGGGTAGGATTTTATGGATATGAAAGTAGTAGTTGAATAAAGAAGAAAGAGATGGAATCTTGCAAAAAAAATCATTGAAAGACCAAGTTCTCGAAAGAGAAACCCAGTGGTAGAATCAAAGTAGCAGACAGTCCAATATAAATACCAGTTGAGTTTTGTCATTGAAAGTTGATGATCATAGGCTTTTGTGCAGTGGGAAAGGGTGGGGCAGAAGCTGTCACATTGCACAGGAAAGTGGATGTGAAATGCAGCCTCTTTTAATTCTCTCAATAAGTATTGTCATCACTACTTTATAATGAAGCTCAGAATGGTGACTTGTGGTCTTGGGCCCCAGCTAGGAACTGACTTGGGAACATGGTTATTTCAAATTGGGTTCCTTGGAACTAGATTCTGAGATGGATATTTGTATGCAGGTTTATTGGAGCGTGTTTTCAAAACCAATGCCTGTGAGGACTGGGGCTAGGAGGCAGGAAAGGGTGACAAATGAGCTACAGGAGGACTATTCTGACCTTGAAAAGACCTCTTGAATTGGAAAGGGCATACCAAGTTGCCTTAATGTAGAGGCTTCTAGGCCACATTGCCCAAACATTGGGTATGAGCTAACCCTGAGAAAGTATTTGACCTGGGGTGAGGCAGCTCCCTTTGTTCAAGGACACCTCCCAGAGAGGGATTCAGCCAGAGCCATCAGGATGCCAGTTCTCCAGCAGCCAGGTGACTGAGTGCTGCAGATCTGAATGGGGAATCTGTGGGCCCCATGATAGCATCCATGACAATACTGTCTATTAGGTAGCAATCTTAGTTCAGCCACTTAATAGCTCTAAAACTGATTTAGTTTCCTAATCATTGTGTCTCAATTCTATATCAGGAAATATACTATACATATCCCTAAAATTGGCGTAAGGATTGGATGAGTTAATAAAAGAAGACTCCAGAAACATGCCTGACACAGTGTCAGCACTTCATAAATTATCACTAAAGATAAAAAAACCTCTGTAGCCTAAGTCTGCAGATTTTCAGACCTGGGCTTCTTCTTCAAATCATTCAGCTTCCTCCAATCTTGTTCTATTTCCAGTACCTGAAGTACATAATCGTGGTGGATTACATAACCATGGTGAAGTCCATACGCTATATTGGGTTACCGTAACTATTTTGCTCCTTTACAAAAGTCTGTTAATATTACCAAAACAAGGATGTTAACAACCTGGACACTTCAGTGACTTTTTCCCAAAATGTTGCCCACTCACACATCTGAGGGTTCAGATGATACAGCAGGGCTTAGCTGTGCCTGCCTCCTCGCTGCAGTCTTGGCTCAGGCCTGCTCCACGTCACCCACCTTTCCTATATTACCAGTGCTCATAACATTCTCTTCATGATAAAAGGGAGGTACTCAAGATGTGAGCACATTTCAGGCCTCTATTCACCTCTTCCCTTGGCTAAACCAACTCAAGTAGCTAAGCCAAAATCAAGCACATGCCACAGGGTAAGGGTTATATGCACAGCACCCAGGGAGGTTGGAGTGAAGGAGGGAATAGAAAACTGCTGAACAAAATCCTTCTACACATTCTGATGAACAAAGATTCTAAAGTAGAAAAGAAGATTCCTGTGACCAGAATTTAAAAAGAAAGAGAGCTGCAATCGCCAAGTGTGGTGGTATACACCTGTAATCTCAGCAACTCGAGGCTGAGGCAGGAGGATTGCAAGTTTGTGTCCAGCTTGGGAAACTTAGTAAGAACCTGTCTCCAAATAAAATTAAAAGATCTTAGTATATAGTTCAGTGGTAAAGCACCACTGTGTTCAATTCCCAGTACTGGTGATGGAAAGGCTGCCATCGAAAGCCTTTACTAAATACGTTTTGCTGGTGTGTCTGGGTAAGTCCTTCTAGCCTCTCTCTAACTAGTCTCCTCATTTGTTAATCATAATTACAATACTCCTTCCATTTAACTTACAGACATGAGATATCACCATTCTCATCTATGTATCAGACGTTTATGCAGAATATTGCAGCACCTTTTATGACAAATTGGAATTTCTTGCCATCTAGTATAATTTTTTTGTTGTTGCTACTAACAAGCAAGATGTTTATTTGAAGAAGTAATCAACTCAATCAGGAGGCTGTTTCCAATTCTTTACTGAGTGTTCCAACATGGGCCTGATCCCCAGCACTGCCATAAAGACACGAGAATTGCAGATCTTAAGTAGACAGGAGCAACTGGAATCGAACACATATGCCCTGGGTCTTCATCTTAGGGCCTTGACAGTGCCGAGTATACAGTGGATGCTCCACACTATCTAGTTCATTTCCTGAATTCCTACATCTTCAAGATTGGTTAAATAGAGGATGGTACCAGGCTGGGATTGTGGCTCAGTGGTAAAGCGCTTGCCTTGCATGCGTGAGGCACTGGGTTCGATCCTCAGTACCACATAAAAATAAAGATATTGCGTCCATCTACAACTAAAAAAAAAAAAAAAAAAATTTTTTTTTTTAAAAAATAGAGGATGGTACCAAAACACTGCTGAGATGCCTTTCAGCTAGAGGCCTCTGCTAAAAATCTAATTCAAGCCTCATTGCCATTCACACTAAATACACAGCTCAGCACTTCCCTCCTCAATTCTAAAACCTTCTATTTGGGCACTACCTGTGAATTTCCTCAACAAAGAACAAAAGAATGGTGGTTCAGCCACCTGCAGCTTCTTGTCCAAAAAAAAAAACAAAAAACTATTTCTAATCCATTCAATTACAGTGAGACAGATGCCAAACCTTTATGACTTCTTAGTTTAATCAAATTTGTTTACACAAAGATGAAATCTTCCTCTCTACTTGCCAAAAACAAGGCAGAATCTTTATCCCAATACAAAACTATCTTGCTACAAGCATCATCCAGCTCCTTAAAGATACTCTGAAATCATTAACACTCAGTAACACTTTTCATTAAACCTCTTCCAGACAGATCCTATGTAAGTGCTACAAGACTTCTTGAAAGAAACACTGGAGAAAGTCTCAGTGGCTTAGAGACTGTTGCTAGGGCAGTATAGAGAGCAGCTGTGCCCGGCTCAGAGTTATTCCATGATGCACAGAATAGCAGTTTTCAAGCTGTGCCTAAACCTGCGATACTCCATTTTTTAAAGCAGCAGTTTGCCATGGGCTACTACATTTTGAATACAAGTGCCACGGTAGAATAAATCTAAACCTTGATCATACAATTAAATAGCCACCATCTGCCCAGCACAAACCTAAGGCAGAAATTAATAACTTATGTGCCAACTTATCAAACTAAATCAAGTACCTAGACAAATTGACATCCAAAATCATATCAGAAACACCAGACACAGGAGCTTATCAACCTTACCAGATGCAACCCCTTGCCTAAGACCCATAAAAGGCGTAATCCCCTGAGAATGGACATGGCAGCACCCTAACTCCATCATGTGATCACTTATCATGAGCCTTACCCAGAAAAATCACCACAGTGACAAACCTCTGACTCTGTTCTCTGTTCTCTGGCTTCAGCTGAGTGAAGCATCTCCTGCTCCTGATGATTATTCATAAACCCAAGCTGATAATCTGAAAATGAAACTGACACCCATTCTTGTCCAGACCTCTGTTTTGATAGAACTGGTTCTTAAAATTCTTATCTGACCACCTACAGTGACTCTGACTCTGCATTCATCTCTCTGCCTGTGCTCTTAGCTCAGCATTCTGTAACCCTGTGGCTGCCTTAATCCTTTCTTCATCTTTCACAGAAATAAACATATATATGCATATATGCATATATATGTCATTATGTGAAGTATGATATGTGACTTGAGTGTCAGATATTAGAAATTAAGATTGGAATAAAAAACCTGTGCTTGCCCAGGTACCCACAAGCATTTGGAGAATCACTATCAATAAAAATAGTATAGTCCATGAATTTATTGTTATTCAAAAAGTTCTGTGGAAAGACACAAAGATGTTTGGTCTATGTTAATGACATAGCTTGCTCACAACAGGCTGCCACAACAAAAGTTCCACAAACTGAAGGGTTTAAACAACATAAATTATGTTATCTCACAGCTCTGGAGGCTGGAAGCCCAGGGTCCAGGTGTGAGCGGAGTTGTGCCTCCTGAGGACTGTGAGGGAGAATCTGTTCCAGGCCTCTCTCCTTTCCTCACACTTGGCTGCCATTTGGGCATTTTTTTTTTTTTGGCTTGTAGATACATCACCCCAATCTCTTCCTTTATGTTCACATGGCACTTTTCCATCTCTCCTCAAATTTCCCCTTCATATAAAGATAACAGTCATACTGGATGAGGAAATACCCCCAATAACCTCATTCTAACTTGATTACCCCTGTGAGGACCCCCTCTCCAAATGAGGTCAATATTCTGAGGTTTTAGGGGGTAGGACTTCAATATATACATTTTAGGGGGACATATTTCAACTCACAATAGTGACCTTATGTGAGGTAGACTTCTAATAAACCATAAAGAAAGACAATTGATACATTGAATGTCATCAAAACCAAACACTTCTGCTATTCAAAAACACTGTTAAGAAAATGAAAAAACAAATCAGTCAGACTGAGTAAAAATATTTCCAGACAGATATCTGATAAGGAATATATAAAATATAAAGAAATCTCAATGACTCAAGAAAATATAAGGAAAAATATAAAACATAAAGAAATCTTAATGATTCAATAAGAAAATGTAACTCATAAGACAGATAATCCAATATAAAATGTACAGAATATTTAGACAGACATGTCACCAAAAAACATACAAATAGTCAATAAGCATATGAAAATATGCTCAAAATTATTAATAAGGGAAAAGCAAATTAAAACTACAAAGTACCTCTGCACATCAATACAATGAAAAATCAAAGTGAATGACAATACCAAGATTGGTAAGGATATGAATCAGCTGAAACTCTTATGTAGTCACTCTGGAACACAGTATGGCTGGTCCTTGTGTAAGTAATCATATCTCTACATTCAATACCCCAATCCCAATCTTAGGTATTTACACAAGAGAAACAAAACTCAGACCATATTGAGACCTCTACATGAATGTTCATAATATCTTTATTCATAGTAGCCAAAAACTGGAAACAACCTAAAGGCCCATCAACTGAAGAATGAATACATGTACAGTGGAATACTATTTAGTAATAAAAAACGAACTAATACATGTATGCAATAGAATATATTTTCTGAGCCGGGCATGTCTGTAATCCTAGCACTTTGGGAGGCTTGAGACAGGAGAATTGCAAGTTCAAAGCCAGCCTCAGCAGTGGTAAGGCGCTAAGCAACTCAGTGAGACCCTGTCTCTAAATAAAACACAAAATAGGGCTGGGGATGTGGTTCAGTGGTCGAGTGCCCCTGAGTTCAATCCCTGGTACCAAAAAAATATATATATATTCTGTATTCCATTTATATGTCATTCTAAAAGAAACTGGGGATAATGGGAAGGAACTGACTGAAAAGGAGAACAGTGGAACTTTGGTGTGACAGATATTTCTGTATCTTGATTGACAGACTTCTCTATCTTGATGGTAGTGATGTTAGATGACGATGCATTTACAAAAATTCACTGAGCTATACACTTAAAAAGGAGAATTATTTTATGTATATTATTTTTAAAGAGCTACCATATCTGTCATTCCTCCAGCATTTACAAAGATTTCTGAAGCAGTCCCACCTCCCTGTGCAAAGCACCATGCAAATCCCCACCACAGAGTCGTCAAGGATGGGAAACGGTTTCCTCCTTTCAGCTAGAGGAGCTCCTAGAGCCAGCTTCCCAGCTGGAACATAATACCTGCTGGCTTTGTTATTCTCCCTCTAATCATCCATGGGATATTGCGGGGTGGCCATCACCCAACAAGGTAGATTCTTGCTCAGGAGGTGTGAGCCGCCTGAAAAATAAAGTCTGAAATAATTAGTAAGAAATAGAGACAGAGGCAGAAGTTAAATAAGTGGAGCGCCTGATGGGTCTTCCAGTCCTGATAGAAGCCAGAACTGATAGACTGAAAAATGGCTCTGATTATTTGTCAAAGGCAAGGATAAGTTTTCAGGGGGAGGAGTTGCTTCTCGGTGTGGCAGGGGTCTTGCAGCAAACAGGCCAATAGGCATCTTGGCAAGCCACACCCATCCCCTAGAAGCTGTGTGGCTCCAGCGGGTCACCCCACCTCCGGTGCAGTGCTGAACATAGATGAAGCTAGGTAAGAAGTCACATGAATTAGGCATTCTCAAGCCAGCAGGGTTGCGGCTGGGAGTTCCCAATACCAGACTTTCCTGCCTAAGGGCTTCCATGTGGATTTGGTTCACACTCAGTTCACAGATGGCTCCTGGCAATGGGATAGGATGAAAAACAACAGGGATGAGTGTTCCCAGGTCTTCTCCTTTGCAGATAAATCAGGTTCTGATTCTGTCCACTGATTAGTGCCTTTCCTGCCTCTCCTTCTGAGCACAAGTACGCAACATTGACGTTCTTGGAAGGTAGAATTAGAGAATGATTAAAAAAGAGAGCTGAGGAATTAATTGTTATAAAAATATACTTTACTTTCCAAGGCATTGAGAGAAGCATCCCACACCTGCAGAATATGAAGAGACCAGAGTAGAGCTGGGGGATGTGGGATTGGGGTGGTCCAGAGAGAGAACTGGGCTGAGCCAGAGAGGTGATGAAGATCCTTCTGTGGGATAAGAGAGATGGGCCCCCATCCATGTTGTCAGGTACTGAAGAATGTGAGGGAAAGGGGATTTTGGTAAGAACTGCCTAAGAGTTGCATATTTGATTCATGTGATTTTTAATTCATCTTTATAGTATTCTTTGAACGTGGCTTTATCCCAAATGAACCATGAAGGTCATGATTTCAAGATGATCATGCATGTCACAAGCTGTAGGGAGCCATTTGTGGGATGTGTGTGGACCATCATGCAAGAGTCCCACACAGCACTAGTAATAGGGCTGACCTGCCATAACTGCAGCCCCTCTGAGATGGGTGTGACCAGCCAAGATGTCAATCAACCTGCTGACTGCAAGACTCCATCTTCTTCCTGTAGGGCTAAGCACATGCCCCACCCTAACTCCTAGCTTTCGATTCCCCGTGGGCCCTGACTTTCAGCTCATAGTGAAATCTGGCCTATGCGACATTGGGCAGGTTGTTGGGACCAATCAGTAACCAACACGATGCAAACCCAGAGATACCTTACTGCCAGCGCCTGCGCCGGACCAAAGTGAAACCGAGTCAGCGAGGGAGCCGCAGATGAAAAAACACACACACAACAATTCTGAAGAAAAAGAAGCTCGAAGCTCATTTATTTCAGCACTCTGGGTTTATATATCTTTCCTACCCCCCCCCCGGGGGGGGGGGGCGCGTGGGAGGCGTGGAACTGCAGACCCAGGTGTGGAAATTGCTCAGACTGCAAAACAAGCTCAGAACACAAGAACACAGGAGTTCAAGGAACGGTCAGCACCTGTGGCTTCTCTCAGAAATTGGGGTACAGCTGGTTCTGGTAAACAGAAAGTAGCCATGCACGCAAGAATGCTCACACCTTACCAACCCCCACGTGCCCCATCCTAAAGTACATAAAAGGCCACTGCCTGGCACACTCTTTCTCTCTGCCATCGCCCTTCTTCAAATAAAGATCTCTTGGTTACATGGAATGTGTTGTGCCCAGTTCAGCGTGAACCTTTCACTTTCTACCTTGGGAAAGAATGTTCGATGGAAGTTCTTTGATGTCCCCTGATATAAATAAAGCACACGCCGGGGCCATTTTGTCCTTTGGTCCATTTGCCTTTTTTCCATCTGCCAGATCACCTGGCTATGGGCCCGTCCTACCTCCGCATTTTAAAACTATTTTCTGTATTCTGTGGTGTCTTCATTGCCTTACTTCTTTTAGTCAGTCTTTTACTGGTCAGGGAATAATGTCTCTATCATCCACACAGGGCGTGGAATTGACAACAAGCTTTTATCAAACAACCTTCTGGGGATCATATATCTCGCTATGCAGCAAAGGGGAGGCAAAACATGTAAAAGACAGCTTTCAAAATCTTAGGATGTTTGCTACATTATGATTTTTATTAAATCTGGGTAAGAATTTGGTGGGGTAGATAGATTGGGTCATATTTTGTCTAAACTGAATAACTGAGAGTAGCGGCTGTTCAGCTCAATGACAAGAATCTGAACCCAGGTCTGAAGAACTGCACATCTTGTCCCCTTTGTTCTCTCCACAACCTCTCACTTTGTCTGGTCTGAAAAGAATCATGGGATATCAGACAGAGACTCAAAGTGGAAGTCTGGTTTCTGGTGTGTAAAGTGACATTCAGGGTTTACTAGAGACATGCCTAGTTCCCTTCAGAGCAAGGACTGCCCATAAGAATTCAGAGCATGTTAGGTTTCACAAGTCATCATCAGCCTGTTGGCTGGACAGCCACTCTTGCTCTCAAAGAGCTGGCTACACCATGAGGCTCACAGAGCACTAGCCCCTATCTCACCAAACACTGGAAGATAGCTTCCATTTCTGCTTATCTCCCGGAATCCATGCTCATAAAGAAAGAGGATCAAGATTATCAATTTAGCACCATCCCAGACAGCATTCCTGTACAGGAAACACTTTTGCTCAAAACTCCACCAAGACGTCTGGCCTCCCTGGTTTTCTTCCGAGGAGGGCTGTGGATGCAGAAGCAGTGATGAGTGGGGAGAGGCTGTGACTTTGAGGCAAAAGATACTAGTAACCCTGCTATTGTGCTGTGTTTTCTGAAGCAATAAATATGTAGCTTTATTATTTCCTCTGGTACAATATAAACCTGATGCCTCATGTGCTCTTACATTTTTGTCTCCAATGCTTCCAGGCAACATGGGATTTCAGAGCAGTTGGTTTTCATTAACCCATCTACCCACCATTTTTCCACTTTCTCTTCGCAGCTTAAGAATGCATCTATCTCAATTCGGCAAGGGAAGAGAAATACCTGTTATTGTCTTTTAGATGACTCTGAACCAATTCTAAAGTAGCATTGAAAAATCATGAAACAATGTGGTCTGTAACTCAAGGTTTGAATGTTAACTCGAATTTTTTAAATATGTAATTTTAAAATGAATGTAGTACAAATTAGAAGTCATACCTGTTGGCCTCAGTAATTTAGTATCTTTAATTCTTTAACACTGTCATGAGGAAGGATTAACAGCTCAACTGCTTCACAATCATTGTGGTTGGAATTCAGCGTTTTATAAACTATCCCATCACATCTGACAATTTCAAAGTATATGGAGAGCAGTTGTTGAATCAATACAGTTAAGGATTATTGACCTTACACCATTTAGATCATCCATCTCAATTCCCTATAATAAAGTCAACCATTGCAATGTTTGCAAAAGAAGAGTGAGATCATGGGACTGACTTTTCGCCTAAGATGCAGGAAGACATCTGGAGAGATCTGAGGGTGATCTGCTGTCACCCTCAGATCACCTCTCAGCATGTCATAGTCCATGTTCCCATCCTGTCTGGATGAGTTTATCAGGGGTTATTCAGACTAGATGTAGGGGCTGAGAATTAGTAGGCAACCAACTGTGTTATGATTGTAGGATTCTGCAAAGGATCCCCCTTCTCCAAATATATTCCCTCTATCTTCTATTAGAATATTTGAAATCCAGAACTTGAAGGCATTCTAGGTCTTCTGACATTTTTGTCCAAGACCACACATCTTATGTGGAGCACAAGGGAGTCAAGATATAAAAGAAAACATTGGACAGATTGTGATTGGTCTTTCTCCAATGCACAAGATTACGGAGCTGGCTACTGATGTGACGAGGTTCATAATCCAGTCATTTGTGCTTTCTCTTTCAAAATAAGTGCTACCTAAGTACACTATATAAAACATAGTAAGATTTAAAAGAATTACATAATCCTTCTACAAATTAAAAACTATCTATTGAAATTGGACTTACTCTTGACTTACAATCTCTTTAATAATTTTTTTAGTTGTAGATGGACGCAATATCTTTATTTTTGTGGTGCTGAGGATCGAACCTAGTGACTCATGCATGCGAGGCAAGCGCTCTACCACTGAGCCACAGCCCCAGCCCTTGACTTACAATCTTAAAAATAAATTTTTATGAGAATATTATGAGGCTCTGAAGTCATATTTTACAAGAACAACAATAAAACTTTGTCCAGCAATGGGCATCTGTGATGTCTTGATTGTCTAATTAGAGGAAAAAAATCACTGCAACAGTTTCACTATGTTGCCTAGATTGGTCTCAAACTATCTTCTCATCTCAGCCTCCCAAGTAGCTGGCACTACAGATGTGTACCACCATGCCCAGCTCAAGAAACCACTTTTTTTGGTGCTACTCATTAGCTCAAAACATACTTTCCACTTACATCTTTTCTTCCTTTTGCAAAATTACACTCTCATTCTCATTATTACTCTTTTCTTTCCTCTCCTTCCTCTCTTCTTTTCTCTCTCTCCTTTTAACCTCTGACTACTTTCCCCAAGATCAATTGTAGAAAATCACCAAGAAATTATGGTATTCTTTTATCTTCTGTTAGCCCTTCTAAAGACTTCTCAAATCTACTCAAAATTCAACTTAGACATGCAACTAACCTCTTATAACATCACCCTGATCGCCAACTTCCTTGAAAGTTGTGCATTGAAAGACACACAATTGCCACAAAATCTGAAGTCCTGAGAAAACATCGCTTTTGTCCTGTCATTCTTCTGAACAATGCAAATACATTTTGAAAATATGCTAGCATTTTTACATAGTTATATATATATATAT
>CM053403.1:71963413-72037212 GCA_028644305.1 Xerus rutilus | reverse complement strand
AAAGAACAAATTGTTAGAAAGCACAAGGGAAACTAGCTATTATAGAATCAGAGGGAGAAATAAATAGGAAATGGGGAAAGCAAGCAACGTGAACCCAAAATGGAGAGAGAGACCTAAAGAATCAGGGACAAAATCATAGGTAGAGCCCAGAGGCCAGGACATCCTGCATAGCAAAGAGTCCAAAAGAAGAACATAAAAACAAAAGAGAGCACATATTTGCAACTATAATTATAGAAAATAGTCTTTAACTACAAGAAGATTTAAGACTACCTATTGAAAGGCACACTGTATCAGGGAAAGTTGGCCCCTCACCAATGACACTTAGGCACAACTTAGTAAAGTCACGACTTTTTTGTTTGTTTGTTTGATTATACTGGTGATTGAACCCAGGGGCACTCTACCACTGAGCCACATCCCCAGCCCTTTTTATTTTTTATTTTGAAACAGGGTCTCACTGATTTGCTCAGGTACCCACTAAGTTGCTGAGGCTAACGTGGAACTTACGATCCTCCTACCTCAGCCCCCCAAACCACTGGGATTATAGGCATGCCCCACAAAGTCCACCACAATATTTAAAGACAAAGAAAATCCTTTGAAAACTCAGGCAAAAGGATTATATCATTCATGGGAAAAAAAGGAAGAAAGAAAATCAGAATGCTACAAAATAACTCAATAACAACATTCAAGAAAAATTCAAACATTTTACAATGTACTCAAAGTAAGTATAAACCAGCCAAGTTTTACTTCCAATACAAAACCTACTGACAATAGTTTTATTTAGTTTTGACCTCATATATATAAAAATAGGTTTATCAGAACTTTTCATTCACAACACTATTTTCATCCTTAGTCCTTATATATGTATGCACACATGTATTAATTTGTTATTGATGTTCCGTTAAACTATTATTAATAGATGCCATTGTATTTAATAATGCAAAGATCACAAAACCAGTATGAAGATTAGAGCCATAACTTTCATCTACCTCTGTGCTTTTTCCTTCTCCATCCACCTCCTCCTGCCAGAGGAGGCACCATCCTGGCATTTTTATTATCCCTTTGCACACATATGGCATTATCATATATATGTATTCAAAAATAAACATTGCTTAGTTTTAGTTTTCAACTTCATACAAAAGTCATCACATCGTATATAATCTCCTGAGACTTTGTTCTGTCATTCAATACTACCATATTTCATTGATTCTATACCCCATCAAATGTAGGCAACAACATAATTTTGGGGGATTGGCTTATTTTGCTTAGAATGATATTCTCCAACTCCACCCATTTACCTGAAAATGCCATGATTTTATTTTTCTTTAAGGCTGAGTAATATTCCATTGTGTATATATACCATAGTTTCTTTATCCATTCATCTATTGAAAGGCACCATAGATTAGCTATTGTGAATTGAGCTGCTATGAACATTGATGTAGCTGCATCACTATAGTAGGCTGATTTTTAAGTCCTTTGGGTATATACTGAGGAATGGGATAACTGGGTCAAATGGTGGTTCCATTCCAAGTTTTCTGAAGAATTTCCATACTGCTTTCCTAGTGGTTGCACCAATTTGTAGTCCCACCAGCAATGTATGAGTGAACCTTTTTTCCCACATCCTTGCCAACATTTATTTTTACTTGTATTATTGATAATTACCATTCTGACTGGGGTGAGATGGAATCTCAGTGTAGTTTTGATATTCATTTCTCTAATTGCTAGAGATGTTGGACATTTTTTCATGTTTGTTGATCGATTGTATGTCTTCTGTGAAGTGTTTGTTCACTTCCTTAGCCCATTTGTTGATTGGGTTATTTGCTCTTTGGTGTTGAGCTTTTCAAGTTCTTTATATATCCTGGAGATTAATGCTCTATCTGAGGGGCATGTGGTAAAGGTTTTCTCCCATTCTCTAGGCTCTCTCTTCACGTTTTTTTTTTCCTTTGCTGTGAAAAAGCTTTTTAGTTCTATCCCATTTAGATTCTATCCCATTTATTGATTTTTTTTTTTTTTTTTTGCTACATTTTGCTACATATGGATTTCTGCTTTTCCAGCACCATTTGTTGAAGAGGCCATCTTTTCTCCAATATATATTTTGGTGCTTTTATCTAATTTGAGATAATATATTTATGTAGGTTTGTCTCTGTCTTCTATTATGTGCCATTGGTCTATGTATTGGTTTTGGTGCCAGTATGATGTTTTTGTTGCTGTAGCTCTGTAGTATAATTTAACGTCTCATATTGTGATGCCTCCTGCTTCACTCTTCTTGCTAAGGATTGCTTTGGCTATTCTGGGTCTCTTATTTTTCCAAATGAATTTCATTATAAAGACTAGACGACCAGAAGATGATGAATTAAAGCCGCTCGGCAAGGCTTTATTGAAAATACACGCTCTCGGGCTGAATCCTCCTGTCCATCAGAGTGTGTCCGGGAGAATGGCACGGGGGCTCCGGTGTAGGGAGAATTCGAGAAGCCCGGTCAGGAAGGGGAGGGCTTGGGGGCAGAAAGAGAAGGCCAGAGTCCTTCCTGGATAGGTCAGGAAAAACCGCTGATTGACAGGAGGCGTGTCTACTGGTGACGTCAGCATCTGGCTAGCCGCTCCATTTCGCAGCTGCTGACTGCTGCTGCCCTGACCGGTCCCTTTAATTGGACATCTTGGACCCTGATCGGACCTAACATTCATGATTGCTTTTTCTATTTCTCTGCAGAATGTCATTGAGATTTTAATAGGAATTACATGCAATTTGTATAGTGCTTTTGGTAGTATGGCCATTTTCACAATGTTAATTCCTCCTATCCAAGAACATGGGAGATCTTTCCATCTTCTAAGGTTTTCTTCAATTTCTTTCTTTGGTGTTTTGTAGTTTTCATTGTAGAGGTCTTTCACTTCTTTTGTTAGATTGATCTCCAAGTATTTTCTTTTCTTTGAGGCTATTGTAAATGGGGTAGTTTTCCTAATTTCTTTCAGTGGATTCATCACTGATTCATAGGAATGCATTTGATTTATAGATGTTAATTTTATTTCTGCTACTTTGCTGAATTCATTTATTAGTTCTAGAATGCTTCTGGTAGAAGGTTTTGGATATTCTAAATATAGAATTATATACTTGGCAAAAAAATGATAGTTTGAGTTTTGTTTCCTATTTGTATCCCTTAAATTTCTTTCTCTTAATTACTCTGGCTAGAATTTCAAAGATTATGTTGAATAAAAGTGGTGAAAGAGAGTATCCTTGTCTTGTGCCAGTTCTTAGAGGGAATGCTTTCAATTTTTCTCCATTTAGAATGAAGTTGACCTTGGGTTTAGCATAGATAGATTTCACAATGTTGAGGTATGTTCCTACTATCCCTAGTTTTTCTAGTGTTTTGAACATAAAGGGTGCTATAAATTGTCAAATGCTTTCTATGCATCTATTGAGATGATCATATGATTCCTGTCTTTAAGTTGAAAAGATAAAACTTAAAAAAAAAAAAAAAGATGGGGGGGAGAGAAGGTTTAGAAATAAGCTCATTGACTACTTCATCTATAATACCTGAAAACCGAGAGTCATTTCAGTTGAAAAATCAAGTTTTAAAAGTATAGCCTACTTATGTAGAGTGATATTGACCAAATAATATGGTTGTATTATGAGCATGTGCAAATATGTAACAACAAATCCCCCCATTAGGTACAACTATTTAAAAAATACAGCACCAATTTAAAAAATGTGAGGGGAAAATAAACACTAAGAAATCCAACGTTGTTGACAAAATGTTATGATAATAACATTAATAAATATAAATAAGTTTAATTTACCTGATAAAAGAAAAAGACTGATTTTCAGATGGCTCACAAATCTAGATCACAAATCCAATTCCTATCCTATGTGAAATAGTCACCTTGATGTATTAATACACTTAAAATTTTGTAAAGAGGATAGATTTTATGTTGTGTTCTTACAAAACACACACCCAAAAAAAAGGAAAAGGCACAAGGAAACTTTTCAAAGTGTTGCATCGAACCCGCACCTCTCCCCAAGAAGTGCAGCCCAGACAACTCTGCAGAAGCAGCAAAGTTTATTGAGGAAGTAGGCACACAGGCCAATCAATTGGGGTCAGCTCTCCTTTCCTTCAGAGAGTAACCCCGAAGTGAGGGTTTCAGAGGTTATTATAGGGTGGGCTAGCTACATGACTCAGAAAACATGATTTGGCCGATATTCAATCTATAGTTATTTACAGTTCAACTGTGACAGCACCTCCTATATCCCCTTTCAGTTCCTGGAACTTTAGGTAACTGGCCAGGGGGTCTGGCAGCCTGTGGTTTTGCCCCCCACCCCATCTGTGAGAAGCAAGCATAGCAAAGCATTAATCACAGAAGCACAAAGAACAGGTTAGCTGATACATGCAGGCCTGAGCTAGAGTGATTCCATTTTGAGTTTGGATTTTACAAAGTGATGGATATTTCACGGACCTTGATTTCGTGATATATGCATATATTCAAACTCATCAAACTGTTTTTAAATATGTGCAGCTTTTTGTGTATCACTTATATCCCAATTTTTTTAATGTTTCTATTTCTTGTTTTGATGAGAGTTAGCTTGTCTTATGGTTTGGATCTGGAATGTGCCACAAAGACTCATGTGTTGAATGCTCAGTTTCTAGTGCAGCAATGTTCAGAGGTAGGGCTTTTGGAAAGTGATTGAATGATGAAGGCTGTAACCTCATTGGTGGATCAACCCACTGATGAATTTGTAATCTGCATGGACTATTGGAAGATAGTGGAAACCGTAGCTTTCCTCTATCACACGCTCTGCCATGATGTCCTGCCTCACTCAGGCCCAAAGCAATGGAGCCAGCTGACCAAGGATGAAACCTCTGAAACCCTGAGCCAAAGTAGATCTTTTTTCCTTTCAAGTTGTTTGTGTCACATATTTTGGTCACAGCAACAAAAAGCTAACTAACATCCCTTGACACAAAAGTATTCAAAAACATTATAAATAAAAAGATGATGAAAGACATAGGAAGAAAATGCAAACCAAAAAGAAAATAGTGGTTACAGCATGAGAGGGCAGAGTTCAAGGCAAAAAGCAATAATGAACGTACTTAATAATGCTGATGCATGTGAACCAAAGCAAAGATAATGGTTAAGTAACTCTACAGTAAGCAATGTAGCCACAATGTTGATAAAAACAAATTCAGGAGGCACAAGCAGAAAGAGAAGCAAACAGTAGAAGGCTTTCATTTCTCTCAGTCCCTGTCAGATCAAATAGACAGAAATAGCAATGCATATAAAAAGGCAAACGATAAATATAATAACTAAGGCATATTTCTGCTTCTGGATATGATAGAATTCATAGTCAGAAAATGCTTCCACCAAGAACAACTACAAAATCCAGGTACATTTTTTAAAGTCATATTTCCTAATGCAAAACAGAAAGTTGTCACAAAAGTAAACAATCCTAGAAGGATTAAAATTCTAGAGATTGAGATCTGGGAATCTGCAGCTGCCTTTGCCAGGAAATACTTGCCAGTTTTGGGCATAGGTCAGAGTCAGGTGATCTGGGCTTGCTCCATAAAGGTCTCTGCTGGAGAGACAGAGAAACACTCCTTCAGGTGGTTTTTCAAAACTAGCATGACAAAATCAGAAACCTGACCAGCTCATCTTTCCTCTCAAGGCATTTAGCTAATTTCAAATATTTGCATGGTGACAGACTAGAGAAATAAGCTGAAAACCCTCTGAAAAGCAGGGTAGAAATTCTCAGAGTCTGTTGGTGCTGAGGAAACAGAGATATGCCTATTATTTTAGCTGAAAAGTCTGAAGGGCCGTGCCCTAGGCACAGGGCCACACAAGAAGTAGACTAAAGGTTTCCCAAACTGCAATTTAACCTTATCCCCCCTACCCCTAGTCTCTGATTAGATTAAAATGAGTTCCCTCTTTCTCTCATTTTGATTTCCTGGTACAGAAAAACTTGATCTTACTCTGTTGAAAGGCATCCTCAACAGGAGCCTCAGTTTAATTTTTATGGTTTCCAGCATTGAGTGAAAAATTACTAAGCATGCGAAGATCAAAACCATAAGATTAAAACCAAGAGGAACATACGTAGAGGTCTTGTTAAGGAGATCTACACAGAGTTTTCCCTAGATGCATCTCAGAAGAAGGGCAGAGGAAGCAGCCAAGTGTTTGTAAGTTTGACAAAGCTCCCCATCCAACTCCAGCACCCATCACTGTGAACCACCTGGAGAGCTGGCCACGTTGGGCTTCCACCTCTCAGGGACACAGCCTGCTTTGCTCTCCTTGATTCCCTTTGCTCCTTAGCCTAGCAGAAAGGGGAAATTATATTCACAGTAGGAGGTGATAGCTGGGACCAAAAAAGCCTAATCATAAATCCCATTAATGGCCACTGTCAACCCCATCAGCAATTTTCTAGGCGACTACTTTCAATTTTTTAATCGTCCTTTGCTTTCGCAAGGGGACCTCTTCTAAGTGCCCTGTTTCTTAGTTGCTTTATTACTGTGGTTTTCTCAAGTTTTTGTAATGTGACCTGGAGCACAACTGAATTCATTTTCAAGAACCGTGCTCCCTTTCAAGAATACATCATTGTTATAAATATAAAACAACATAACACGCTTCGAAAACTAAGCATTAAAATAACTTTGGCAAAATTGGCCTCTTTTTCTATTTTGTATTCTAAATTAAAAAGGAAGAAAAAAAGGAAGGATGGATAAAGACAATCCTCCTTTTACAAAATGCCACCCTCATGATGATGAGGGTGTAGTTCACCAAGGCAGCCAAGTTTCCCTCTAAAACTCCCCATTCCACAGAAAAAGAAACCACTTACCTAAGCCAGTGTCAAGACCGGGAACTAAAATGCAGGCACCCAGATTTCCTGAATTTCTATCTGAAAAAAATACCTTTCTCCTACCTATACAGCTCTGGCTAATAGTCAATTACTAATATCTAAAAATAATATTTAGAATAATAAACATTCCTTAAAACAGAATTATTGAGTTATTGTTCTAAATAAATAATATGAAAGTATTCCATGATATTACTATTATACTGTGGCTTAATTTCTAAAACCAAAATTATGGTCATTTACCTTTCTCCCTTTGATTTTGATTTTCATTTTCATAAAAATCAAAATACCTAACAGGCAGTTCGCCAAGAGTCTCAGTCTTCTAAGTCCATCAGCAATTCTGGAAACAAAAGATAAATATGCAAATGATTACTACACTCAAGTTGTTTTCTTGAAGTGTTTATCAAGTAGACAACAGCCACTAGCTGTTGCGAGGAATAAGCCCTCGCAACAGTTTTTATATCTAAAATACTAATATTAAACATTCAAGTCATCTTGGAGCAGTTCTTTCAGCTTGCTCACCATGGACAAACATCTTCCACTCTTTTCTCTCCACTTCACAAAGTGAGATGCATGTGTGAATGGATGATTCCGTCAGCCTCATTTGGGGCCCTTCAGAGCTGGAAAGGATCTCTAATTGGCCATGTTTTTTAGTTACTAAGAAAAGTGACAGGGAATCCACAAAATAGGAAACAACAAGCACTGACTACAAGTGCTGACAATGTCATGCCTACTATCACACCTACTGTCACACTAAAGAAGACATCAGCACAAGGTGGGGTGAGGTACAGAGGAAAAGTACACACATCCCCTGAGTTCCTCTGCAGGGCATTCCTAGCACCAGTGCATCACTATCATCCCAACCACCCTATGCACACAGACACAGCCTATGGCACCCTCTGATCCCGAAGCCTTAATGTGCGGGTTAGGTGAATTTTCATTGCTAGGATTTGACTTTGTTCCTACCTCTGCCAATAACCACAACATAATTTATACCATTATCCACTCTTTCCACACATCTGCTTTTCTCCTTCCCTCTTTTCCTTCTTTTATATCTAATAGTCAAAATATCCAGCATGAACCAGATTAACAAACAGTCCACCTCTAAAATGTCAGCAGATAGTTAATGAGCTTAGCATGAATGGCTGCAATATTTCTAATATAAACTAAACTTTGAGATAGGATGAAATGAAGAGCCAAAAATGGTGTCAATGACCTTTAAAAAGCATGTTGGCCCATACTTTTTTTAAAGGCAGGAAACAATATACCAAGAATTTAAAATTACAGCATGTTTGATAGAGTATCAAGAAATGCGTGGGGGTAAAAATAATTTTTTGAAATTCTGAAGACAAAGTAATCCCCAACCTCTTCTTTCCTGTAGTAGTAACAGAGAAGGCAGGTGGCCTGGGGTGTAGGTTAATAGCTCGGTGGCTCTTTCTCTGCTTGCCCAGTGAGCATGGAAAAGAAAAAGCTAGCCTTGGCCTAGGTTACGTCCACATTCTTAGATGCTGACTTTTAGACATTCTTCTTCAATAGATGAAGTTGCCATCTCTGTTTATGGTGACTTCTGTACATATCTACAGCTTTTAAAAGAAGAGAGTTGTGCAAAAATGTACATTCCATTTTAAAAACATTCTCTTCCACTGTCACTCACACACATATGAGAGCTCAGACAAACTAAGACAGCTACAATGTCACCAGACAATATAATCCAATAGGACCATATATATGCACTATGTGATTGTTTTAGACAGCTTTTGCATTGCTGTGACCAAAATACTTGACAAAAACAACTTAGAAGAGGGAAGGTTTATTTGGGGCACACAGTTTCAGAGGTCTCAGTCCACAGACAGCCAACTTCATTGCTCTGGGCCCAAGATGATAGGATCATTAAAGCAGAGAGAGACAGCATTAAAAGAGAATAAAATCATGGCATTTGCAGGTAAATGGATGGAGCTGGAAAATATCATGCTAAGTAAAGTAAGCCAATCCCCCAAAAAAACAAAGGCCGAATGTTTTCTCTGATTAGTGGATGCTGATCCATAATGGGGGTGGGGATGGGGAGCATGGGAGAAACGAGGAACTTTGGATGCAGCGGGGGGGGGGGAGGGAGGAAGGAGGAATGGGGGTAGGAAAGATGGTGGAATGAGATGGACATCATTACCCTAGGTACATGTATGAAGATACAAATGATGTGACTCTACCTTGTTTACAACCAGAGAAATGAAAAATTGTGCTCCATATGTGTACTGTGAACTGAAATGCATTCTGCTATGTTTAAAAAAAATTTTAAAAATTTTAAAAAATTAAGCAGAGAGAGGAGGGGAAAGGGGCTATGAACCCAGCGACCTACCTCCTCCAGCCACACCCCACCTGCCTACAGTTACTACCCAGTCAGTACATTCAAACTACAATGGACTTATTAGGTTAAAACTCTCACAATATAATCATTTCACCTCTGACTATCACTGCATTGACAGAGGAGCTTTTGAGGAACACCTTATATCCAAACCATAAGTCACTGACCAAAACATCATTATGTGACACGTGACTCATGTGTTGTGTGTATGCCTGTGAGTTTAAATTCCATACTTTGCTTTATAAGGGTCATAAGTTAAGAATCACCCTGAGGACCACACTTGCAATCTTATAAAAAGCATGCAGTGAGAAAATAGATTCACTGTAGAGAAATGCACCATACAACATTTTAAAAATATATTTCTCTAGTTATTAAGATATACTGTTAGTCGTCATGCTTGGTTCAACTGGCCTAGGTTGATTGCATTTCATTACAAAATCTTAGAGGCTGGGGACTGGATAAAACCTGATCAACAGCACACTCCATTACTCTAGTTTAGGAGTTCCCTGAATGGCACCATAGAATTAACAGTATTACCAAATAACCATTCTCAAGTGACAGTTCAACAAAAACCTGGGGAGCCAAAAGCCTGTGCTATTTAATGTAACACAGATAATTCTATTCTTGTATTGTATTTTAACCCCAGACATCTCTGAAAATCAGATTTCCAAGTTGAATGTAAACATGAAATGATAAAAATAGAACCCAAGGGCAGAGAGGCATGCAAGTACTTTTTGTTTGTTTGTTTTTTAGTACTGGGTACTGAAATATTGAGCCCAGGGCCTCATGCATGCTACACAAGTGCTCTACCACCTAGCTATATCCTGGACACTTTTTATTTGATTTCATTTGATTCTGAGACACAGTCTCATTAAATTGCCCAGACTGGCCTTGAACTTGCCATCCTCCTGCCTCAACCTCCTGAGTAGCTGAGTTTACAGAAGTGTGCAACCAGCAGTGCAAGTGCTTCATGTGTGATAGAAGAATCTACTGAAGAACTGCCTCAATTGTGTGAGTTCGTAGAGCTGCCCCACAGACACATCCACTACTACAGATGAGTACATGAAGGAGTATAACTTGTGGTAAGAAAACCAGCCATTATTCCAAATTGGATTTTATTGGCCATATAAATAGAAACTATAAATTAAATCATGCCTTATCATTTGTAGAAAGTTTTGCATATTAGAAGATAAAGTTGGCTAAACATAAAAACAAATGATAGTCCTTAAGAACTAATGCCCAGGGGCTGGAGTTGTGGCTCAGTGGTAGAGTGCTTGCCTAGCATGCGTGAGGCCCTGGGTTCGATCCTCAGCACCACATATACATAATAAATGAATAAAATAAAGATCCATCAACAACTAAAAAATATTAAAAAAAAAAAAAAAAAAACTAATGCCCAGCCGGGCATGGTGGCATACATCTATAATTTCAGCACATTGGGAGGCTGAGACAGGAGAATCACGAGTTCAAAGCCAGCCTCAGCAACGGCGAGGCGCTAAGCAACTCAGTGAGACCCTGTCTCTACATGAAACACAAAATAGGACTGGGGATGTAGCTCAGTGGCCGAGTGCCCCTGAGTTCAATCTCCAGTACCCCAAAAAAAAAAAAAAAAAGAACTAATGCCTAACATCTGTAAACAGGTGCAAACTGAATCTAAGCTGTTTTCAGATATACCTTAGTTTGAAAGTAGACAATGTAGACCCTTTTAGGCTTATCCATTTCACTCTAAATCACTAGGGGAAAAAAAAGGTTTTCTGAGCTCCATACAATATTTTACAAAAATCACAGCTCTTTAAAACGGAATAAATGTGTTTAGTCAGTCACTGCCATAGGTAAATACATAGCAATGAGACAGACGCGTGGTTAGAAGAAATGTGGGCTTTTATTTGCTGATAGACTTCAGGAAATGGAGGGAAAGATAAAAGGGGCTTCTCTGAAATTAACTGCTTTTTGTAGGCTGATTGAGACATCAAATTCCAAGATTTCTATACCAAAAGATATATGAGTTCAGCAGATTATGAAATCTGTCTTCCCAGGTTGCTAGGCCAAGTGACACATCTCATCAAGAAGTGGTCTGTCCCCTCCCTCCTAGTCAAGGCCTGACTATGACTCACCTTGGCCAAAAGGATGCAGAAGTGGCAATGTGGGGCTTCTGAGGACAGCCAGAAGCTTTCTACTTTCTTAGAACATTGCCATATGAAGGAACCTAGTCTTGTTTCCTTAAGGCTACAAGTTCAAATGCAGATGCCCAGCTATCCCAGGGAACTCAGTCCTCAGCTGACTTGCCACATGGTGAGCACAGGCAAGCCCAGCAGAGCATCCACCAACCAAACTACAAAACACTGAGAAATAACAAATTGTTGTTTTAAGCTGTGAATTTGGGAGTGGCTATGTAACAAAGGCTAAATGAAACAGAGGTGGGGCACTGTCATAACAAAAACCTAAAACACGCAGCATTGGCTTTTGGAGCAGGTGACACATTGAAAATTAAAAGAAAGTAGGGTAACCCCTATTAGATTCTGGGGAAAGCATGACCCATTGTTTTAGTCAGTTTCACTGCTGTGACCAATAGATCTGACAAGAACAATTTTAGAGGCAGAAAATTTGAGGCTCACAGTTTCAGAGGTCTCTGTCCACAGATGGCTGGCTTAATCGCTGTGGGCCTAAAGTGAGGCAGAACATCATGGTGGAAGGGTGTGGAAGAGGAAAGCAGCTGCAGACATGCAACCAGGAAGGAGGAGAAAGAGAGAGAGAGAAACTTCTCTCACCAAGGACAAAATATATAACCCAAACACCCCAATGACTTTAAGCCACACCCTACCTGCCTTCAGTTACCACCCAGTTAATCCCTATCAGAAGATTATGCAATGGTTAGGTTAAGGCTCTCATAAACCAATCATTTCACCTCCAAACTTTGTATTTTCTCACACATGAGCTTTTTGAGGGACACCTCATATCTAAATCATAACATGCATGCTCTATACTGGTAAAAAAAAAAAAAAATTGGTAAATTTTTCTATGGTAACTCAGAGTTATTCTTAAAATGTACCTAATAAAACTATGTATCTGATTAAGGAGATTCAGAGGCAAATTCTTTAAAAATCAGTGAGCTTTTTTTTTTCTTTTTTAGCTTTGTATGATACAGCATGAAAAGAGAAACTAAAGAGAATTGTTCAGTTTTCAAGTCAAATTTGGAGGAGATATAGAAGAGTCAGGATGTTTTAGATCAGGAAATAAAACTAGTATTCCTAATACTTCCAATCAGCAAAAAATATCCAAGTAAGAAATGACCTTGGTATAGAAGCAGAGATGTAGCTATAAGATTTTTTGTTGAGACATCAGAAAGATGTAAGGCAGCACCTAGAAGACATTGCTCAGCAGGATAAAAGACCTCCTAAGTGTCTTAAAAATATCACCTCTGCTGTGGGACAAATTAGGTCTGTCTCAAAAAGAATAATGGATGTGGCTTTTGGATTACGAAGTGAACACCAATAAGATATTTACAAATCCACAAAGTTTCTGAGAGAATTATATTGGTAAGGATGCAACTAGTGTAGAATAGAAGAGACAGAGACAGTTCAAAATGGAGAGTCTGGGCTTAAATTTTCTACAATTGGCAAACAGGGTAAGAAAGTTGCTCCTCTACAAATATTGGGTATTTTTAACCAAAAAGGAAAAAATATCTCAGAAGCCAGAACCAAGGGCCTAAAGGGTACCAAGATCCCACTGCAAAGCCAAGAGCCAGGGATAAAGTAAGACTAGATAATCACTCTAAGGGAGCAGAACCAGGTGCTTATCAATCATTCCCTGCTACCAAAGAAATGGATCCCTGTAGAGAGCTGTCCATGGGCTGTGTGTGGACCACCACGCCAGAGTCCCACACAGCACTAGAGATAGGGCTGACCTGAAATAGCCGCAGCCCTTCTGAAATGAGTGTGACCTCCAAGATGCCAATCAACCTGCTGACTGCTGCAAGACTCTGCCTGCTTCCTACCTTGGGAAAGAATGTTGATGGAAGGTCTTTGAAGTCCCCCAATATAAATAAAGCACCTGGGGGGGGCCACTTTGTCCTTTTGCCTTTTTACTATCTGCCAGCATCTGTCTGTGGGCCCGCCCTTCCCCTGTGTTTTGAAACTATTTTCTGTGTTCTGTGGTTTTTTGTCGCCTTACTACTTTTAGTCAGTCTTTTACCAGTCGGGGAATAATGTCTCTATCATCCACGCGGGACATGGAATTGACAGATCCCAGCAAGATGAATCCAGCCACATTTCAAAATTCTCATTGACTAGTCACTGTCAAGTGCCTTCCATTCCTCATATTTTTCCATGACAGTGTTCTGTAGACATCGTCTTCCTATCTCACCTTTGTATGTGCATGGGGTGAGGAGGGAAGAAAACCTCTCAGCTGTCAGTTCTCTGCATCAGGAGGAGCCTAAACCACTTTTGGACCCAGTGCAGATTATAAAATAATGGACTTTGAGACCAATGCCATAACTGGATGAGACTTCAGGGTTCTTCGGAAGAGATGAGTGTATTTTGCATATAGAAGGGATGCGAATTACTGGGAAAAAATGCAGAAGTAGCAGGTTCTTACTATAACAGCTTCCAGTGAATTCTAGCATCCTGTGGCCACACTCTTTTGTAATGTAATTTTGCCACTCCACTCATCAAGAACTAATCGTTTCTATCACTTTAATAAGGACTTGTTTTATACAATAAAATGCAGCCTAAGTGATGCTGTGACTTCGAAGGCTGTTAGACCATGCAGCTTCCATTTGTACTCTATCATGTGAAAAAGTTTGGCTGGCCTTCCAGCTCCGGGATGAAAGAGGCTTCATTTGCTCAGGCGAGCACCCCTACAGGCAATCCAGCAGCTAAATGCAGCTGTATGAGTGAATCCTGACAATGTAACAACAACAACAAAAAAAAAAATTGCACAGAATAGTGAGAGGGAAACTTATTTTTTAAGCTAACAAATTTTGGGGGTGGTTTGTTACACAGCAAAACTGAAACAGTATATAACAAAATACATGTTTGCAATAGGTAGCTAACTAATTTTAAATCCCCTTCTTAAATTGTCTAATTCCCAAATCCCTGCCATCATTATTTAGCCTGAACAAGGTTATCTGGTCATAATTCTCTACTTAAGCTTTACAATGTGTTTAAAAATTGCTTTTTAGAAACATTAAAAATGCTCCATCCTTTTTCCTGCCTTGTCCCCTCTCAAATATGGTATATGAACAATGTATTATTTATCTATAGCACAAAACAAAATGTTCCCAAGTGTTGCTACATTTGCTCAAAACAATTGTTGCTGAGGGTCAGGATCTCAAGATGTTATAGTCAAGCTGTCAACCAGGATGACGTTTTTGAAGACTCCACAGGGTTGAAGTATCTAACTCCAGGTTCACTCATATGTCTTTTGGCAGGAGGCTTCAGTTCCAAACCATGAAGCTCTCCCCACAGGGCAGCTCATGACGTGGCTTCCTCCAGAGTCAATAATATAGCAGAGACAGGGAGGGAGAGCACTCGAGACAAAGTCACAGCTCTTCATAACTTAATCTTGGAAAAGACATACCATAACTTCTCCTATATACTACTATGACCCTCAAGTACAGTCACAGAGCAATGTGAAAGGGACTCAGAGGTACAGCAAGGATCACCGGGAGCCAGGAAAGAAGAACCCACCTGGAGTCCTACAGCTTTCTACATGCCAAGTGCTTCCTCGTTTCCTACATCAGTTATCTTCCTAATTGTGAAAAACAGCATCCAGCACTAGCTAATGTAAGTACAAAAGGAATTGAATGATTGCATCTTAGTTTCTTACAGAACTGAAAAGAAAGCTCACACACACACAAAAAAGTTCAATATCAGGATAGTTGCTGGGTGGGTATATTAAATTAAAAATATGGTAGTTTAAATTCATTTAGATACTATACTAAGATGTACATTGAATCCTTATAACCCATGGTGTATAATCAAAATTCAATTTTATCTTCCACTCTTTGAATTTATCCTCTGAAGCAAGTTTTTCTCTGCTTTTAAATGAAAATCCTTAGCAGGCCCAATGATTTCTTTTTTCTGATCACACTTAGGTAATAATAAGCCCCACAATCACCTTATAATACAAAACATGATATTAATTTAATAACTAAAATGCCCACCCCACAATATTAATCCATACTTAAATCTTTAAAGTTGGGAAATCTCCTGCACCTCTACCTTGCCAGGACCTATATACTTGTTCTTTTCCATTGCTGTAATAAATTACCACTAACTTAATGGCTCATGATGCACAAATTTATTATCTCACAGTTCTAGACATGGGAAGTACTAGATGGGTCTCAAGGAGCTAAAACTGAAATGTTGGCAGGGCTGCATTCCATTCTGAAGGCTCTGGGAGAGAATCCATTTCCTTACCTTTTCCACATTCTCGAGATTGCTGGCATTTGTTGGTTCATGGCCTCTTTCTTCATCTTCAAAGTTAGAAATAATGGGCTCAGTCCTCTCAATTCTCATAACCAAGACCTTTCCTTTTGCCTCTCTTCTATATTTTTAAAAAAAATTTTTGGCTTTAGTTGGACACAATATCTTTATTTTGTTTATTTTTATGTGGTTCTGAGGCTTGAACTCAGTGCCTCACACACACAAGGCAAGCACTCCACCACTGAGCTACAATCTCAGTCCCTCTTCTATATTTTTAAGAAAACTTGTGACTATACTGGGCCCACATGGATAACCCAAGGTACTCTCCCTAGTCTGAGGTCAGTTGATTAGCATACTGAACTCTATCTGGAAACTCAATTTCCTTTTGCCATGCATGGATCCATATTTTCAGGATCTAGGGATTAGAACAAAGCCATGTTTGGGAGAGAGGTCACTGTTCTGTAGTTACCACAGCAGCCAGCTGAAGGTTGAACACTGGTGAGGATTGATACAAGCTAGTAGGATCATGAAAGAGCAGAAAGGGAACTTTGCCCTATTTTTAAAGCTAGGTTGAAGAAAAAGATTACAAATGTTTCCCTTGCAAAATTTATATTTGTCTTTTTTTTTTTTTTTTTTGGTACCAGGGATTGAACTCAGAGAGCACTCGACCACTGAGCCACATCCCCAGCCCTATTTTGTGTTTTATGTAGAGACAGGGTCTCACTGAGTTGTTTAGTGCCTAGCTGTTGCCGAGGCTGGCTTTGAACTTGCGATTCTCCTGTCTCAGCCTCCCGAGGTGCTGGGATTATAGGCACGCACCACCGTGCCCGGCTATATTTGTCTTTTGGATAAGAGGCATTCTAACAGGAATGATGTTTCATTGTGGTTCTGATTTGCCTTTCTCTGATAATTAGTGAGGTTGAGCATTTTTTTGCATGTGTGTTGGTCATTTGTACATCTTATTTTGAGAAATGTCTATTCAGGTCTTTTAACCATTTCTAATTGTGATTTTCTTGCTATTGGGTTATTTATATTTTTTAGATATTAACCTTGTCAGATGTATTGTTTGCAAATACAGATTCTGGCATTCTATAGGCCTTCTCTTCATTGTTTCCATTGCTATGTAGCGTTATTGTTTCTGGAACAGGGAGGTCTGATAGGAGGTGAGTGTGGCAGTGCCAACATACTCTGGAATCAGGCACCAGGAGACAGTGTGCTTTTGACACAGCCCAAAGATTTATTGTAATGCAGGAGCTTATATTCATAAAAGTGTTCAACCAGAGGATTACCTAATTGATTTATAGCCAATCACCTAGAAGGTCATCTTAGTTGGCCAGAAGCCGGGGCTGGCTGACCAGAAGCCAGGGCCGGTATCTGTGGGGCTGGTATCAGTCTGGGACTATGGGAAAGCGGCAAGAAGCTGGGCCCACCAGCAAGAGCCAAGGTCAGAAGAAAAGTCTGGTCAGACATATCAGTTGGCAAAGAGCCAGGGCTAGGGGGAGAGGAGTCTCCAGGCACATCAGTTGGCAAGGGGCTGAGGCCAAGTCTTGGTGTTCCAAGGCCAGAGAGAGCAGGGTGTTCTCGCCTGCTCAGCCTGACAGCTCTCCATTGCACCACACCTGTGTGGCCCAGTCTCCTACAATGTAGTTTTTTAGTTTGATGCAATGTTTTTGATTAGTGGCCTGTGCTTCTGAGGTCATATTCAAATATATATTGCCCAGACCAACATCGTAGAAATCTCCTTTATGTTTTCTCCTGGTAGTTTCACAGTTTATAGTCTTATGTTTTAAGTCTTAAATTCATTTTGAGATATAATCCATGGTGAGATAAGGATACAGGTTCCTTCTGCATTTGGATGTCAAGTTTTCCCAACATCATTTGCTGAAAAGACTGTCCTTCCTCCATTGTGTGTTCTTGGCATCTTTGTCAAAAAAGATTTCAAGATAGCAGAATACAGCAGGTTGCTTTCCTGGCTGCTCCATGGCATAAAACCAAGAAAGCAGACAGGCAGCTTTTTGGCAAGGTGGTGAACAAAAAAAAAAGGGTGGACTTTACTGGAATTTAGTACTGGACACTCAAAGCAGATCAGGGACTCAGGAGGTTGGATATTAAAAAAATAAGGAAGAAATCTGCAGTGCCACAGCTTCAGTTGGAGGCACCAGGCAGAGTGGTCCCTCCATGAGCACAAGGAGGGATAAAGGAATTAAAGGTACCCACATTTTTAGGAGGACTGAGGCCTAAGTACAGAGAGTTTAGAGATCAAAGACACAGCCCAACTAAACCGAAAGGCATGCTGCATAATAGTCTTGTATGGGAAAGAACCATCTCTCTGCCAGAGGTTTGCAGAGGACAGAAGAAAGAACCATTTTGCAGCCATGGTGCAGGGACTGGCAGCTGAGGGAGCTAATTCCTGGCAAACACAAGTCTGGCCCAAAATACATGCCTGGCAAACCCACACTATATGACATAGAGTATATGCCTAAGAAAATCAAATGTGGAATGTTTACACAAGGGACAACTGGTCATGGAAATCCACATGGCTGTCCCCCTCCTGTTCTAATTGGGCAGCTTGAGGGACTGACTTGGAGAGATGCATCTGACCAGGAATTTGCAAGGGCCAGGGAGGGAGAGACTAAGTTTGGAGACTGAACACAAGACCAGGAAATGTGGGGTCCACAGGCGACATAGTGGACCAAGAACTGGCTCCTCTACCAATGGAAGCCAGAGGAGATCCCTAGGGTGCAGTCTTCCAGCATGCACCAGCAATTGATGAGCCCTGGAAGTACACTGATTTAAAATCTCCAGACCAATCAGCATCCAGCAAAGAGACTAGAGCCTGCATAAGCTTAAACTCCACTTCCAGGGGTCCAGCCTACAGTATTACCTCTCTCACCCTAACAACCTCACCCTGATGGTGGATCAAGCATCATACTTCAGACAACCCCACCTAACTGCTGAGAAGGGAAGCTGAAAATCTTTTGAATTCCAATGGAACTAATTCTTTAACTTTTTTATTGAGATTTTTTTTCTTTTTTCTTTTCTCTGCTTAATTGTGACTTTAATGGTTCATGGACATTTATTCAAATTCATGTGTTTTTTCTTTTTTTCTCATTTCTATCATTTTTTAAACCAGTTGTTTTTCATGAGTCAGTTTTTTGAGAACTAGGCAGTTGGATTAGTATATTTCAGTTTTGATTTGTATTCTTTCATTTTCTTTTATTTTTTAAATTTTTATTTTATACATTTTCTTTCACTTATCTGTTTCCCTTCAATCTTTCTCTTTTCTCCTGCTAATAGCCAATCTCTATTGTTCTCTCTTTCACTCTTCTTTTAATTTTTTACTTCTATCCTCTCTCCTTCTCCCTCATTGTCATCACATCCTACATCACTTCTGTTCTCTCCCCGTCCACCATTCGAAATTGTAATCCCTTTTGCAAACTTACTGTTTTTATTGTAGGCAATAACTGATGATATCTTTCTGTTTATTTTGACAACACTGTAGACATCATAGGAATTCCTTGGTTTAATGCTGTATATTTGCATTGGTGTTATTATTTGTCTCCCCCTAAGCAGTGAGGTATTGGAAACCTTCAGGGAAACTATAAGTCCACAGGGTAGAAACTCTACTGCCTCAGATTCATACTGATAGATGGGTAGACACACACAACAACATAAAAAAGCAAGGGAACAAATTGCACTAAACAAACCAAGATACTTCAATAACAGAATCCATCAATACTGCAGTGGAAGAAATGTCAGAGAAGGACATTAGAATGTATATAGTTAAACTAATATGCAAGGTAAAGGACAAAGTAAGGAATGATATTGGAGAGAAAATACAGGAGGTGAAAGATCACTTCAACAGAGATTCTGAAAAAAAAACAGAAATCCTCAAAATGAAGGAATCAATAAACCAAATTAAGAATTCAATAGAAAGCATCACTAACAGGCTAGACCACTTGGAAGACAGAGTTTCAGGCAATAAAGACAAAATATATAATCTTGAAAACAAAGTTGGCCATGAAGAAAAGGTGTTAAGAGACCATGGACAGAACTTCCAAAAATTTGGGATAACATGAAAGGATTAAATTTAAGATTTATCAGGATAGATGAAGGCATGGCAATACAAATGAAAGGAATGCACAATCTTTTCAATGAAATAATGTCAAAAAAATTTCCAAAATCTAAAGAAGGAAATGAAAAATCAAATATAGGAAGATTACAGGACCCCAAATATACAAGATTACAACAGACCCAAACCAAGGCACATCAGTATGAAAATGCATAACATACAGAATAAGTATAGAATTTTAAAGGCTACCAGAGAAAAATAACAAGTCACATTTAGAGAGAAATCAATCCAGATCTCACCTGATCTCTTAACCCAGACACTCAAAGCTAAAAGGTCTTGGAATAATACATACCAAGCTCTGAAAGAAAATGGATGCCAGCCAAGAACACTATACCCAGCAAAATTAAGTTTCAGAATTAATGAAAAAAAAACTTTCCATCATAAGGCTGGGGCTGTATCTCAGTGGTGGAGCACTTGCCTCACAAGTGTGAGGCACTGGGTTCGATCCTCAGCACTGCATATAAATATATAAATAAAGCTATTGTGTCCATTTACAACTAAAAAAAATTTTTAAAAAACTTTCTATCATAAACAAAAGTTAAAAGAATTCACAACTAGAAAGCCTCCTCAACAAAACATACTCAATAAGATATTTCATGATGAAGAAATGAGAAATAAAAGTGAAAACCAGCAAAGGGAGGAACTATAATAAAATAACAGTAAATCAATGGAGAAACTAATTCAATTTAAAACCCAAAAATCCAAATGACAAGAAATAAAAATCATTTCTCAATAATAACATGAACATAAGTGACCTAAACTCATCAATCAAAAGACATAGACTGACAGATTGGATTAAAAAACAAGACCCAACAATATGCTATCTCCAAGAGACTCACCTCATAGCAAAGACATCCACAGAAAAAAAAATAAGAGTGGGAAAATATGTATCACTCACATGGATCTCGTAAACAAGCAGGGGTTTCTATCCTCATATCAGATAAAATGGAATTCAAGCCAAAGTTAATTAGAAGGGACAAAGAAGGACATTTCATACTGCTGAAGGGAATTATATATCAACAAGATATAATAATTGTAATTATTTATGCCCCAAACAATGGAGCATCTATATACATCAAACAAACGCTTCTCAATTTCAAGAATCAAATAGACCACAACACAATAATACTAGGTGACTTTAACACACCTCTCTCATCACTGGATAGAACCTCCAAACAAAAACTAAATAAAGCTATAGAACTTAAAAATTCATAATTTAGATGTAACAGACATATATACAATATTCATCCATCAATGATTGAATACCTTTCTTCTCAGCAGCACACAGATCCTTACCTAAGACAGACCATATCTTAGGCTACAAAGCAACTCTTGGCAAATACAAAAAATAGAGATAATACTTTGCATTCTACCAGATCACAATGGAATGAAATTAAAAATCAATGAGAAAATTAAAAATAGAAGGTACTCTAAAACCTAGAGACTAAATAATATGATAATAATAATAATAATTCTTTGGATGACCAAAGAATAGAAAAATAAATCAGGGATGAAATTTAAAAATACCAAGGTAAATGAGAACAGTGATATAACCAAAATCTCTGGGACACTATGAAGACAGTGCTAACAGAAAAGTTAATTGTATTGAGCTCCTTTATTAACACACTAGAAAGTCAACAAATAAGTCAACAAATAATAACCTAATATTACATCTCAAAGACCTAGAAGAAGAAGAACATGTCAACTCCAAAATGCTACAACCTGCATGGCCACTAATTCAGAAACCCATCAAGAGGTGATGGTGGCTTAGAAAAGATAAACAGACATACAAAGAGAGAAAAGGTTGAAACCAGGTGGATCATCACACCATGGTGGAGATATCATGACCCAGAGCTAGCTCAGCACACTTATTATATAGGGTTTAATATTAAAATGATTTTTTCTGGGAAAGTTTTTTCAAAGCATGCAGGATAAAGGACAAACTTCTGAGCAGCCTAATTATAATTATTAACTTGTGCTCATAATTCCTTACCCTTGGCAGCTAGTGTCTGAACTCGGTGTCAAGATAGTCCCATGGCAAGCACAGAACCTCCTTTGAACAGGGCATCACCATAGCAACTGGGCAGTGTTGATTTGGATCTTTGCACAAGGAGTTACCAGCAGAGGCATGTTCCTGTCACCAGAAAATCAGAGACCATAATTCAAATCACCACTCCTGACACCAAAAGCAGTAGAAGGAAGTAAATAACTCAAACCAGAGCTGAAATCAATAAAATTGAAATGAAAGAAACAATCCAAAAATAGACAAAACAAAAATAAAAATTTTTATTTCTTTCAAAAAATAAAATGGATAAACCTCAGCCAAACTAACAAAGAGAAAGAGAAAACTCAGATTACTAAAATTCATAATGAAAAAGGAACTATCACAACAGACACTGCTGAAATACAGACAAAAATCAAAAACTATTTTAAAAATTTATTCTCTAATAAAATAGAAAATATTTAAGACATCAACAAATTTCTAGAGACCTGTGACCTACTAAAAGTGAATCAGGAGGACATAGAAAATTTAAACAGATCATTTTCAAGCAATGTAATTGAAGATGCCATTAAAAGCCTACCAACAAAAAAAAGTCCAGGACCAGACAGATTCTCAGCCATATTCTACCAGACCTTCAAAGAAGATTCTCCTCAAGTTATTCCATGAACTAGAAAAGGAGGGAACACTTCCAAACTCATTCTATCACTGACATATCAAGAAAATTTCAGACCAATATCCCTGATGAACATAGATTTTAAAAATTCTCAATAAAATACTGTCAAATCACATACAAAAACATATTTAAAAGATAGTGCATCATGATCCTGTTCATCCCAAGGATGCAAGGTTGGTTCAACATATGGAAATGAGTAAGTGTAATTCATCACATCAATAGACTTAAAGACAAGAATCACATGATTATCTCAATCGATGTAGAAAAAGCATTTGACAAAATATAGCATCAATTCATGTTCAAAGCAGTAGAAAACCTAGGGAGAGTAGAAACATACTGCAACATTGTAAAAGCTGTATATGCTAAACCCAAGGACAATATCCTAGTAAATGGAGGAAAATCGAAAGCATTCTCTCTAAAAACTGGAGCAAGACAGGAATGCTCTCTTTCACAACTTCTATTAAACATAGTACTGGAAACTCCATCCAGAGAAATTAGATGAAAAAAATCAAAGGGATATCAATAGGAAAAGAAGAACTCAAACTATCACTATTTGCTGATGACATGACTCTACACTTAGAAGACCCAAAAAACTCCACCAGAAAACTTCTAGAACTCAAATGAATTCAGCAAAGTAGCAGAATATAAAATTATCGCCCATAAATCAATTGTGTTCCTATATATCAGTGATGAATCCACTGAAAGAGAAATTAGGAAAACTACCCCATTCATAATAGCCTCAAAGACAATAAAATACTTGGGAATCAATCTAACAAAAGAAGTGGAAGACCTCAACAATGAAAACTACAGGATTCTAAAGAAAGAAATTGAAGAAAACCTTAGAAGATGGAAAGATCTCCCATGTTCTTGGATAGTGAGAATTAATATTGGCAAAATGGTCATACTACCAAAAGCTCTATACAGATTTAATGCAATTCCTATTAAGGTTCTGATGATGTTCTTCATAGAAATAGAAAAAGCAATCATGAAATTCATTTGGAAAAATAAGAGGCCCAAAATAGCCAAAGCAATCCTCAGAAGGAATAGTGAAGAAGGAGGCATCACAATAACAGATCTTAAATTAGACTACAGAGCTATAGTAACAAAAACAGCATGGTATTGGCACTAAAACAGACATGTAGAACAATGGTATAGCTTAGAAGACACAGAGACAAACCCACATAAATACACTTACCTCATACTAGACAAAGGCACCAAAAACATACATTGGAGAAAAGAGAGCCTGTTCAATGAATCATGCTAGGAAAACTGGAAACTTACATGTAACAAAATGATATTAAACCCTCTCACCCTGCACAAAACTCAGCTCCAAGTGGATCAAGGACATAGGCAAAAGACCAGAGACCCTGTGCCTACTAGAAGAAAAATTAGGCCCAAATTTCCATCATGAAGATTTAGGAACTGACTTCCTCAACAAGACTCCTGGTGCAAGAAGTTAAATCAAAAATCAATAAATGGGATGGCAGCAAACTAAAAACTTCTTCACCGCAAAGGAAACAAGAATGTGAAGAGAGAGCCTACAGAATGGGAGAAAATCTTTGCCACATGTATCTCAGAGCATTAATATCCAAGATGTATAAAGAACTCAAAAAACTTAACACCAAAAAACCAAATAACCCAATCAATAAATGGGCTAAGAAACTGAAGAGACACTTCACAGAAGAAGAAAGATGATCAGTCAATAAATATATGAAAAAATGTTCAACATCTCTAGCAATTAGAGAAATGCAAATCAAAACTACATTGAAATTTCATCTTACTCCAGTCAAAATGGCAATTATCAAGAGTGCAAGTTAATACAATAAATGTTGGTGAGAATGTGGGGAAAATGTTCGCTCATACACTGCTAGTGGAACTGAAAATTGGTGCAACCATTCTGGAAAGCAGTATGGAAATTCCTCAGAAAACTTGGAATGGAACCACCATTTGACCCAGTTATCCTACTTCTCAGTAGGATATCCTACCAACGTAGCTATATCCCCAGCCCCACAATACTTGACTCAAAATACAATACAGGGCTGGGGATACTCTACTCAGTTGGTAGAGTGCTTGCCTCATCTGCACAAGGCCCTGGATTCAATCCTCAGCACCACGAAACACACACACACACACACACACACACACACACACACACTATAGCATAACTGCAACAGCTTAAAACAAAATAGTGGAAAAGGATAGAGAATCAGAAATAAACCCAAGTATTTGTAGCCAGCTGATTTTTTAATTTGTTCTTTTTAGTTATACATGACAGAATATATTTTGACATATCACACATACATGGAGTATAACTTCCCACTTTTGTGGTTGTACATGTGTGGAGGGCTTGCCCTGATATTAAGTGCTTGCCTAGCACTTAAAATCAGCATACTGTAGTGACATGACTACATCAATGTTTATAGCAGCTCAATTCATAATAGCTAAGCTATGGAACCAACCCAGGTGCCCTTCAACAGATGAATGGATGAAGAATATGTGGTACATATACACAATGGAATATTACTCAGCCATAAAAAAAGATTGAAAGTATGGCATTTGACAGTAAATGGATAGAACTATCATGATAAGTAAAATAAGCTAATCCCCAAAAACCAAATGCTAAATGGTCTCTTATATGCTGACTCACAATGAGCGAGGGTGGGGATGATTCATCAGATTGGACAGGAGGGAGTATTGGAAAGAGGGGGAATAGGAACGGGAAAGACAGTAGAATGAATCAGGACATAACTTTCTAATTTTCATATATGAGTATACGACCATTGTAACTCCACACCACATACAACCATAAAAGTGGGAAGTTAGTTATACTCCATGTATGTATGATATGTCAAAATACATTCTACTGTCATGTATAACTAAAAAGAACAAATTAAAAAATCAGCTGGTTCTCCATCCTTTTCCACTATTTTTGTTTCATGCTGTTGAGATTACTCATCTTTGTATTTTGTTTTAAGTCAAATATTGTGGGGCTGTAGATATAGCTCAGTTGGTAGAGTGCTTGCCTAGCATGCACAAGGCGCCAGGTTCAATCCCCAGCACCACCACCACAAAAAAAAATCAAGTATTGTGATGCCTCCAGCATTATTATTTTTTCTCAGGACTGCTTTGGTTCTTTGAAGTTTTTGGCACTTTCAAAAAAATTTTAGTATTGTTTTTTCTATTTCTATAAAGAATGTCATTGACATTTTGGTAGAGTACAATTAATCTGTAGATATCTTCAGGCTCTACAGAAATTTTAACAATATTAATTTTTCCAATCCACAAATGGGTGGTTTTTCCATTTTGTGTATGTGGATGTGTCCTCTTCTGCCGCCTTCATCCACATTTCATAGTTTTCACTGTAGAGTTTTTTAATCTCCTTGGTTAAATTTATTCCTAGGTTTTGTTTTTGCAGCTAATGGAATTACATTCTTGATTTCTTTTTCAGCTAATTCATTGTTGGCAAATTGAAATGTTTATTTTTGTATGTTGATCCTATGTCCACAAATCACTGAATTTAGCAGTCCTAAGTATTTTGATGAAATATTTAGGTTTTTCTACATGTAATATAATGCTATTTGCAAACAAAGATAATTTGATTTCCCCTTTCTATTTGGATGCCCTTTCTTTTTCTTGCCTATTTGCTCTGGCTATGACTTCTAAATTATGTTGAATAAGGGTGGCAAAAGTGAGTATCCTTGTCTTGTTCCAGATTTTAGAGGATGTTTTCAACTTTTCCCCATTTTGTATAATGTTAGCTATGAATTCATCATCAATAGCACTGTGTGGAAGTATATTCTGTCCATATCTGATAAGAGTTTTTATCATGAATATTGAATTCTATCAAATGCTCTTTGTCTATTGAGATGATCATATGGTTTTTGTCCTTTTGATGAATGTTTGATATGCATATGTTGAACCATCCTTGCATTCCTGAGATAAACCCACTTAATCATGGTGTATAATCTTTTTGGATGTGCTGTTGTATTCAGTTTGCTAGTATTTTATTGGGAATTTTTGCACCTTTATTCACCAGAGATATTAGTCTATAATTTTATTGTTTGTCATTATATCCTTATGTGGTTTTGATAGCAGGGCAATGCTGGCCTCGTAGAAGGAGTTTGAAAGTATCCCCTTCTCCTTCAATTTTTTTTGTAAGATTTTGAGAATTGATGTTAGTTGTGCTTTGAATGTTTGGTAAAATTCAGCAGTGAAGTCATCAGGTCTTGACCTTTTTGATGAGAGAGATTTTCTTCACAGAAGAGGGCACATTACAACCAATGCCACAGAAATTCTTTTAAAAAGATCATAGGGCGGGGCTGGGGTTATGGCGCAGTGGTAGCGTGCTCGCCTAGCACGCGGGAGGCACTGGGTTCGATCCTCAGCACCACATAAAAATAAAATAAAGATATTCTGTTCACCTATAACTGAAAAATAAATATTTAAAAAAAAAAGATCATAGGGGACTATTATGAACAATTATAGGCCAATGATTTTCACAACCTAGAAGAAATGGATAAATTCCTAGAAACATATAACCTACCAAGATTAAATCAAGAAGAAACAAAGCCCAAGCAGTACAAAAACAAATGAGATTTAGTTAGGAATTTTAAAACTTCCAACAAAGGAAAGGCCAGGAACCACCTACAAGAAGAAACCAGTGAAATGGAAGCAGTGAAAACAGGCAGCTAGAAGCTACTGAGGGTGAGGAACAGCCAGATTACTTTGGGCATTATGGATCACGTTAAGGATTTTCTCTTTATCCAAAGCCATTGAATATGTCTTTGGCTTGTGACACCATAAAGATTAGCACTTTGGGGCTGGGGTTGTGGCTCAGTGGTAGAGCTTTAGCATGTGCGAGGTATTGGGTTCGATTCTCAGCACCACATATAAATAGATGAACAAAATAAAGGTTAATATCTAAAAAGTATTTTTAAAAATTAGCATTTTGAAAATCCATTGTCTACTGTGTGAACAATGGGTAAGGATAGCGAGGTGGGGCACCGGGTTTGAGGCTATTAGGATACCCTGGCAAAGAAACTGTGGGGACTTTCACTAAGGTGATATAGGAAGAAGTAAACAGATTCAAATGTATTTTGAAGAAAGAATTGGTGAAACATGGTGTTTGCAGGGTAAGAGTGAGGCAGTGGCAGTTATCAGGACCAACAAGCTCAGAAGTTAAGCAGAGGATAATGAAGCTGTAAAGGGAGAGGTGAGAACATGCTGAAGTTAGGAGAAAGGGGTGCTTTGTCATGGAAACTAAAGAAGAGAGGTCTAAGAAAGAGAAACATTGAGGGAGGAACCTACTTTGAACACTGCTGCTCATAAAAATTGTGCACGGGGTGTAGAAAGAACAGGAAGTACGGCCACAGCGACCCACAAACATCTCTTTCAGTGGCACAAGTCAACTTTTCCTTATGAAGGAGCTGCTGCCCATGCCGCATTTTTGTTTTTTCCTTCTAAAAGCCAGCTGCCTCCAGAGGAACCTACCGTCTCTAAGCCCTTTTTTGTGGCCTCTGAGATGTTTCCAAGTTCCAAGCTCATTGATAGGACCTCAAATATTCATTCATGCAATTAGCCATGCTTAGCCACCAGGTGCAGCACATCCTAAACATGATAAAATGTCTGCAAAATATTATATAAAGCAGTCTCCTCTCTCAGGCCTAGAGTCAGTGGTGTAATTCAAGGCAAGGCACGTACTGCATCATCTATTAAAAATCATGCCAGATGAGCCTTAGATGACAATCCTTCCTGTCCTTAGCACTGTACACTCGTCTCAGTGGAGACAATGGACTGACTCTGGGTGGGTTGGGAACTTTTTGGATACTCTGCTGATAAGTCTGCAGATCAAGAGAAAGATGGCTTCTCTTATATGCATGGACTGCTTGTGGAAGAAGCATAGAGTAAACCTAGTTGATTCTATAGCTAAGACAGAAGCATGTAGGCAACAGAAAGCATATGGTTGAGAGGCAGGGCCAGACAGTAGTGCTGGTAGAGGAAGGAGAGGGGTGTGCTCTGGAGAAGAAGGGACGCAAGCTCTGCCATCAGGGGGAAGTGGGAGTGGGTTTACATGCTCCTAGCAGGATACATCAGAAGAAATTCATCTTGGAGGTTGCCGAACTTGAAAAAGACATTTTGCAAGTAGATGGGTGTCTCTCCAGACTTTCACAAGGATTTGGAATACACAGGGGCTAAGATCTATTCAGAGAAGAGTGATCTTAAGGAAACTTTTCTTCCAAAGAACCTACCTAGGCATGAAAGAAAAACCTGGGAAGAACGGGAACTTCACCACAAGGCCTCATGGGCACCTTTCAGCTGTGTCTCAGTGTCACAACACACTGCTCTTGCAAATTTAGAATGACTCTCTAGTCCTGCTGCCTAGAAAATGAGGACAGTGCCCTCAGTTTCTCTTCCTTGCTGTCATTCTGTCCTGGAAATATTTTCTGTAGCTGGGCCTACACCCCTACTATTTCCACACAGTCTGACTCCACTAGTCTTATGTCCTTAAGCATGCCAAAGAACTGGAACTGTGTTCTGCCACTTGTGTTTTATTGCCTGGCCTTGAATTACACCATTGATTCTAGGCTGAAAACTGTACCATATGTAGTTCACTCTATCACTTAGAAAACAATTATTTTAAATTGTCATTTATCTTAGAAATGTTCATTGACTTATACTGTATTGGTTCAGTGTAGTCGTAAAATAATTTAGAGGTGGGGAGAAGTTTTGTTAAGAAAGGGAAGCACTAAGAATATAAAGGCCAGCATATACCCAACTAGTTTTGACCACTCTGAATTTGATGGTAATCCATAAGAAAATGGTTCCATTTTAGTCACCTCTTCTCTGCCTTCCCTTTTACCTTCCCTTCCTGATGTGGGTAAATGAACTTGCTTTTCCAGAACTCTGTCACTCTCATTTGGACATCGTGGCTTATGAGATGGGGTCCAGCTTCCTACCACTCCCCAGACTTTGGCTGTTCCTGATGAGATCTTATGTTGGCCCAGATGAGCCCCTGGTGTCCCCCAGACCAAGTCGCCTTGCTTCAGGTGTCAGAAAAATGTACTGATAGGTTGTTATCATCTGCCTAAAGCACCTCCACATTTCAGAAAACATTTCACACAGAAGAGTTCAGAATCCTGGGAATCAGTCCGCATTTTATTTTACAGTACATTCATATAAGTTCCTGCATTTCCAAGGTAACCAGATCACATTCAGATTAGCACTGCTGGTAATAAAATCATACAACTTCCCTGGCTTCAAAAACAAGATAGGGCAATGTACATTAATACTTCTTTCCCTTTAATACTGCAGAAGATAATACATCACACACACACAAATCACATGCCTTTTACAATCCAGTGTGAAGGCATTTTATGTTGAAATTAAGCCATATGGAACATGGGGAGAATAAGTTTCAAAGTTCCCTAGCATTTCTGCCAATGCCATCTTTCTCTTAACTCACAGGGGTAAGATTCAGCTTCAATGCCTTGGGAAGTGAGGGATGGAAAAGTAGAGGGTTATTTAAAATTCTGAAACTCATGGCTTTTCAGGCTACTTCTGTAAAAACTATTTAAATAATCTAAAATTTAAAGAGTTAATACAAATAAGGGATAGTAATATAGGAAGCACCTGGGGGAAAAACTCCACCAGTTACTAATGGGAAATTTAAACTGCAGACATTTCACAAAAATGGAAAATCTGTATCACATCCAGTAATATGTAAATTCTCAAGATGTATTTTCATTTTACTGAATGAAAACACTATGATCCATGTTCTAGTCTTGAACAGTTCATAAAAATCTTCCATCTGCAATATTTACTATAAGCCATCCTATATCATTACCCATCTAAGAATACAGCTGACCAATACACCCAATCCTTACAAACTGAGCTATAATAAAGACTAAAACAAGATAGGTAGGAGAAAAATCCAAAGTGTGGGAAAGCAAGAAGTTAGACTTGTTTGGGTCATGTGACTAAATAAACAATTTCATTATCAAATGGTTTAGACCCTGGTCCAACACAGCTGGAATGATAAGTTACTGAAGATGCAAGCCCCCATCCAGAAAGACAGTATGCCTATGCAGCATCTTTCTCCTACAAGTTCAATGTGCTTTAGGTAAAATCATTACTTCATTGCATAATTAAGTACATGATTCAGAATATCCTCAGACTTGCTGTTAACGCCAGTGACTAATGAGCCTTTGCCACTTGCTTCCAAGAAGCTGTTGAGTCCTGAACTTACCAGGTTCTGAATAAAATCGATATGCATATTTGTTGATCCTGAAAGAAATCCCACCCTGTTCAAGGCAGAAAAATATGATGGAAGAAGGAATAAGACACTTCTTAAGAAAGCCACAAAACATCTTATGAAAAACCAGAGCCAGTGCATATTTTACAACCCCTGAAGAAAGCCCCCTGTAGCAGGGTGGGCAAAGGGAGCAGTGATGTTTTTGAAACCAGAGTGACTTGCAGCTAACTGCCTAACAGTAAATTCACAGAGTAAAATGCAGAATAAGTCGACATATAACCAAGGTTTACATTATATCTAGAAATATGTTTTATGCTTTAAAAAAATTGCAATGCACTCCAAAAAAATTTTTCTGATAATTCATGTACAACAGAAGGCACTGTTATCCGCATAAATCCATGGATTCTGCATGGTAAAAACCTGAGACCTGCAAGTCGATCCAATCCTCTAAAAACTACCTTGGGCTTTCAGCCTTTGGAGCATATGGTTTGTCCTTCTCAATGCAATGATTCTGTTTTTCTTTAATTTCATACATTACAGTAGCTGTTGAAAATATATATTTCAGGGTAAGAAAGGTCAAAGGGGAAAGGGAGAGTGGATAAAAGTACTGCCTAATGCCAGGTGGTAACTGGTGCAGCAGGAGGGCCCTGAAAAGTAGCCCCCTAATTTCTCCCCTTGACTCTCAGACTCCCTTTGTGAAATTGTGAAATAAAACAGCGATGACATCTGGTCAGCTGATGTCCTTCCTTCAGTTGTTGCCTGGCACAGTCCCAAAGTTAAATGCAGAGAGAACTCCTTTGTTTTCAAAGGTGAATCCTCCCTGTTGTTCAATCTTCTTCTTTGCCTCTAGCATTACAAAAAAAAAAGAAGAAAACAGAACAGTCTTTAAGATACAAAGCTGGAAAGAATCTCCAAAGAGCCAGATTCTTATATACTTAGAACTGAAGAAATGTGACTTATAGTATTAGTTACTTGGCCAAATTGAATGCCAGCCTTTAGCGGACCCACATCAATAAGTAATTATACTTAATATCACAAAAAAAACTGTTTGCTACAATAAGTGAAATGGAATCTAGCTTGAGACTTCTTTTCAATAGCTTCAGCATCTCTACTGCTGAAAAGAGCCAAACTTCTCATAGCAGGAGGGCTGATACTAAATCTGAAGATCTAAGTCTGTGCAGAAGAACCAGAGTTCTAAACTCTAGATGCCAGTCCACAATGTTTCCTACCAAAATATTTTTGTAATCACAAAATCTTTTCCACTGCTAATCTAGGAGTGACCATAACAATCTCAACATAAAATAATTTCCTTAGCTTAAAAACTGAAAATCAACAAGAGTCACCAACACAAAAAGCCCAACAAATATAAATGGAGAGCATTTGTTACGGTTTGGATTGTAAACGTCCCCTAAAGGCCCACATGCTGAAGGCTTATTGCCAGACTTGGCACTATTAGGATGGGATGAAACCTTCAAGAGGTAGGGCCTAGTTGGAGGAAGGTAGGTCAACAGGGGCATGCCCTTGAACGGAATACTAGGGCCTTGGCTCCTTCCTTTCTGTTTCCCAGCTACCTTGGTGAGTAGGCTTCCTCCACCACACACTCCTGCATCATGTTCAGCCTCACCACAGGCTTAAAAGCAACAGGGTCAAGTGACCATGGACTGAAGCCTCTGAGACTGTAAGCCAAAATAAACTTTTCCTCCTTATAAGTTAATTTTCTCAGGCATTTTGTTGAATTCATAAAGTGCCTTTGGTCCACCTGTGGTTAAGATATTTAAGTAGGTGTCCATCTGATTATGTCTCCCTCAGCAAGACTCATACCAACCCTTACTTCTTACCTGTAGCTCCAAAATAACATAAGGATGTGAATGGGAACTCCACTAATAAACACATAATGGACAGGTTTTTGAAGATCTAAAATATTAGGAATGATTAAAAAGAACAACCATACAATCATGATAATTCTTCATTATCATAAAGGATTGGTCTATAAAAATTTAAAAAGAATATTTAGGTGCCCCCTAGCTCACTGAAAAAGGCTGGCCGCTGGCACTCTGACACATGATGTCAATGTGAAAATGACTGGCTGACCTGCCACCGTCCTTCGGTGCTCTGCCAATGTGTACACCTCCTGCAGCGTTCTCTTCTGGTCGTCACTGAGAGGTGCTAACAGCAGTTGGTACCAGGCAGCATCCCGATTCTGCACAGCTGTTGCGTTTCAAGTGTGTGTAGGAGAAGGAGAAAAAGATAAGAGTCCAATAACAACTATTATCTCAGAGAAAAATGAGTGGCATGATCAAATTACGATAAAATTACTTCAGATAATAAGAGGATGATGCAACTTAACCAAGGAAATAAATTGTTGTTGTTCTTTCTAAAATTTTACCATCTACAAATGTTCCCTAATACCCATATCTTGGGACGGACACACACACCTATAGTCACTTGTTACTATTTTCCTCTAGAATTTTCATACAACCTGTAGCTTGGCATTACTCCTACACCAAGGTTTCAAATCTCTACACTTAGGCAAAAATCTTCCCCTTAGTCTACTGAACTTTTCTACTTAGATAGCTCATCTCAAATTCTGCACAACTAAAACCAAATTCAGTGTTTTCCTCCCAAACCCTGTTTATCTCCCTATTTCTGTCACTAGTTCTGTTAGTCTCCAAGGCAACCATCCCAACAGCCCTTAACCACCTCTGATCATGTTCTTTTCATGTCCAATCCTCTGAGTCTTTCTTAATGTCTTCTACCTATATGCTTCTTCCTATTAAATCCTGTACTCTACTCCAGGACCCTATTACTCCTAATTTAATAAAGTAATCTCACAATGTTTGGTTCCCTCAGCTCTTTTTACACATTAATATCTGAAAACTCCCCTAAGGTAAACTACCATATCCCAAGGTCAACCCCTTACAGAAAACACTCTTCATTGGGGAATGGTGTCCAGAATTCAAAGCTGCTACAATCTGGTCCTATTTCCTTCCTTCACAGAGACTTTCAGCAGTGGTCATTACAGACTGGTCCAAAGCTGGTTGTCTATCACTTAAGGAGCATTTTAATAATACCATAGATGCTGGGCACAGAGGCATATACCTATAATACCTATAATTCCAGCTACTTGGGAAGCTGAGGTAGAAGGATCACAAGGTTCAGGCCAACCTTAGCAACTTAGAAAGACCCTCTCTCAAAATAAAAAATCAAAAGGACTGGAGATGTGGCTCAGTGGTTAAATACCCCCGGGTTCATTTTCCAGTACCAAAAACAAAAGGGATAGGGGTATAGCTCAGTGGTAAAGCACCTCTAAGGTCAATCCCCATTACTGAAAAATTCAAAAATAAACTACATATTCTGAGACTCTATCCAAGGCCTAAAATCTTCCTTGGTGACTAGGGTGCATACTCATGTCTGGGAAAAACTATCTTGGTATACATCTTCATATTCCACCTCCACATTTATGCTTTTGTTTTCCTAATGCTTTGGAATGACATTCCCTGTATTCTTTCCCTTTAATTCCTGTGAAATTTCAAAAAAAACATGTAGGTAGTTTTTATCTTCATCAATGGTATTTGTAGCAACACTAAATGATGCCAACATATTATGCTAATATTGTCCCTGTTGGTAAAAACATTTTCTACACAAGCATTTCCATTTTAATGTCACTTACAGTAATAAAAAATTATAAATAATCCTAAATGTCCAACAATAGAAGTTATATTATGATACAATCACAGAAATACCACCTGACCATAAAAGAAATAACATGCATTAGAGGGATTATAATTTCTTTAATAATTTTCTAAATATTATCATTTGTTGGCTAATATAATTTTCTAGCCCTAAGTAATAAAATAAAGGGATCTCTACTAAACAGAAATCATACCAACAAAAGGGATATTTTACAAAGTCAGATGATATTAAACTAGCTCAACTACATATTAAAGATAGACATCTATGACATTAAAAAATTAAATACTATGTTTACATGCCTCATCCTCTCCAGCCTTATGGGACAAATTCTTAGCCCTTATACTTCCTAATGAGAGATTATTTATTGATCAGAATCTAGGGAACTTAAATACAAGTGTTCCCCCATTCGCATAACCATCCAGGAGTAAGAGAAAGAACTCTAACACCAGCTAGATGCAATTGCCCATCCTAAGATGCAATTGCCCCTCCTAAAATATACCTCTTCATGGATGGTCCTAATATGTCAGGGCCTTCAGTTCAGCTTCTCAATTTATCCAAAGTTAATAACATTTCAAACTGCTCCCTCTATGCAGGATTGGATAATAACTGATTCCCATTGGTGTTCCTCTCAATACCTCAAACTGACCCCAAGGGCCCCTCCCTCCAACCTTTGAGAAAGTACCTCTTTTCATACACTTCCTCTAGTCCCCGCTCCCTGTGACCAGATCATTAAAGTCTCTTCCCCAACCTTTGTTCTGCCAAGGTTCCTTTTCTAGTGCAATGATGTCCTAACAAAAATCTAAGCCTCAATATGCCCTTTGCCTTTTGTGTTCCCTCCACTTTGGTTCCTCAATTAACTCTATGAAGCCAGGCTGAATTAATATGGTTTGTTACTACCTCCCTTTCAGGGCAAGACGAACTGTCTTCCAACCACTAGTAGTTGGACTCACTGTGGCCTCCTCACTTGCTGCCTTCAGGTTGAAGGCAGAAGGACTTGGTTATGCAGTAACCGCTATTCAAAGGCTTAAACAACAACTTCAAAAGGCCATGGAGCGGGGCCTTTTGAAGATTGGGATTGTAGCTCAGTAGTAGAGTGCTTGCCTCGCATGCGTGAGGCACTGGGTTTGGTCCTCAGCATCACATAAAAAATAAATAAGGATATTGTGTCCATCTACAACTAAAAAAATATTTAAAAAAAAAAAAAGGCCATGGAGGCACTGGCCACCTCTTTTGCCTCCCTACAATGGCAGATAACATCTATTGCCCAAGTTTCGTTGCAGGACCATCAAGCCATACCCCTCATAATAACACAAAGGAGGAAAGGAACATGCCTATTCCTAAAAGAACTGATCAGATGTCAATAACCCCAAAGAGATAAGCTCATGGGTTTTCTTTTCAAAATTCCCTTGTATAGTACACTTTTCCTGATTTGCCTCCTCCTGCCATGTCTATTCAAATTTATTCAATCTCAAATCCAGCAGGTTTCTAATCAGACATTTAATCAGCTTCTCCTCAGGGATCTTCCGATTCTCAAGGAGGACAATGACTCGCCTACAACTGTTTCTTGAGACTCTACTCCAGGATTCCTGGCTCCTGCCTCCACATCTACACTCAGGGAACTAGCCCCACCAGCTGGCAATGCTGTGGCTGCAAGGCACCTTCCAGGACTTCTCCCTTCAGAGCCTGGGTCCTTTACCTCCTTCTCCCTCCCCCTTTCTTCCGCAGACATCGCCTCAATTCCGCTCAAAGTAGCCAGAAGAGCCAATGTCGTCCATGTTCCCATCCTTATAAAACCAAAAATGGGGGAATGTAAGGTAAAGAACAGCCCTTTTGTACTCAGTTTTAGCATCCCTTCCCTAAGAGCCTAAAGCAGCCCCCGCCCCAGGCAGTTCCTCTCCCGAATCTTCCACCAGGGAGAACAAAGCCTGGCCGCTCAGGTTACTACATCAAAGAAGACCACCGCTGCTTATTTATCCCGCCAGTTTTGAAGTGACCAATCCATAGCTTGCCATGTGTTTTGTAGCAGGCCCTATAAATTCCATGCCCCACGTCCCCTCTGCCCTTTTCCTCCTTCCTCCTCCTGGGCACCCACCCCGTGAATAAAGATCTCCTGGCTGCATGGGGTGTGTCGTGTGGCTGGCCGATACCCTAACATCATTGATTTATCATTTGGAAGGGGGATAACTAGGGATTAAACTCAGGGGCACTCAACCACTGAGCCACATCCCCAGCTCTATTTTGTATTTTATTTAGAGACAAGGTCTCACTGAGTTGCCTAGTGCCTCGCTGCTGCTGAGGCTGGCTTTGAGCTTGTGATCCTCCTGCCTCAGCCTCCTGGGGATTACAGGCATGCACCACTGCGCCCGGCTCATTTATTTTTATTCTATAAAATTTCCATTTCCCTTTTTATATTAGTTCATTGGTCTTACTCATTTGTAGAAGGCTTTTGGATGTTATGCATCATAAGCCTATGATACCTTTAGCAAATATTTTCTCCCAATCTTCAATGAGACCTTAACTGTATTTATGTGTCTTGCTGTACAAAATTGGTAAACTGCTTAAGTAGTAAAGAGCTACTCACTGTTCCTTCCTACAGGGACTGTAAATTACTAATAGGCTTATGCCATCATTTTTAAGCAATATACACCTGAAACACTTCATTCTTTTCTGTAAATGCTTGCTCCCTTTTTGCCTAAAGGATCAACAACACATTTGCCTGGAATTGCTTTTGTGAGGATAACCTACAGGCTCACTCCATTGCTTTACAGTGATGAAAGATGCTAAGATTGGATGATGAGAGTTTCTTTATGCTAATCCCTTTCGTTTTGCATACATATGGATATTTCTATAACAAAAAATTTAAGTCTATGCCAATTTGGGGTCAGATCCCAAAACAAGTAACAGGAAGGAATGAAAAAAGTTTCTAAGAATTAGCTCAAGATTCAGGGAGTAAAGACATACTTAACAGAGCTTGTGTAAAGAACTGATATTCATCCACACTATTGTCAAGGTCAAGTGGAGTGCTGAACCCCTCCAGGGCAGTTTCTTCCAGCACTTCTTCATCCCAGTCATCTTCCTCCTCCTCCTCGTCTCCACCTCTCCCATGATTTGCCTGCATGGCTTGAGCAGCTACATTCGTGTCCTCCTCATCACTGGAAATCTCCTCTGTGGACCCATTAATTATTTAAAAGGAATCAAAATATGCAAGTGTAATATATAAAATTCCATGAAAAAAAGACTATTAAAAATGTATAAATGGAAAAACAAAAATTTACCTAAATACATAAAAATAAATCTTATCCTTACTCTAGTTTGATAAATTGAGAATGGCTTTATCCTTCTCACTGAAAACAATTTCCCTAGATCTGTGGTTTAGCTGAACATTGCTAATGTTATACTATAGCTGACTCATTAATTTGAAAATTCTACTTAACTGCAGATTTCCCATAATTTCTTTTTGTTAAAAAAAAAAAAAAAAGACACCAAACGATTTTGCAATCAGTACACATTTTAAATAATAATGAGAATTCAGGTCTCTGGTGACTAAACAGATTATGAAGTGTTCAGAAGTACCAAAACGAGATCATTTTCTCTAACAGAACTGGTAAAAATGCAAAACAGTAAAAAATAATAAAGTAGTCAGCTATATGTGGCTTGAAAAGTTAAATGCCAAATTACACATGACCTATTTTCAGTGCTGATCTGTTCTAAGTGGTTAGATGAATATTATAACTGGAATACCATAACCAGAAGGCAGTAAATGCAGAAAAAAATCATCTTAAGAGGAAAACCTGGAGTAAACCCAAACGAGGCAACATTAATCTTAAAACTAGTTTCATAAAACACACCATACTGAAACAGTTGGATTAAACTACAAAATAGAGACAAGACAAGAAACCATAGTTTTAGACCAGACATGTAGTGGGGGGAAATGACAAAGATATAATTACAAGGATAGCAAGAAATACCTTTGCTAGTTAATAATTTTACACTTTGGTAGGAAATTCAACAGTCAGGAATATTACTAGAAAAATTTCCTTCAAGCCTTATTAGTTTTAAGGCAAAAAACAGCAAAGCAAGAAATTAGAGACCATAACATAATGAAAAAAGAATTTGTAATTCCTGGCATAAGTTTAGTGACCCCTCCGCCCCAAAAAAGTATAATAAAGAGACAAAAAGTAACTTCTGGAAAGAAGCTTACTTCAAAAGATCTACTCAGAAATCAGAAAAATCAGAAAATTTTGTGGTGAAGGATAGTTTAAAATTCCTTATATATAAACAAACTGGGATACCAGTTAAAACAAAGAGTGCTTTAAGTCTATATCTGCTGAAATCACAAAATTTAGCATCAAAAATAGTTTTTTATGTTTTCTAGGAAGAATTCTAACTTTTCTTAGCTACAGATAAATGTCTGTTTTTAACCAGAAGAGGAAAAACTCCACTCAGAATTGAATAGTACTATTTCCTGGGTCCTAGCAAGTAGCTTTACAATCTCCTTATTAAATAAAATGTCTAATATTGATATTAACAATCCTATTTTGACTTTAGATTGAACAAATCACCTTCATTTCTTCTTTTTCTAAATGTATAATTAAACCACAAATATATCTCTCACTAATAATTTTGGAAGATGAATCACCTAACAATCTTTTTTTAAAAAATCAAATCTCCACACTCTTAAACTAGTGTTTCACTTAATTCATGGATGCTGCCTTCATTGGGTCCATTAGCACTAATAAGAAAATAAAATACTAAGTTGCTAACTTGTATCAAGACCATATGATTCTGTTACAAATACATTTACTAAGGCATAACAATATCCATTAGGCTCAGGTTTAAAAATCATTCTGTTTACAGTTTCAAGAGGTACACAAATCTATTATCCCACATGATACAATTAACAAGGCAATCAAGTCTAAGATGTTTGTTAAATGTTCAGCAAGCCAAAGAACATAAATCTGTTTAATGATGGCAAACAGACTAAAAGTCAAAGAAAACACTGCTCAAATCAAAACCAATTATAGCACTGCAATTAGAGGACTTTACCATTTTCTTCCATGTCAACTTTCTCTGCTTTTGAACGATCTTCCCGGTTTACCAGCTGCCTAGTAGCACAGACCTGCTTTAGGCCAAGGAAAAGGAAAAGTATTGAGGGGACAATCTGTCCCACCACAGCATCTACTGCAGGAGGTCGATTTTGCAATTCAAAAAGGATACTCAGTCCTATTATACACATCTTCCGATCATGATGCCTGTAAAATTTGAAGGGAAAAAAAAACATGGACATGAGAAATGCAATAAAGGACAAAGCTCACAGAAATTACAAAAGAAATGTCCAAGGTATACTCTAAGGTTTATTCATTGAAATTGTACAGAAATATCTCCTGCTTTGTACTATCTGAAATCTTACATACAAAAAGTTTTGTAAATCATCATTGTTGAAGACCCATGGGAGTCTGCAATTAGCATGGTGAATCTTGCTGTTATACCACCTTGTGATTAACGTAAATGTTCTGTGTGTTGGCATAATGGGTTTTGCTAAAGTGGAAAATTCTTATACAATGGAAAACATCGAGAGTTCCCCAGACTCTTCTTCCATTAGACTGGTTCTGAAGCTTTCTTGGCATAAGTACTCTACACTAACCCCAGATGCCAAAAGCTGTTTCAAAAACTCGATATGCAGTAAGCTGAAGTTAATGGCACTAAGTAAATCTACTAGCATCTTCTGCTATAATACAGGATAAGGAAAATTTAATTCTGAAGGAAAAATGTTTCACCAATTTATATTAGACATATTTTTCTATATATTCCTTTAAGTTGTTTAAAACTAAAGACACTACAAATTAAAAGATTTATGTTAGTATAACTAGTTAAAATTGCAAGCATGAAAAAAATCACTTGCAGTGGTTTGATTCCTTTAAAGTGAGATTATAACATAACAAGCTCATGAATACTTTACAAGCTTCTGTTATTCCTCATTATTTGCATTGCTTGCTTCATCTGAGTTACTAATGGCCAAGTCCTATGATGTAACAGGAACTGTACTTGACCTGAGGGCTTTCTCATTCTTGTAGTACCAAACTAGTAGTCCATACCATGTCAAGTGGAACATAGCAGGAAAGATGATTATCAAGTGAGTCTCTAAAGAATCCAAGAAAGCACACTCCAAGGATGCCCAGTCTGTGCAAGAGCTGAGAAAGGTTTTAACTTTGAAAAACTGCTTATTCATGTTGACAAAGATATAAGAATACCAACTGTATAACTTTGCATGGATAAATCTCTACTCTAAATCTTTGTCAGAGATAAATTTAGCACAAATTTTCTTTTTGGCACAGGGGAGGGGAGTACCAGGGATTGAACTTAGGGGCACTCAACCACTGAGCCATATCCAGCCCTGTTTTGTATTTTATTTAGAGACAGTGTCTCACTGAGTTGCTTAGCACCTTGCTGTTGCTGAGGCTGGTTTTGAAGAATGTTTTTCCCTTGAAGGTTTTAAAAACAAACCTAAATGAGGGACAAATTCCAGGCTTCTACAAGTAGAAAACAGGCATAGCATCTTGAAAATATGTTCACTTAATCCTATTTTACCATCCTAAACTAGGCCTCCACCATTACCTACCCACGTGGTAGTATAATACCAATCACTTCTGCCAAAGTGTCTACTCACTTCAGCAAATTTTTCTAAGTAATATCTTACAAAACTTAAAAAGTGTTCCCAGTGTTTTAAAACAAATTAAGACAGCAATCATGCTCAAATTCTAACATAATATGGCCATCAATGTATGTTGGGTGACTTAAGATGGGCATATAACCACAACATGGAACCTCACTTTTTCTGTTTGAACACACCCACACACCCTTTTTTCTCACTATCTTGGGGATCAAAGCCAGGGCCTCATGCATGCTAGGCAAGCACTCAACCCTAAGCTATACCTCCAGACATAATTTGTGTTTTTTTCTTTATGGCACTGGGAAATGATCCAAGGCCTTGTACATGCTAGGCAAATGCTTTACCACTGAGCTACATTTCCATCTCCTATGTTTGAAAACTAGGAGAGTGTTTCACAGAAAGCCAAATTCTACTACTATTGGGGCAATATCTAAGCTAAAGTTAATAATCTTTCTGACCACATTTGAGAACAGGCTCCCTTGAGAGCTGCAAAGAGCTAAACATCCCAGGACAGTATGTAATATCTTTGGAAGACTGGTACACTCCTTAGAAATCTGACTCCACTTGGAATGTTTGCCCACAGACACTTAATAGCCATAGCACTTAAGACCCTTAATTCTTGCTGCCTAAGATATAATGACACACAAAAATCATAAACAAATGGAAGAAGCTCGGGCTATAGCTCAGTGGCAGAGCACTTGCCTAGCATGTGTGAGGCACTGGGTTCAATCTTTAGCACTGCATAAAAATAAACAAATAAAATAAAGGCATTCTGTCCATCTACAAGTATAAAAAAATTTTTAAATAAGAAGAGGCTACATCTAATTTTCAGAGCCTGAATTCTTTCCACTAGATTGTATTGTTGAAACATATTTTAATACTCTAAAAATTAAATATTACATTACTAATATACCAAAAATAGCTCCCATGATATGAAAATTAGTTTTGCACATGGTATCCCATGTATATATTAAAAAGTAAATGTCCCAGAAACAGAAAGTCAGTATGAAGTCCAAAAGGCACACATACCCAAGAAAATAATCTGTATCATTCATCCACTGGTTTATAAACTGTACAGTGATAGGTCCAGGGTTGTGAGGCAACTGAATTCGCTCTAAAGTATGTAGCAGCAAATCAGGGTTATAGTACAAGGCAGCAATTGCGACCTGAAGACACATCGTACGGAGTTCACTAGTTTTGACTCCTCGAGTTAATCTCTCCAAAACAAGTTGAACAAAGAGGGGAATGCACTAGAGAACAAAAAGGAAAGAAGAGTCAACCATACACAGAGCAACCAAATAACTTCCAGAAATCTAATGCTGGCAAAGAGTACTATCAATAAGTAAGTCTTAATGACAATAAAATGTTTGTTTATTTAAATTGTTTTTAGGTATTTACAAGATTTATATGCTCATAAAATCAACAGAAATTTGACAGGAAATAGTCCTTCAGCAGTGCCAGGAAATCTTTTTTTTTTTTTTTTTTTTGGTACTAGAGATTGAACTCAGGGGCATTTGACCACTGAGCCACATCCCCAGCACTATTTTGTGTTTTATATAGAGACAGGGTCTCACTGAGTTGCTTAGTGCCTCACCATTGCTGAGGCTGGCTTTGAACTCGCGATTCTCCTGTCTCAGCCTCCCTAAGTGCTGGGATTACAGGCTTGTGCCACCGCGCCCGGCTAAATCTTCTTTCTTAAGTGCACACTGGAGTTCATGGAAGACTGTCCATTCAGAGTCCACACTCAAATTGTGGCAATAATCCACACGTGGACTCTGCTAGATAAAATGATGAAGGTAGGATTTTTCTTTGATGAATCAATTTGAAAATAAATGATTGGGACTGAAAATAAGTATAATATTCTCAGTATATCCCTTGAAAAAAACTTTACATGAAAGATGAGAAAAAAGTGGTGAACCCCACACGTTAAAATAAAATCATCTGATTCCAATTCTAACTCTATTTATTTCTCACTTAAATACAGAATATTTCTGGTTCTAATATAATAGCATGACACATATGATTTAAAAATACATTAAAAATTATTACAATGGTCAAATAATTAGTTGAAGATCAATGAAGCCACAGCGGAAAATAAGCCTGAAAAGGTCTTTTGGAGAGGTTTTAAAAGTTTCATTCTAACTAATTTACTAATACATACAAAGCCACCAAGAATACAAAGGCATCTTTAAGTTTTAAAACTCGTAACACTAAAATTACCCCTTTACATTATATTAAGACAAAACTGATTATGGAGACAGGTTGGACAAGTTACATAAATCCACAAATAAGCACTATGTAACTGCAAGAAGAGTGCAGAAGAGCTGCATGCACCACTTTGGAGGGACATGCCACCAAGCGAAGAAAGATGAAAAAATAGGTAGAGTATACTACTGTGTATTGAAGAGGCAAGGAAAGAATGAATGCATCTTATGAAAGAATGGATTTAAAATGGAGGGGGGTGCTGGGGTTATGGCGCAGTGGTAGCGTGCTCGCCTAGCACACGGGAGGCACTGGGTTCGATCCTCAGCACCACATAAAAGTAAAATAAAGCTATTGTGAAAAATAAAATAAAATGGAGGGGGATAGGAAATTGGAGTAAAAAGGCTCAGGGATGGAGGCTAGACTTCTTTGAATACACGTTGTTTTATAAATTGGATTTTAGAACTATTCTATATTCATTAACATTTTTAAAAAAGCAATCCCTAAAAATTAAGATAAATTGAAGTAAATGAATAAACTAAACAGGGATTATTTTAATGACTTTAAAATATAATGATTTGACTATATATCGACTATATGTATGTATTTATATTTATATATTCCTAGAGCATGGATATACCTCGAGTGAAAAGAGCTACAAAAAATCTTGAACTGTTAATTGTAATCACATATTGATGATAATATTGATATCCTTATTCTGAGACTATTGTATATATTAGTGGAATAAAGCACATGTGTAATTTTGATGAGAACCATAATTTTGGGTATAAGAGATAGGAACAATTAGGTTAAGTAAAAGCAATGAAGCCCTGAGTTTGAATTAGAAATTAAAAACATCTATGTGTATCTATGTGCACTAATGATGCACAGACTAAAAAAAGGTATTTCAATTCTTCATAGAAATAATGACCAACTTAATATTGATGACTATATATAAATAGCAGTAAGATATATATTAATTATATATGACTGTTAATATATAACTAATATATATTATATCATCAATATACTAATATATTAATGACATGCTACATCTACATAAAGATAGAGCATGTACATGCATACACAATATCACATCACTTATATCCAGCTTATAGTCTTGAAATACCATTTCCTAGAGTACGGCAGTCTAGGATAGAAAATCTGTAAGAGCAGCCTGGACCATCTAGTCCTACCAGATAATAAGGAAACCACCAAAGACTACCAGAGTCAAGTCAAAAGGACTCATAAGACAAATTCCAGAGGTTCCCACTGGCCAAAGAGGACACATCTTCGTGTACTTGGAATATATTCAAACACCTCAACTAAATTTGAATCCATAAATTCATAATGATTCAAATCAACATAATGAAACAAAAACAACATAATAAAAAACAATATAGGCTGGAGATGTGGCTCAGTGGTCGAGTACCCCTGAGATTCTTCTATCCTCAGCACCAAAAAAACAACACTTCACTGGTCATGTCTGGAAGATGTCAGGGAACAAAAGTATTATCTTGCCAGGTCCAGTGGTGGACACTTGTAATCCCCGTGGCTTGGAAGGCTAAGACAGGAAGATTGTGAGTTCAAAGCCAGCCTCAGAAACAGTGAGGTGCTAAGCAACTCAGTGAGACCTTGTCTCTAAATAAAAATACAATGTGGCTCAGTAGTCAAGTGCCCCTGAGTTTAATCCCCAGTACCCTCTCCCCAAAAAAGTTTAATCCCCAATACCCCCCTCATTTGAATCATGGCAAATTAGGGGATATACTCAAACTTTCTCAGGATAATCTGATAATTTATGAGAAAACATTTCTCTTTATAGAAATATCTCATAATAAATGAAGAAGGAATGATAATTAGATTATCACTTTCAACACCACCAATCTCACAGGATGAGAGACAGTTGGACATACTATGCCTCCTGGTAGAAATATACAACATCACCCATGAGGTGTTCTTGCCAAAAAGTCAAACCTGAATCTGACCCAATCTCTAAATTTAACTACCACATGACAGGAAATCCAGAAGAATGAAATGCCGAGGTGATGTGTTCCTTAGCTACTGTTAGTGCACTATCTGCTCACAACCATTAGAAATCCTCTAGAGACCTCAGCTTTCTGACATAAAAATTCTTGAATACTAACTTCCCAGACCCTTCTACAACCCAGTTTTAGGAGTAGAAACCTACTATATCACATTACAGATTTTTGTTTGCTGACTTTGAATGAATCTATACAGATAAAAATAATCTTCTTATCCAACTCTTCATTACCTACCACATTCCTCCAAACTGAAATTTCAGTTTTTTCCACTTTTTACAATTCTTCCTAATTTACTGATAGACAAAGCCAAGATAGGCCAGTAGTTCACCAGAGAAAGCCAAGGAGGAGACAGCCAAGAACAGCGTTCCTAGGGACAAGAGCAACGCTCCTGGGTACAAGACAAACCTCCGAAGAACCTGAAAACTAAAAAAACCAGTCATTACAAATGCTTAAAGAATAAAAGAGGACTAGGATATAGATGAGTCTGGAGTGCTTGCCTAGCATGTAAAGGTCGATCGCCAGCACTGTGAAGGAAGAGGAAGAGGAAACCATTCTTAAAGAAGCTTTGATTAAAATAGCTCAAATATATAATATCAATAAAAACAGACATTATAAAAAAAGAACCAAATGAAAATTCTGAACTTAAATACTATGAGCAAAATGAAATATTCACTAAAGAAACTCTAGTAGGTTTGAAATGGCAGAAGAGAGAATCAGCACACTTAAAGATCATGAAATCCAAAAACCAGAGGGAAAAAGGAACAAAGAAAAATGTCCACAGCCTCAAGGAAATGTGGAACATAAGTAAGCACACTAGCATGTGTGTAACAGGAGTACCAGAAAGGAGGGGAGAAAGGGGGGAAAAATACAGATACAATGACTGAAAACTTCCCAAGTTTGATAAAAAATAATCTGCACATTTAAAAAACTCACATTTCAATTAGGATAAATGCAAAGAGAGCCACACACATCCACATCATAGTAAAACTGCTGAAAGACACAATCTGGACAATAGCAGTAAGAGAAAAACATACACCATCATAATGAACAGGGAAGGCTAATAAGATTAACATCCGTTAATCATTGTTTCCTCCAAGAAAGAAACAATGTTTCTTCCCAGCAACAATGGAGGCCAGAAGGCAGTGTGACAGCATATGTAAGATGTTGGAAAAGTTAACCAAAAATCTACCAAAGTTATCTTTCAAATATGAAGGAAAATCTTTTCTAGCTACTCTTCTGACAGAGGATTAGTATGCAGAATATATAAAGAACTAAAAACAATTAACACAAAAAAAAACCCCACCAAAAATCAAATAACCTAAATGATAAATGGGCAAATGAACTAAATAGACACTTCTCAAAAGAAGGAATACAAATGGACCACAAATACATTTAAGCAGTTCAACATCTTTAGCAATTACAGAAAAGCAAATCAAAATTATACTGAGATTTCATTTTATTTCAGTTAGAATGACAACCATCAAGAATACAAACAATAGGCCTGGGGTTATGGCTCAGTGGTGGAGCGCTTGCCTCGCACGTGTGAGGCACAGAGTTCGATCCTCAGTACCACATATAATAAATAAAGGTATTAGTTATTAAAAAAAAAAATACAAACAATAGCCAGGCACCATGGCATATGCCTATAATCCCAGGGGCTCAGGAAACTGAGGCAGGAGGATTACAAATTCAAAGCCAATCTCAGCAATTTAGCAAGGCCCTAAACAACGTTGTAAGATCCTATCTCAAGAGCTCTATATATGTACTATGACTTGAAATGCAACTAAATAAACTAATTTTAAAAATTTTTAAAAAAAGATCTCATCTCAAAATTTTTTAAAAACCTGAGGGGGGGGGTTGGGAACATGGCTCCATATTTATGTACCCCTGGGTTCAATCCCTAGTACCAAAAGAGTAAAAACAATAATAAATGCTAAAGAGGACATGGGGAAAACATTAAACTTTTACATTGTTGGTGGGACTATAAATTAGTACAACTACTATGGAAATCAGTATGGAGGTTCTTCAAAAGACTAGAAATGGAATCCCCATATGACTCAACTATACCCCTCCTATTTATACTAAAGAATTTAAATTATAATATAGTGATACATGCATACCCATGTTTATAGCAAAATAATTCACAATATTCAAACTATGGAACCAATCTAAGTGTCCCTCAATGAATGAATGAACAAAGAAAATGTACACACAATGGAGTTTCATTCAGTCATAAAGAATGAGATTATGCCATTTGCAGGATGGAACTTGAGAGCATTGTTTAGCAAAATAAGCCAAATTCAGAAAGTCAAAGGTTGTGTGTTTTCTCTAATATGCAGAAGTTAGAGAGATAAAAGGAAAACAAAGGTGGGGGTGGATCTCATGAAAACTGAAGGGACATCAGTACAGTAGAGGAAAGGGACCAGGGGGAGAGAGGAAGGGAGGTAAAGGGGAAATATTGGGAAATGATATTGGTCAAATTATATTGTTATATTGTATACATGTACAAATTTGTAAAAACAATTCCTCCACTATGTAACACTACAATATACCAATAAAAACATGGAAAAAATAAATATCCCTTTAAAAAACAAATATGAAGGCAAGATAAAGGTATACTCAGATAAATAAAAACAGAGAATTCATTGCTAACATAGCTGCATTACTAAGTACTAAAGGAAGTTCTTCAGACTGTGAAAGCAAATGACCCAATGGCAATTAAAAGTTACACACACACACATACACACACACACACACCAGTAAAGAGAGCATACACAATGTTTGACTTTTTTTTCTTTACTGTTTTAAAAAGCAACTGCATAAAACAAAGTATATCACAATTGTACTGTCGGGCCTATGACATAAAGAAATGTAATACATTTGACATTAATAATACTGAAGAGGTAGGAGGAGCAAGGTTATATTGGAGCACGGAAATAACTCCAGATAGTAACCTGAATCCACAGGAACAAGTACAGGGAATCAGAGATGGTTAAATAAGAAGGCTAATATAAAAAAAAAAACCTCAATTCCACACACTAAGAACAACTTTATACATACATACTTGGTTACCTCTCTCTTCTCAGTTTCTTTAATAGATGTAAAGTTACAAAAAGTAATAATTATAAACAATGTATTATTGGGTTTGTAACATATAAATGTAATATGTATAACAGTGCAAAGAGAGAAGTTATATCAGACTATTTCTGTATCTTACTGAAATTAATATTAATTTGAAGTAGATTCTGCAAATCACCAGAAAAAAAATTTATTAAAAGGAAAAAGTTTATAAGCCTATGTCAAATTTTTTAAAAATCTTCAACTATACCAACAACTCTTGAGTTCTTTAAACTACAGGATCCTGGCCATGATTATTTGCTGAAAACCCCATGGTAAAGGGGGATCAGGAAGAAAAAATATTTAGGCTGACAGAGATGGTCTTAGGTTTCTCTGTCCAATATCCTGGCCTATGCTTGCTTCATTTCCGATGGAATCCCTCATTGGGTTTCTCTCTGAGTCAAATGAACAATCTTTATTTATTTATTTATTTATTTATTCTAAATATTTTTTAGTTGTCAATGGGCCTTTATTTTTTTATATATGGTGCTGAGAATCAAACCCAGTGCCTCACGCATGCTAGGCAAGCGCTCTACCACTGAGCCACAGCCCCAGCCCACAATCACTATTTATATCCAACACTACTTTAGTCATGTCTTTATAATCTTTAACATCCAAAAAAATTTTAAATTGTGAAAAAACACAGAATAACCACTAAGAGAACAAAAAAGTATAGTGAAAAAATAAAGAAATTAAGATGTAACATTAGAAAATACTTAAACAAAATATATCAGGTAAAGGATTAAATAATGGGAACAAAAACACATGAGATATAAAAAATACACTAAATTCACATGTAATAGTAATAACATTGAATGTGAATGGATTTATAAAGTCATAAAGTAGAGGATGTCAGACTGGATTAAAAAACAAGATCCAACTATAAACTGTATAGAAAAAACATTTTAAATTCAAAAGATACAATAGGCTAAAAGCAAAACCATAGGAAACAAATATATATCAGGAACACAACTATGAAAAAAGATAAGCTGGGCACAGTGGCACAAGCCTGTAATTCCAGCACTTAAGGAGGCTGAGACAGGAAAACCACAAGTTCAAAGCCAGCCTCAGCAATGGCAAGGCACTAAGCAACTCAGTGAGACCCTGTCTCTACATAAAACACAAAATAGGGCTGGGGATGCCGCTCAGTGGTCGAGTGCCCCTGAGTTCAATCCTCAGTACCAAAAAAAAGAAAAAAGATAATAATATCAGACAAAATAGATGGTAAAACAAAGTTACTAGAAATAGAGATTTTGACTGAGTCAATCCATCAGAAAGCTAAAACCATTATAAATATATGCAAACCTAACAACAGAGCCAAAAAAATATAAAGCAAAAATGAATAGAAATTAGAGAAGTAGACAATTCAACAATAGCAGCTGGCAACTTAAATACTTCACTTTCAATAATGGATAGAAAAAGGGAGATCATCAAGCATATATAGGACTTAACATTATAAATCAACTAGACCTAAAAAATATCTATAGAACACACCAAATAATAGCAGAATATACAATATTCACAAGTACACATAGAACATTCTCTAAGACAGACTATGTGGAAAGCATAAAACAACTCCCAACGTCATAAAAAGGAGTGAAATGACACAAAATGTGTTCTCCACTCACAATGGAGTCAAACTTAAAAATTTCGGAAAATCCACAAATTCATGAAAATTAAACAACACACTCCTACATGATCAGTGGGTCCAGAATAAATCACAAAGGAAACTGGAAAACATTTTGAGATAAATGAAAATGAACACATATCAAAATTTATGGAATTCAACTAAATCAGTGCTGAGAGGAAAAATCTATAGCTGTAGATTCTTATATTAAAAAATAAGAAAGATCTTGAATCAATAACCTAACCTTTAACCTTAAAACACTAGAAAAAAAATAACAAACTAAACCCAAAAGCAAGCAGAAGAGGGGAAAAAAATAAAGTTTAGAGGGGAAACTAATAAAATGGAAAACAAACAAACCATAAAGAATGAAACCAAAAGTTAGTTCTTTAAAAAGATCAACAAAATTGACAAAACCACTAACTCAATTAACCAAGAAAAAAGAGAGAAGACTGCTAAAATCAGAAAACAGGGTCATTACTGTCACTCCTATAGAAAAAAAAAGGAATCGTACAGAATCACTATAAACAGCATGTCAACAAATTAGACAACTTTGAAATGGCCAAATTCTAGAAAGATGCAAACTAATGAAATTGATTCAAAAAAGAAACTGGAAATATGAATAGACTAACAAATGAAGAGATTGTGTTAGTAAATTTAAAACTACCCACTGAAGTCTACCAAACAGAAGAATACCACTCCTTCACAAACTCTTGAAAAGAAGAGAATAGAGGAGAACTTCCAAAGTCATTCTGAGGCCAACATTACTTTGATACCAAAGCCAACCAAAGACATCACAAGAAACGAAATTTTTTTTTTTAATTATTCTTTTTTTTTTTAATATTTATTTTTTAGTTGTAGGTGGACACAATATCTTTATTTTATTTTTATGTGGTGCTGAGGATCGAACCCAGTGCCTCACGCATGCTAGGCGAGCACGCTACCACTGCGCCATAATCCCAGCCCCAAGAAACGAAAATTTGATACTAATCTCTCTTACGAATATAGACAGAGCCAGACATAATGTTACATACCTATAATCCCAGTGGAAGGGAAAAAGAGAAAAAGAAAAACAAAAGGAAGGAAGGAAGAAAGGAAGAGAGGGAGGAAGGGAGGAAATCAGCAAATTTTGTCTAGAAATACATAAAATGAATTACACTCTATGGCTAAGTTTATACCAGGGATGTAAGGTTGATTTAACATCTGAAAATCAAAAGAATAAAGGGAGGAAAACCACATTATCATCTCAATAGATGCAAAAAAAGCATCTGACAAAAATTCAAACCCCCTTCATGATAAAAATATTCAATAACTAGCAATAGTCAAGAACCCCCCTCAACCTGATAAAGAGCATCTATGAAAACCCACAATTAACATTAAATCTAATGGTAAAAGACAGGAAGTTTTGCCTTCCTAAGACCAGGAACAAGAGAAGATGTCACCTCCCACCAAAGGCATTCAACATGGGATATAAGGTTCTAGTCAGGCAATTAGTCAAGAGAAAGAAATAAAAGGCATCTAAATTGGAAAGGCAAAACTCTATTTGTAAATGATATGTTTTTTATATTTAAAAAATCCTACAGAATTACTAAAATAAGTTCAGCAAGGTAATAGGATAGAAGATAAGCGTACAAAACACATTTGTTTTTCTATATATAGTATATACAGACAATGAATCTGAAAATAAAATTATGAAAACAATTCTACTTATAATAGTACCAAAAAGAATAAAATACATAGGAATATTTTAAGAATAGAATTCTAAAACTTATACTCTAAGAACTCTCAAATGTTGAAAGAACATAAAGGTGATCTAATAAAAGTAAAGACATATCATGGTTAGGGATTGAAATACTAAATATTCCTTAAATGGCAATACCTCCCTAACTGATCTACAAATTCAAAACAAGGCCTGTCCAAATCCCTGCTGGCTTCTTTACCGAAATTGACCAGCTGATCCTAAAATTCATATATAGAAATTTAAGGGACCCTGAATTGCCAAAATGATCTTGCAAAACAATAAAGTTGGAAGATTCAAATTTCCTATTTTAAAGCTACAGGAATAAAGACAATGCAGTTACGAGTATAAGAACAGATAAATAAGTAAATCACAGTGACAGCCCAGAAAAAAATACTCACATTTATGGTCAACTGATTTGACAATAGTGCCAAGAAAATTCAAAAGGGAAAAAAATAATATTTTCAGTAAATTGTGCTGAAACAATTTAATATCCACATACAAAGAGTAATTGGATCTCCTCTCACTTCATATACAAGAAATTAACTCAAATGGAGCAAACACCCAAATATAAGAGCTAAAACTATAAAACTCTTAGAAGGAAACAGGTAAATCTTTGTGATCTTAGATTTAGAAATGTTTCTTAACTATGACACCAACCACAGGCAATAAAAGAAAAAATAAATTGGACAGCATCAAAAGTAAAAACTGATGTGCTTCAAAGGATACGATCAAGAAAGTGAAAAGACAACCTACAAACTGACAATTTGTGCAAATCATGTCTAGAATATATAATCAACTCTAATAATTCCACAATAAAGAAACAATGCAATTAAAAATAAGTCTAGAATCTGATTAGACATTTGTCAAAAAAGAACAGGTATACAAAGTCAATTATCCTTGAAAAGATACTCAACATCCAAGAGGCTGGGGTTGTGGCTCAGTGGTAGAGTGCTTGCTTAGCATGTGTGAGGTAATGGGTTTCATACTCAGCACCACATAAACATAAAATAAAGGTATTGTGTCCATCTACAACTACAAAAAAAAAAAACCACAATGAGACACTATACCAGGATGACTATCACAAAAAGATGAAACAAGTGTTAAGGACATGGAGAAATGGGAAACCTCATTCACTCCTGGGAAGAATGGAAACAGTTTCATAATTCCTCAAGTGATTAAATTTTGAATTCCATGTGATCCAGTAATTCCACTCACAGGAAATGAAAATACGTCCACACAAAAACTTGTATACAATCTTTCATAACAGCATGCTCATAATAACCAAAACATGGCAATAACTCAAATGAACAATTGATGAATGGGTAAAAAACTGTGATATATCTACACAATGGAATATTATGTGATAATAAATAGAAATAAAGAACTGATACACTATCACATGGACTAACCTTGAGAACCTTAAGTGAAAGAAGCCTATAACAAACGACCGTACATATAATGTGATTCCGTTTGTATGAAGTGGTCAGAATAGGCCAATCTATAAAGATGGGAAATACATTAGTGATTGCATGGGCTTGGGGGAGTGGGAGGAGTGTTGGAGAAAAGTGATTGCTGACGAATACTGAGGGGTTCCTCTTTTGGGGTGGGGCAGATGATGAAACATTCTAAACTCCTGGCAACAGTTATGCAATTCTGTGAATATAATGATGGTCATCAAGGTGTACACATTAAATGGGTAAAATGTATAGTATGTAAATTGTATCTTAATACTATTATAATAAGTGAAAGAAAAATACAGAACTAAGGAGAAATTCACAATTTTACTCAAATGCCTCCATATGTGTACTTGATCACGGAATATCATAATATAATAGTACCAAAAATTAATCTCATTGAAAATTTACAAATTTAAACCTTAGAAAAAGAACAACATAAATTCATAATTTTAAAATTGGTCCAGAGAAACTTTCTCCTTTTCGTTTTTTCATAGTATCTTAATTTCTATTTAGAAAAGATATTTGGTGAGTATTTACACAGAATACACAAAAACGAAGAGAGGAGCTAGAGAGCACAGCGGTTGGGTGCTCGCATGTGGGATGGCCTGAGTTTAATCCTCAGCACTGCCAAAAAATAAAAAAGGAAGACGCAAACACTAGGGTCCAAAGAAGTAGAATTTATTTACACATTTATTTCTTTTATTATTTTACTGATAGCTCCTTAAATTATTATATATTTTTGTGCACCCTCTCTTGGCTACAATGCAAGGTACAATTTCCAAACCGCATGGTTGTTTTGTCATTTAAATAAGATTTGCACCAGCAAGCACAAACTATAGGCTATCTTTTAAATCTTGCATCAAAAGAAAATGTCAAGAGCTGGGGCTGTAACTCAGTGGTAGAGCGCTTGCCTAGTATGTGTGAGGCACTGGGTTCGATCCTCAGCACCACATACAAATAATAAATGAATAAAATAAAGATCCATCAACAATTTAAAAAATTAAAAAAGAAAAAGAAAAAAGAAAATGTCAATCAGGCATATAAATTTTAAATTTGAATGTCTAGACCTTTCCAGAATTGTATTACCTGATCAATTCCCCTTCCTTTGCACTGAAGAATGATGACTTCAAGAAGTTTGGCTGCATGACATTCTGCATCTTCTCCTGCATCTCCACATAGTACCTATAGCAATTACATTTTACCTCAGTAATGAGTGGTATTGCATGCAATTTAATCAAAGCCACTTGAAGCAAATATTCCATATAATTCAATTATAGGAATCATAGCTTTCCAAGTTTACTTATCAACACAAAGAAGGAAGGTCAAAATAAAGTCCATCTATCTTCTCTAATATCTACTCTAATTCCTTATAAGACATAATAATTGACTTATTTGACTCTGACTTAATAAAGTAAGCTATATGTATTAATTATCCAGATAAATGAAGATTCCCTTTTAAAGCAGCAAAGCAATGAAAACAAAAAAACTTTTCCAAGCAAATTTTTTCTGTCTCTTGTACCCAGTTTTTTTCAGAAATGTAATTTGATATACATTTTTAAATTTTCCCACCTGGACTTCATAATTAGAAATATTTTCCATGGATGTTATAACCATTCATGTTATAGTAGGACATAGTACAACAGTAGATGAATATAACGAAGTTACTAAACTATTCCTGTATTGTCAATTCTGTTTTTGCTATTTTAAATGATTCTACAATACACATGTTCATACATAAAATTTGTAATATAATTTTCTTATGATCCCCAGAAGAGGGGTTCCTAGAGTAAAGCATGCTTATATTAGAAATTAAGACAAAAATAATAATAAATTAAGAGTCCAAACACAAAACATAAGAAAATGAACTGACTTAACTCAAAAAAATAGAAAGAAATGAGAGCAGAAATTTAAAATACAAAGATAACAAAGAGAAACCAAAAGCAGTTTCACGAAAAAAAAAAAAAAAAGACTTTAGGAGACAACTTTTGCCAAATTTTTAAAAAGCAAAAAGAGTAAAATTTAAATATATTAAAAATGTAAAAGAAATATAAAAGAGAAATGAGAAATAAGAATATGGAGAACACTATATTTCCATATTTGAAAACTTAGACAAATTGAATAATTTTTTAGAAAAATACAATTTTAAAAAACTGATTTGAGAAAGATGACAGATGGTACATTCCTATTTAATTTCATTCCCTCCCAAGAGGTCACTAAAACAACAGTGAAGAGTTTTTAAAATTATATATTCAACAAAGAGAAAAGGAAGAAGATACAGCAATAAAAATTTTGGAAGCTGGAAAATAGTGAGCTGAACCATAAGCAGATAGATGGCAGAGCCAAGAATTAGGCCTATTTATATAAGTTTAAATCTCTCCCTCCAGGACAGTGTACAAAATCCAGCTTCTCAAATGGCTCTGGAACAAGTATAGCTCTGCCATTCATTAGTTGTGCTTTTAAAAGCCACTTAAGCCTTGTGTCTTACTCTTTCCATCTATATAATGAGGATAATAATAGTGCCTACCTTAGGAGTTTGTATAATACACAATGAAAAGAAAATCATTCCCTTTTCCCAAAACTGCCTTCACATGGGAACTTGTTTGATTAATTGATTTGTTTTCTCAAAGGGAAAGAAACACTACAACTTGTAATTTAAAAAATGGAGGCCAAGTATGGTAGCACACACCTGTAATCCCAGCAACTCAAGAGGCTACGGCAGGAGGATGGTAAGTTCGAGGCCAGCCTCAGCAACTTAGTAAAGCCCTGTCAAAAAAATTTTAAAAGGCAGAGGGCATGTAGGTTGGTGGGAGAGTGTTTTTGGGGTCAATCCCCAAATACCACTTAAAAGGTAGAGGGAGCTTTGGAGCTAGACAACCTAGGGTTCAAATCTGCCTCCAATATATAGTAGCCATGTGACTTAAAACAATTTACTAAACTTCACTCGCAGCTAAATTATGCCCTAGTTTTTTCATTGATAAAAATGTGACACCTCCTTCATAATGTTATAAAGATTAAATAAGTCAATATGTATAAAGTACTCAGAAGATACCTGATAAATTAAGAGAATTAAGTATATATAAATTGGTATTAAAACCAAGAATGTGAAATATATTTTAACTACTTGATAAGTGTAAGGACATCATTATAAGTCTCAGTTTTAGTGTATCTGCTTTAATACAGAGCAGCTGAGTTACTAACAGAACATACAAGACGACTGTTTTCTACTTCTTTTTTTTTTTAAATATTTATTTTTTAGTTGTAGGTGGACACAATAGCTTTGTTTTATTTTTATGTGGTGCTGAGGATCGAACCCAGTGCCTCCCACGTGCTAGGTGAGCACGCTACCACTGCGCCATAACCCCAGCCCCTGTTTTCTACTACTTGTTCTTTCTCCCTTTCTATCTCCATAACTGAGGGAAAACTGGAGATTGCCAGTGATTTTGATTTAACAAGATGAGCTATCACAGTGCTAAATTGAGATTTTTAAATATCACAATTTTATCCCTTCAGCTTAGATGTGAAGTTTAATGACTTCCCAAAATTTCAAAGGTGTTTTATAAATGAACTGGGACCTAAAACAGATAGACTGATTATCAGTTCAGAGTTCTTACCAGATTCTGGCACACATCTCTTCAAGTGAGAACAATGGGTTATACACCATTGCTATTTTATTCCCTACTCCAGAGTCAAACATTTTGGTTTCAGGCTATTTAAGCTTTCTAAAATCTACCTGCTGGCTTTATGCATAGTTTTAAATTTATGTATATACCAGTATTTACCTAAATGAGGAGTAAAACATTATTTAGCCATGAAAAAGATTCTAAGATATAACCAACAGAGGTCTAAATCTAACCTGTGCCAAAGATAACCCAGTGAACAATCACGTTTGTGCATAAAGATAAGAATAGCCATTACAGAGATTATAAATCATCTTGTACTGAGCTAAATGATGCTTTTTTTTCCTAACTACTGTAATTGTTTGAGGCTGGGTTTGTAGCTTAGTGGTAGAGCTTTTGTTTAGCATACATGAGGTCCTAGATTCAATTCCAAGTATTGCTTTAAAAAAAAATTGTCTTATATTGTTTATGTTCAAATTACCGATACCTAGTGGTTTCCAATATACATATTCAATCAAAAGAGAAAAGATCAGTGACAGAATGGCAAACTGTGTGGTCAGTCTTCCTAACACATTTCTTTAATCAACTAATAAGCTTATATTTTTGAAAGAAAAAAGTAGAAAAGTATAGTGGGTTCTCCATATCCATGGGTTCCCTATCCACAGATTCAAACAATAACAAATCAAAAATGCTTTTTTAAAAAGCTGCATCTGTATTGAATACATACAGACTCTTATCATATAACAATTATTTACATAGTATTTACATTATATTAGGTATTATAAGTAGAGATGACTTCAAGTGTATAGGAAGTATGTGCATAGATCATATGAAAATAGTGTGCCCTATCAGTCAATGGACTTGAGCATCCATGGAGTTTGGCATCCATAGGACTCAAGAAATCAATTCCCCATTAATACTGAGGGACAACTATATTTATTTTAAAAATTATAGATATTAAAGTAGTAAACATTTTAAGTACAACATACATCATGAAACTTTCAAATTGCAACAATCTCAAATTCATTTTGAAAATGCAAATTGACAAATACATGTTGATAAAGGATATAAAGAGTAATGTATAAAAACAAACTGAAATACTCAAGTATTAGTAAGAAACATTGGGACAATTGATTAGGACATACTTACCTTTCTACACATTGTAAAAAGTACTTCTAAATGCTTTGGGTTTGATAGTAAAGTATTTGTATCTATTGTCACATAATTATGCAGGAGAGGCATCATGTCTGGGAAAAAATTCAAAATCCCAATAAGATTTGAGCAACAGGAAGTAAATGGAAATAAATTATTCCCAGTGAAACCACACTTCTGTAGTGCCCAACATTACTCTCTTCCCTAGCAACCACAAAATGCTAGAAATGAAGGTGATACATCTGCTCTAATTTGTAGATGAGGAAAATGTGAATTTGAAAGATTAAGAAGCTCACCATTTATTGTAGTGATTGTCCTGAATTTTTCTTTTTCTCCTTTGCACTAATCACCGTTTGACATACTATACATTTTCTTACTTGTTCACCTGAGTACTTCCCTGCCCTCTCCCATTCCCCACCAGAATACAAGCTTCAAAAGGGCTTCTGAAATTCGCTGCTGTATTACTAAGCTTAGAAGATTGTATGGAACATAGCTGACATTTGGAAAATATTTATTGAATTAACACAAGGATATGTGCTCTAGTTGCAAAGTAACTTAAGACAAGAAACACAGCCCATCTCTTTTGCTTATATATCTATGATTAAAAACACTACTACAACAGCTCCACCTTTTACTTGACAGAAGAATAAGAACATTTTCTAATTAGTGCTGAAATCGTATGTGTTATCTGAAGTGTCAAAGGAAGAAATATCTAGACCCAGAAAGTAAAAATGTTATGTGGTCAAAGCCATACCTGTAAAGTATTCAAAGCAATCCTGCTGAAAAACTTCATATAAAATACCTAGAAGCTGCCACATTTGAGGAGAAATTGTGTGGCAGGTTAAACTATATGCCAGTGAAAGAATTTCTTCATAGAATTCTAGAAGGAAGAAAATATCTAGTTAGAAGATCCAGAAATAGCAAAAATTAAACACAAAGACCACACAGAGGAGGAACATACATTCCTCTTATAGCTAACGTGCTTACCCGCATCCCATTCTCAGCATTGGCACCTTGAGCCTTCAAGACCTATCCTCAACTCGAGGCAAGGTAAAAATTTGTTTTTACTAAACTTTCTTATAATACTAGAAGAAATATAATTTTTCTATTTTACAACAATATATAATTTGTTTATAAAATGATATTAGAATGCATATAAGAAGGAACAGATTATCATACCTCTCTCATGCAGAGGATTTTAAATTTACAAATAATGAATAATATTCTTTGAAGAGTTTAATTACATAGGGACTAAAATATCTGCCTATCTCACATTTATATTTTTAAAAGCAATTATTTGCTACCAGCATTTTTCAGTCTATAAAACTTAAAGATCTGCATAGTAATCTTCAATTTACTTCTAAACAATTATACCTGTCAGGTACACTGGCACACATCTGTAATCCCAGCAGCTCCAGAGGCTGAGGCAGGAGGATCGTAAGTTCAAAGCCAGCCTCAACAAAGGCGAGGTGCTAAGCAACTCAGCAAGACCCTGTCTCTAAATAAAATACAAAATAGTGCTGGGGATGTGGCTCAGTGGTCAAGTGCCTCTGAGTTCAATCCCTGGCACCAAAAAAAAAAAAAAAATTACACCCACTATAAAGTAGAAAAGTCCAAAAGAAATGTTCTTATATTCACACATATTTAATACCATCACCCTCAATCAAAAGTAAATTATATCTAAATATACAATCATAAAAGACAAGCCTCAATATAAAAGTTTCAAATAACTCCTACCATGTCACTGAGCCAAGAAGTCTAACTTCAAAGTTTTGTTTTCATCTCAGAAAGGTAACTAATACTTACCCTGGAAACTTGAATAATTTTTTTTAAGTCTAACTTTACTTAAAAGAATATATTCAGAAGCTAGTAAAACAAATATTTGCCTTACTGAAAGTAAAATAAGATAGAAATTATAAATATTGGGAAATAATCTGCTATATAAGATAATCACTTGAAAGTCAATAAATTATCTGAATAAAGGATTTCTGAAAGTTTTAACATGGCATAAAATCAGTAGAATAGAACGGAAAACCTTATTTATTTATTTAGAAATAAATCCATGCATTCACACTCAATTTATTTTCTACAAAAAACACAGGAACACACATAGGGAAAGGACAGTCTCTTCAACAAATTGGGTACTGATAAAACTGGATATCCACATACTGAAAATGAAATTAGATGCTCATCTCATACCATATACAGAAATCAACTCAAAACGGATTAAACACTTGAACATTAAGACCTCAAATTATAAAACTACTAGAAGAAAACAGAGGGAAAAGTTCCATGTCATTGCTCTGGGGAGCAATTTTTTATGATCCCAAAAGTACAGAAAACAAAAGCAAAAAATAGACAAACAGAATTGCATCAAACTAAAAATCTTCTGCATAGCAAAGGCAACAACAGAGTGGGAAGACAATCTACAGAATGCAAGAAAATATTTGCACATCATACATCCAGAAAAAAAAATTATGTCTAATAAAGAGTTACTATCCAAAATATATAAGGAACTTAATTCAATAGCAGGATACATAACATAATTCTAATATTGGAATCAGGCAATGTGTCATGTTCCCATAGTCCAAGCTACTCAGGATACTAAGGCAAGAGTATTACTTCAGTCCAAGCCACAGTTAGACCTCATCTCAAAAAATAAAAGGGCAAATAGCTATTTTCAAAAGAGAACATGTATGGCCAATAGGTATATGAAAAAAAATGCTCAATGTAACTAATCATCAGGGAAATGCAAATTAAAGCCACAATGAGACATCAACTCACATATGTTAGATTGGTTATTATCAAAAAGATAAATGTTGGAGAGATGTAGAGAAAAGGGAACCCTCAAACACTATTAGTCATACAGCCACGTGGACAACAATATAGAGGTTCCTCAAAAAAGGAAAACCAGAACTACCATATGATTCAGCAAACCCACTAATGGATGCATATCCAACGGAACTGAAATCAGGATGTTAAAGAGATGCAACAGTTAAGAAATGGAAAAGTTAAGTATCCACTGACAGATGAATAAAGAAAACGTGCTACACATCCAGGATGGAATACTATTCAGTCTTTTGGAAATTCTGTATTATCATTATTATTATTAATTATTTAAAGTGTTTACATTAGAGTTAATTCTTTACACTGCACATTCTATGCATTTTGAAAAACGTATATAACATGTGTTCATCAATACTGTATAATGCAGAAAAGTTTCAATGTCCTAAACATTCCATGCTCCCACATATTCATCCTTCCCTCTCTCTCACTCCCAGTCCCTAGCAAGCATTGATATTCTTACTGAAACACATACTTTTTAAAAATTATTTTTCACTTAATTTTTAATTGGCTAAATAAAAAATGTGCACATTTACAGTGTACAACAAAATGTTTTGAAATACGTATATTTTGTGGAATGGCTAAATCATCTAATTAAGATATCCATTACTTCACATACTTGTTTTTGTTGCGAGAACACAACATCTACTCTCAGTAATTTTCAAGTATGATACATTAACTGTAGTCACCATTTTGACCAACATCTCCACATTTCAATCCACTCCCACCCCTCGTAACCACCATTCTATTGTCTCTTTCCATGAGTTCTGCTTTTGTAGATTTCACAGATGAGATCTCATGGTACTTGTTTGTTTCTGACTTATTGCACTTCATATAATGTCCTTTAGGTTCATCCACATTGTTGCAAATGACGAAACTTCCTTCTTTTTAAAGGCTGTATAAATACCACACGTGTGTGTGTATCATATTTTATTCAAATAAACTCAAAACTACTCCTATATATTAGACATGCATGCTCAATTTTTTACTAATGGGTGAACAATAAAAAGTTTGGAGACAACTACTCTTAAGCTATAATATGCTTTTCTTACATCTTTCTATATGAGTACTAAATAACTTGCATCTCTCTCATGCCCAAACGTCTTGGGACTAGCATCTTCAAAATGCTTGGATACTATGAAAAGTAGCCTCCTCTACAAAATACCCACCAGCCTGTAATATCTAGCATCAGTTACTGATTTTACTCACAAGTCAGGCACTTTTAATAGACAACAGGACAAAAATTCACACTTCTGTTAAGAAATGTTTCTATTTTTAAACATTTTTCAATCCCAGATTAAAGTAATCTTACTTAAACCTCATCCCAGCTCATTTCTGCAAATGTAAAATACTACATTCTCTGTCTTTTATAGTTTCCAAAACCAAAAATTCTCACTGGATATATTATACAATTTACTCCTACTCTAAATTGTCCATCTGTCAAAATTAAAGAGCTAAAAATACACTTTAAGTTAATCAAATTAAAAAAATAAAGTCTCAATTTGTCTTTTTTTGTGGGGGCGTTGAACCCAGGGCCTTGCACATGCTAGGCAAATACTCTACCATTAAGTTATATCCTCGCATAGACAATAAAAAAAAAAAGTTATATCCTCAGTCTTCAATTAACTTTTTGGGGGGGATAGGGTACAAGGAATTGAACCCAGGGGCACTTAAAAAACTGAGCCACATGCCCACACCTTTTTTTACATTTTACTTAGAGACAGGGTCTCACTGAGTTGCTTAGGGCCTTGCTAAGTTGCTGAGGCTGGCTTTGAACTCGCAATCCTCCTGCCTCAGCCTCCTGAGCTGCTGAGATTACAGGCATGCATCACAACGCCTGGTTTTTATTCAATCTCCGAACTTACCAATTACGTGCTTCTGTAAAACAAGATCAATGATCCGTAGACAGATATTCTCTAATTGCTGTGTGATCTGAAAACAAATTTTAAGTATTTACTTTAAAATTAATCATGATAACCCTTAAGTTAATATATAAATTAATATTATCCCAATAAAAATACCTACAAGACATTTCTGAGGGAAACTTGATAAATTAATTCTAATCTTCATGTGAAAAATTAAACATGCAAAAATGCAAGGAAATTCCAAAAAGTAGACCAAAGATGGGGATAAGAATAAATCTATAATAAAATTGTGAATTACATTAGTTCCTTACCTCATATTTTATACCAAAATAAATCCCTAATGAATAAAGACTTCAAATGTGAGCCAGGCGCGGTGGCTCAAGCCTGTAATCCCAGCACTTAGGGAGGCTGAGACAGGAGAATCGCGAGTTCAAAGCCAGCCTCAGCAACGGCGAGGCACTAAGCGACTCAGTGAGACCCTCTCTCTACATAAAACACAAAATAGGGTCAAGTACCCCTGAGTTCAATCCCCAGTATCAAAAAAAAAAAAAAGACTTCAAATGTGAAGAATTAAACCATAAAAAAAAAAATACCAGGATTAAAAAAAAAGAATTCTTGTGTAATCCTAAAGTGGAAAAAGAAATCAAAGCCCAGAAATATGAAAAAAACTGAACCATCTGATTGCAAAAATTAAAAATTTCTGCATGGAGCCAAAAATCAAAATTAAAAATTGAGTGAAATACTATCAAATGGTATCAAAGATCAAATTCCCCTTATATGAAATCAACAAATCAACAGAAAAACAGGTAAAGGTTATAAAAAATAAATATAAACAAGCCTTAAGCTTATAAAAAATTATGTTCTCCCTAATACGTGATAAAATTACAAATTCAAAGTGCAACATTAACACTTTTGACCTATCAGACTGCCAATGATCAAAAAGTGTAAGACTGGGAAGAAAGACATTGTGATATATTGATTTGTGGACTGTAAATGCATGCACACCATTTAGGACAAGTTAGCAACATCCTTCAAACTTACTCATACACATACCCTTTAACCCAGCAATTCCACGTCAAGGAATTACCCTCCAGACACATTCGTATGCGCACAAAAAGCACAAAATACAAAAATCATTCATTGCAACAATATTTGTGATTTCTTACCAAATGTCCATTTAAAGAAGGGACATTTAAATTATTTCTATTAACTAGCAACTTGTTATATAGATTTGACACATCATACAAGAGAACAGCACGCAACCATTAAAAATATGTAAGTTTAACTGACTGGTATAAAGGATCAACAAAATGAATTAAGTAGAAAATGATAGCTAAAAATTGTGCATAGTATGTTATTGTATTCATAAAAGAAAAATATATACACTTTTTGTTTGTATGATAATAGAAACTTTTGGAAGAACACCAAGAAACCTGATGCATGAGACAATGCAAGATTTAGAGGGGAAATGATTGGGTTATGAGAGAGCCTTAACCCAGTCAATGAATTAATTCCCTGATAAGATTAACTGAATGGTAACTGAAGGTGGGTAGGATGTGTCTGGAGGAGGCAGGTCCTGGGGGCGTGCCTTTGGGGTATATATTTTGTGTCTGGTCAGTGGAGTCTCTCTCTGCTTTCTGATTACCATGTAAGCACGGCTTCCCTCCACCAACCACACTCTTCTGCCATGTTGCTCTACCTCATCTCAAGCCCCAAGGAATGGAGCCAGTTACCTATGGACTGAGACCTCTGAAACCCTGAACCCCTAAATAAACTTTTCCTCCTCAAAACTGCTCTTGGCAGGTCTTTTAGTCAGAGCAGCCAAAAAGCTGACTAAAACAAATGCTATTTAAGGAATTGGCACCCACTCCCTATGTTTTCACTGTATAAAAGAAGAGCTCCATCCCTGACTAACCAACTTGTGCTCACAAAAGTAATGAATAAAAATCTAATTTGAGGTAAGACCATGTTATACTTCAGAAGGAGAACTGCAGGTTTTAAGTGGGGAAAAACCAATACATTATCAAAATGATCTGACTACAAACCTAAATCCACAATTTACTAGCTCCGTGACCATGAACAAGTCTCCTAAACCCACCAGAACTTGTTTGCCTGCTTCAGCAAAAGGAGACTACCAACACCTGCTCTCTCTCACGTGGCATCAACGAGACTACATCAATCAGCTAATGATGTAAAGACACAGGATAAATGTCTTTGTAAATTTTTATCACAGTACTATTCTAGAAATTGGTTTATGAAAAATGTCTAAGTTCTTGCTCTTCTTCCCTTCTTTCTTACAGTACTAGTAAGATCAGAATTCTGTTCCTTTATTTAACATTTGCCACTGTGATTGAATAGCTATCTTTCTCTACCATAAAGAGAGGACTACGGGTTCCCAGAAAGCAGGGCTTATGTCTTATTCAAAATCTAGCCTGGGGCTGGGTTGTGGCTCAGTGTAGAGCGCTTGCCTAGCACATGTGAGGCACTGGGTTTGATCCTCAGCACCACATAAAGATAAATACATAAAATAAAGATATTATGTCCATCTACAACAAAAAATTTTAAAAAATAAGAAAAAAAAACTAGCCTGGTACATAGCAGATATGATGAATTAAACTCGGTTTATTACAGAAAGATATACGATATACTTTAAATGCACAGGTAATAGTTCCTCTCAATGTTTCTTTAAAATTTGAGGGCAAGCCAGGCGCAATGGCGCACATCTATAATCCCAGCAGCTTGGGAGGCTAAGGCAGGAGGATTGCAAGTTCAAAGCCAGGCTTAGCAACAGCAAGGCACTAAGCAACTCAGTGAGACTCTGTCCTTGTCTCTAAATAAAATATAAAAAAGGGCTGGGGATGTGCCCCAGTGGTTAAGCACCCCTGGTGTCAGTCCCTGGAACAAAAAAAAAAAAATTTGAGGGCAAGTTTTAAAGCCTAGTAATATAACTAATAGGAACTTCAAGGTCAAGACTTTAAAATTCATGCCCACCAGTCATAAATTTCAGTCACTATTACTATTATGTCATAATAAAACACAAAAAAATCCCACCTCTTTATGATCTTCTACAACTGTTAAGATAGTATCAATGGTATGTAAAATTCCCATAGCCATTACTGTTTTGTCTTCAACTTCTTCATATTCATCACTTTGAAGAACTTTGCCAAATATCTCAGCCTATGCAAAACACATTGAAATATTCAACAGTTGGAACTCTCACAACCTCCCTCATAAAAATTAGCAAAAGGGCAATGTCACACATTTAAATATAAGCGTTGCTCAAATGTCAATTTCTGCACTTTGTGAATAAATCACCTTTGTTCTTACAATAATAGAACCTGTCACGTTTTAAATATAGCCATTTTTCTCATCTAATCACCAGCCATTACAACCGTTAACTGACATTTTATTGGTTGTCATTAAGCAAAATGACTTTAAAAAACAGTAGAGAGAAATTTTTCAAAGTGGTAAAACAAAAATGCCCCGATGTAAAGGAATTGAGACACCAGATTCAAAGTTCAAAAAGTAAAAGTTTAGAAGGTTCACATCAAGGCACATTATGTAATCTTGGGGTATTGTAGATGAAGAGAGACTATCCTAAATGTTATTAGATTCAAGTCTGCTTAACTACAGGAATATCAGAATTATCAGAGCAAACATTTTATATTAGTATTTCAGTTACCGAAAAAATCGAACTTGAAAATTTAGGGTTAAATTCAAATTATTCAAGGATTCCATGTCAAACTAACAAAAAACTGCCACGTTCTTACCAAGTGCTGGGTCATGTCAACAGCAATTGAAGCTACCTCTTGACTGTATTCACATATCATCTTCTGGATTACATTAGTAACATCATCGTTTTCTGTCTCTCTAACAATGTGCAACAGTTCCTGCATAATAGGCCTCACATGTGGCTTCATATATTCCTTAGCTAATGGATCAAAACAAAATTAGTAAATGTTAGCCATTCACAGATGGCAAAAGGAATTAACTTGGTCACAGGTCAAGTGACACAATGTAATACCTAGATAAGATTATAGATGTGGTGAATAAGTTAGAATTGTACCAAATAATGTTCACCACTATATCAACTCCAAGAGTAGCAAAAGGATAAGCAGTTCTACGTAAGAAAGGACTGTTCTACTCTAAATGTCCCCACTGAGAAATTCTAACTACACACATGCTGTCATCAGTATAACTTGGAAAACATAAATATTACATCCATCTTGATGACAAGTATAAAAAATCATGCACGTAAAGACTATCCCCAACACTGATGGGGCCCATTCCCTACCCTAAACCATTTCTATCCCCTGCTTCTCCTGGGAAATTCTCATGCAAAATCCAATGTTCCCATTAAAACATGTTAAACAAAGGTCAACAAGGTTTATGTTTTTCACAAAGCTGAATTGTTTGCAAAAGTCTATTTGAATTTTGAGTAGAACATTCTTCTAAACAAACAAATGAGTATTGTTCAGTCCCTAGAAATATTACTTGCTAGTTTCAGAACTGGTAGAACCAAAGAATTGTACAATTGAAAAAAAAATCTTAAAGCCATCTAATCTAACCCCCTCAAGTTTAAATATGTGGAAATCTAAACCTTGACAGATCATGTGTCTCGCCTAGCTTCCCATGGCAAGTTAGTAGCAAAATCAAAACTGAACCCAAGCCTCCCAAAACCCAGCCTACCCTAGTGCCTAGCACTTATTAACTTGTTCCCCATTCTAAAACTTTTCTGGAAACCACAAGCAATAGGAACTCCTAAAAAAGGGACAAGAATAAACCCCTGCAAAATTCTGAGGGAGCAAAAGCCCAGGAATCCAAACTCTGAACCCCTGGGACCTAGGGGTTTATTAGGGAAGGAAGTGAATGAAAAATTACCCTTCTAAAAGGCATTTTTGGTTTTACCTTGTATCTGATTAGAAATTAATGACTGAAGAGCAAGGGCAGCTTCAACTTTGACAGGCATCTCCTTATCTTCAATCAGGCTCTTCTTTGCTAATTCAACTGCATTTCTTAGGTTGAGTTCATTGTGAAACTTCAAAGAACTAAATGCATGAAGCACCCAGCAGGACTATAGTATGAAAGGAAAGTAAATAGGGAGCTATTAAGATTATGGCACTCAGTAATAATGTCACACATACAAGAACTTTTTTTATTTTTAGTGGTGCTGAGGATTGAATCCAAGGTCTCATGCATGCTAGGCAGGCACTCTACCACTGAGCTACACCTGCATCCCTCACACAAGAACTTCTTATTAAAATATCACATTTATTCAACAATTTTCTTACAGATGAGGATTTTAAGGCATAAAACAGATACACAGAAAACTTACTCTAGCTCGAAGATATCCCAGGTTAGACAATAATAAAGGAAATACATGATTCTGTAGGAATAGCTCAATTTGGTCCTTGAATAAACTCTTCTGTTAGGAAACAGAAATTAAATTTCAATTATGAATGGCTTTTCTCATGTGTAAGAATCACTTCCTGATAAAGCATGTTTATTAATTGCATTTAATATACTTCTATTCACAATTTTGTAAAATTGTCTGACCTACATGCTGCATATTTAAACACAAAAATAGTACCTTAGGTCAATTAGATATTGATGGATTTTCATAAAAATATTAAAACTAAAATCATTTCGTATCCTTTTTTATAGAGCAGCAGTTTCATACTGAAAAACTGACAAAAGTCAAATTTTATTTTAATAAAGAAATAGATAGCAAAAAGAAGGATATGTATAGTTGACTCAATCACCCAGAGGAAGTCATGAGTTTTAAATTATTCATAACTTTCATATTCTTTTATTAGCCTGTGCTTTGCAATTTTATTAAGTAAATTAAATTCTGATAATCTTAACCTTCAATAAAATCTCAGCTAGGGAACCAATCACATGCAGGGCTCCATCTTTCTTCCTAGGGTCAAAGTTCGGGTCTGTTAGGATTTGATAACAGAATGCCATCATTTTTGGCAACACCTAAAGAAATAGAAGAATCCATTTTAGTCTACAAGAACTTTCATGGTCTTAATATAGTATTAAATATGATATATAAATTTTAACCATTTTATTGTGTTTTATCAAATAACCATAAGCTCAATAAGAAAGGTACAATATTAAGAAAAAACTAATCAAAAGTACTTCACTCTTTTCCTCTACTAGAACAAAGAATATTCTTAAGCTGACAAGTTATAACTAATGATATTATTTTCAAATACTAGGGGTATATCAGAATATGCTTTTTCCTTACTAGAACAAAAATATTCTTAAACTAGGTTATAACTAATACAAGATCATTTTCAAATGCAGTGGATACATTACAATGTTAAGTCAATACAGGCCACCTTTATGTTTTAGATTTAAAAACATTATTATATACCTCTTTCCTTTTCTTTGCAGCAGTATATAAGAGAGTCTGGGCTGCTGTAGTAGGAGAAGCATAATCTTCAAAAATATCTAAGATTTCAAGAAGTTAAACCATATTAGTAAAAATGCAGTGACTTATTATACAGATTTTAAATCTGACCAACCACTAATTCAGAACAAGAAATAAAATAGTCCACATAACGCCATTCACAGCATAAAGAAGCTAAGGACAAGCACGTGCAGTGGTCCACACCTATAATCCCAGCAACTCTGGAGGCTGAGGCAGGAAGAGCACAGGTTCAAGATCAGCCTCAGCCACTTATCAAGGTCCTAACCAACTTGGTGAGACCTCGTCTCAACAAAAAGGGCTAAGGGGGTCTAGCTTAGTGGTAAATTGCCCCTGGGTTCAATCCCTGGTACCAAGGGGAAAAAAAAAAGAGGAGAAAATTGGCCAATCATTTTGCCTTGTCAAAGCAAACTAGGAAAACAAATACATAAAGAAGAGGAAGTAATAAATTCTACACATAATGAGTTTCAAAAGATAAAGATAAAGAAATAAAGCAGGTGGTAAATGTTTCATTTGCTCTTCCTGAACTTTGTCTCCAAGGGAAAAAGTGCCTCATCATTTACAAAGCCCTGTACAAACAATACTGTCTGATAATCTAGTGCTCATACCAATAAGTTTAACTCAGCTAGAGACACCTGGCTCAACAGACAGACAGCATGGCTTTGTCATGGCACCTTCAACATGTCTTAGTGTTAGTTCTAGCAGTTGTTTATTTCAACATTTATTGAAGACACTAGTAGAAGAACACAGAAGTGAGAAAAGGATTAAAAATATAAAATAAAACAAATAAGACAAAGCTCCTGACTTCAGATAGCTTCTAACTTGTGGGAGAGATAGAAACACACAAATCAATATTTTACTATGTTAAGTGCTAAAGGAGGATAAAGGGGGACGACTCAGGCAACCTACACAGTTCAACAGCTTCCAGGAAGATCAAACTAAAAAGAACCCCAGAGAACCGGGCCACATGCAGTAAGTCTAAAAGAAATCCTGTTCCCTGTGGAACACCTAGTCAGAGGATAAAGAGACAGGTTAAATAGGGTACTCCTAAAACATGCAGACATCCAAAGGCTCCCTCAGAGTTGAGAACAACCCAATCTGTAGGTGGGCATCCCAGAGAACTCAGAAAAGGATGGTCCCTGCACAGCCATGAGACACAGCCTAAGTAACAGATGGCTCCATGAGTGTTTCAGCACTCCTGAGAGAGAAGGATACAGAGGTTTTTCATCCCCCACACCCAAAGGCCTCAAGTTCTTTTGTTCAAAAGGACACCAAACTCTCATGAGCTTCAGTTTATTATGCAAAGCAGAACTTTGGGAATTTAACCAAGTGATAAAAATCTGCTTAAAAATGTCAATGTAGTCATGTTACTTTACATATCCAGGAACTAATAAGGAAAAAAAAAATCTCAAGTACCAAATTTCATCCTTATATACTCATATGGATCTTCTTGCCACAGCTCTTCGTCCTCATCTTTATAGCACATCACAGAAAAAATCACATCTTCAGAGATATTCTAAGATGAGAAACAAACAAAACAACAAATGGGTATGGGCTATTCAAATTTGGGGAATACCAATAGTGTATTCATTGACAGTCTCTATGATAGTACTTTTCCAGTTATAGTAATTCTTCTTTTAAGCCTGCATTCACTATGGTGAAAGCAAGCAAGCCAAAGTCCCCAAGCAGGCACAGGGGTTCAAGAGTTAAAGGTAAGATTGCTTTTTAACAGCAAGTAAAAGCACAGACAAAGAAACAAATGTAAACTTTATTCTTTAGAGCAACAACAGGGATAATAAAATTTTACAAACAAATTGACAGAACAACAGACTTGGATTTCTTTAAGGAAGAAAATGGCAAGTCAGGGATATATTTATCATTATATTTCTTATGTTGAAAATTCTTAACATTTCCATGTTGGTCCTAAATGTCAACTTATCAACAATATGGCAATTTTCTTTTTTTCTTCCACTCAAAAAACTAATTTCCAACCCTAACACTGCATGTTTAGGGGTCCTAACCTAGTGGCCTCTCTTACACTGCTAATATTCTAATAGGCCCCTTTGAGCTCTAACAACTACTTAGGTAAAACTAAATAACTCTAAGAAAAAATTCAGCCTAAGAATTACAGTTTTCTTATTCCTGCATTACAACTATGGAAAAACAAAGTCAAAGATATGAAGTGGAAAAGAAATGCAATCCACAAAAACACATATTTACAAGATACTATCTTTTTATAATAAGCTTTTATTTTCTCAAACTTTTCTATTGTGGTAGAATATACATAGCATAAAACTTACTATCTGAACTATTTGTGTGTGCGTGTGTATATAAACATTTTTTTATTTCTTTAAATTTTTCATTTGTTTTAATTAGTTATATATGAAAGTAGAATACACTTTGATACATCAAGTATAATAGAGTATAACTTCTCATTCTTCTGGTTACACATGATGTAGAATCCCACCGGTTGTGAAGTTATGTATGTACATAGGATTATAATGTCTGATTAATTCTATTATCCTTCATACCCCCCAGAGCCCCTCCCCTCCCTTCACTCTCCTCTACCTAATCTAAAGTAATTCTATTCTTCGCTAGCACCCCCGCCACTATTGTAAATTAGTATCCACATATCAGAAAAAACATTCAGCTTTTGGTTTTTGGGGACTGGCTTATTTCACTTGGCATGATATTCTCCAGCTCCATCCATTTACTGGCAAATGCCATAAATTCATTCTTCTTTAAGGCTGAGTAATATTCCATCATATATATATACCACATTTTCTTTAATCCATTCATGCACCTAGGTAGGCTCCATAGTTTAGCTATTGTGAATTGAGCTGCTATAAACATTGATATGGCTGCTTCACTGTAGTATGCTGATTTTAAGTCCTTTGGGTATAGACCGAGGAGTGGGATAGCTGGGTCAAATGGTGGCTCAATTCCAAGTTTTCTAATGAATCTCCATACTGCTTTCCAGATTGGTTGCAACAATCTGCAGTCCCACCAGCAATGTAGGAGTGTACCTTTTTCCCCACATCCTCACCAACAGTTATTGTTGTTTGTATACTTGATAATTGTCATTCTGACTGGAGTGAGAAAAAACCTTAGAGTAGTTTTGATTTGCATTTCTCTAATTGTTAAAGATGTTGAACATTTTTCATATATTTGTTGATCAATTGTATTTCTTTTTCTGTAAAGTGTCTGTTCAGTTCCTCAGTTCATTTATTGGTTGGGTTATTTGAGGGGGGTTTTTTGGGGGTTTTTTTTTTTTTTTTTTTGGTGTTAAGTTTTCCAAGTTCTTTATATATCCTGGAGATTAGTGCTCTATCTGAGGTGTGTGTACTCTCATTCTGTAGGCTCTCTCTTCACGTTATTGTTTCCTTTGCTGAGAAGAAGTTTTTTAGTGTGAATCCATCCCATTTATTGATTCTTGTTTTTACTTCTTGTGCTTTAGGAATCTTGTTAAGAAAGTCAGGTCCTAAGCCGATATGAGGAAGACTTGGGCCTACTTTTTCTTCTATTAGGCACAGGGTCTCTGTTCTAGTGCCTAAGTCTTTGATCCACTTTGAGTTTCATGCAGGGTGAGAGACAGAGGTTTAATTTCATTTGTTACATGTGGATTCCCAATTTTCCCAGCACCATTTATTAAATAGGCTGTTTTTTCTCCAGTGAGTGTTTTTGGCACCTTTGTCTAGTATGAGATAACTGTATTTAAGTGGGTTTGTCTCTGTGTCTTCTTTTTTGTACCACTGGTCTACATCTCTGTTTTGGTGCCAATACCATGTTTTTGTTACTATGGCTCTGTAGTATAGTTTAAGGTCTGGTATTGTGATGCCTCCTGCTTCACTCTTCTTGCTAAGGATTGCTTTGGCTATTCTGGGTTTTTTTTATTTTTCCAAATGAACTTCATGATTGTTTTTCTAGTTCTGTGAAGAATGTCATTGGGATTTTAACTGGAATTGCATTAAATCTGTATAATGCTTTGGTAGTATGGCCATTTTAACAATCTGAATTCTGCCTATCTAGGAGCATGGGAGGTCTTTCCATATTCTAAGGTCTTCTTTGATTTCTTTAGTGTTCTGTAATTTTCACTGTAGAGGTCTCTTATCTCTTTAGTTAGATTTCCCAAGTATTTTTTTTAAAAGCAATTGTGAATGGGGTATAGTTTCCCCAATTTCTCTTTCAGTAGATTCATCACTGATGTATTAACACATTTAATTTATAGGTGTTGATTTTATAACCTGCTACTTTGCTGAATTTATTTATGAAGTTTAGAAGTTTTCTGGTGGAATTTTTGGGCTCTTCTAATGAATCATGTCATCAGCAAATAGTGATAGTTTGAATTCTTCTTTTCCTATTCATATCTCTTTAATTTTTCCTGTCTAATTGCTCTGGCTAGAATTTCAAGGACAATGTTGAATAAAAGTGGTAAGAGAGTATCCTTGTCTTATTCCAGTTTTTAGAGGGAATGTTTTCAATTTTTCTCCATTTAGAATGATGTTGGCCTTGAGTTTAGCATATGTAGCTTTTACAATGTTGAGGGATGTTCCTACTATCCCTAGTTTTTCTAGTGCTTTGAACATGAAATGTTGCTATATTTTGTCAGATGCTTTTTCTGCATCTATTGAGATGAAATATTTTTAAGTCTATTGATGTGATGAATTA
>CM053403.1:71932839-71963313 GCA_028644305.1 Xerus rutilus | reverse complement strand
GGTACATTATCTTTTAAATATGCTTTTGTATGCAATTTGCCAGAATTTTATTGAGAATTTTTGCATCTATGTTCATCAGGGATATTGGTCTGAAGTTTTCTGTCTTTAATGTATCTTTTTCTGGTTTTGCTATCAGGGTGATATTAGCTTCATAGAATGAGTTTGGAAGAGTTCCCTCCTTTTCTATTTCATAAAATACTTTGAGGCATATTTGTGGTAATTCTTCTTTGAATGTCCTGTAGAACAACATAATAATACTGGGTGACTTTAACACACCTCTCTCTCTACTGGATAAACCTTCCAAACAAAAACTAAACAAAGAAACTCTAGATCTAAATAATACAATCAATAAATTAGATTTAACAAACATACACAAAATATTTCATCCATCAATGAGCGAATACACTTTCTTCTCAGTAGCATATGGGTCCTTCTCTAAAACAGACCATATCTTATGCCATAAAGCAACTCTTGGCAAATACAAAAAAAAATAGAGATACTACCCTGCATCCTATCAGATCATAATGGAAGAAAATTAGAAATCAATGTAGAATAAAAATAGAAGCTACTGTAATACCTGAGGACTAAATAATACACTACTGAATGATGAATGAGTAACAGAAGAAATCAGAGATGAAATTAAAAAATACTTAGAGGTAAATGAGAACAGTGATACAACGTATCAAAATCTCTGGGATACCATGAAGGCAGTGCTAAGAGGAAAGTTCATTGTATTGAGCTCATTCATTAAAAAAAGAAAAAGTCAACAAATAAATGAGCTAACATTACAACTCAAAGCCTTAGAAAAAGAACAAATCAACACCAAAAATAGTAGAAGGCAAGAAATAATTAAAATCAGAGCTGAAATCAATGAAATTGAAACAAAAGAAACAACTGAAAAAACTTGACAAAACAAAAAGATGGTTCTTTGAAAAAATAAATAAAATTGATGAACCCCTAGCCATGCTAATGAAGAGAGAACTAAAATTACTAAAATACATGATGAAAAAGGAAATATCACAACAGACACGACTGAAATACAGAAGATAATTACAAACTGTTTTGAAAATGTATACTCTAAAAAAAATTAGAAAACCTTGAAGACATCAACAAATTTCTAGAGACATATGACCTACCCAAACTGAATCAGGGGGACATACAAAATTTAAACAGATCAATTACAAATAATAAAATAGAAAATGCTGGGCTGGGGTTGTAGCACTTGCCCAGCATGTGTGAGGCACTGAGTTCGATTCTCAGTACCACCTATAAATAAATAAACAAAAATAAAGGTCCATCAACAACTAAAAAAATTTAAAAATAAAAAAAGAAAGAAATGGAAAATGCCATTAATAGCCTACAAATCAAGAAAAGCCTAGGACCACACAGATTCTCAGCCAAGTTTTACAAGATACTATTTTTTTTTAAATATTTTTTAGTTGTTGGGCTGGGGATGTGGCTCAGTGGTAGAGTGCTTGCCTAGCATGTGTGAGGCAACCTCAGCATTGCACATAAATAAATAAAATAAAGGTCCATTGATAACTAAAAAATATGTTTTTAAATGTATTTTTAACATATTTTAAGATGCTATACTTTTAAAATTCATAATAACATAATGCTAACCAAATCCTACCCTGAACACAAAAGCAAAGTGAAACAATTTATTTTCTTGTTATTTAATTTAAGAACTCATAGTTAGGAGGTGGCAATTCAGTTCCTAATGTTTTTGAATTATCCAGGATTATTTATATGCAGAATATTTATTAATGGTCCATAATTTTAATTCTCATTTGTAGTTCAAGCAATAATGCTGAATTCTATCTTTAACAATTGGTATAAAAACAGAAAATTAATCACTGCTAAAGAACTTAATCCAAAGAAAATAAAACTCATTTCTGCTCAGATCTATAAAAGAAAATGGTCCATATATCAGATTTTATTTTCCACAAAATAATACTGTCTTAGTAGACGCTAGCCAACACTTTTCAAAATACTTTCACACAAAATACCTCATTTGATCCTAGCAATCTTTAGATAAGAAAGTAGAGAAATGTTATCTGCCTTAACAGAAGAGAAACTCAGACTAAATGAGATTTCAAAGTCAACTGAATCCAAGTCTTCAACTCTCAAAATGGAAGCCCTCACTCTTTTCAAATGACTGAATTTTCCAAGTCCTTTATAACAGATGTAAGACTGTGCTTATTAGGAGGAAAAGACAACCGCGCACGCAGGGAGGAGGAGACCAAACGCACCACAGGCCCCCCCACCTACCAACGCATGGCTGTCCCAGCCTGCTTCTGTCTAAAGTCAACTGCCAGGATGGGGAAGACCATCACCAAGGTCCCTGCAGGCCTGGTTACACCAGAGGTGAGGTATTGGTAACCTGCAGGGACACTAAAAGATTATAGGGTAGAAACAGTATCCCTCAGATTGGCACTTCTAGAGAGAAAGACACATGAACAACATGAAAAAACAAGGAAAGAAAATACCCTAAACAAGCCAGGCGTGGTGGCGCACACCTGGAATCCCAGCACTTTGGGAAGCTGAGACAGGAGAATCTCAAGTTCAAAGCCAGCCTCAGCAATATACACAACTTAAACAGATCAATTTCAAGCAAGGATATAGAAGATGCCATCAAAAGCTTACCAACCAAGAAGAGTCCAGGACCAAATGGATTCTCAGCCGAGTTCTGTAAGACCGTCAAAGAAGAATTAATACCAATACTCCTCAAATTATTCCATGAAATAGAAATGGAGGGAACCCTTCCACACTCATTCTATGAGGCTAGGATCACCCTGATTCCAAAACCAGACAAACACACATCAAAGAAAGAAAACTTCAGACCAACATCCCTGATGAACATTGACGCAAAAATTCTCAATAAAATTCTGGCAAATCAAATACAAAAACATGTTAAAAAGATAATGCACCATGATCAAGTGGGGTTCATCCCAGGTATGCAAGGTTAGTTCAACATACAAAAATCAATAAACATAATTCATAACATCAATAGACTTAAAGACAAGAATCATATGATTATCTCAACAGATGCTGAGAAAGCATTTGACAAAATACAGCACCTCTTCATGTTCAAAACACTAGGAAAACTAGGCATAGTAGCAACATACCTCAACATTATAAAAGCTATCTATGCAAAACCAAAGGCCAACATCATCCTAAATGAAGAAAAATTGGAAGCACTGTCTCTAACAACAAGAACAAGACAAGGATGTCCTCTTTCACTACTTCTATTTCAACATAGTCCTTGAGACTCTAGCCAGAGCAATTACAGAGATGAAAGAAATTAAATAGATACAAATAGGAAAAGAAAAACTTAAACTATCATTATTTGCTGATGACATGATTCTTTACTTAGAGGATCCAAAAATTCCACCAGAAAACTTCTAGAATTAATAAATGAATTCAGCAAAGTAGCAGGATATAAAATCAATACCTACAAATCAAATGCATTTCTATACATCAGTGATGAATTCTCTGAAAGAGAAATTAGGAAAACTACCCCATTCACAATAGCCTCAAAAAAAAATAAAATACTTAGGAATCAATTTAACAAAAGAAGTGAAAGACCTCTACAATGAAAACTACAGGACACTAAAGAAAGAAACTGAAGAAGACCTTAGATGATGGAAAGATCTCCATACTCTTTGATAGGCAGAATCAATATTGTCCAAATGGCCATACTACCCAAAGTGTTATACAGGTTCAATGTGATTCCAATTAAAATCCCAATATCATTCCTTATAAGAATAGAAAAAGCAATCATAAAATTCATTTGGAAAAATAAGAAACCCAGAATGGCCAAAGCAATCCTTAGCAAGAAGAGTGAAGCAGGAGGCATCACAATACCAGACCTTAAATTATACTACAAAGCTATAGTAACAAAAATGGCATGGGGGGCTGGGATTGTGGCTCAGTGGTAAAGCGCTTGCCTTGCATGTGTGAGGCACTGGGTTCGATCCTCAGCACCACATAAAAATAAATAAATAAATAAAGATATTAAAAAAAAAAAATGGCATGGTACTGGCACCACAATAGACATGTAGACCAATGGTACAGAATAGAAGACACAGAGATAAACCCACATAAATACAGTTATCTCATACTAGACAAAGGCCCCAAAAACATACATTGGAGAAAAGATAGCCTCTTCAACCAATGGTGCTGGGAAAACTGGAAATCCATATGCAGCAAAATGAAACTAAACCTCTATCTCTTAGCATGCACAAAATTCAATTTAAAGTGGATCAAGGACCTAGGAATTAAACCAGAGACCTTGCGCCTAATTGAGAAAAAAGTAGGCCAAAATCTTCATCACTTCCTTAACAAGACTCCTAAAGCTCAAGAAATAAAAGCAAGAATTAATAAATGGGATGGATTCAAACTAAAAAGCTTCTTCTCAGCAAAATAATCAATAACGTGGAGAGCCTACAGAATGGAAGCAAATTTTTGTCATGTGCACATTAGATAGAGCACTGATCTCCAGTATATATAAAGAACTCAAAAAACTTAACACCAAAAAACAAACAACTCAATCAATAAGTGGGCTAAGGAGCTGAAAAGACACTTCTCAGAAGATACACAATCAATCAACAAATATATGAAAAAATGTTCAACATCTCTAGCCATTAGAGACATGCAAATCAAAACTACTCCAAGATTTCATCTCATGCCAGTTAGAATGGCAGTTATCAAGAATACAAACAACAAGAAGTGTTGGCAAGGACGTGGAGGAAAAGGTACACTCATACATTGCTGGTGGAACTGCAAATTGGTACAACCAATCTGGAAAGCAGTATGAGATTCATTAGAAAACTTGAAATGGAACCACCATCTGACACAGCTATTCCACTCCTCAGTCTATACTCAACGGACTTAAAAACAGCATATTGGGGCTGGGGTTGTGGCTCAGTGGTTGAGTGCTTGCCTCGCATGTGTGAGGCACTGGGTTCGATCCTCAGCACCACATAAAATAAATAAAGATATTGTGTTCATCTACAACTAAAAATATATATATATATAAAAAAAAAACAGCCTACTACAGTGACACAGCCACTTCAATATTTATAGCAGCTCAATTTACAATAGCTAAACTGTGGAACCAACCTATATGCCCTTCAATAGATGAATGGATAAAGAAACTATGGTATATATACACAATGGAATATTAAAAGAATAAAATTATGGCATTTGCAGGTAAATGGATGGAGTTGGAGAACATCATGCTAAGCGAAGTAAACCAATCCCAAAAAACCAGAGGCCGAATGTTCTCTCTAATGCGGGGGTCCAGCCTCCACAGGGTGTCAGGTCCTGAGGTGGGATGAGTGGTGTCAGCGAAAATAGCACCAATGAGACACAGAGACCAGGTTTGGTGCAAGCTGTGTCTGTCTAAGTTCAGACCAGAGCTTTATTTATAGTGATTTTTTGGCCTTTGATTAAAGAAAAAAGGGGGGTTACAATTCATCGTGAGTTATTCATAAACACAGACTGGTCATCTATAATTATCCCAGATACCTACATCAGTTTCAAAAGAATTTTTAAATCTTAACTAGAAACTGGGACCATAAGGGTCCACATATCCTATTTCTTAAGATTAATATCAAACTAAAGGCTACTTAACTTCCTATTGTGACCCCAATAGACAGGGTGAGGTTAACAAAGATATATTTAACTACAAAGGTAGCATAAGGTGATAGACTAATAGACCATTATAGTAACTATACCTAAAAACATGGGGTGATATTTTAGCATAGCTGTTGGCGCACACGTAGTTAGTGGTTTCTGCTAATATCTTATTAAGCTAGAATTACCTAAAGCTGTAGGTTAAGTTAACTATTACATACATCATTAAAATACCATTCCCTGAACCTGCCCTGAGCCCTATTTTGTTGCAACCATTGTCTACACAATTTGAGTTCAATTTCTCTTGGCAGGTATCAAGGCCTTAGCCTCTTAATTCTTTCCCATGTAGACAAAGAACTATAATTAACATGTTTTCCATTGATCCGAACCATTCTTTCTCCATTAATGTAGGCTCCTGTATATGGTAGAGGAGGGTCCAGTCCTAAGTTTAGATCTTGTTTATACCTGGGCTCCTGCCGTCTTCTGCCTTTACCCATATCAAATATCACATAAGGACTGGATTTTACTTTAGGGGGAATCCATTTTGGTCAGGGCCTGCAAGAAGGCCTGACCAGCATTTGAGCTTTAGGCATGGGACTAGTTGGAGCCACAATTTCCCATAGCTCACTTTATTGAAGTTGCCAAAGCAGCCTCCTGCAGCGAGGCCTGAGAATACTTCCAGATGTAATCAGGAAACTGTGGGCCCAAAAGTTCTGGATATCATATCTAAAGTGAAACTATCATCAGGGGAATTTTTAGAATTACTTCCAAGAAACATTGTATCAGTAGTACTATCCTGATAGGGATTCCTTGTTTATTCTCCTGGGTGGTCAAATGCCTCTCCTAAATTACAGAGACTTTAGGGGACCAGGATTGACTGATCCTGTCTTTCCAGGAATTGGAATAGCGACACAAGCAAGCACAATTAATTCTGTCAAGCTAAGAAGGGGCATCCCAACAAGAAATATATTGAGTGCATCTCTTCACCCTGATCCCTTTGCAGGCACTGGAACTTTGTCAAGCAGTGAGTTGGGAATTTGGGGCTATGGCACTCTAATAAGTGGATGCTGATCCATAATGGAGGAGAGGGCATGGGAAGAATGGAGCAACTTTGGGCAAAGGAGAGGGAAGGAAAGGGAAGGGACATGGGGGCTGGAAAGATGGTAGAATAAGATGAACAACAATGCCCTAGATACATGTATGACTGCACATATAGTGTAACTCTATATTGTGTACAGCCAGAGAAATGAAAAGTTGTGCTCCATTTGTGTACAATGAATCAAAATGCATTCTGCTATCATGTATACCTAATTAGAATAAATTTTTAGAAAAGATTGTGCTTATTAGAAGTTGTTAACGGAATCAAAGAGATACTAAATATAAAATACAGCATTAATAACACTCACTTTACTTGGGAAACCTAAGTTAACTGGAGAACAATTCTGGAGAGCTGCTCTCTGATACTCACCTGTATGTGTGGCTTCATCTGCTTCCAGGTTACAGAATGAACAACCCCTTGGTTGAGATAGTTGAATGCTTGCTGAAGAACACGGGGGGCTACATACTCTTTCTGTCTATATTGATCTAAAATTTTTAATAGTACCTATAGGGAAATAGGAAGGGAAAACAACTTTAAGGTTAAAAGAGACGGGACACTTTAGGCATAACATAAAATTCAAAACACATAGAGATAAAAAAATAATAGATTTGGGAGGAAATCAATATTTTGTGAGAAAGCTCACATAGGCAATTATAATTATTAAATATGTCCATGTTATACTGAATTAAAGGCTGTCTTGCTGTGACTCCCAGGTATTTGTCCTACTTCTAACCTGCAGAACTACTCAGAGTAAGTCTAATTTCTATTCCACCGTCAGCTTTTCAAAATAGATTAAGACTTCTATTTTAAGAAAAGTAACAGATTTGTGCCCAATGTGGTGGCATACATCTGTAATCCCACCTACTCAGGAGGCTGAGAAAGGAGAATCATGAGTTAGAGGCCAGTCTGGACAACAATGTCACACTCCATCTCAAAAATAAAAACAAAAAAATACATACGGGTTGGGGGGGATGGGGGATTTAACTCATGGGCACTTAACCCCTGAGCCACATCCTCAGCCCTATTTTAGAGACAGGGTCTCAGTGAGGTGCTTAATGCCTTACTTTTGCTGGCTTTGAACTTGTGATCCTATTGCCTCAGCCTCTGAAGCCGCCGGGATTATAGGTGTGTGCCAACCACGCCCAGCAAAAATACAGATTTGACTGAACAAATGTTGTTAAATTTCTATACAGCAAAGCACATAGCACAAATACATTTTATTCCTTGCAAAATACTTCCAAATGGGAAGAAAAATATTCAAAAAATTATACTGACACAACTCATTAGACCTTTAAAAAAAGTAAACTAAATCCCTAACTAAACTTCACACCAAAATAAACTCCAGATGGGGAAATATTTTGACATAAAAATGAAATATTTTGACACAAAAATGAAAAGAAATGTCTCAAGGGCCTTTGGCAAAGGCCACACTACCACAAAACTCAATTTCTAGTCTCCAGAACTTCACTATATCAAGCTTATGTGTGTTGTTGAATTTTTCAAAATACATACAAAATCTATAAATTCTGAGTATGAATTTTATTCAAGTTACCTAAAATGCAGGATTATAAAATTTATCAGAAGTCCCATCAACATCTAGAAACTCCCTGTGCAATGGAGGCTAAAAGAATGATACTGAATTCTAACACAGCTGTGGCACATACAGAGCAAGGGTGGTGCAAGATGAGGCACAAGGGTAGGGGACAGTTCTTGATAAGAAAACTATTTTTAAATATCAGGAATGTATCTTAACAACAAAGGTACAAATAATTTATGACAAGAAGACAATGGCATGAGATTTATTTTTAAATATATGTAAACACATGTATATGTTTGCATGACCTTGAAAATATTCTACTGAACACAGGCTTAATGGAGTTTAACAACAGTAGGAGCAGAAAACAGAGCTGATCAGCTTCCTGATTATCCTGGTATCCACGGTGAATTGCTGAACAGATAATTTTACTCATTATTTACTCATTTTCACAATAGACTGTCTCCTAAGCAAACAAAATAATTGTGAGAAATTATAGCTTTATTGAACTGTGGTATCGTGCTTTTTAGAAAGCATTCTATTAGCCAAAAGAATAATCCATAAAAGAAAGAATTCCACCTTAAAACGATAAGTTCAAAGTACTTAACTTTTTATCATTCACAATAAAGATATATAAAAATAAAAAAAAATATTTTGTATCATTAAAGGCTTTGCCTATGTCTGATTAATTAATCTTTGCTTCCAAAACAGGGTCTTGACATAACCAGTAATCAATAATCATTAAATTTTATTTGCTGAAAAATCCCATCAATATGTACAATTAAAATGCACCAATAAAAAATTCCAATTAAAAATAATTTTCTTTGTTGAAAAATAACAAAAATGTGATTCAAATGTCAATACTGGTCAGTCAATCTTCATAGTTCAATTATCCTTTGTAGTTATTTTAAATATTAATATCAATTTAGATTGTTTCTCAAGAACTCCTATTTTCACTAGATCAAATGGCTCCTGAATTTCCATAAAAATTCTGAGTCTTTTTTTTTTAACGTTTTTTTGGTTGTAGATGGACACAATACCTTTGTTTGTTTGTTTGTTTGTTTGTTTGTTTTTATAGGGTGCTGAGGATCAAACCCAGTGCGCCTCACACTTGCTAGGCAAGTGCTCTCCCACTCAGCTACAATCCTAGGCCCCTCAGTTAAGAGTCTTCACATCAAAGCTCAACTACTCTTGAAACAGATTCATATTGCATAAATCTTCTAAGAAAAAAGTTTAGAACAAAGAGGTGAAGCTCAAAGAACTGAAAGCAAAGAAATTCACAAGAGGTCAAATAGAGTTAACCAAAGAACACAATCTAATGCTGTTGATTACTATCCCAGTTTCAATAAACTTAAAAGGTTTGGGTCCAGAGTCTAAGAGTCTAGTAGTTGTCCTAGGACATATGATTCCAAAACCAGTTGCACTGTATTAGATTCCCACAGCAGCCATTTCATCTTCTTTAAATAAATAATGAAAAAAATAAATAAATAGAAAGATAAATAAATAAATAAATAAATAAATAATGAAGCTGGGCAGGATGGCACATGTCTGTGATCCCAGCTACTTGGGAGGTTGGGGAGAAGGATCCCAAGTTCAAGGCCAGTGTCAATAATTTAGCAAGGCCCTGTCTCAAAACAGAAAGGACTAGGGATGCAGCTTAGTGGAAGAGCACCCCAGCTTCAATCCCTAGTACCACAAAAATAATGTAACAAATTAATGTTTGGAATCTACTTTTAAACAGATGGGAATAACTTTCAGTAATAACCATTCTTCTGTTTTAAAAGCGTAAGCTTATTACCTGCTGAATTCCCACTGCATAGGTCTTCAAGAAGAATTCAGAAAATTCAAAATATTCTTTTGTGACATTTCCTGGGCTTCCATACCTTAAAATTCAAGGAAAATTTTCAAATACTATGAAGTTTAAAAACAAAGCAAGCTCACTAGCTTAAATATAGTCATTGAAAGATGCATTCTATTGTAACAAAACTAACACGTTCCTCTTTTTCAGAAGGCACAAAATGAAATCATAAAGAGCTATGCTCAAACTCTAAGCCATACTTAAAATTTCACATGTAATCTTTTACCTTCTAAATCAAGCATTCCTAGAGAGCCAATGTTAGCAATAAAAACTGCTTATCGTCAGATAAGCATGTCAGTGTAATAAATTTTTTTCAATAAATGCTCTTTCTTTAAATTTTTTAATTTGTTCTAATTAGTTAAACATGACAGTAGAATGCATTTTGATACATTGTACACAAATGGAGCACAACTTCTCATTCTTCTGGCTATACATGGTATAGAGTCCCACCAGTAGTGTAATCATACATGTATATAGGGTAATAACGTCCATCTCATTCCACCGTCCTTCCCATCCCCACACTCTTCCCCTCCTCTCACTCCCCTCTGCACAATCGAAAGTTCCTTCATTCTTCCCTACCTCCTCCCCCTCAATAAATGCTCTTAAAATTAAATTTTACTTTCTTATGGAGCTTTATGACCATGCACCTTCTTCCATACTTCCTAAATATTTCCAATGGACTGAATAATGTTATTTTTCCATGTTTTTCACATAATAGGAAAAAAAGAGCCAGAGAAGGCTCCCAACCTCATTATGATCTCAAAGTCAATGACCACAATTAAGCCACTTTAAACACAGGGTGACTTTTTGCCCTCTGTGGTTTTAAAGACATATAATCATAAACTGCAGAACAACAAGGGAAGTATCCAGTTTTATTATACTGGCTGTACAGTCATAAATGTAATAAACAGAATTACCGTTCAAAGAGACGAGCTACAATATGCAGAGCCCACTTCTTACACTTCCACCATACTAGTTCTGCTCTATCATCTTCATCAATTTGCAGAGTCTCCTAAGAGGGAAAAATTCACCCAGATTAAATGTCTGCATAATAAAAGGATTCATGTGAATAACAAAAGCAGAATAAGTCTTGGTATAGATTAAGTCATATTAAATGTGCAGTTAGATTGCTCTACGAATGCATTCATTATAGATTACTAGGCAGGAATTAAATAAGTAAAGCAAATTTCAACTAGCCAATATCAATGTTCACACTTATCTAACATCTTCACAAGGGCTAAATAAGTAGACAACAAAATACAAACATCATGATCCCTTGATAAAACTCTGAGATAACAAAAGGCTCTACATTTTAATCTGAGTGATGATCACAAAATTTTATATACTAGATTTTGATCATCTATATATGTACATTAAATTTCTAAATACTATGTTTTGAGTTAAAGAGAATAAAACTAGGGAAAGTGGTAGTGGTAGAAAGTATACTTAGCATGCATAAGACCTATGTTCAATTCCCAGCACACAAACACAAAAAGATAAGGACAATGGAAAGAATATTGTACATTTTAAGACCAGCTTAAATGTAAAAAAATACAAGAGTTAAGCCAGGTGCAGTGGCACACACCTGTGATCCCAGCACTTCAAGAAGCTGAGGCAGGAGGATCACAAGTTTGAGGCCAGCTTGGGCAACTTAGTGAGATTCTGTCTCAAAATAAAATTTAAAAAGGGCTGGGGATGTGGTTCACTAGAAAGCACCCCTGAGTTCAATCCCCAGAACAGCAAAAGAAAAAAATACATTGAGAAGTAGGGGGTTAATCTGATAGATGAAGTAATACTATCATTGCAGATTAAAAGGAAAGATCTATGAAACAGTCAAACTTAGAATTCAGTTTATACTCATAATAGGCATCCTCGGTCACAGTTTATTAAAGTATAAATCAGGGTGCCCTTTCTTGAAATCATTTTGCCAGATGCCAAAAGCCTAAAAACACTTTTAGATATTTTTCTAGAAAAAATAATCATGCATGTGCACAAAAATTTAACTGCATTCTTATAGTTAAAACACTAAAAAAGTGAGACAATCTAAATATCCAGCAAATGAAGCATCTGACAAAAATGAAGTATAAAACCATTCAAAATCATTAAAAATACAAAATATGTTTATATTAAATTTTAGGCAAAAATGAATTTCAAAATAGTATCTACAAGTACTGTTTTTATACATAAAATATCTTATATACATGCAGAGAAAAAAGGGTAGAGGAATACCAAGTTTTAAAAATGGCTTTTACCATATTTAGTAGGATTAGTTATTTCATTATTTTTGCTTGTCTGAGCTTCCTAAAAGTGATTATGAATTGTTTTATTAATTAGTATTATTAGAGTAGCAATTTTTTTCCAAATAGTAGGATAGGATAATGAATCAGCCCAACACAAGTACTCCAACCCCAAGACTGCCCAGTTTTTCTTAGAAACACCCCTATCTTACAGGAGGGACTGTCCTGTCAATAACAGTTCGGAAGATCTCCATCCATGTTGTCATGGTTTGGTTATTCACCAGCTGAAGAGGCAATGCATACTGGAAAAACAGAACAACATAAAGAAGAATTCCCATTTACCATAAAAATCAGCAATTTTATCTATACTGGAAAGTTAAAATATGTAAAATAGCTAATTTTTGAGCATGAAAATAGCAATTTCATATGATTCAATCTAAAATTAACTTGAAACAGATCTATAAGTATATATGTCTAGGCTGGAAATATAGCTCAGTTGGTAGAGTGCTTGCCTAGCATGCACACAGCCCTAGGTTCAATAACCAGCACCACCAAAGAAAAAGTATATATGTCTAAACTTTTAAATTATATTTTTGAAATAATTTTAATTAAGCTCTTATTTATTCAGCAACACTGTATCATTTCAAATGGACAAACAGCCCATCTATAGTAAAAGTAAGTATAAAAGGACCTCTATAACTGTGAGACATTTACCTATGGACCCACATTTTACCTAGAATTGATATTCCAGGTAAGTGATTTTTACTGTTTATTATCCCTTGTGTGTCAAACTTTTAATTTTAACCATGTTAATGACAATCTTTATCTTACTGAACACTCATGAAACTATTTTTTAGTTACTTGTTTTTCAGTTACTCTCCTCTACACTGTGACATAATAACCGCAGTCTACTTTGATGTAGGCATGTGTCTTCCCTGCTACATTGTAAGCTGTATGACTGGAAGGACAGTGCCTCCACATCCATTTATTCCAAAATGTGCTAATGCTAAGGACATAATAAGTAAGACAGATAGTCAGTGCCCTCACAAGCTTACAGTCTTTTTGGAAAAAATACACACACACACACACACACACACACACACACACACACACACACGTAGAAATGGTGAAAGATAAAGGTGGAGAGATGAAGAGTTTTATAGGCTATGTTCAGTTCACACTTTATTCAAAATGCCCCAAGGATGCATCTGGACTTGAGTTAGGGTGCAGAGGAGGACCAGGCTGAGTTAGACAGAGAATGGTGATTTCTCTGGAATGTATGAAATATCCAAGTACTCTGTATGAATAAATGCTACTTAGACAAAATCAATCTTATTGTACAGACTTTTAAAAAATATTCCTCTGCCTCTTTCCACACTGTCAGTCACTTGTAGTTACATTATTATTGCAACTGTGTGTCTCAATGCTTTGAAATTTTTGCTTTCAAAGGAGCATATTATATTAGTACATTAACAGATTACAAAAATGTTTTATCTGTTTTTTAGATTTTTAGGATGTATAGGTTGAGAGGAAAAAAATTTAGATTTTGCCCCTTTGGCAAATCAAGAAGAGCAACAGACTTTAGAAAAAATGATTTGGTCAGTCTTTATCTTACTGCTCAATCCCTAGCTTATTTTCTCCCAATAGGAAAGATAAGTCTGGCCCTAAACAAAAGGGTTATTACCAAATCTAATGGCAAAACATCTTGCTAAATAAAAAGTGTGCCCCAAAGCGATCCTCCTGAGGAAGATTTCTAAACAATGCTTTGATAAGTAGAGGCATCGTGAATCTTCCTTCTCTATTATTAAAAAAAAAAAAAAGGCAAAGGAATATACTTTTCTAATATTCTAGTTCTTCTCTGTTAGGTTTTCCTCCTTTTCTTTTCTCTCTCATTTACTCAAAAAGGCTAACCTGAGAAACAAAAGTCTGGTTCAGACTGTCTTTAGTAAAAATCTAAAAGATGTAGGGCTGGGGTGTAGCTCAGTGGTAGAGTGCTTGCCTAGCATGTGCAAGGTCCTGGCTTCAATTCCCTGTAATACCCCCACACACACACACACACAGTTATAAAGATGAGACTTTAATATAACTATAAATCTATATTAAAATGAAATATTCTGAAACAGTGCCAAGAATAAACCTAGACTATCCTAGTGTCATGAGGAATTTAACTAAAAACCATGTATTAGAGCTTCAATTCACTAATCATTAAATTATTTAGGTTGACAACCATGATTCTTCCCCCAACCAGACCTAATTTACTCAAGCCTTTCAAGGACTTGTTATTAAATATTTTTGTATTTTAAATACATTACATCTCTATCATCTAATTTTTTTTGAATTCCCATATTAGTAGCCCTTATAGCTCTCAGATATGAAAAAAGAGAATTTTGAATCAAGAAAAATGAGCCATCAGATCTTGGTTAGCTGTAGGTAGGGTGGAAGAGAGAGAAATTACCATAAATATGATTTCTCAATAAAAGAAGGACTCTCTTCTTATTTTCCTTATTCTTTTCTTATAATCATAACTATGCTTTGGACAGAAACGTCTACTAGAAGTTTCAGGGCAAGTAATGTGTTGTTCTTGCTTACCCAGGGCTTCAGACACTGGAATGAAAGCACAGACATTGAATCTCATCTCTGTTAACTTCTGTGCCTCTGTTTCACATAAGGATTTTTAAAAGAAATATATGTGAGAATATATGATAATTTTTAATAATAACTGACCCTGAGCATTTTCTACACGAGGTAGAAATACAAGACCTCATATTTGGCTTCTGCAAAAAAACTTACCTGAACAAGTGCATAAAAGATTTTGAGAATCTGTTTCTGCAGTAATACAGAATAATGGGAGGAATCAGGAAGGAGCTGCATGATTTGCTGCTGAATACGTGGCAGAAATATCTGCATTGCTGCTATAAGAGGTTCTCTTTCTTCTGCTTTCTTATATCTACATGGGCAAAGACAAAAAGAATGAAAAATAATTTTCCCTCATCCCCAAAGAACTGTAAACAATGAATGAAAAATATTTGTTAACAACATAAAACAAATCCCTCTCCAAAAATTTTTTTTGGCTTGAAGTTTCTATTTGATTTGTTAGAATAAACTTTGGGGGGCTGAGGCTGTAGCTCAGTGGTAGAGGGCTGGCCTAGCATTCGTGAGGCACTGGGTTCGATCCTCAGCACCACATATAAATAATAAATGAATAAAATACAGATCCAACAACTAAAAAAAAAAGTTTTTTTAAACTTTGGGAGCATGTCCCTGTTCTAAGAAAAATACCTAATATCTTTTTTTTTTTATTTTTTTTTTAATTGTAGGCAGACAGAATATCTTTATTTTATTTTTATGTGGTGCTGAGGATCGAACCCAGTGCCTCATGCGTGCTAGGCGAGCACGCTACCACTGAGCCACAACCCCAGCCCCAATACCTAATATCTATCTAGAAAAATTTAGGTTAGTTTAAAAGAATCCAAGACTAATTTGCAGCTTTCTTACACAAATTTTTCTAATATCTAAACTAATTTTCATTAAACAACAATTCTTTCTATAAATTACAAATTGAAAATCTAGTTTATATAGACACTCATCTAATGTGGGGAAAATTTTTTTACATTATCTAAATTGAACAGTTAAAATAGCTTACCAATTTAGGTGCTCTTAGATCACTTTAATTGCTAAAAATCTGAAATATTCTGTAAAAGTTCAACAAATAAGAGTCTGAACTAACTAATTTAAAAGAAGAAAAATAATAAGATTTTGTATGCAAAACAGCAATCCTCTTTTAAACCAGAAAATACTATTAATTGTGATACTAATCCTTTACCTCCCAAACAACTTTTATTGGAGAAGAATGTCACCAGCAAAGAAACTTTAACATTTTCATTCTTACATCCAGAAAGTTTATCTGATTTGATTTAATTCATAGTATGCGCATGAGAAGACAAATGTTAAGGCAAAACATTTAGAGTCTCCAAGTAAAACTTAAAAAATGTTTGGGAGGCACTGCATATTATATCTGCATTAGAAATTAGTAGTGTACATTAGAAGATTAAAGTTGCTTTGAATAACTGCAGTAAATAAATATGCTTAACTGTGCTTAACCCAACATTTTCAAGTTAACCTGGTTTTACAGAATACCCACAGCAGATCCCTCTATGCAAATTAATCCCAAAGTGATGCAAGACTGTTCTCTTTAGCAAAGAGAAATCAACTTACTCATAAGTCTTCACCAGTTGGTACAGACATAACAAACTGCCAAGCCAGCTTCCAGTGTTCTGCGATTGCAAGTAATAGTCTATCTTATCCACCACTGCTGGCCAGTGACCAGGAAAATCATGCTTAATGATGACACGGAGACACATTGTTAACTGGACTCTGTAAGGTGAAGGGGGTTAGAAGTATAAGTAGTTAGAAGTATAATGTATCAAAGACCTCTAATATTTTACATAAAAGTTCTCCAGCTCCTATTTGCCCATTGTGTAGTCACAGTCACACATTACTTACCAACATGGATAATGTTATGAAAAATTCATCAGTAAGCAAATTCACAGTTGTATGAACAACACAGAATGGACCTTTATAAACTAAGATGGCTACATCACTAGGTGATGTAATTTTATGGGACCTATCATCATATATGTGGTTGATCAAAATGCTGTTGTGTGGCATAGGACTGCATTATGTGTGGAGTAGGAGGGAAAACAGTAGTCCTTAAAAAAAACATTCCTTACTAGCTCAATTTACTGAAAATAAACAGAATGAGGAATATCCTATAATGAATAAAGCCTTTCAAAGTATCTCATTTTTTTTTTTTTTTTTTTTTTTTTTTGGTACTGGGGATTGAACTCACGGGCACTCGACCCCTGAGCCACATCCCCAGCCCTATTTTTCTGTGTTTTATGTAGAGACAGGGTCTCACTGAGTTGCTTAGCACCTCGCTGTTGCTGAGGCTGGCTTTGAACTCGCGATTCTCCTGTCTCAGCCTCCCTAAGTGCTGGGATTACAAGCGTGAGCCACTGCGCCCAGCTTCAAAGTATCTCATTTTAAAGACAGCTTTTTAAAATATGAACTTAAAAATGAATTTGTAAGGCCAAGCCCAGTAGTGCATGCTTGTAATCCCAGCAACTCAGGAGGTGAAGGTAGGAAGATCACAAGTTTGAGATAAGCCTCAGCCATTTAGTGAGACTCTGCCTCAAATAAAAAATAAAAAAGGTCTTGGAATGTAGTTCAATAGGAAAGTATCCCTGGGTTCAATCCTAGTACCAAAAAAAAAAAATCATAAAAATTTCAAAATAATTAATCTACCTCAGCACTATAAGATTTCTCTGCATGTTGTATTTTATATTTTGGTTATCAAATCCTAAAAGGAAGGAAGGAGGAGAGAAAATAGTTTATCACTTCAAATAGACAGACCTACTTTGCAGATGGTAAAAGTAAGTTAAATGGAAGCTTACATAACTATGGGAAGCATCTCTACGAACCAAAACATTGAATACCATTCCCTCATCAGTTAACAACCAGCACTGAGTGCTGCACTTATCAAAGCAGCTGAGATGTTAATTTTTGTACCCTGACTATAAGGGAAAAAACATGAATTAGCTAGGCAATTTCTGAAGAGGAAAGCTAAGAACCATTTCCAAATAAGTAAATTTAAAAAGCAACAGAAAAGATACAAAACAGAAAAAGAGACTATCCTTTTTATAAAACTACAAATCAAGTGATAAAAGATGCTGTCTCATAATACTTAGTTCAGTGATCACTTCCTCAACAGTCTCTCGATTGCAACAGAGATTCAAAATAAAGGGGAAAATGTCCCTTGTAGAAACTATAAACATTATCACAAAATTTGTTCTTGCATACCATTTGAAAATAGTTAAAAAATTGGTCTGGCAACTTAGGATTCTATGATACAAAATAAAAACATTCAGACTGGGCGCGTTGGTGCACACCTGTAATCCCAGCACTTTGGGAGGCTGAGACAGGAGAATCACAAGTTCAAAGCCAGCCTCAGCAACAGTAAGGCACTAAGCAACACAGTGAGACCCTGTCTCTAAATAGAACACAAAATAGGGCTGAGGATGGGGCTCAGTGGTTGAGTGCCCTGAGTTCAATCCCCAGTACCAAAAAGAAAAAAAGAAAAACATTCAGTTAAATAGCTGCTGACTTGGATTCCCAGAAACCAGTAAAATTTTTTTAAAAAGGCTTTTTCTTGAGCTACCAAATCTATTTGAAAATTTTCTTTGCAATACTTTCAAACAAAACTGGAGAATTGGAAGAAAATATGTCTTCAGGGGTGATTAAGCCTTAAAGTTAAGCCTTAAAGACAGAAGGAGCAAAGCCACAAAGAACTTTCATAGCAGAAGCTCTTCTCATGTCACTAGCAGCAGTCCTTGGAACAAGAAATAGGTCATATTTGTATACAATAAAACTGAGACTTTTTACTTCTTAAAATCTCATCTTCAGAGCTGGGATTGTGAGTGAGAGAGTGAGAGAGCCTGCCTAGCACACACGAAGCCCTGGATTCAACAGCAGCACCACAAAACAAGAAGAAAAAAAACTCATCTTTGGTTACCTCTTAGTTCTTTCTCATTCCAAGCCAAAGAATGACTATGAAAGGCCACCCTTCATATGTTACTGTGTAAAACCATTAGAAGATTCTAATAAAGTGAAGAAATCACAAAACATAAGCATTTTGACAGGAAATGGATACATGATGGCACTGCAGGGTTATCAGGGCCATGACTCACAATCAGTAAGAATCATGGTGATTTCCATCAATTAGCACATCTATTTTCTCCCCTTAGCTAACAAAATAACTGCACAAATAGTTGTTTGTTCTTCCTGTTACTGTTACCTCGTATTTACCTCCTTCCCCATTGCTTATGTCACAATTTCTGTTAGACATTCAGGGCTGAAGTTAAAATTAATATCTGACATTAAATAATTTCATTCCCCTACCCCTATTTCATCTGTTTGCTCCTCCATTTTTTTAAATATTTTTTTAGTTGTAGATGGACACAATGTCTTTATTTTATTGCTTTTGTATGTGGTGCTGAGGATCGAACCCAGGGCCTCACGCATGCGAGGGAAGCGCTCTACTGCTGAGCTACAATCCCAGCCCCATTTTTTTTTTCTTTTGTACTAGAGACTAAACTCAGAGGCTCTTTACCACTGAGCTACACCCCCAGCCCTTATTTTTTCCTTTGGGATAGAATCTGTGCTAAGTGGCCAAAGATGGCCTCAAACTTGCAATCCTCTTGCCTCAGGCTCCCCAACAGCTTGGATTACAGGCATGTACCACCACACCTGGCTTGCCCACCATTTTTTAAAGAAAATAACTAGCTCATATGTTGGAGTAAATTTGTTTCTCCTACTTTAATCCATTTTATCCTATTATTCTAGATGTGAAACTATAAAAACTTAAATTGAGCAACAAATATAACATGAAGGTAAATGATATTTGAATATTTACTATGTTTGCAGAATTGGAAACTTGGGACTTAATGGGTTAAGACTGCAAAACTTGGGGCTGGGAGTGTAAGTCAGTGGCAGAGCTAGCATGCACAAGGCTCTGGGTTCAATCTCCAGCAGTGTAAGAAAAAAGAAAAAACCTCAGCCTAAGGTTGCAAAATCTGTATGACTCTTTGGCTTTGTTGCTTAACAGAGCAGTTATGAGCTACATATACTTACTTTAAATGCATCAAAATTAAATGGAATTTAAAATGCAGTTCCTCAATTACACTAGCCACATTTTCAAGTGTTCAAAAGCCATGTCACATGGCTAAATCCTATTGAGTATGGACAAAAAACACTTCTATCACTGCAGATATTTCTATTGGACAGTGCTCTCTACAGCATCTAATCTATGAATCTAAAAAACTGTTATTAATTCTTATAGTTTATATTGACTCCACCCTTTCTTTGCTGCAGGAAAAGATTTAGTTCATTTAAAAAATCAATAAAAACATACATAAAGGGTTAAAAAAATAGTAGATTAAAATTCCCAGAATTGGCTAGGTGCAGTGGCACACATCTGTAATCCCAGCAGCTTGGCAGGCTGAGGCAGGAAGATCACGAGTTCAAAGCCAGCCTCAGCAACTTAGCAAGGCACTAAGCAACTAAGCAAGATCCTGTCTCTAAATAAAATATTTTTAAAAATGGGGATTGTAAGAAGCCATCTGTGAACTGTGCATGAACCAAATCAGCATGGAAGTCACTAGGTAACAAAGTCTGGTATCTGAGAACTACCAGTGGCACTCCTGCTGGTTCTGAGACCAATGTATGTGAATTCCTATCCAGCTCTGCCACAGTTCCACACAGCACCAAAGATGGGCTGACCCATTGGAATCACAAAGCCACACAGTCCCTCAGAGATGGGTGTGGCTTGCCAAGATGCCAATCAACCTGTTGACTACAAACCACCATGAAGACTCTACCTGCTGAAACCTTATCTCTGCTTTTGATGTATTCTCCCTAAAATAAAGAACGGGAACCATTTTCTAGTTGCTCTGTTCCAGGTCCTATGTGGATTGGAGAAACTATCAGGCGTTCCACTTCCTTTAAACCTAATTTCTAGCTCTGGCTCTTATTTCTTTTTTGGTACCAGGGATTGAACTCAGGGGTGCTCGACCACTGAGCCACATCCCCAGCCGTATTTTGTATTTTATTTATAGACAGGGTCTCAATGAGTTGCTTAGCGCCTCACTTTTGCTAAGGATGGCTTTGAACTCGCGATCCTCCTGTCTCAGCCTCCTGAGCCACTGGGATTATAGGTACTTCAGACTTTCATTTTTCTCAGGTGGCTCACCACCTCCTGAGCAGGAAATTGTCTTGTCTTGGCAGGGTGCTAGCTGCCCCACAACAGGGGATGTGGCTCAGTGGTAAAGTGCTCCTAGGTTCAATCCTCCACAGTAATGAAAAGAAAAGGAAAAAAGAAAAAAGAAAATGCCCAGAATCAATCCCTGATATCAAAGAAAAGGAAAGCAAATGCTAAAAAGAAAGAAGGGATCATTACTAACAACATAGGTTATTTACTTAGCAAGAAATTACACAATCATTTTAGTTAAGTAGGACTTTTACTTCTTTTTTTTTTTTGGTACTGGAGATTGAACTAAGGGTCACTCGACCACTGAGCCACATCCCCAGCCCTATTTTGTGTTTTATGTAGAGACAAGGTCTCACTGAGCTGTTTAGTTGAACTCGCGGTTCTCAGCCTTCCTAAATGCTGGGATTACAGGCTTGAGCCATCGCGCCCAGCTAGGACTTTTACTTCTTTTTGAGGCAACTTGTGGGAGCACTCTCCTTACCTTCCAACCCCTCCCTTCCGTCCTTCCCCATTCTATGCTGATAGACTGTGCTCCTGCCAGACAGCACCCCTTTGTTTGTGACCTTTGGACCTGATTGGTCCAAGAGTGCATATAAGCTTCTGTAGTTTCTGGAATAAACTTCTGCTCTTCGCCCCGGGTGTCCCTGCTTCTTGTCCCGGGTGTCTCTGCGTCTCACTGGGACAGAGAATATTTTTACCTGCACTCCGGGGCCTGGGGAGATTGGCTCCACAGATCGTCACCACTGTCAAGACTCCGTATTGTCTAACCCAGGGACCCCTTCTTTCTCTGTCTCTCTGGACTCCAACTCCTGGAGAAGCCACGTGGCTCCTTTCCCCCTCCCCTTTTATTAAAGCGATAGCAACTTAAGACAACTAAATCTTTTCCAAAATATTTTGAGGCAAAGAATTACAAATGCAAAGAAATAAGTAAGATAATATTCTTTGAGTGTGAATCTTCATTATTTACCTTTATTTATTTACTTACTTACTTATTTATTTATTTTTATGGTGCTGGGGATTGAACCCAGAGCCTTGTGCATGGGAGCCAAGCACTCTACCAACCGAGCTATATCCTCAGCCCCCATTATTTACCTTTTTTAAAAAAACAAACCTGAAGCTGATGATCAGATCTCACCGCCCCCATCCCTAGATCCAAATATTTTATGCTTCCTAGTAATTGCACAGATAAAACACAACATACCTCACTAAATCTGGAGATCGAATTATTCCTTCGACAATGTTATCACGTATTTGCTGGCGGTCATTTTCATGAATATTGAAGGGAAATATTGCTTCTCCTGGTGGAGGTTCTCGGTCTGGCCAATACTGGGTCACCATGTTCTTTAGGTAGATGGCAGCTGTGTTTGGAAAAATAATGTTAATGTGTTAGTATCAAAAGGACTGTTTTAATTCATCTGGATAGGGCTGAACATGACATCCAGCAGAAAAGGCAAACTCACAGGAATAAAGCCAAGTTGGGAAGGGGAAATGGATAAGAATTTAAAGGTTTCACTTTAGGTAGTGTAAGCAGAAAAATATTTTGCCAAATCAAACTCCAAAGCTTAAAAGCCAGGAAAATGATCTAGGAATCATGTGTATATATCCTCAGACTAAATACAAAGTGGTCTAAATGAGACCGTACAAAACATACATTGAGATCATAAAATAACACTTTTTGTGATACCTAATATTGAACCGGCAATAGGTAAAGTTCTGCTTTCCTTTACACACACTGGTTTTTCCATTTATTTTCTTTCACTGGCTACTATCCTATACTACCATCTTAGAAAATTCATGCTTTTTAAAGCACTGGTAACTTTTATTTAACCCTTTTGAGATATTACTTATAAATATAATAGGGAAATTAGGCATCATTTCTACCCTTCAAATATTTTTAGAAAATCTCAGGAAATTTTTCATCTATTTCTTTTCTTTTCTCTTTTTTTGTTATTGTTTGTGTTTTTTGGTTTTTGGTCACAAAACCCAGGATCGAACCATCATCTGTTCATTTCTATCAAAATACAATCAATTATTTTGTTTCTCTTATTTTTATGAGTTTTTTTATTTGTTCTTCTCAGTTATACATGACACAGTAAAATGTATTTTGACATATCATGGAGTATAACTTCCCATTTTTGTGGTTGTACATGATGTGGACTTACACTGGTAGTGTATTCATATATGAATATAGGAAAGTTATGTCTGATTCATCCTACTGTCTTTCCCATTCCCCTTTCCCTACCCTTCTCCCAATTCAAATCCAGTGAACCTCCACTCCCCTGCCCCACCTCTTTGTGAGTCAGTATCCACACATCAGAGAGAATATTTGGCCTTTGGTTTTTTGATATTAGCTTATTTCACTTAGCCTGATAATCTCCAGTTCCAACCATTTACAAGCAAATGCCATAATTTCATTCTTCTTTATGGCTGAGGAATATTCCATTGTGTATATGTACCACTTATTCTATTCTTTTTAACAACCTTCAACTTTTAACAAAAAGCTTTTTTTTTTAATTTTTTTTTTTTAGTTGTAGATGGACACAATGTCTTTATTTTATTGCTTTGTATGTGGTGCTGAGGATTGAACCCAGAGCCTCACGCACGCGAGGCAAGCGCTCTACCGCTGAGCTACAATCCCAGCCCAACAAAAAGCTTTTAAAAGAAGGTAAAATAGGGGCTGGGGTTATGGCGCAGTGGTAGCGTGCTCGCCTAGCATGCGGGAGGCACTGGGTTCGATCCTTAGCACCACATAAAAATAAAATAAAGATATTCTGTCCACCTACAACTAAAAAATAAATATTTTAAAAAAAAAAGAAGGTAAAATACTATTACAGGATTTTAAGAGAAAATGTTAAGTTTTCCAACTATTCCAATTGAACACTAAATGAAGGAAAAATACCAAAGATATTCATAACCATATTAACAATCTTAAAACTTCCCTTTAATCATTTAAGTATTTAATAATTGATGTCAGAGCTCAGAAATAAAACACTAATATCATCTAATCTAATTCATAAAGTATTAAACTTCGTTTTCTCACCAAATCCACTTACTATTTATGTATCTTAAGTTTAAAATTATTTTTTGTTGGGACATAATATTTGAATGATTATGGTAATTCAACTCACATATTATATACATGTATACAACATGTAATAATCCAATCAAGTTTTAGTAAGTATTTGCATCTCTTCAAACATTCACTTTTATGTGCTGGAAATTTTGTATTCTTCTAATCATTTTGAAATATGTCATAGATTGTTTTGATCTATTGTTACCTTATTGTGCTAAAGAAGAACCAGAAGTAATTCCTGTACTCTGTTTTGGTGTCCCTTATTGAAATTCTTTCTAACCTCCCTTCAGCCTAACCTTCCAAATCTCTAATGATCGCTATTCCATTCTGTTCTTCTACAAAACTGACTTATTAGCTACCACAAATGATGGAGAACATATGGTCTTTCTGTGTCTACCTAATTTCACTTAGCATAATGACCCCCAGTTCCATTCACACTGCTGCAAATGACATAATTTCATTCTTTTTATGGCAGAATAATATTCCATTGTGTGGGGGAGTGGATCTTTATCCATTCATCCACTGAAGGACATTCGAGTTGATTTCATGTTTTAGCTGTTGTGAAAAGTGCTGAAATAAACAGGAGAGTACAGATGTTTTTTGGAATAACGATTTCATCACCTTTGGACATATACCCAGAAGCAAACTGCTGGATCATGTGGTAGTTCTATTTTTAGTTTTTTGAGGAATTTCCAAACTCTTTTCCACAGTGGCTATACTAAATTACATTCCCACCAAAAGTATATAAGAACTTCCTTTTCTCTGCATCTTTGCCAGCATTTGCTTCTTTAGTTATTCTTTTGTTTAGTTTGTTTGCAACACTAGGGATCAAACCCAGGGTCTCACATGGGTTAGGCAAGAGCTCTACCACTGAACTACATCCCCAGCCCATTTTTTGTCTTTTTGATGACAACCATTCTAACTGGGGTGAAATAATATCTAATTGTGGTTTTCAGTTGCGTGAAATTAATTTCCTAAAACATAAACATGCCTCTCTCCTTCACAAGCACAATGTATCATCACGTAAACTTTACTCTCTCCACTCAGAAACACAACTACAGAAATAAATTGGATTCTACAACCTTAAAGAATAAAGACAGTGCTGTTATAAACTTGGTGAGGCAGAATGCCATGCTTTTTAAGTGATCTTTCTAAGCCTTTGCATTCATTCTTCATCATAATTTGGTAGCCCTTCTCTCCATTGCTATTACTTCAATCTGTTAAAAGCTAGCAGATCTGATAACAAATGTATAAACTATAACTAAAATAAGATTAAACAGATTTTTAGTGAGAGCAGAGAAGCTTCCCGCAAATAAAGCAGTTTTAAGAAAAGATTTTCTTGAACTGATCAACATTATCTATTAGTTTTATCACTGGCTTCTGCATTTTAGTATGCTGAAATTAGTCTTAACAAACAAACTATGCATAAAAAACTGTAAACTTTAGTATCATCAATCACCTCATCCTTTTGACATACCAAAAGGAAAACAATCTAGAAGAATGAAAACCAGGTTATAGGAAAAACAGAAAGCTGTTTTTTTTTCAATTGATGGTCCCACATCATTCACTATAGATGACTTCTTCAGGTCTATTATAGATAGTATTCCTATCAACCTCCACTTTTAAATCCAAACTACTCTTCTTCTCATAGCAACTGCAAAATGCATTAAAGAAAAGTAATTTTCCGAAGCCAAGTTTACATTTATTAGAGGAACTTTACTAAGGGGTCTCCTTCTCTTCAGAGGCAAGGAGTTAAAAACTTAGAAACAAAAGTGACTTGAAAGATTCTTAATCACAACTTCCATATCCTATTTTTAAAATAGGCTTCCCACCAGGCACAATGATGCACACCTGTAATCCCAGCAACTTGGGAGACTGAGGCAAGAGGATTGAGAGTTCAAAGTCAGCCTCAGCAACTCAGTGAGACCCTCCCTGTCTCTAAATAAAATACAAAAAAGGGCTGGGAATGTGGCTCAGTGGTCTAGTGCCCCTGAGTTCAATCGCTAATACCTGCCCCACAAAATTAGCTTCCTTCTCTGCATATTACCTGGTTATATTAATAATATTATTATGCTTATCAATGCTTTGAAAGGAAAGTAATAGAGTAAACCTCCAAATTTATTTTGTTTGACATGGCAACATTAAAATATTAGTTTTTCCCTATTTCTTGAAAACTCACAGTAAGCTAAAAGCAAACATTCACTAAGTTTACTTAATAGTAGAAAGATATTTTAGAATTGTCTGCCAAAAAGATAAAAATTTTTAAAAAAAACATTTCCCAGAGCTAAGAAACAAATCCAATTCATAAGGAAATAAATTCTTTTCCTACAAAAATAGGGCTATGTAGAGTTATGTATTTCCACTTAATATTAGTCTTTTTTTTCCTTACAGTTTATACAGGCTATTCTTTCTTTAAAATAAAGACCACATCATTCTATTTTTAATATCATGATGAAATCATAGGTTAACTAGATGTAATAAAGTTCTTGGGGGCATATTTGTATCTTAATAAAAGACTAAATAGAGAACATTTATAAACTGTGTTTTAGGAGAGCTGTAGAATTTTATACAATATATTTCGAACTCTATGGCAAAAATGGATGCTTTAAGATAGAAAGTTGTGCCGGGCGTGGTGGCTCAAGCCTGTAATCCCAGCACTTAGGGAGGCTGAGACAGGAGAATTGCGAGTTCAAAGCCAGCCTCAGCAACAGCGAGGCGTTAAGCAACTCAGTGAGACTCTGTCTCTACATAAAACACAAAATAGGGCTGGGGATGTGGCTCAGTGGTCGAGTACCCCTGAGTTCAATCCCTGGTACCAAAAAAAAAAAAAGAAAGTTGTTCCAATACACTACAAAATGATCAATCACCAAGATAAACTGTCCTGCAGCCAAAAGATTTAAAATTCACATACACTATGAAGAAAACAATCACCTTTATACACAGCTTACATTTTACATGAAAACTTCATTACCTAAGTTATTAAGATTCAAAGTTGTAGAGCTAGAGATATGGCTCAGTGGTACAGCACTTGCTTGACGAGCAGGGGGCCCTAGGTTGGATTCCTAGCATCACAAAAAATATTTTTAAAAAGCTGTACACAGGGCTGGAGTTGTGACTCAGTGGCAGAGCACTTGCCTAGCACGTGTGAGGCACTGGGTTCAATTCTCAGTATCCCATAAAAATAAATAAAGGTTCACCCACAACTAAAAATATATATTTAAAAAAAAAAAGTTGTACACAGTTGGTAAGGATATGGGGAACCTAGCATTCTGAGGCCATTTTTCTTTCCTCCACGGTGCTGGAGCTCAAATCCAGGGCCCACTGGATGCTAGGCAAGTGCTCTACCATTGAACTACACCCACAGCCCTCTAAGGTAAACTGATAGAAAAAGTAAGCAAAAGTGATTCAGTAATAGGATTCAAAATTATAACTGTTAATATCTTTAATATCCATTAACTTAGCATTTTCATCCTTAATAATTCATTTTAAAAAATAAAAATTCCCACAAATACCCAGAGGTACATATCCAAATATCCTCATTAAGCACTGCCTCTATCAATAACACAAAAGGACAATAAGGGAAATGTCTGTCAATATCAAATTGTTTAAATAAGCCAAGATAGTTCTACACAATGAAACACTACTAAGTCACTATAATAAAGAATGAATGGTGTACATGTAAACTAATATGGGATAATCTCCAAGGGTACACAGTTTAATGAAAAAAACGAAACTTGAAAATTAGCATGTGTAATATAAATAGAAAAAACCTAAAGCACTGCACTAAATTTGATGGCAGCTATCTTTGAGAGTGGTATTAACAGTAATCTAATGTAAAAGTTCTGTGTTTTTATGTTTGTATGTTATATAAACACATTAATGTAATAAATTGTTTTAAGACCTTTTAAAATGCTATTTTTAAAAAGCTTCATAGGAATATCGCAACGGCCCTATAAATACTTGGATTATAGCCGGGCGTGGTGGCGCAAGCCTGTAATCCCACCACTTAGGGAGGCTGAGACAGGAGAACCGGGAGTTCAAAGCCAGCCTCAGCAACAGCAAAACACTAAGCAACTCAGTGAGACCCTGTCTCTACATAAAACACAAAATAGGCCTGAGGATGTGGCTCAGTGGTCGAGTGCCCCTGAGTTCAATCTCCAAAAAAACAAATAATAATAATAATAATACTTGGATTATTAAAATAGGTTTCATTTAGCAAAATGTTGTTTCAGAACAGCCCTATTTTATAAAGGCAAAGGTTAAACAACTGAGATCTAAGATTGCAAAATAATTTACAGAATTCTTATAAACTTTATCAAAATAAATAATTCCAACATGAATGTTTTTCCATAGGTTTTTCTTTTTTATCTTAACCACAAAGCAATCTTTTAGGAAATCATATGGAGTTATGTGCCACATAATGACATTTCAGTCATTATGACAATCGCCCACTTTTACAAAGGTAAATACCACAAAGCCTAGGTGTGTAGGAAGCCATCCTGTCTAGGTTTGTTTAAGTATACCCTATGATATTTGCACAGTGATGAAGTGCCTGACTACACATTTCTCAGTAAACGGCCCCATCATTAGGCAACATGTAACTATATTTTCATACACATTATCCCAGAATTTAATCATTCCTTCTTTATTCTGTGTTCAAGTGAAATTAAATACTTTGATCAGCATGTAGATTATAATTCAATTTCTATGAAACTATTCATCTATCCTTGTACCTGAACACATACCAGACTAATGTTCACCTAATGTCAATGATGGTCATTTCTGAATGATGAATACTGGGTAATTTTACTTTCTTCTCTGTATTCTTCTTCATTGCTCAGATCACTTACAAAGACTAAAGATGATTTACCATTGTACAATGTGTGCTTTTTTAACTTTACAATGATGCAAAAGCAGTATGCATTCAACAGAAACCATACTTGAAATTTTGAATTTTGATCTTTTCTGGGGCTAGCAATATGTTGTTAGATACTTTTGTATGATGCTCAGCAACCACAGCCAAGAGATCATGAGGGTAAACAACAGAACTCATCAGTATACTGTGTTGTTAAGCTATGATGTTTGGTAGGTTAGGTACGTCAAACGCAATTTTGGGGGGGGGGAGGGGAGAGTACCAGGGATTGAACCCAGGAGTGCTCAACCACTAAATCACATTCCCAGCTCCCCCCCACCTTTTTTTAAATATTCTTCTTTTTTATGTATACCTTTATTTATTTATTTTTATGTGGTACTGAGGATCGAACCCAGTGCCTCACATGTACTAGGTGAGCACTCTAGCCCTGAGCCACAACCCCAGCCCCTCCCAGCTCCTTTTATTTTCTGTTTTGAGACATGGTCTTGCTAAGTTGCTCAGGGCCTCACTAAGTTGCTGAGGCTGGCCTTGAACCTGTGATCCTCCTGCCTCAGCCTCCCAAGTCGCTGGGATTACAGGCATGCACCACCACGTCCAGCATCAAATGCAGTTTTAACTTACTATATTTTCAACTAACAATGTTTTCAACTTATGATGGGTTTATCAGAAGGGAACTTATCATTATAGTGGAAGGACATCTACATACATCACTAATATAGGTCTTTTAAAATACATTTATTTTTTAAATTTGCTATTGTCATTTTATTGTCAGCTTATAATTATTATCTCTTCAGGACTTATGATGTTCCAGTGCTTTCTCAATATTTAACCTTCTGAGCTCTAATTATCAGTCCACTAAAAACAAGAAAAATGTGCATTAAGCAATTACATAAAATCCCATGCCAGGCACAGTGGAGCATGCCTGTAATCCTAGCACTTTGGGAGGCTGAGACAGGAGAATTGCAAGTTCAAAGCCAGCCTCAGCAACAGCGAGGCACTAAGCAACTCAGTGAGACCCTGTCTATAAAAAACACACAAAATAGGGCTGGGGATGTGGCTCAGTGGTCGAGTGCCCCTGAGTTCAATCCCTGGTACCAAAAAAACACAAAAACAAACTCATGTTTAAAACAAAAAGCCCAGCCGGGCGCGGTGGCTCACGCTTGTAATCCCAGCACTTAGGGAGGCTGAGACAGGAGAATCGCGAGTTCAAAGCCAGCCTCAGCAATGGCGAGGCACTGAGCAACTCAGTGAGACCCTGTCTCTACATAAAACACAAAATAGGGCTGGGGATGTGGCTCAGGGGTCAAGTGCCCCTGAGTTCAATCCTCGGCACCAA
>CM053403.1:71910707-71932739 GCA_028644305.1 Xerus rutilus | reverse complement strand
TAAAAATAAAACAAAAAGCCCTGCTCTCCAAACACCTGGTTAGGAACATCTGTATGACACATTATAACCATCATGTGACACATAATTAAAACCTGAATTCAGATACATAAATTCATGTCTTAATCTGTGGGCCCAAAGGTGAGGCTATCAAGAATTATAAAAAATTAGGGAGATAAGCAATTAATATTGGGGAAACTAAGTGGAAAATTGGCAATGTTACAGAGGCAAGAAAATGATGGGAAGAGCAAGAGGAGGGGGGTGATATTTGACATTTGAGAATTCAGTATTTACCTTTAAGTTTCCAGGGAGAAAAAAAGTAAATTTTTGTGCCTTAGAAATATGTACTGTATGCTTCCTACTTTTTTAAGAAATTATATTTAGAATTAAAATAAAACTCTCATTCTATTTTCATCTATAAATCAATTTATAAAGAATTTAAAAAAAAAAAAAAAAAACTCACCTGCCTGGCGTACTGGAAATTCCACATGGTCAGAGACTATAATTCGAAGTAAACTGGGGGCAAAATTGATAATCTTGTAGGACTGAAATGACAAAGAAAAGTTTTATAAAAGAAGGAAATGTCAACAAATATCTATCAGCACCTGTTAATGAATACCTTACTATCTAGATAAAAAAGTTCCAATATGAAAAAAAGTCTTCATGGCAAAATGAAGATTATTCAAATACTTCAAGCCAAAAAAATTCCTTAGAATAAGTTCATAAATAAAAGTATGAACACTTAGGATTTTTGACATATACTGCCAAAATGCTTTCCAGAAAGAATATGCCAAATTATGCACCCAACAGTAGTAAACAAGTATCCATGTAAGAAATGTAGGTACAGTATTATCATGTCTTTGAAACTTGAATACTTTTTAATATTTTAAATTACATTTCCTCTATTACTAAGGAGGCTGCTTTTTGTGGTTGCTGTTGTTTTGCTTTGGGGCTATTTGCTTCTACAAATTCCTTACTCCATTTATCCTTTTGTAGGTGAGATTTTCACTTTTTCTCAATAAAGTCTAAGAGCTATTTATGAATTTGAAATCTCTGAATTTCTCATCACAAGTGTTTCTTCTCAGATTATTTGTACATTAACTTTGCTTATGGTATTTTTGACAAATACAAATCAAGAAAACATCAGTTACAGAAAACTAGAGAATCAATACAGTGAACCAAATGAAATAATGTTAAATAATGCATGAGCTATGGAGAAGAGCCAGTCCAGATTGGAACAGTGTGACTCACAAGACAGGGTTGAGAGCTGTCACTGCCAGCTGCCTGCTGCGGCTATCCCATCTTTTAAACTTAACAATGCCTAAGGGAGCCTGTGCTAATGAAGTTTCTTCTCTGCCCTGCTGCCCAGGTCACTTCACCCCCCCAGACATGCTCTACTGTGATCTGCTCCTGAGTTTGGTCATGGTAACCTCAGAAGCAAAGAAAAGAAAAGAAACAGAGCAGCCGGTTCCTTCTGGCCATGTTCTAGATACATGTTTAGTATCCGGACATTCTACAACCCTGCCACATTCCCACAGCCCACACATGGTTTTGCCCACTGACAATCCCAGAAAAGACTTGTAATTCTCACTGAAGCCAAACCAGACAATGCCCAAGAGAGTCTGTCTAGCTTACCTTCTCCTGGGAGCCTGGATCTCTGGTGACATCCCTTTGAAGATATAGCTAGGTTTGTGCATACACTCATTTATTTAGTTAATCACCTTTTCTATTACTTTGTTTATAATATAGTATTCTAGATAAATATATGATTAAAAATAAATTTGAGGGCTGGGATTGTGGCTCAGTGGCAGAGCACTTGCCTCACACATGTAAGGCACTGGGTTAGATTCTCAGCACCGCATAAAATAAATAAAATAAAGATATTGCATCTATCTTTAACTAAAAAATATTTTTTAAAAAATAAAATAAATAAATTTGAAAAAAATGACATCTTTTCCACCATTCAAGAACATTTTTGTGCTTTCCAAATCTTTCCATATACTTCAGTAAAATTTTGTATTATAATTATTCTTCCTTTCATCCTGTAGTCTTTAAAATCTTAAATCTATTATATTTAAGGGAAATTCTTTTTCATCCATAATTGAAACCACAGAATTTCAGTTCTTAAAGAAACATACTTAACTATAGTTCACAAGTGGCAAAATTAATATAGATTTAGCCCAGTCATCTACATCTTTCTACATAAACATTATAAAATAACTCATTTGTGCTGGGCACAGTGGCACATTCCTATAATCCCAGCAGTTCAGGAGGCAGAGGCGGGAGGATTGCAAGTTCAAAGCCAGCCCCAGCAACTCAGAGAGGTCCTAAGCAACTCAGCAAGACCCTGTCTCTAAATAAAATATAAAAAAAGGCTGGGGATGGCTTAGTAAAGTGCTCCTCAGTTCAATTCCTGGTACCAAAAAAAACTCATTTGTAACTTTTTAGATACTGAAAGATCATGAGATAAATTAAAGATTAAAACATCTAGCCAGGTACATGGCACATGCCTATAATCCCAGAAGCTCAGGAGGCTGAAGCAGGAGGATCACAGTTTGAGGGTGAAGCCCTTAAAGCAACTTAGCAAGACCTTTCTCAAAATGAAAAAACAAAAAGGGCTGGGTATGTGGCTCAGGGGTTAAATGCTCCTGGGTTAAATCCCCAATCTAAAAAAAAAAAAAAAAATCTGTATCATTTAATCATAAAAACTGGTTACTTTTTTAAAAATCTTACTACTTATAAAAACAAAGTAACTTTTATACTTAGATAATGCTACTTATTTGAAAGTATTTAATATTAGCATTGTTGCCACAGTGGGAACTCCTCTTTCGCCAACTGTTTACATTTTAAAGAACTTTAGAAACTTTGTCTTCTCCTTTCAGCTTTGTTTCAATATATGTTAACTTGGCCAGATGAAATATTCAGCAGAGCTAGGCAGGGTGGCATAAGCCTGTAATCCCAGCACTTTGGGAGGCTGAGACAGGAGAATCTCGAGTTCAAAGCCAGCCTCAGCAATGGTGAGGTGCTAAGCAACTCAGTGAGACCCTGTCTCTACATAAAACACAAAATAGGGCTCGGGGTGTGGCTCAGTGGTCAAGTGCCCCTGAGTTCAATCTCCAGTACCAAAAAAAAATTCAGCAGTAAATTCAGATATATTCTCATACTACTTGCCTCACAAATATTACTCAATTTCTTTGTCCTTCTTTGGGCTTCAAGTTTCTAACAAAATGAGATAACTGATTTCTCAATGATTTCTTAAGGACATTTACTTTGAATCTGTGAAGTTCACTAGAAACAGTTTTCTTGCTTGGCTATCTTCTGCACTTTTTGAGAACTCATATAAAGCAAAGGCCCGATTTTTCCCATTCTCTGACTCACTATTTCAAACTTCATTTACCTTTCAAGTCCTCCAAAATGACAGGTTGAGGGCCTTTTCTGAACTTGCTTTTCCTTTCTGAACTTGCTTCCCAGTTCTCTTAGCTCACTCCTTCACAACATCCAGGTCTCTGTCCAATGTCATTCCTCAGAGAATGACCACCCTATGTATACATCCCAACACAATTTCTCAGGTTTTATTAGCATGAAATTATATTATTTGTTTGCCTGTATTCCTCACTAGCATGCAAGCTCCACAGGAGCATAATCTTATACCAATGCCTACAATACAATACCATAAACATATCTGTCATTCATATAAACAAACTATCTTAAAGGGGAATAAAAATGATGGGCTAGGGGTGTAGCTCAGTAGTAGAACATTTGCCTAGTGCGCATGATGCATTAGATCCCCAGGAACTAGCACGCATGCGTGCACACACACACATGCATGTACAGAGTTCCGTGGAAAATGGGGATTCCAAAATTTGGTAATTAAAGTAAGTATCTTTATTTCCCTATTGAAAACATGTGGAGGATAATTAAAAGAAGATACCTTTTTAAAAAAATATTTTTAGTTATTGATTTTATTTATTTTTATGTGGTGCTAAGGATTGAACCCAGTGCCTCATGCATGCTAGGCAAGCCCTCTACCACTAAGCTACAACCCCAGTCCAAAAAAAGACATCTTTCTGGATGAGTTACAGAAGCAAGACACCTACCCAATCCTACTCCCCTCTGCTGCTGCTAAAGGGACTTCTGATGGAGAGACAGTGAGGAAGGTGTACAGGATTCATTTTTAATTAAAAAAAGACCCAAAAATCCATCTTCCATAGAAACAATATCACAAACAGTAGTCAGGGAACCAGTCACTGCTACAAGAAAAATGCTAGCCTAAGAAAGCATAGCTTCCAAATATGACTACAGGCTGTTGTGCTGAAGCTACCTACTCTTCTAAAGACAGACCAATCAGTACACTGCAGAGCTACCCCATTTCCTATGCAGAGCATATTTACTGAGGCAGGTTGGTCTAGACTAAAATAAATGAGCTGGGGGTTGAGAATGTAGTACTTGTCTAGCATGTGCAAGAGCCCTGGGTTGGATCCCCAGCACTATGAAAATAAAAACTGTAAAAACACAAAATGTTAAAAAACAAAGGAGAAGCCGGGCGCGGTGGCTCAAGCCTGTAATCCCAGCACTTAGGGAGGCTGAGACAGGAGAATCGCGAGTTCAAAGCCAGCCTCAGCACCTCAGCAATGGCGAGGTGCCAAGCAACTCAGTGAGACCCTGTCTCTACATAAAACACAAAATGGGGCTGGGGATGTGGCTCAGTGGTTGAGTGCCCTTGAGTTCAGTCCCCAGTACCAAAAAAAAAAAAAAAAAAACAAAGGAGAACCATAAATACTTATGATACATTACCTGCCAGTTTATCCAACAAAGCAGAATGTTACAGCAGTGGTAATGGATAAGCATACAAAACCCAAAACCATAAACCATTGTGTGTTTTCCATACCGAGGACTGAACCCAGGAGTTCTCTACAACTGTGCTATATCCCTAGTCCTTTGAAATTTAAGGCAAGGTCTCGCTAAGTTGCTTTGGCTGGCCTCAAAAATGTGATCCTTCTGCCTCCAGCCTCCCAAATAGCTGGGATTACACATGTGTGTCACCGTGTCTGGCTAAACCATGTTTTACTATAAGGTTAGCAACATTATATGTTGGACTTCTACTTGAAGACAATCTCAAAAAGAGTATATTGCAATCCAAAAGATCATACAAAAGATAAATGCTAAATGAGTGGCATGGCAATAACCTACATTTATTTATTATTTATGGAGTTTTTTGTCGTTGGTAGTAGTAGTGGTAGTGATTTGGTTTTGGTTTTGCAGTGCTCGGGATGAACCTAGGGCCTCAGCATGAATAAGGTACTTGAAGAAGTTGCAAGGGAGCAGGCATGGTGGCGCACACCTATAATCCCAGCAGTTGAGTGGGGGGGGGGCTGAGACAGGAGGATCACGAGTTCAAAGCCAGCCTCAGCAATGGCAAGGCACTAAGCAACTCAGTGAGTGAGACCCTGTCTCTAAATAAAACACAAAATAGGGCTGGAATGTGGCTCAGTGGTAGAGTGCTCCTAAATTCAACCCCTGGTATCCCCTTCCTCCCCCCCAAAAAAGAAGAAGTTGCAAGGGAAATGGTCTGTGATGAGTTGGCTAGTTATAGGGCAGGGCAGAGTGAAAGTGGAATGGATTTGGACTGAAATACCTTGAAGTAAAAAACAGGAGTGACTGAACCTTAAGTGTCTCCTACTTCTGCAGGATTTCACACCTACATTTTCTACTTCTATAACAACAATTGCACTTATCTCCTGCACTTATCTCCTGCAGAATCAGAAATAAAGCAAAGGTAGGCTTACAGGGGCAGAAAAGGGTAACGTGACAGATATGTTCCCTATTAACACTATCAAAGTAACATCTGGATTCATTGTGAGGTGAAGGGGGTCACAAACAGGCCAACTCTCCTGTTCATACTAGAAGATTGCAAGTTCAGCTCTTGTTTTGTTCTTCCTAACTAACCCCTGGATTACTATTCTTCCAGCTAACCAACATGCAGTCCTTCTACTCTGCAAAGCAGGGACAGGTACTGACTTTAACTTTCCCTATTCTGAGTGATGGTCCTTTTCTCTTTAAGGCACCAATACATCCCCTTCAGGCTTTAATATTGTAGTCAGTACTTTCACTCTCCCTTTTATCTCTTGGGAATCCTGGATTCAGTCAACTCAGAACTCCACACAGATTTCCCATTAAGATAATCCCTTTCAAAGATTCACAACTCATATCTGCTTTTTAAAATTAACTCCAACAGAAACATTTACTTAGGAGAGACTTTATCACATTTTAGAAGGGACAGAATCACGGTGGTGAGCTAATTAAAACACAATTGCTTCCCACCCCCACAGTTTCCCTTTAAGTCCGGAATGAAACCCCATAACTTGCACTTTCAATAAATTCTCAGAGGATATTGATGCTGCTAGTCCTGAGTAATACTTTGAGAATAACAATCTTGAGAATATTCCTTTATATTTTAAGGATCGTTAGAATTTCAAAAGTGGTCGCTTCATCCTAGGAGTAGGTATCATTTGTACTTTTTAGGAACAGGTCTATGGTTCAGTGTTACAGGTATAAAGGAAGAAATAAGCTAGAGTTTAGGATCATTAAATTTTTGGAATGTTGGAGACAACGCTGTAAGGCCAAGGTAGGTTAGGAAGAACACCTGAAATAGAATAAAATAAATTCTTAAACATTGTGGCATTTAAAAGAAATCCCTCCAAACACCTATTAGTGGATTTGTCTTTGGTAAAGCACATGAAAACTGCCTTGTCTTCTCAGAGCACTCTCCCGGCAGCAATGCCCAGCGCTCCAACAAAACTCTTGCCACTCGGTGTCAAAACAGTCCTGACAACCCCACAAAAGCAGGCGATGGGCAGGGTTTCCCACAGCAACACCTAAAAAGGGCTGGGTCTGGAGAAAAGCTAACTCGGATTTGAATATGAAGTGAATTTCCCCAACCGCGTCCCCAATTTCAGCGCGCTTACGGAAAAGCTTCACACCCTGAAGACACCGGCAAAGGTTGCAAAAGCTTCTCCATGTGGACGAAGTCGGGTGGACAAACCGCACTGGGAAGGAGGACGACACGAAAAGATGCAAAGGTGGCCAACAGGTGCGTGAGTTGTTCCGCAAAGACGCTGGGGGAGTGCTATGTGGCTCCACTGGACCCGGGGCGGGACAGGCCGAGGGGAGCGCCGGGGTCCCGAGCTCGGGTGGGGGTAGAGACGAAGGGCGTCGAGCAGCAGGAGCTGGCAAGCCGGCTGGGGGCACCGCTTCGGCGGCAGGGGGGCGCCGAAGGCCCGCTCTTACCTGGTTGAGCTCGTTCTCTGCCGCGATCCGAAGCTTCGGGTCGATGGTGCCCTTCAGCGCCTGGATGATCCGGTTGAGGTCCATCTCCCCAGGTGGGGGCTCCGCGGCCCCCGGACCAGTAGGCCAGACGGCAGATTTCGTTTTATTTGGACCCTCTCAGCCTCCTCCTCTGAGACCCCTCGACTACCTCACTCCCCACCCCCCGCCACCGTCGCCACCTGCAGCCACTTGCTGCGCCACTCTGACTCCGCGCCCCCTGTCCTCCCTCTTTCCCCCCCACAACTCGCTCTCCATTCACCCTTTTACGACAGCCAGTGGGAGGCGGGAGAAGTAAGAAGAGGAAGCGGCGCCTCCTTTACGGCGGCCTCTTCCCCCGGGCGTGATGCTGTGACCGGTTCCAATGGGCGGCGCCATGATGCTGTACGGATAGCGCTCTCGACTTCTACCCTGAGGGGGACCAGCGCAGCCGAGCCCCGGGAGGTAGCCGCCATGCTGCTGAACGGAAAACAGCCTCAGGGAAACAAGCTTGCCTGTGTCTCCTTACAGCTGCTTCCAGATGAAGCGTATCTAGTGGAGTGACACTTTTTGTTAGTCCGAAAACTGGGCGTAACAACTGAACCTATTCCAGAACAGACTTGTTGGGACCTTAAGATTAGGTAGCCTCCAGGAGGACAGGGTTCCATCCTATTCCATTATGAGAGCCATCATTTATTCATTAATTCACTCACTCGCTCACTGAACATTTGTTAAACACATATTTTGGATCCAGAATTCTAGGATGTCGAAGTACCACGTTATAACAAGATGAATCCTATGCAGGTTAATATATAAAGGAACTCAAAACCTGCTAGAAAAGACAAATATAAACATACAAAATATATTTTCAGCATGAGGAAACAGAGGTCAGAGAAACTCTATGCCTGAGAGTTTCAGAAAAAAAATCCCAGAGGCTCTCAGAAAAGTAGTGAATGGCAAGGAGAAGGATTACACTATTTCCAATTACCACAGCCATATCTGGCCCCACAACTTTAAAGACATAAGAATATAGAGCAAATTTTTCCAGAGATTAGCCCAGAAAAGAGAGTTTTAATTAAATTTAGTAAAGATAACTATGAGCAAAATACAACTGAGGAACTATGGTCCTTCCAGGAGCACATAATCAAGATTGGTTCAATTAACCGGGTTTAATGAAGAGGGTAGAAAAATGTGGCAGGAAACTTAACTATCTGAAACAAGGCCCTTCAACCAGGTACAGAAGTAATGAATTTAAGTTGTCTCAGATTGCTTTGAGTGTTGCCCCTCTTTTAATCCATTATCCATGCTACCATCAGAGTAATGTTTCTGAAAGGTTAATATGGTCCTATCCCTTCTTTGACTTTCCATAAATTTCAAGATAAAAAACAGATTCCTTAGCACTGCAGGTTCCTTTTAAAACAATTACTTTCACCTCTTTCATTATGGCATTCTCTCTCTCGGACCTCATCATTATCTCAAGCTTCTTTGCATCTGAAAACTTAACTCCTCTTTTGAAATCTTATCCTCTTTTCTAGTCAGAAGCTGTTGTTCCATATTTCTCTTGCTCAATAATTCTACACCTTTTTTCCAACTCAGTCGCTACTTCAGTGCTTCTTAGACTATCCCTTCCTGACTACACATCCTTTTCTGCTATTGAACTCCCAATTCAATTTCTCAACCCCATCCTTAACCCACTGTCCAAACGGACAACACTACAAACAGGTTTTTTCCTCAGACTCAACAGTCCTATTCCTTGTGACTAATCAGCACCATCTCTCATTTCTTCAATAACTGTTCCAACCCTCAAGACTCTTCTAAGACCCTAATGGCAAAGCCATTAGGGCTGAACTCACCAAATTAATCTCTGCTTACCCTGCTGCATCTCCCTCCCTCCAGTCTGAACCAAATCCTCTCCCATCTCTTCCAGAACCTTTCCCCATAAATCTTTCTTTTGTGTAATTTTTCTTTAAAGTGAATTTGGGGTATTATTATATGTTCTTTGTTGACTACTTATAATATTTTTTCCTATACATGGAGGGTTTTCTCTTCAGTAATTCAACTTTCTCCTAAACCATTGCCCCCCAGGTTAAAAAAAAAAAACTTGTTTCCATTAATAATATCTAATTATTGCTTGTTCTTTTCACTTTACATTCAAAGAATCACTTCATTCATTACCTTCACTTTATCTCCCATTCATGCTTCAAGCAGGTATCCCTAGTTTTCTGCCCTCATTTCTACTGAAATTGCCAAGCAAAGATCAACACTCATCCCTTTACCTACCAAATGGAAGATATATTTTTAGTCCTCCTATTAAACTGTCTCTCTACTAGCATCTAACACTTTTTCTAATATCTTTTTCTAATATCTCTCATTTTATTTTCCAAAGTATATTCCTAGCCCTTTGATTACTCAGTTACCCAACTCTTAAGTATGAATGGACTCTGGACTCAGTTCCTTTCTTCTGCCTACGCTGCATGAGTCATTTCATCCACTTATATAACTTTAACCATAAACTTAATAGAGACAATTCACAAAAGTTCTAACCAATGTTTCTTTGTTAGATGAATCCAAATGCCTACTACATTTCTACCAAGATATATCATCTCCCCAAAATTTTTTGGCCCATGTCTGAAAATGAACTCTGACAGCATTAAAGAAGATGGTTGGGAGTAGGGAGAGATTTGATGTAGTTACTTCAATAATGTAAAAGGAGAGGAGATGGAAAAGTTCTAGTGGTTTGAGGTTCTGGCCAGAGCAGCCAAGCAGTAAAAGGGGATGTTATGGGAGCAGGAGCTGCATATTAAGCCTGATCAGGATGACAATCCCCCTAAGCACAGAGATTTCATGGCAAAGCCTATGGAGAGAATGCTAGTGGGGAGCCTGGCCAGGATTGAGTAAGTCCTGGAAAAGCAGCTGGAGGAAAAGGGCTTTCACAAGGCTTATGTAGTCATTGGCCAGTTTTTTTGTGCTAAAGAAAGATGAAGATCTCTGCCAGAATGGCTGAAGGAAACATGTGGCACCAATGCCAAACAGTGCCTGGACTGCTTTGGGTGCCTTCAAGAATTGTGTGGTGTCTTCTTGTGATGTTCTCTGGGGAGCCCTCAGTCCCTAACTCCATCAAGTGTCCAGAGTAGCTGAGTGGGGTCTCCTTGTCCTCTACAAAGGAACAGATTGCTATTGTTGTACTTCAGAGTCTTTGGGAGTTTTCTCCCCTCCATGGATACAGTTAACCAGCTTTTCTGGCCCCTTCCCTCACTCCCACCTTCATCTCTGGTCTGGTTGATGCCATTTGACACCTTTTTTGGCATAAGTTTTTAGATCAATAAAGTCATTGGACTTAAAAGGGGGGTGGATAAAAATATGATAATACCATCAAATGCTGGCAAGGATGCAGAGAAACTGGATCATTCATATATTTGTGGTATGAATGTAAAATAGTATGGCCATTCTGAAAAACAATTTTTCTTTTAAAAACTAAATATGCAAGTTCCACATGACCTAGCAGTTGCACTCCTGAGCATTTGTCAGAGAAATGAAGGCTTGTGCTCAGATAAAACTTGCAGGTAAGCTTGGAATGGTGCCATGTGTTGGGAGGCTGAGCCAAGAGGATCACAAGGCAAGCCTGGGCAACACAGTGAGACCCAGTCTCACTGAGAGACTTGAGGTAGCTCAGTAGCAGAGCCCACACTCAAGTCCTAGGTTCAGTCCCTATCACTGGGGGGGGGAAAATGCACCTGTTAATTGCATCTTTCTTCATTACAGGCAAAAGTTGGAAACAATCCAAATGTCCTTCAATGGGCAAATGGGCAAACTGTGATACATCTATGCCTTGGAACACTACTGAGCAAAAGAAAAAGAAATGATACATGCAACAACCTGGATGATCTGTAGAGAATTATATTGAGTGAAAGATGCCAAAAGGATGTGTATTGGGCTGTAAACATAGCTCAAGGGGAGAGCACTGACAGCAGTAGGAGATGCCCTCCGCTTACTCCCCAGAACCACACACACAAAAGGGGGCCAAAGCCAGGCGCAGTGGCACACGCCTATAATCCCAGCACTTTGAAAGGCTGAGACAGGAGAATTGCTAGTTCAAAGCCAGCCTCAGCAATGGCGAGGTGCTAAGCAACTCAGTGAGATCCTGTCTCTACATAAAACACAAAATAGGGCTGGGGATGTGGCTCAGTGGTTGAGTACCCTTGAGTTCAATCCCTGGTACGGGGGGGGGGGGGGCAAAATGATGTGTATTATCTAATTCCACTTATATAAAATCCTGAAAATTAAAAAATATATAGAGGGGCTGGGATTGTAGCTCAGCGGTAGAGCACTTGCCTCGCATGCGTGAGGCCCTGGGTTCGATCCTCAGCACCACATACAAAACAATAAAATAAAGACAATGTGTCCATCTACAACTAAAACAAAAAAATTTAAAAAAAAAAAATATATATATATAGAAAGATCAGATCTGTGGTTTCTGAGGGCTAAAAGGAAAGTAGGTGTGACTAAAGGGCAACTTGAAGGATTCTTGTAGTAATAGAAATGTTCTGTATCCTTTTTTAAAATTTTATTGGTTCTTAGTTACATATAACATGTTCTGTATCTTAACTGTATCTATTAGATTCCTAGTTGTAATATTGTTCTACAGTTTTGCAAGATATTACCTTGAAGGAAACTGGATAAAGGATACATGAGACCTATTTGTATGATTTCCTACAACTGAATGTGCACCTTCAATTATCTCAAAATAATAAGTTTAACTAGAGCTAGAGATGTAGCTTAGTGGGAGAGGACTTGCCTAGCCTGCACAAGGCCCTGAATTTGATCCCAACACCAAAAATTTAAAATTTTAAATAATACATAATCAAAAAGTCAATGTTCCCATGAAAACCTTTTGTGCTTTGGTGCACACTCAGTGAAGACAAGTTACCAAAAAAAAATGCTATCAAATTTGGGGTGACAAAGGCAATAGGAAAAGATCAATCAGGAAAAAGCTGCAGGCTCTTGATTCTGCTCAGTTTTATTTACATGTGTTTTGCTCCCCCTTCCATATGGCTGATTGTTCTGAGTCCTTTCTTTTTGTATTACTTTGCATGAAAGGATTTCTATATTTACTGATGACCTCACTTTGTCTCAATACCTTGAATCATCTATATTGTCTTGTTGTGTTATCATGATTTGCAGATTTGCCTCACCTATTGGTGCCTGTTTCCTCATCTGCTTCTATGAGTTATTGTGCAGACTAAATAAGTCCTGCTGCCCATGGGAAATGCTCAATAAATGTTAACTACCATTGCCATCTCTTTAAAAGGAAGGAAGAAGACATTTTATTCAGACTTCAATGAATATAAGACATAAGGCAGCCTCATGTTGTCAAGCACAAAATAAGCAACCAGTAAGTACTAGTTAGATAAATAAATGCATACATGTAAGATAACAATGGGATGGAAACAGGATGTCCATGGTAGGAATGAAGGTAAGAAAGAAAAGAGACACCTTGCAGGTAGAATCAACTGGGCTGTGTGACTGATTAGGTACACAAAATTAACTAAAGGAAGTCAAGAATGATGCTAAAGTTTTAAGTTTTGATAACCTATGGAAGTCAATAGCCAGGGGAAATGGAAAATACATTCTGGAGGAAAGATGAGGTTACTTTTGGACATTTTGAAGTAGGAGTACTTATAGTTTATACGGCTGGAGAACTCCAGTGAACAACCTGAAACCACATCTATACTTATAAAAGAGGTGGGTGAGGAAGAAGGAAACGATGGTAGGGGAGAGGAAGAAATAAAGGAACAGAGAGAAGTGAGTCATTTGTGTACACAGAGTAGTTGACATCAAGGACATGATGGCATTACCCTAGAATACAGCTTAGCGTGAGAAGAACTGGCATAATTACAGCTCAAATTACAGAAAGCAATTTTTACTCCAAGCACTGCCACTATGGCCTTTTTGAGATTTAACATTTTAGTCATCTAAACAGAATATCACACAGCTGTCCTCCCCATCTGTTGGCAGCAGCTCATCTGTTGGTCTATATTAGTAGGTTTGAATCTAGTCCGTATGGTAAAAGAAAATAGGAGCTAAAAACCAGTGCATAGGGCTGAGACTGTAGCTCAGCGGCAGAGCACTTGCCTAGCATGTGTGAGGCACTGGGTTTGGTCCTTAGCACCACACAAAAATAAAGGCATGCTCTCATCTACCACTACCAAAAAAAAAAAAAATATATATATATATATATATAAACAATGCATAAAAATTTATATATATATAAAATTTATATCTATATATATAAACAATGCATAAAAATCCTATCTGCAAATTTAATAATTCATCTTTTATACCACATTAAACAATCTGCAAGGCAGTGCTGTGAAGTTGGTTCTTAAAACATCTCTGTTCTGAAAGTGTCTATCTTGGCAGAGCTGTACATCACAGCACCTGATATATATGCAAGTGCATATGTGTACATCCTGAAAATGTAAAGCCTTTAATATTTTGTTAATGGAAGTCAATGGAAATCTCCTTTAAAATAGCACCCAAGTAGACTTGCCTAAAAGAATGTGACAAACCTCCCAGTTAAAGAGGAATTAAAAAAATTTTTTTTAAGTTACATATGTAGGGACAGCATTACAGTGTCTGAACAGAAGCCAGAAACTTTCTTTTCCAGAGACTACAATGGTAGTAGTGGTGGGAAAGTTGAAACTAAAGATAGTAGTATAAGCTGGGACAAAAAGATAATATATCTACTTTCAAATAAGTTTTTTGTTGTTGTTCAAAATGTTGTTTCTTCATCACCTCAAGCTTTTCTCATTCCACAGTGAAAAAGGAGACATTCCTCGCCTCAGCTTCAGCACCTATGAGGAAATACTTTATGACAACCTCAAATGAATCCGGCTTGTGTGGTTCAGGAAGGGTGTAGCGTGCCATAGCAAAATTTAGTGGCCCCCAAACATATGCAAGACAGCAGTGGAGACTGAAGGCAGCAACATTAGAGATATATATTAGAAAACACTGCACTATTCAGACTTGGGAGACACAACTGGCTCTGTGCTTCTTTCTGCTCCCTTACAAAAAGTCTCTGAGAGTCCTCATTTTCTTATATTCCACACAAGATCTATCTCACCAGCACCATTGTGAGGATCAAATAATATTATATACAAGACAAATCCTGGTAAATCCTGAGGGGAAATGCAGGTTATGTGGAGGGTGGATGTACTCCAGCTTTCTGTTAAAACTCCTCCACGTGTTACCTCAAGCTGGATGATAATACCCAAACTCTACCCAATGGAAGACAAGGCTGGGCAGGTACCATAGCAATCTACCATTTTATCTTTTCATTTAATGTTTTTAAAAGTGATATACATTTCTATGGCAACATGCAGAATGAAAAGTCAGTCTTCTTCCTTCCTACTCTCAACTCCCAAAGCCTTTATTTATTTTTTTTTTAATTTTTTTTTTTTTTTAGTTGTCGATGGACCTTTATTTTATTTATTTATATGTGGTGCTGAGAATCGAACCCAGTGCCTCACGCATGCTAGGCAAGCGCTCTACCACCGAGCCACAACCCCAGCCCCCTCCCAAAGCCTTTATACAAGGCCAAAGCTATCAAAATCCTTGTCTATCCTATCAGGAGGAAAATTAAAAAATCAGTAATCAGATATGTGCTTTTAAATTTTTGTTTAAATTTCTCATATGAGATCTGTGCCTTCCATTTTGATTAATTAAATTCCCTACTAGTGGGCATCTATTGTTTCTCTAGTTTTTGCTAGTATAATTACAAAATATCTTTGTGCATGTATCTTGGCATAACTCCAAAACTATTTGTGGAATAAATTTCCAGCAGTGGAATTTCTAGGTCAAAAATATGTGCTTTTCAATCTTGACAGCTACTGCCAATTTACCTTCCAAAATCATGCCAATTTCATTCCCATCTGCTGTATCTGAGCATCCATTTCACCTACATTCTTGCCCATATATGTATTTTAAAGTTTTACCTTTGCTTACTAATCACCTTTAGTATGCATGTGTGTGTGCACGAATCGCCTCATCACATGCATTGCCCTCTTTTTAGTTCATTTCTTCCCACTCTAGGTGGTCTTCCATCTTTTGACATTGATATTTTCCTGCAAACAAGTTTTGGGGAATAAATTCTACGTGTCAAATTGACCCATCTTTTACGCTGTTTAGGTTTCGTGTCCTACTTAGAACACTCTTCCATATCCCCACATTGGTGTTTCTTCCTTTCTGGGGAAAAGAAACATCGTACTATCATAAAACCTAAAGTCAACAAGCCGCACCACTGCATTCAAAGCTTCTAATATGTTTTTGATGCCCTGTTGTTCAGTATGAACAATCAGCTAACTATCAGGATTCTGAGTAAATATGATACATAGGAGAGCAGACGGAAAAAGTGTAAGAAATAGACTACAAAGAGAAGAAAACCAAAACCAAAAAAAAACAACCATCTTTGCTATTTAGTAATGAGAAATGCAGTCATGGAACAAGAATACATATAAGGAACATTCTGATAAGAGCTGTATTTAGAAATTTTAAATGTGAGCAAAATTTAAAATGTTGTGAAATGGTAGAAATATAAAAATCAATAAGGAAACAAAAGGTCCAAAGAGGTCTAATTTTGAACAGTAATACTTCTAAATAAGAGAGGTATGTCAGAAATCAAAGAAATAACTTGAGATTTGCTCTCAGTGGAAGAAAGTGATATACCTGATATGTATGAATATTTAAATGTCATTCATCTTTGCTATCTGAGTCAAGTACAAATCAGATTATCCCAATATTTAAAAGACTAATCATTAGAAAATTATGAGATATTGAAATAGTCAATGAAATAATAATGCTTAAGAGACTTAGAATTAGCAAGCCTACATCCTCTTAGTATTGATAATGGATAATTTTTTATAATCTAGCATTCGATGTCATACACTGGTAGTAAATGAGCTATACCTGTCAGTTGTCAACACTTGCTCAAAGGCTGAAAAATGAGGACAAAGCCATTTCTAAAGTGGTCAAAAAGAATACCTTTACTAAGATAAAGTAGCAATAGAGAACCAAGAGACAAATATAAAATTTTTCACCTTTTAAAACATTTAACATGTTATCCTACTTGTCACAAGGACCACAATAGAACACCAGATCATCAAAGCTAGTAAGTTTAATTTGCAAACATTAAAAATTAAAATTCTGTCAAAGGATTATAGCTGTTAAGGAGTTGAGAAAGGAGACTATCGTGGGGTAGCCAGCATCTCACTGGGGAATTCTTGCCTGCTCGGAGGGATAAGCCTCCTGAGAAATTAAAGTCTAGAATAATTAGTGAAGAACAAAAGACAAAGTCGAAAATATAATTTTAAAAGTTGGAGCCCCTGATAGGTCCAGTCCACTCAGGAGCTGGTGTTAGACAATTAGAAAATGGCTCCTAGGGTTTATTTAAGGGGGTACATCAAAGGCAGGGATAAGGTTACAGGGGTGGAGCCTTGCTTCCGAATGTTTTGCAGTCGGCAGGTTGATTGGCACCTTGGCAGGTCACACCCATCTCAGAAGGGCTGTGCAGCCACAGCAGGTCACCTCATCTCCAGTGCTGTGTGGGACGTGGGGCAGAGCTAAACAGAGCTCACAATGTGTCTGGGCAGTCAACCAGAGGAAATGTCCACTGGTTGTTCCCAAACACCATATTCTCCTATTCAACAGGCTTCGATGCAACAGTACACACAGCCCACAGATGGCTCCCAGTGGGACAAGTAAACAAACCTCTCAATTTCCTGCTTTAAATACCTGCATTTGCTCACAAATCAATTGAGAGACAATATGCAATAGCTAATAATTGTGTATGTGTGAAGAAGTCCTTTAACAAAAAAAAAGTGAAAGAAAAGAACTTGGGGGAAAATATAATAAACATGTACTAGACCTTGTCCATCTCCTTCAGTAAGATAACAAAGTATTTATATATTCAGGTAATTAGGAAATGCCTTTGTACTTCAGTCCTATTTACAAGATCTTCCCAGTAAAATATAAGTTCTTTATAAAAGGTCCATAAAAGGGCATATCTATAAAACCCAGCACTTTGGGAGGCTGAGACAGGAGAATCCAAGTTCAAAGTCAGCCTAAGCAATGGTGAGGTGTTAAGCAACTCAGTGAGACCCTGTCTATAAATAAAATACAAAATAGGGCTGGGGATGTGACTCAGTGGTTGAGTGCCCCGAGTTCAATTCCTGGTACCCCCCTCAAAAAAGTTATGCATGCCTGCAGGGTTTAACTGCTGAACCCATAACCCATACCCAGCTCAAAAATAATAACTTTTATAGATATAAAATCTTTTTACCAGCTTCCCAAGTTTACTCAACATCTCAAAGAGAATTGAAACAACTTTCAGCTTTAGCAGAAGACTTGCATCTATTTCTCCACATTGCAACAAAATAATTTTGAGGAATTTTTATTCATCCATAAAGAAAAATGAGGGACTAGGGCTGTAGCTCAGTGGTAGAGCACTTGCCTAGCATGTGTGAGGCACTGGGTTCAATCATCACCACATATAAATAATAAATGAATAAAAGATCCATCAACAACTAAAACTTTTTTTTAAATTTAAATTGAAAAAAATGAAATTATGACATTTGCAGAAAAACAGATGAAATCAGAGACCATCATATTAAGCAAAATAAGTCAAACTCAGAAGGTCAAGGTTCTTGTGTTTTCTCTCATTATTTGGAAGCTAGAGAAGAAAAAGGAAAAGAAAGGTGCAGCTACAGCTCCTAAAAATCATAGTGAGATCAGTAGAAGAAAGGGACCAAGAGGTGGGAGACAGGGAGAGGAGATGTGCTGAGGACTGATATTGGTCAAATTATATCATTACATTGTGTGCACATACAATTATATAATGAACCCCATCATTATGTACAACTAATGCACCAATAAAAAATGTAGGAGAAAAAAAAATCAGGATCTGAGTACTTATTGTTTGTTGTTAATGAAATAGTACTGCTTCTAAGAACTTCAGTGAATAGAACTAATTTAATAATTTTTAAATGCAAAAAAGGAATTGAGAAATAAGTTATTCATGAGAAAGATACATAAGCTTGAAGTGTGAAGTTTGAGATGTTATATGCCTCAAATGAACACTAAACTCTGGTAGTGCCTACCATACTGCCTAAGACAGCATATACTCATACACAGAACCCTGCAGTCTTCAGAATGAGAAAAAACCAACTAACCAACCAACCAACCAACCAACCACAGCACTGAGTATTTCACTTAATGCCAAGAGCCAGGCACAAAGTCTTTTTAATATCTTTTTAGTTACACAGTGTCTTTGTTTATTTATTTTTATGTGGTGCTAAGGATCGAACCCAGTGCCTCACACATGCGAGGCAAGCGCTCTGCCACTGAGCCACAACCTCAGCCCCCAGGCACAAAGTCTTTTAGACATATTCTTAGCTGAATTTCACAACTGCCCCATAAGATTGACCTATCAGCATCATTTTTTCTCATTTTACGTGTGCAGAGACAGTCTTTAAAAACAAGCGAGAGAGATATTAGAGGTAAAATAGCTTATCCAAAATCATTTATGAAGTGGTAGCATCAAGGCTTTAACACAGTACTGCCTGACCAAGTCTATGTTTTTTGATGACTTAGCATTTTGCCTATTTAAATTAAATCAAGAACCCAGGAGAAAGCATAAGTCTTAATAATGGTGGACCAGGATATTACCTATGTATCTCCTGTTGTATTATTATACATGTAGTAGGTCCCCCCCCCCAAAAAAAAATACCGCATTAAAGGAAGTGCATACCCTACCGGAAGGGGGGGGGGGAGACGATGGGGACGATGAGGACGACAACGACACTTCAGGAATGGTCCATTGAAAACAGATTAAATCTTTTAAAGAGATGTATATCAGTGACCCCAAAAGGAACTGTTATATGTAAAAGTCTTATTTTAAAATAACAGCATGAACCCATGAGTAACCATTCAACAATTATAAGTGATGAATTCTAAAAGCTTAGGTACCTTACTTCTCATCTAAATAGTCAATCAAATAGGAACAACTGAAGGTGCAGGTAACTTTTTTATTGAGGCACAACAAGGCATTGTAACTTGCCTGAACTTGAGGCAGTCAGTTTAGTAAGCTCAACGTTAATACAGTTAAGGATTAAGTGCAAACAATATACATTCACAGCTTGACTAGCGAGGCTACATCACAATTTATAAAGTGCCAGATTAGTGCTAATTGTCATTCAGCTTGAAATTTTTCACCAAGAGGAAAACAAAAAAGTAAGGACCTCCGCCTTCCTCTAGGAATGAAAACATTTTCCTAAACCAATCAGTCACCAGGGCAAGGACTATGTTTTCTCCAACCCCACTAATTCGAATACCATCCTTTTATTGTCAATTCTGTACTGACTTTCAATCTTGATAAAGAAGATAGCCTGAAAATGTAGAATATTTCCAACTACTTCCATAAATTGCTCCCCTGTGCAAACGTAACCATATCTGGTCTCCCTGGAAGAGCTGAAGAATTGCATGATTGCTAGCAGTTTCATGGTCTGGAGCACCATCATTGGCATAGGCTGATACCAAGACCTCTTCATTCTTCATGAGGTTGACATACAGTGGCACATTGACTGCCAGCTTTAGCATATGGAAAATGAAAACATAAGTGCCATTCACTGGGCAATTGAATCTACCAAGCTGAAGATCAAAAGTCTCCCCCAAGTTATTCAGAAGAAGATCAAACACAATAGGTTGGTCTAAAGTTCCAGGGGCCAGGTTAGAGGTTCTGGCTGCTGAGAAGGCAACTCTCATCTGCTGAGGCAGGGGATAGACGTGTACTGGCAGTATGGTGGCTGCTGGGTTTGTCACTGGCACATCCACAGGGGTCATGCTACGGGAGTCTCCTTGTCCAGAGTCACCACTGTTAAAGGTTTCGTTGTCTCTTTCTGGGCTGCTCACCTGAGAAGAATCACTCCACCCTGCTGTTTTATTAGCAACAGTGAGTTTCTCATAATGAAGCAGTTAGCTTTGAACACAATATTTAACATTAGTCGGCTACTGAAACACAGATAAAGATACATTTTATAGTAAATTCCAAAACAAAAGCAATAAAATGCAATTAGCTTATACTTTTCTAGATTTTCTGGCAATAGGCTTTATGTGGTCCCCAATAAGGTTAGCTTACTTACAAAACTGGTTAACATTAGCAAAAATTATACCCCAAGTTTAAACATTTTTTACTTCTGTATCTTTCTCCCATAATTCTGATTCAGTTAATTCCTCATAATCCACCTTCTACTCAAAGTAGGTCATATAGAAATAAAACCTAAACTAAGAAACTTTTAGAACTACTGCTGTTCAGAAATATTTTGATTCAGTACTAAGCCACATGATGAATGCTTATTTTTCATTTCCAAGTAAATGTGACATCAAATAATTTTAATGTTCTAGGTGCCATAGAAAAATAATGCTTAGACCAGCTGCAATGGCACACACCCATAATCCCAACAACTTGGGAGGCTGAGGCAGGAGGATAGCAAGTTTCAGGTCAGCCTCAGAAACTTAGCAAGGTCCTAAGCAACTTAGAAAAACCTGCTCAAAAAATAAGGACTGGAGATGTAGCTCAGTGGTAAAGTGCCTCTGAGTTCAATCCCCAGTACCATTTAAAAAAAAAAAAAAAAAAAAAGGTTAGCTATAAGGCAAAGATGTTATGAATAGTTGCTACTTTCTCAAAATGAAAAGGTTGTTTTTAGGCTGGGGATTTAGTTCAGTATTACTCTTAAGAAAACTAAAACTTCAAGATACATGCTAGAAGCAATATACTTTGGGGAGAAGTTAACAGAGGGTGCAAAATGAACAAAAAATTATGCTTTTGGTAAATAAACTACATACTTAATGACCCTTACCTCTTGAATTTGCTCGAGGACCACCAGATGTCGTCCCTCCTCGCTTATAACACTGTTGGAAATTATCCTAAAATGAATATATGAATATTCACCTTGGCACCAAAAATGCAGGACAAAAATTAGTTATTACACAGGATTATTGGCTGCTAAGTCTATAAGATTAAAGTCCTAATTCTTTTTTTTTTTTTTTTGGTATCAGGGATTGAACCCAGGGACACTTAACCACTGAGCCACATCCCCAGACCTTTTTTTTTTTTTTGGGTACCGAGGACTGAACTCAGGGTTACTCAACCACTGAGTCACATACCCAGCTCTATTTTTTATTTTATTTAGAGACAGGGTCTCACTGAGTTGCTTAGCACCTCACCTTTGCTGAGGCTGGCTTTGAACTTGCAATTCCCCTGTCTCAGCCTCCAAGAGCACTGGGATTACAAGCGTATGCCACCGTGCCCAGCTCCTCCTAATTCTTTATCTGACCTTCCCCTCTTGAACATCAAGAGTCTCAGATGTTCCCAAACACCAGGAAAGACAAAGCAAAGGCCACAGTGGTAATACTCATTTCATCTATTAATTAACCTGACCCAGGGGCTGCGATTATAGCTCAGTGGTAGAACGCTTGCCTTGCATGCATGAGGCACTGGGTTCGATCCTCAGCACCACATAAAAATAAATAAAGATTTGTGTCCCTCTACAACTAAAAAAATATTAAAAAAAAAATTAACCTGACCCATTAGCTATGTACCTGCAAAAAACAATAAGTCACTTAGAAAACACTATGTAGAAGGTATAATACTAGGTAATGATGGCAATTCTGAAATGCAGT
>CM053403.1:71880162-71910207 GCA_028644305.1 Xerus rutilus | reverse complement strand
AAAGAAAGAAAACATGTAATAAGAATAATTAAGTCTCCTACTCCAGAAGCCCAGAATCTCCTTTCCAATAGCAACCATTATCAATTTCTTATGATTTCTCAAAGAAACTTAGAGCAGCACACAATAACACTGGAACACTGATATTAAGAACAAATAGTTCGGGGCTGGGATTGTAGCTCAGTGGTAGAGTGCTTGCCTCACATGCGTGAGGCCCTGGGTTCGATCCTAAGCACCACATACAAAGCAATAAAATAAAGACATTGTGTCCATCTACAACTAAAAAAATATTTTAAAAAAAAGAACAAATAGTTCTATTAATGAAGTCTACATTCATCAACACCCTCCCCAAATAGTCACTGAGGATCATGTAATAACAACTAATATTTGCATGCTTGATATATACTCAGCACTGTAGTGTAAGCACTTAAATATATTGGTAGTTCATCTGATCCTCAAAATATCTCATGGAGAAATCCTCACAACTGGGGCTGGGGTTGTGGCTCAGTGGTAGAGCGCTGGCCTCGCATGTGGGAGGCACTGGGTTTGATCCTCAGCACCACATATAAATAAATAAATAAAGGCCAATCAACAACTAAAAAAAAAATTAGAAAAAAAAGAAAAAAGAAATCCTCACAACCCCTCGGAGTTAGATGAATAACTAAGAGACAAGTCCTAATTTAACAGGCAAGGAACTACAGTTCAGAAGGCTAAGGGAGCATATCTAAGGTCACAAGGCAAGAGAACTGATGGAAAGATCAAACCACATATCATTTAGATTCCAAGGTGTGTTCTTCACTCCTTTTCAACCCTGCCCCTGTACAGACATCTACCCTACCTCATGTAACTGAAAACTCTAGAACAGGTATTTGATATATTAACAACAGAGCTCAGTACAGTACATATACAGATGCACCTCGACTTATGATGGGGTTATATCTTGACAAACCCATCATAAATCGAAAATATTGTAAGCCATGTAAGTATACAGAGAAAATTGAACACTTTTAGAAAAACTGACCATTCTTAAAAATGTTTAAGAATATGCAATTTGTAAAAAAAGAAATTAAATAATCAAAATAAAGATATGTGCCCTCCCCTCACAAAAAAGAAAATATTGTAAGTCAAAAGGCATCAAATATACCTAACCTACTGAACATCATAGGTGAGCAACACAGTAATACTACATAGTATTATTGGTTGTTTACCCTCATGACTACATAGATGACTACCACTATGGCCTCCAGCCACTGCCCAGGATCATGAGAGTATCATAATGCATGTGACTATTCCAGAAAAAGATCAAAATTCAAAATCTAAAATAGAGTTCCTACTGAATGGATATCACTTTCAGCCACCATAAAGTCAAAAAAATCACTAATCAAACCACCCTAATTTGGGGACCATCAGTACATATTCAAAAGCTTGTAAAACTCTAAAATGGAAAATACTGATGTGGTATAAATTTATGTCTAGGATACCAATGACTGCCTCTTCCTGGTTTGTAAATTTTCTTTTTTTCTTGCGGGGAGGCGGTGCTAGATAATTGAACCCAGGGCCTCATACATGCTTAGCAAGCCATCTACCACTAAGCTACACCCAACATAGCCACAACCCTTTTAAAAAATAAATAAATTTAGCCAGATGCAGTGGCGCACGCCTGTAATCCCAGCACTTTGGGAGGCTGAGGCAGGAGAATCGCAAGTTCAAAGCCAGCCTCAGCAATGGTGAGGCGTTAAGCAACTCAGTGAGACCCTATTTCTAAATAAAATATAAAACAGGGCTAGGGATGTGGCTCAGTGGTTGAATACCCCTGAGTTCAATCCCGGCACTAAATAGATAGATAGATTAGATAGATAGATAGATTAGATAGATAGATAGATAGATAGATAGATAGATAGATTTATATCCACATATGACCAATAATGGGTTTGTTAAAGCAAAATATCTAACATCTTATCCAGTCTTCTATTAGATATAGTGAAGAAAATCTATTGATCTATTATAACCAGAACAAACAACAACAACAACAAAAAGAGCTTTGCTAATTAGGCAAGCTAAGTTGAAGGCAATATGATAAAAGATTAGATCACGAGCTCTGGAGTTAAGAAATGCACATTCCAATCTAAGTTCTACAATTTACTTGCTGAGTGACCTTAGATAAGTAGAGAAGTGACTTAACTTCTGAACCCCCAGCTCCTCTTACAAGGTGAAGGAGTAAATGGGCTAATGTCAACATGATTACTAAAGTCCTTAACACCTTTAAATTCCATATAACCAGTAGCTGATATTTATCTTCCTTGGGTGAATGAGAAAGCTTCAAAATCAACCCTCCAGAGGACTTAAAATAATTCTAGAACTAAAAGCACACTTGTACTAAACATATTATTACTCTGTTATAATCACCAGCTTAACATTAGTAACTATTCAACTATAACAATTATTCTTACCCTTTGGGAGTAAGGTGTTCCAGGATATTCTCTAGCTTGGAACTGCAGCTGGCTATAATTTCCGTTGGAAATTGAAGGTGGTCCTCTGTAAGTATCAAAACCTAACAAACAAACAATAAAATGATGAACAAAGCATACTAAATTAATATGTACATACAAATATGTAACAAATCTCACTGTTACTATTATAATACACCAACAAAAAAATGAGGAAAAAAAGCATACTAAACTATACCACTGTAAAAGATAAACTGATCCTATAATGTCATCATTAAAGTTATGCCTTCTTTAAGCAGACATATAAAAATAGCTTCCACAGTAAAATATATATTTATAAAAATATCACTGACTTTAAATAAGTCTGGTTTAGAAATTTGCTACCACTAGAATACAGGTGGGGGTTAGGAAAAAGTGGTGGTAGGGCAATTAGGGGTACTTGAGGCTTCTGTCTTGATATTTTGCTAATACTAAGCAGTAATTAATATGTTCGGAATCAACTAAAACTTAGACTATCACTATCAGTTTCAAATTCTGTGTTCCTGTGTATAGTATGATTAGACAAATAATTAGAAAATAGATATTGTCTAATTGTGACATTTTTAACAAAGTCCATTAACAAAAAAAGAAACTATTCAAATATGAAAGCCAAAATTTATCCCTAGAAAAACAAGAGGATCAACCTTTCTATTTAGTAAGTAGCAGGATTAATCTGCTCTTCATACAGGAAGTTAGTTCTGTTACAGAGAATAGGCATATTAGGCAGAAGAGCCCTCATTACATTACAAATGTCAATGACAAAAGAGAACAAATTCAGGTAAAAATAGTTTGTGTCAGATAAACATACAGACAAAATAATTCAGTACAATTAAGTTGATTCACAGCATACCTTTATAACTACCAGGGGACCTATAGGAATTGGTCAGTAATCTCCCACCACGAGTACATCCTCTCACAGATCCCCGGCTGTTGACAAATGGCTGAGCAGGTCTGGGAAATACATTCGTCTGTGCTGGGTAAAAGGCAAGGCTACCATTGCTTACTTGAACAGTTCCATCAGGATGATAATTTGAAGCTTAAGGAAACAGTTAAGAGTTTAATGGTAATAAAGGTCCAATACTCTTTATATTTAAAAAAAAATCAATAATCCAAACCTTTAATATATTTTCTTTCTTTAAAAAGAAAATGATTTAAGCAATGAAGCCACTGCAAGAGAAATTAGGAACACTACCCTATTCACAATAGCCTCAAAAAAATAAAATACTTGGGAATCAATATACCAAAAGAAATGAAAACTACAGAACACTAAAGAAAGAAATTGAAGAAGACCTTAGAAGATGGAAAGCTCTCCCATGCTCTTGGATAGGCAGAATCAATATTGTCAAAATGACCATACTGCCCAAAGTATTATACAGATTTAAGGCAATTCCTATGAAAATCCCAATGACATTCTTCACAGAACTAGAAAAAGCAATTATGAAATTCATTTGGAAAAATAAAAAGCCCAGAAGAGCCAAAGCAATCCTTAGCAAGAAGAGTGAAGCAGGAGGCATCACAATACCAGACCTTAAACTATACAACAGAGCAATACTAACAAAAATGGCATGATATTGATACCAAAATAGACATGTAGACCAATGGTACAGAGTAGAAGACACAGAGATAAACCCACATAAATTCAGTTATCTCATACTAGGCAAAGGCACCAAAAACATACATTGGAGAAAAGACAGACAATTGAACAAATGTTGCTGGGAAAACTAGAAATCCATATGGAACAAAATGAAATTAAACCTCTCTCTCTCACCCTGCACAAAAATCAACTCAAAGTGGATCAAAGACTTAGACACTAGAACAGAGAACAATCCCCTGCGCCTAACAGAAGAAAAAGTAGGCCCAAATCTTACTCCTGTCAGCTTAGGACCTGACTTCCTTAACAAGACTCCTAAAGCACAAAAAGTAAAAACAAGAATCAATGACATGATGCAAACTAAAAAGCTTCTTCTCAGCAAAGGAAACAATCAATAATGTGAAGCTAGAGCCTACAGAATGAGAGAAAATCTTTACCACATGCACCTCAGATAGAGCACTAATCTCCAGGATATATAAAGCGCTCAAAAAACACCAAAAAAAAAAAATACAAATTACCTAATCAATAAATGGGCCAAGGAACTGAACAGACACTTCTCAGAAGAAGATATACAATCAATCAACAAACATATGAAAAAATGTTCATCATCTCTAGCAATTAGAGAAATGCAAGTCAAAACTACTCTAAGGGGCTGGGATTGTAACTCAGTGGGAGAGCGCTTGCTTCGTATGCGTGAATCACTGGGTTTGATCCTCAGCACCACATAAAAGTAAATAAATAAAATAAAGATACTGTGTCCATCTACAACTAAAAAATAATTTTTTTAAAAACTACTCTAAGATTTCATCTCACTCCAGTCAGAATGGCAACTATCAAGAATACACGCAATAGTAAGTTTTGGTGAGCATGTGGGGAAAAAGGTACACTCATACATTGCTGGTGGGACTGCAAATTGGTGCAACCAATGGAAAGCAGTATGGAGATTCCTCAGAACACTGGGAATGGAACCATCATTTGACCCAGCTACCCCACTCCTTGGTTTATACCCAAAGGACTTAAAGTCAGCATATTACAATGATGCAGCCATATCAATGTTCATAGCAGCTCAGCTCACAATAGCTAAACTATGGAACCAAACTAGATGCCCTTCAATAGATGAATGGATACAGAAAATGTGGTACATATAAACAATGGAATATGACTCAGCCTTAAAGAAGAATAAAATTATGGCATTTGCAGGTAAATGGATGGAACTAAAGAATATCATGCTAAGTGAAATAAGCCAATCCCAAAAAACCAAAGCCCAAATGTTTTCTCTGATAAGCAGATGTTGATTCATAGTAGGGGTGGTGGGGAGTAGGAAAGAATGAAGGAACCTTGGATTGTGAAGAATGGAGTGAGAGGAAGGGTGGGGCGATGGGGATGCTAAGGTCAGTAGAATGAGACGGACATTATACCCTATATACATGTATGATTACACTACTGGTGTGACTCAGCACCATGTACAGCCAGAGGAATGAGAAGTAATGCTCCATTTGTGTATAGTGTGTTAAAATGCATTCTACTGTCATGTATAACTAATTAGAATAAAAATAAATTGAAAAAAATGATTTATATGTGTGTGTATGTGTATGAGAGAAATGAGAATTATTATTTCTTATAAATGAAGGAAATTTGACACATGCTACATAAAATGGATGAACCAGGAAAAAATTATGCCACGTGAAATAAGCTACTTCCAAAAGGACAAATATTGAATAATATATGATGCCGCTAGAGTAGTTAAATTCATATAGACATAGAATAGTGGTTGTCAGGGGCTGGAGGGTGAGGAGAAGAGGGTTAGTGTTAAATGGTTCTAGTTTCAGCTGGAAAAGACAAAGTTTTGGAGATGGATTGTGGTGATGGCTGCCCAACAATATGAATGCAGTTAATGCCACTGAGCTATACACTTTAAAAATGGTTAGAATGCAGTTTAATTCTTCCAAATCTTGGATTTACAGTGTATGCAAATACACACAGGTTCTCTGATTTGTCTCCTGTGTCTGTTGAATTTATAAAAAAATTGTAAACAAAGACTAATTTTTAGTAGCAAATAAAAAAATAAAAAAATAAAAAAATAAAAATGATTAGAATGATCAGTTTCATGTTATGTATATTTTACCACAATTTTAAAATAATAAGATAAATATTTCAGACTAGGGAATAAAAGAAAATTGGTCCTAATTCATAGAATTCATAATTGAAAAAGCATATGACAAATATTGTTTATGTAGATCATCTGCTCTATATTTCAACAAAATAGGTGAGAACAGAATGAGGTCCCTTATGGCTAGAGATTTCCAATTAGTATTTCTTCACCATTTTATTGAAAAGTACCAAAAAGCTGGGCATGTTGGCACACACCTGTAATCTCAATTAATCAGGAGGCTGTAGCAGGAGGACCACAAATTTGAGGCCAATTTGGGCAACTTAATGAGCCCCTGTCTCAAAATATAAAATAAAAAGAGCTGGGTATAGCTCAGCAGTAGAGCACTTGCCTAGCAAAAGTAAGACCATGGTTCAATCCCCAGTATGGAAGGAAAAAATGCTCAGTTCACTTGATCAAGCATTAAGTTTTAGAAAACTGAACAAGGGGCTGAAATACCAACACTTAAAATCTGTAAGAGCTCTTTTAAGAAATTAGTACAAAGTCGCCTATTCTTTCACAATTTAAAGCAGCATAAAAGATCAAAATATTCTCCTTTCTCTATGTTAACAGTATAAGCATACTAATTTATATCTTCACATTAATCAATGTTGTACATAAGAGGAGGAAAAGCCAGATAACCATCTGTCTGTGGTGAAAGAGTTAACACAATGGTTTCAAAATCTTCATGTGCTGGGTATGGTGGCAAACACCTATAATCCCAGCTTCTTGGGAGGCTGAGGCAGGAGGATTTCAAATTCAATGCCAGCCTCAGCAATTTAACAAGGCCCTTTCTCAAAATAAAACATAAGGGGCTGAGGCTGTAGCTCAGTGGTAGAATGCTTGCCTCGCATGCGTGAGTCACTGGGTTCGATCCTCAGCACCATATAAAAATAAATAAATAAAGATATTGCATCCATCTACAACTAAAATATATTTCTAAAAATAAATAAATAAATAAATAAAAATAAAATAAAACATAAAAAAAGAGCTGGATATGTGGCTCAGTGGCTGAGTGCCCCTTAATCCCTGATACCAAAAAAAAAAAAAATCATCAATCAGCTAGATTGTACCCTATCTACCTCAGTAGAGTGCTCAAAGCAACTAGATTTTTAAAAAAACAACTCTATCTACAAGGTTAAATCAGCCATCTAAGTTCTGCCTCTCTACAAAAGTTAAAATTAATAGGTGAACTTAACTAAAAAAAGACACTCAGCACTTCTCAACACTTTAGAAAGGTTTACTGGACAGGAAAGGACGTTGAGAGTGTCACTACAGCCTTCCTTTCCATTTAATTAGCAGATACCAAAATCTTCAAAACATATGCAAAGATCTTACCAGTTTCTTGAGACATGACAGTTGGTTCTACATGTATAGCTGGCAGTTGGCACTGGGGTGGCGTCTGTGTACTTGCTGTAGTAAAACTTTGATTGTAGCCAGGTGAATAAGGGGATTCTTTTATTTCTTGTTCTTTCCGTGGAGGCAGAGGTGCATTAACATTAAATACCTTTTAGATAAGGGTAAATAAGCCATTTGTGAATGTTCATTGGAAATGCCTAAGGATAGCATCCATCAAAATTCTACCATATTTTGAAATTTCAATTTGCACAAAGGACTTGAATAGACATTTCTCAAAGACGACAACCAAGTACATGTAAACATATTCAACATGCTTAGTCATTAGGAAAATGTAAAACACAATGAGATGCCACTTTATACCCATTAGGACAGCTATTATCAAAAGACAGAAAACAAGTGATATCAAGGATGCAGAGAACTAGAACCACATGCATTGCTGGTGGGAATGTAAAATGATGCAGCCATGAAAAAAAGTACAGTGGTTCCTCAAAAATGAAAATATAAATTACCATATGATCCATCAGTTTCGCTTCTAGGTATGCACCCAAAAGAACTAAAGCAGGGCCGGGCGCAGTGACACACGCCTGTAATCCCAGCACTTTGAGAGGCTGAGACAGAAGAATCGCGAGTTCAAAGCCAGCCTCAGCAACAGCGAGGAGCTAAGCAACTCAGTGAGACCCTGTCTCTACATAAAAGACAAAATAGGGCTGGGGATGTGCTCAGTGGTCGAGTGACCCTGAATTCAATTCCCAGTTCCAAAAAAAAAAAGAACTAAAGCAGGGACTTGAATAGATATTTGTATACCCATGTTTATAGCAGCATTATTCATAACAGACAAAAGGTAGAAACAACCCAAGAGCCCATCAACAGATGAATAAACAAAATGAGATATATACATAACATGACGTGTTCTTCAGCCATAAGAAGGAATGAAAATCTGATGCATGAACCTTGAAACATGCAAAGTGAAACAAGCCAGATACAAAAGAACAAGTATTGCATGCTTTGACTTATGTGAGATGCCTAGAATAGGCAAATTCATTGATACAGAACATGGAATGGAGGTTATCACAGGCTGAGGAGGGGGAGGAATAACAAATTACTACTTAGTGAGTACAATGTCTCTGTTTGGGATCATGAAAAAGTTCTGAAATTAGTGGTGAGGGTTACATAACAATGTGAATGTATTTAATGCCACTGACTTACACACTTTAAAATGATTACAATGGCAAATTTTATGATACATGTATTTAACTGCAGTTTTAAAAAATTCCTTTTGATTCCAAACAGAACTGATACCAAAGAACAAATGTTAAACCTCCTATTAAGCTATTATAATAACGCTTACTGAGTATAAAAGTTATATAGAAGAATTCTTTTTAAAAACTAAAATAAATAATGTATCACTTCCTGAATTTTTACTGTGTGGCAGGCAATAACCTTCCAGACCCTGGTCATAATTTAGAGAAGAAAATTTCTATTATCTTGGCTTTCTTATCCTGCTCCATTTTTCCTTATACTACATGGCATCTAATAGTACATATATTTGTCTTTCTAAACCTCCCACTTCCATAATGAAAATGCAAACTTCTTGAGTAAAGGCCTTTTTTTCATTGCTATAACCCCAGTGATTATGATCTGGCTTCATAAGTATGTGTTTAATGAATGAATAAATGAGAACTGATCTGAACTTGAAAGGCTTCAAAACAGGCAGAACACAGAGGCATGAGAAAATAGGTACTGTGCCAAGAAGAGGCAAGCCAAGCCCATTAGGGGACTGGTTTGACAGGTTATACAAGACTACAAAAGATATTAAGTGTCAGGCAAAGGACTCGATTTCATTCTGTAATGGACCACTGTCTGCTTTTAATTAGGCAAAAGACAAAATAAACCCAGTGTGGCAAAACTGTATTGGATAGACTGACAAGGAAAGAAGAAAAGCAAGGAAATTAAGATATTCTAATTGGCCAAGCACAGAGTGATAAGATAGGTGAATTCACAGGTGTCAGAGTTCACCAGCCTATCCCTGCAGTGCCTACTTCCCATTGCCACTCCACAAGCCCCACCCACCATTATCATTCTAAAGGACCTAGAGTGGGATATTGAGCCATGTTTCATGCTACTGTGTTTAGAGAATAAATGTACAAATCTAGCTGCAATATTATCTTTAAAAAAAAAAAAGTTTTAAGCCAGGTATGGTAGCACACATCTGTAATCTCAACAACTCAGGAGGTTGAGGCAGGAGGATCACAAGTTTGAGGTCAGTCTCAACAACTTAACAAGACTCTGTCTCAAAAAAATAAAGCATTGGGGATTCAGCTCAGTTGTAGAGTGCCTCTGAGTTCAATCTCCAGCACAATAAAGTTTTATACTATGATTTGTAAAGGAATACAGAATTCAGAACACCAAACAAATCTGAATAAATCTGTGAACCAGTATTAGACCAGGATGAAACCAAAAGAAAGTTTCAATAATGATAGAACACCCAAGTATGTGCCCCGAATTTCGGGTTACTAATGCTAGGAACATCGTTAGTACCCTATTAGTAATGATTAGTATTACTAAGCTGTTCCTAGAAACAGATGTTTTTCACCTACACATTTTTTTACTTTTTTGCTGTGCAGAGGACTGAATCAATCACATATTTTGTTTGTTTGATGTGGGCCTTCAGCTTTGCCTGCTAATTTTCAGAGTGGGAACAATACTGTGATAAAACACCCATTCAAAATTCTAGAGACTGGGGATTTAATACTACTACTCTGTCACAAGCAGTATGTCAACTGGACAAATGTAAATTCTACCTACCCAAATAAGAATAATACAAAAGGCAAACTTTTCATATAGCACTAATAATAGATGTAAGAGAAACAAAGACTCTTAAGCAAAATAATAAACTGTGATCATCATTCCCAGTTCATACTCACTGTCTGCATGGCTTGAAAGGGTGCTGTGTTAATGGTTATTGAACTAGTACTTGCTGGAGGTGACTGGAAGCCCTGTTCAGAACCCTTTGCCATGGGAGGATTTGGAGCAGCTAGTGAAGACGGTGGCTTGCTTGGGGGAACCGCTGCCTAGAGAGAAGAAACGCAGCATCAGCCAATCACCTGCCATGTAACAAGCAGTTAACTTACACTAAACCCCAAACTGGCACAAGTCAGCAAGTTCTTTAGGATGACATTTGGACACAGGAATGCAAGAGAATAGCTTTTGCTTACAATTTCAAATCTCAATTGCTGAGGATGCACACTAGTATTTGCTTTGCACAGCTTGCTGACTAAGTCAAAGAGTCTTACTAATAATCAGTCTAACAAATGAGGAGCTGACCTTTTTACAAGCACCTAATCATTTCTGAACTCTGAAATGTCATTTTCCAGTTAAGAATATAATGTTGTTCCAAGTTTATACAGTGGAATTGAGCTTAAGAAAAATCTTGGTTACTTCCTTAGTGTTAATTTTTCTCTGTTTTAAAGACTTATTAGTGGATTTTTTTTTTTTGGCACCAATGATTGAACTCAGGGGCACTCAGCCACTGACCTACATCCCCAGCCCTATTTTGTGTTTTATGTAGAGACAGGGTCTCATTGAGTTGCTTAGTGCCTCACCGCTGCTGAGGCTGGCTTTGAACTCGCAATTCTCCTGTCTCAACCTCCCAAAGAGCTGGGATTACAGGCGTGTTCCACCACACCCGGCACTTTATAAGTGGATTTCTGAATCAGCTAACTAAAAAAAGAAAACCAATCCTGATCTATTTTAATTAATCCTTAACTACAGAAACAATTAGTTCTTGAAATAACAGACTATAAAGACAAAGACTTAAAAAAATAGTAAAAACCCAATCCCAATTAGATATGAAACAGACACCTGTGGGTCACTTGGTAAAAATCACTACCTACTTTTTTTTTTTGCAATACTAAAGATTAAACCCAGGGATGCTTTTCTTCTTAACTACATCCCCAGTCCTTATAATATTTTATTTTAAGGTAGGGTCTCACTAAGTTGCCAAGGCTGGCTTTGAACTTGAGATCCTCCTGCCTCAGCTTCCCAAGTAGCTGAAATTACACCACCACCACATCCAGCTGACTTGCCACTTTTTTTTTTTTTTTTTTTGAGTACTGGAAATGTTTTTTTTTTGGTACTGGAGATTGAACTCACGGGCACCCACCACTGAGCCACATCCCCAGCCCTATTTTGTGTTTTATGTAGAGACAGGTTCTCACTGAGTTGCTTAGTGCCTTGTCGTTGCTGAGGCTGGCTTTGAAATTGCGATTCTCCTGCCTCAGCTTCCCAAAGTGCAGGGATTACAGGCTTGCGCCACAGAGCCTGGCTCAAGTACTGGAAATTGAACCCGGAGGTTCTTAACCACTGGGCCACAACCCCAGCCCTTTTTATTTTTAGACAGGGCCTTGCTAAGTTGCTAAGGCTGGCCTGAAATTCATGATCCTCCTGCCTCAGTCTCCCAAGCAGCTGAGATTACAAGCATCTGCCACCACATCCAGCTTCTTCCCTTCCCTTTTAAAAATGAACCAAGCCTGGCCAGGTGGTGCACACCTGTAATCCCAGCACTTTGGAAGGTTGAGACAGAACAATCATGAGTTCAAAGCCAGCCTCAGCAACAGCAAGGCGCTAGCAACTCAAGGAGATCCTGTGTCTACAATACACAAGAGATCCTGTGTATACAATAAAAAATAGGGTTGGGGATGTAGGTCAGTGGTCAGGCATCCTTGAGTTCAACCCTTGGCACCAAAAATAAATAAATAAATGAGGAACCAAATCTCAATTTAGACCAAGGTAGCACCATAAAAACTAATGATTTTTTTAAATTTTTTTTAGTTGTCAATGGACTTAATTTTTTTTATTTATATGTGGTGCTCAGCATCAAACCAAGTGCCTCACACATGCCAGGCAAGCACTCTACCACTGAGCCACAACTCCAGCCCCTCTGTTTTCTTATATTGTATAACGAATATTTCTATATAATAGCACACTCAAAATAAAACTAATAGTTGTTAAATTGTCCTCCAAAACTCATTTTATGCTGCCATGTCTATCTCGAAGATTTGCTCAAATAGCAAAATCCATAACTCAGAACTGAAAGCACAGTTTGTGATCCCAGCAGCTCAAGAGGCTATGGCAGGAGGCTCATGAGTTCAAAGCCAGCCTCAACAACTTAGTGAGGCCCTAAGCAACTCAGCAAGACTTTATTTCTAAATAAAATATTAAAAAGTGCTGAGCATGTTGCTCAGTGGTTAAGCGCCCCCAGGTTCAATTCCTAGTTTAAAAAAAAAAGAATCGAAAGCACAAAAAAGCCTAATATTGTCATACTAGCCAAAAAAAGAGTAACTCACAACTGAATTAGCAATAATCAGTTTGGTGTTGTTTTTTGTTTTTTGTTTTTGTACCAGGGGTCAAATGCAGGGGCACTCACTGAGCTACATCCCCAGCCCCTTTTTAATCTTTATTTTGAGACAGGGTCTTGCGAAGTTGCTTAGGACCTCACTAAGCTGTCAAGGCTAGCTTTAAATTTGCAAACCTCCTGCCTCAGCCTCCAGAGCCACCCAAATCACACGCATGCACCACCAAGCCCAACTTTTGAATTAGCATTAATCTTAATCCTAAAAATCATTGTCTTCAGTTATATTAATAAAAGCTTTTCCAGGTTTCCCATTGGGAAATCTGGCCTACTCTTACCTAAAAGTTTTCACTTTTCTACATTAAAAATTAAATAGTTATTGCAAAAGATAAAGCAACACACTATTAAATTTACCTAGATGGCAAAGCCACCATAAAGTTACCTAGAAAAGTGCTAGGACCACAACATCTACAAAGTCATACCTTAATAAATGTAAACATTACATCATTCAAGTAATCGTGCCTGTAATTCATAAAACAAACTAGTTCTGCTACTCTTTTAGAAGGAAAAGAAATTAAGACCATTAGCCTTTTATTACCTTAGGAGTCTCTGAGGTCATAAATTCTGTTTCAGATCCCGCTGAAGCCTGATCAGCAGTAACCAAGCAAGCATTTGAGCTACAAGTAACTGGAGAAGCAGCAGCCTAGACACAAGAAGACATGAAATATTGTAAAAATCATATTTTGCTCACTTGGTATTTCCCAGGCTCTAGGTCTCCTAGTATGTTACTCTTATGAGCACTCACTAGTGTCAAGCACTATGCTAAGCCCATCACACATATTAATATTTAATACTAATGATAACCCTGTGTAGTATATACAACTATCCCCATTCTATTGATAACCAGGCAGAGACAAAAAAAAAAGTGATTTTCCCAAATAACACAAAAATTAGGTGGCAGAGTTAAGATTCCAACTGAGTATGCTATACTGCCTTTTTAGGCCTAGGGCTAGACTGAATGTTTCAAAAAGCAACTGAGGATAAGCTCAGAGCACATTAACTCTCCAGGCACAATGCTGTCAGGGATCATCAAAACTATGCTTCATTCTATAAGTACTTTCTGTGTCTTAAACAGGAAGCTGGAAGTATAAATGAGATAACCTCCACATAAATCAAAATGACACTAAAATTCTAGTGAAAAAATTAAGAGCATGAATAAATAAAAATTATGAGAAAACACAGCAGGAACTAAGGCTGTGCAACTATAACCAATAAAAGACTATGAGAGGGCTGAGGTTGTGGCTCAGTGGCAGAGTGCTTCCCTTGCACGTGTGAGGCACGGGGTTTGATCCTCAGCACCACATACAAATAAATAAATAAAATGAAAAAAAAAAAAAGATTATGAGAGTAGCTAGGAAGGAAATCTCTGGCACAGCAAGTATTAGAGTATAACAGATACCTCCCAAAATCTAGCAATAGCAAGGTCTAACATGTCCACAAATCAAATAATTTTATCTAAATGCTTATATGTGGTTCTCAGAAGCTCAAGTAATAAAACACATGAAATGGAAACTAATGAGTGATAATCAAACATTAGGAGTTATATTGCTATGACCCTCCAAAGGGGCCTTCATGATATGCTGCTACTTCGGGAGTGTGGGACCAAGTTTTAAACAAGATCACATGGGGCTGGGGTTGTGGCCCAGTGGTATAGCACTTGATTAGCATGTGTGAGGCACTGGGTTCAATCCTCAGCACCACATAAAAATAAATAAATAAAAGGTACTGTGCCTACAACTAAAAAAAATTTTTTTTAAATCACATGGAAAAAACTTTTAATCATATAGAACATTTACAGACCTAAATAGGCATAATTTATATCCAACTAAAATATTAAAACTATTATGAGATTAGAATACTTTTAAAACTATGCCTTTCTTCTGTCTTCTGAAAGGACTTTCAAAAGTGGGAATTTTAGCCAGGTGCGGTGGTGCACGCCTGTAATCCCAGCATTTTGGGAGGCAAAGACAGGAGATTTGTGAGTTCAAAGCCAGCCTCAGCAATGGCAATGCACTAAGCAACTCAGTGAGACCCTGTCTCTACATAAAACACAAAATAAGGTTGGGGATGTGGCTCAGTGGTTGAGTACCCCTGAGTTCAATCCCCAGTACCAAAAAAAAAAAGTGGGAATTTTAACATCACATCTAAGTGACACAAGTGATATAGCAGAGAAGAAACTGGAAGAAATGAAGTCTTCTAGGCCAGAATGCTCCTACTTAGAAGACTTTCAGATATAACCATTGCTACATGTGTGTAGTTTATTCAGCACTACTGTGTATAAAGTGGACAAACTTAAGTCCTTATTTGAACATCTGGTAATTTCAGATGTTTAGAAGGGCACAAAGTATATTAGAAACAGAAACACTTTGTAGATATTTGTAAATGAAACACTTTGTAGATTTTTTTTTTTAATTTTTCTGTGGGCTGGGGTTGTGGCTCAGTGGTAGAGCACTCATCTCGCATGCATGAGGCACTGGGTTCAATCCTCAGCACCACATACAAAATATATAAATAAATAAAATAAAGGTTTAAAAAAAATCTTTTTTAAAAAAAATTTCTGTGCCTCTCATTAAAATAAGACAACTGCCAAAAATAAATAGAACTGGTTTTTGTCAGGACATAAATCTCTCAACAAGTTTCACAGATGCTAAGTAGTAAGGCTCCTTGGGCCATCTTATAGTTAAACTTTAAAAGACTTTTGAAGCCAGGCATGGCACATACTTGTAATCCTAGTGACTAGGGAGGCTGAGGCTGAAGGATCAAAAGTTTAAGCCAGGAGTGGGGGCCTGCACCTATAATCCCAGCACTTTGGGAGGCTGAGACAGGAGAATTGTGAGTTCAAAGCCAACCTCAGCAAAGGCACTAAGCAACTTAGTGAGACCCTATCTCTAAATAAAACACAAAATAGGACTGGGGATGTGGCTCAGTGGTCGAGTACCCCTGAGTTCAATCCCTGGTATAAAAAAAAAAGTTTAACGTCAGCCTTGGCAACTTAAATTTAGCAAGATATGGGGGTATAGCTCTGTAGTAGGGTGCCAATGGGTTGGAATCCCAGCACCACAAAAAAGATTTGAGGGGACAAAAAAAAAAGGTCTACATAACAATAAAAAAGACACGTTTTTTCCCCTAGTACTATGAATTGAACCCAGGGGTGCTTTAACACTGAACTACATCCTAGCCTTTTAATATTTTTAATTTTCAGACAGGGTCTTGCTAAATTGTTGAGGCTGGCCTTGAACTTGTGACCCTCTTGCCACAGCCTTCAAAGCCAGCAAAGACACATTCTTTACATTTGTATTCATGTAGAAATTACAGCAGCTCTTGTTCCAAATTATCACTCTTTAAGTAAACCAGCTGGAAGTAGATTACGTATTGGTGAGTAAACATGACATTTGAGACAAGTGATTCCAAATACAGATATGCAAATTCACCAGGGAGCTTATTCAAAATATAAATGCTTTAGCCAAGTGCCACATATGCCAATAATCCCAGCTACTTGGGAGGCTAAGACAAGAGGATTCCAAGTTCAAGGCCAGTCTTGGCAACTCAGCAAGACCCTAACTCAAAATTTAAAAATAAAAAAAGGATGAGGGCATGGATCAGTGGTAAAGCACCCCTGGGGTTCAATCCCAAGTACCAAAAAAAAAAAAAGAAAAAGCTCCAGTAGGTTTAAAGTTATACCTAGAAACACATATTTTTATTAGAGTGACCAGGAATTCTAATGTAGCCATCCTATAGGCCTGTACCTAAGAACTTCTACACAGACCAGTAGCTATTCAAAAAAGAATTTAACTTGTCAAATGAAGGCCTTTTGTAGAATTCTAACAGCTAGAACACATAAATGAAACTGCTTTAGTGAAAGCAATAAATGGAAAAGGTAGGACAAAACTCCACTGATATACTTGCTCAACAAATACAATTTAAAAACTGAGGGCTTGAGCCAGGCGTGGTGGTGCACACCTGTAATCACAGCACTTTGGGAGGCCGAGACAGGAGAATTTCAAGTTCACAGCCAGCCTCAGCAAAGGCAAAGCACTAAGCAACTCAATGAGACCCTGTCTCTACATAAAACACAAAATAGGACTGGGGATGTGGCTCAGTGGTCAAGTACCCCTGAATTCAATCCCTGGTAACAAAAAATAAAACACACACAAAAAAACTGAAGGCTTGAGATGTAGTTCAGTGGTAAAGTGCTTGCCTAGCATGCACAAGGCAATGCTAGCATGCACAAGGCAATGGGTAGAGTCCCCAGTACCTGACCTGCAAAAACTGAGCCACACCATTTCAAATTATATATAAACCACTACAAACAAATGATATTTACTCAGAGGGTTTCAGAAGGGAAGATCACAACCGCTGAACCAACCAGTCAAAATAATTAACTTACTGTCAAAAGAGCTACTGTCAAGAAAATTGCCATAAGGCCTTCACAAAAACACTGAGAAAATGTTTTCAAAGATAAAGGCCAGTGAAGCTTGGGCTTACTATTGATGGAAATGCAATGTGACATTAGGGATCTCAAAATCTAATCCCTTCGTGCTTCTAAGTGTACTCAGTGAAAATGAGAAGAATAAACTATTATGAGGCCTGGGGGAGGGACTGGTTAACCATGGACTATACAAAATTAGTTTATTCAGACCCTTGACTATGCCGATGAACCGTAACTTGCATAGCTCAATAGAAAAGCAATATTCTCAGACAAGGTACTCCTGAGTTCTTCAGGGTTGTTCTTTTCTGTAAGGCCCTAAAATCAGTCAACTGTCTCTACTATAATAGATTAGATGTTTTCAGCACAGAGACTCTTTTTAGGACCAGTGTATTTAATCTAAAAAACCAGATGGTCCTAAATCACTTTTAACCATTTAGGCAAGCACTCTACTACTGAGCTACAACTCCAGCCCCACTTTTAACAATTTAGTTAGGCACCTTAATACGTAAGTCTGGTCTTTCTTGCAAAAGCAAGAGTCCTTCCTTGAATAACAAAGAAGAGTGATTTGAGGAAATTACCTGTAATGGCTCTTGAAGAAAATCACTTTGACTGGAAAGAGTTTGTTCTGTAGATACTGCAGAAAGTGAAATAAAACATTATTGAGGAGGAGAGAAAAGTTATTACATAGTAACTGGGAAGAAACTAAAGTTTATACTTTATAGCAAAATCATTAGCTGGAAGAACTAGGTATCCATCATGCACTCTTCTTTAGAGCTTTAAAAAGAGCCAGAGAAGCTGGACACAGTGGCACATGCTTGATATTCCAGCTACTCAGAAGGCTAAAACAGGAGCATCACAAGTTCAAGGCCAGCTTGGACAAATTATCAAGACCCTGCCTAAAAATAAAAATAAAAGGGGCTGGGGGGGGTGTGTATCAGTGGTAGAGAACTCCTGGGTTCTACCCCCAGCTGCAAAAAAAAAAAAAAAAAGTCAGAGAAGGTTGTGGAAGAGCTGAAAATATTAATTGCATCTGTGATACATGGTGATATTTTAAGGTGAAATGGTTACAAGCATTTCAAGGCTTCCAAAAGAAAATAACTATGACTTTAAAAAACTGGTGAAACACGCGTTTCACAGGGTTCAAAATAAGTCTTTTTTTTTTTTTTTTTTTTTTTTTTTTAAATATTTTTTTTTTAGTTGTAGATGGACACAATGTCTTTATTTTATTGGTTTGTATGTGGTGCTGAGGATCGAACCCAGGGCCTCACGCATGCGAGGCAAGCGCTCTACCGCTGAGCTACAATCCCAGCCCTCAAAATAAGTCTTAGCTGGGTCATCTGTGTAAGTATTTTTCCCCGTGGTTATATTAATAAGCTTTTCAATCACATAGTTTTCAGTTTGGCTTCTTGTTAATATCCATCACAATTGTTAATTACTTTCTACTGGTTCTCCTTACTTCACCCTGGGATCACTACCCCTGTCTTGAGCTGGTGTCTGGTGCCCATGGCAGTTGGAATACGGCTTTGATTGTATTTTCCCCTCACCTGAGAGAACTAACATGGACTAAAAAGCCCACCTGTTAAAGCATCAGACAAGATTCACATTTATGTTACATCATTAGTTACTGTTTTAGTCACTGTTCTGAACATCTCTGAGGTGATCTCACTCATAGGATCCAAAAGCACCAACTCTAGATTTGGAATCCAAAAGAGTCAAGCAATTTCTAGTCAGAAATCACTCCAAGAACATAAAATATTCCAAAAAAAAAAAAATAGTTATTGGGCATTTCCATTCACCCATCTGAAGACTTTCACCAAAAATGCAAACAGGTAAAGTAAGCACAGTAATGTCCTAATGGTAATTTACCCATATTTAACTCTGATGGCAGAGGATACAATCAGAATAAATTAACACAGAGATATATTTCAGTTTAACCCTTATGCTATCTAGAGCAAATAATTTGTAAAAAGATATAACTGTGAGTTCTAAAGCTTTAAAACAGCTTTAAAAGATATGAAAGATATATCTAAAAAAGATCTAACTGTAAGCTTTGAAGTCTTCATAATGATTACATACCTACTGGGCTATCTGGAGAAGCTGAAGGCGGCTGTGATGATGGAATTGCACTTGAAGGTTTTTCAAAATCCAAAACAGACTCCTGAAGACAAGATTTTAAATAATGCATAGGGAACAAAGATCATTAATTTAAAAGATATTAACATTAAATTATTCATTGTATTGCCCATAGCTTATTAGCTAAAGTTATAGGTATTTAGCTGATTAATGTCTCAAGATGTTTAAAATTCAGCTTATAGAAGAAGAAATTCAAAGTCAAAAACCAACTCTAAAGTAACTGCCAAACCTTAAGGTTGTGCCAAGTGTTAAAAACTACAATAGCAATTATAAGGCCAAACTTGGGAAAGTTTATCTTAAGCATAAGCATCAATCCTAATCAGTCTGCACCCCAATATTTATTATACCCAAATAATTTGAAAGGGTCTAATTATTATATTGCAACCTCTTACTAGCTCATGTTGTTAAACACTTTAGTGATAAGAAACTATTCCCATCTCCGACCTACATATTTTGGTTTCTCAGAGAAATTTCCCCACATTTTGCATACTTAAGCTACATATTTGTAAGTAAGCTACATACTTCTAAGTAGTTCTTTTCTTTTCACATAATCTGCAAAGGTAAGCAATTCCTTCATTTTGTAAATAAGTAGAGGTTTGGAGGTTAAATAACCTGCATGGATTATATAGCTCGATTATATTTAAACCTGGGCCTAAATCCAAAGCTCAAGATCTTTTTGCTAAACAAAAATATCTTTACTACTTCAGTCCTCAGTAATATCACACTATTCTGAAATTCTGTAAGAGTTTGTATCTCACAATTTAGCATTCAATTATCGGTTTAGCACAAGTTTATAATCTTCTACAGCTGGAATATAAACTCCTCAAAGGCAACGAATGTCCTAGCAGTACCCAATATGCATGCAAACCAAGCATGAAGCAGGTTTTCACAGCCTGAGTGGAACTACTGGTGACCTGCAGCAGTAATAAATACTTGAAGCTTTTTTATATGTTTAATTCATTTCTTTACTCACAACAAACTTAGGAAGTAAGGACTACTATCTTCATTTTTCAAATAAAAAAAACAAGGCAAAGAGTCAAGTAATTTGCCCTCAGAATTAAGGGACAGCAGAGCCAGGACTCATACTCATTCTGGACAGCAGAATCCATGCTCTTAACAATTTCCCCGTAATGCTTCAGATCACAAGTTAACTGCCCCATGAATACCATTGAAGATTTTTGTTTAAATGGTTCATACTTGCATAAAGTTACAAGTTCCTTGAATCTGGGTCATCAGATCCTGTAGCTTTTCTTTCCTCAATACTGGATCCTTTGGAAGAGCAGAGGAAGAACCTACAGGCTGAGGCATGGGCTTAGGCACCTGTAAGACAAACCCACTATGTATAAGAGAGAAATTCAAAGTCAACAGCCTTATTCAGGATCTCACTATATTTTAATGAAATTAAAACAAATAGCAATGTTCATTTATCAGATTTATCACAGGTAAAGAATTTCCACATAAATGCATTTTCTACATAATTTAAGCAAACTTTAAATAATTTTCCCCCATTCATGACAACTTTAATGGAAATCTTTCTTTAAAAGTCTATTTCTAAAGGGAAGACCTAGAATAACAGAACTTCCTTGTTAAGGGATGTTCACTGACATTAGTTATCAGTATGTTCTCTATCATGATTTTCTCTTCAGTGAACATACTCTTAACAAGGTTGCCACTGACACATATCAATGATTTTTTTCCACCAAGGCAATTACTACTATTACATTAAATATTTTTAAGATGTATCTGATTTCAGAAACATTAAGATACAAATCCATTTATACAAACACACATGCCCTAGAACTGAGAAAATACATTATTATACATTATTATATTTTGTTACAAAGTAAGTATACTCTTGGGGGCTACTGATTTTAAAAGGTGGTTAGCTAAATTATTTAAAATTGCTGCACATCTTGAATTAGACCTAAATCTATAATTTATAATTACTCCTTACACATGTTAGGATGCCAGTCTCTATCAGCATCTCTTCTGCAACTTGTAATTCAACTAAGACCTTGTCAAAGGTACCAGATAAGCTAACAGATCCTAGGTAAATATATGAAGAACTTTTTTAGGAGAAAAGTATGAGCTTTAGTGATTAATTTCATATTATCTAGCTTTTTGGCTTTGAACTCATTTTGCCCTTGCCTATACTTAGTCATTTTCTAGATAGCTAAAAGCACAAGACAGACAAAAACTGCACTACACAGAAGTGTCCTCTCAGTTACTTAAAAAAAAAAAATAAAAAACAAAAACTAAAACTTCACTAGAACGCTGTCTGTGCTATTAAAGCAAATCATATATGAGTTCCAACCTTTCCAACTAAGCATTTAACAAACAACACATTATGGCTATTCTGGCACGGTAAAGATTAAGCATTGCTATACCTAGTTGAATTTTCCATTAGATTTTTTTAAACAGCTGTCTTGAGATATTAAAATGGGTTTTTAAATATGTTTCTCAAAATAGTTATGACACTACAATTACTGTTGAGTAATATCTGGTTAATGAAAAATGGCTACAAATTTTCTATAGGGAAGAAGATAAAGTCAGTATTAATACTCCTAGAAGAGAGAGGAAAAGGAGAGCAAAAGACAAGTAACTCCAACTCTTTCCATATGACAGAATTGAGCTAGAGGTAGTAGAGGTAGTTTATTTGTTTATAAAATGTAATGCTTGGCTTTTCTCAAGCTAAGTGTTTCAAGGTATTAGAGAAGGCTAAAGACTCATCAGAAACTCTTGACTAAAATGGTACAGAAGTACAAGGAAGACCACTACACAGAGGTGGAGAACACTGGGAGGCTCAGTTCACACTTCTTATAAAGCAAGGTGATAACAAGTCTGCGTTCTCCACAGTGGTGAGCAATCTAGTAACAGGCAACACTAGCATAGCACTGTATCCAAGGATATATCATTATTAGCCTCATCTTCCTGAAATAAATTATTTATCATTAACAGAATAAGGCCTTCTTTTTTCAAAACTTAACTACAAAATATTTAATGCCTACATTTTCTTATCTTTGCAAAATTCTTATTTTGAAACAGAAATATAAAACTAACTCAAATAGTTCCCCAAATACCAGGGTATCTATAACCATTATGTATCTTCTTCATAAGACTACAGGCTAATCTGAGTGCTACAAATGAAAAAAATACAGAAAAATGTAACTTGTCAGAAAGGTCAACCCATGTGGCCAGGAGAAAACTCCACAAAAAAAAATACAGTGTAACAAGTCTCCCGTTCAGTAACAAGTATTTATACTTCTCACTTATTCACTTCAAGGCCTTGTTTGAAATAGCCACCATTTGATGTCATACTGTACCATTAAAAAGTTGGCATTAACATGTATCAAAAAATAAAACTAGCCAGTTGCAATGGCCCACCCCTGTAATTCCACTGACTCAGGAGGCTGAGGTAGGAAGATTGAGAGTTCAAAACCAGCCTCAGTAATTTAGCAAGGCCCTAAGCAACTCAGCAAGACTGTACCTAATAAAATATAAAAAAAGGGCTGTGGATGTAGCTTGGTGGTTAAACACCCCTGGGTTCAATCCCTGGTACCCCCCCAAAAAAAAGACTAAATAAAAGCAATTAACCTGTATTAATAACAAGTAAGACAAGATTTACCATAAATACAGTATACATAATGTGAAGTTGTTCAGATATCACGTGAAGTCAGATGCTACTGGAGCACTGCATAATTAAGTTTAAACATTCAGTCACAAACTATGTAGTATTACTTATATAAAACTGCCCTAAGTAAATCATTGTTCATGGTTAAAATAAATGTATTCCTCAACTTCATCTAAGGGAGGTGTTGATAGCTCAGTCACATTGAAACAATACTGTAAATCCATTGTGAATGAGGTTCAAATCTGACTTATGTAACTTATTTTCTGACTCAGACAACCCAATTAATTTTATGTGTTTTATTTTCCTCACATTGAATTAGAAATAACAACTTCCATATTCCATTAAGATTCTATGAGGGCTGGGGCTGTAGTTCAGTGGTAGAGAGCTTGCCTCGCATGCGTTGAGTCACTAGGTTCGATCCTCGGCACCACATGGAAATAAATAAATTAAATAAAGATATTGTGTCCATCTACAACTAAAAAAATATTAAAAAAAAAAGATTCTATGAGCCGGGTGCAGTGGCACATGCCTGTAATCCCAGCACTTTGGGAAGCTGAGACTAGAGAATAGCAAGTTCAAAGTCAGCATCAACAACGGCAAGGTGCTAAGCAATTCAGTGAAACCCTATTTCTAAATAAAAAACACAAAATAGGGCTGGGATTGTAGCTCAGCGGTAGAGCGCTTGCCTCGCATGCGTGAGGCCCTGGGTTCGATCCTCAGCACCACATACAAAGCAATAAAATAAAGACATTGTGTCCATCAACAACTAAAAAAATATTTAAAAAAAAAAAAAAAAAAAAAAAAACACAAAATAGGGCTGAGGATTTGGCTCAGTGTTCGAGTAACCCTGAGTTCAATCCCTGGTACCAAAAAAAAAAGATTCTATGAAACATATTTAATAATGTTAATATAGGTATTTCATGTCTTTTCATTAAATATGTGTTGCGCTCGCTGAAAAAACTGTCATTAAATCTTAACATTTTATAATTGTAGAAATTTCAGCTTCAGTTAGACTCCAAGACATACTAGGTTAACTTCAATTTTCTAGGAAAAATAACAGAACAACTCATTAAAGGGTTAAGAGTATTAAATTAATTTCACAAGGGTTTATTTTTAAAAACTTAAATTATCATTATTACAACTCCTTATGCTTCCACTGACAGAACCAACATGCAGATCTACTCACATCTTTGGATTCTGTATTAAACTTCCTGGGCAGGAGCTGGTCATTTGGTATGAGGCTTGCTGTGGCTACTCCCCAGGACTTTGGAGAAATCTGTGATTGTGGTGTTAAAGAGTGTTTTTGACTCTCAACATTGCTTTCCCAGGATTTTGGAGTCCCTGGCTGTTTTGCATCCTGTTCTTCACACATGGGAGTGGACCATGACTTGCTGACATTCTGTTCACTCTGCACAGGTGTCCAGGACTTTGGAGTTTGCTTCTTTGGATCCTGTTCTTTATGCAGCTGAACTGGCCAAGGCTTTGGCGTTTCCTGCTTCTTCTGCTCCTCTTGAATGTATCCTGCTTTAGACTTAGGATTTTCTTGCTTCCACTGGCTGGGAGGTGGCTTGGGTTTAGAGATCTCCAGTTGCTTCTGCTCTTCCTGCGGAGTTGACCTGAGTTTTGGAATCTCTTGTTTCCTCTGATCTAAGGATACGGCAGGCTTTGATGTCTCCTGGGGCTTTACAGGAGACTCCCAGGACTTGAAGGATTTCTGTTTCTTCTCTTGACCATCTGGTTCAGTAAGCATATCCCAACATTTGGGGAGATTTGGTTTCCTAGCATAATCTGCTTCCCATGATTGTTCTTCATCTTGTTTGCCTGAATAATCCACTTCAGTCATATAGCGTCTATTAAGAAACTAAACCAGAGAAATAATGTCCTTGAATCAAAATTCACAGAAGACCTTAAAAGCAATGTTCAACTTTACTAGTATTCCTATATCCACTGGTCTGGATACGAAACTTCTGTCCTTATCTTACTTAAAATGACTGGCCTACTTCTTTGTTCATTCCTTTTTCCTCAATTAACAGAAATATAACCTTTGATATTCCAAAAGCAGCTATTTGTGTTTGACTCACTTAAGATTGGCAAGAACTAGACATTGTGGTGCCACAATTGTTTGATTTAGGCCCTTTAACCAAAGCTATTTCACTTTTGCCAACCTTAGGACCCTTCTACTACCTGACTCCCTTAATTTAAGACAGTTCATATAAGAAAAACAGTTGAGTTCTGTTTCCTGAATTATCAGCCTTTTCTTTTATTTCCTTCATATATCAATTATAATGTTTTTTTCTCCCATTCTTTTTGGCTTCCACAAATTTCAATGTCACTTCTAAAGCAGGAAAAAATACTTTTTCTGCTACAAATGTGAGTAAATTCTGGAGAGAACATAATACCATACATCTTTAAATTCTAACACAAGGGTGAAAAACATCAATAACAGATAATAGCACTTATTGTGTGTCAGGCCAAATTCTAAGTAATTTAACTCCTTTAATCCTCACAATAACCCCATGAGGCAGACATTATTATTATCCTCATTTTACATATCAGGATAACAGACACAGCTGGGCCAACAATCTTGCCCAAAGTCACTAAGCTAATAAGCTGCAGAGCCAGGATTCAAGCTCAGGCTGTCTGGCTCCAAAGCCTCAGCTCACAACTACAACACTATACAAAAGTCTGAAAAAACAACATCAGCAAATGATCTTTCAGTCTCTTACCTCCTGTGGTTGTATCTCTGGCTGTGCAAGTTCCATAAGAGACTCTGGGAAGATAAAAGAACATTAAATAAATACTAAGTAATTCTAAGTTTTTAAACTTATTACAACTATAATTCATTCCAGCAACATATTTCAGAGGAGTCAGAAGAACGATAGAAAAAGACTAGTACAATGAAGTACAATCATGGCCGGAATAATTCTAACTATTGCTTATTGGTCAAAAGCATGTGGAAGGGCTGGGAATGCAGCTCAGTGGTAGAGTGCTTACCTAGTATGTGTAATGCCCTGGGTTCAACCACACACACACACACAAGGCAGCACGTGGTCTCAGACTGACTAAAGCTAGTGGCTCTCCTATATGTCTGCTAAAGTCAAGTTTCAGCTAAAAATTTACTTCTGATTGAAAATAGTACTATCTCCTCCTACCCAAAATACAGCTTTATTAAAATTGGAATTATAGTTCAATAAATTAGTCATCTCAGCTTGAAAAAGAGCCCTTAAAGACCTCTTCCAAGTCAGTTTAAGGTCAGGAAGAGAGTAAGAAAGAGGGATACTGAAGCACTGGTCTTAGAAGAAAGAAGTAAACTTGGAAAATAACTTGATTCTTGCTGGTGGGCACCAGAACCCTGCCTGGACTACCTACTTAAAAGAGATTTTAATAAATTCAACCTCAACAAAAAAAAGCAAATTTTTGCTTAAAATCTTTCTTTCTCAGAAAAATAATTTGAGAAGTATATTACTTTTCTTAATTTTGGCATTTTTTTTCTAAACAGTATTTTGACCTTAGATTATTTACATTCTCATTCTACTACAGTTTTGGACTCTACTGTAACTTATATTTATGGCACAATTTTTTTTTTTTTTTGTACCGGGATTGAACTCAGAGGTACTTGATCACTGAGCCACATCCCCAGCCCTATTTTGTGTTTTATGTAGAGATAGGGTCTCATTGAGTTGCTTAGTGCCTTGCCGTTGCTGAGGCTGGCTTTGAACTCACGATTCTCCTGTCTCAGCCTCCCAAAGTGCTGGGATTACAGGTGTGTGCCACTGCACCCAGCTATAGCACGATTTTTTTTTTTTAACTTTTTTTAGTTGTAGATGGACACAATGTCTTTCTTTTATTGCTTTCTATGTGGTGCTGAGGATCGAACCCAGGGCCTCACGCATGCGAGGCAAGTGCTCTACCACTGAGCTACAATCCCAGCCCCGATGGCACGATTTTAAACAGAATTATCCTACTAGTAATTTAACAGAGAGGTTCATTCAAATTCCATAAATGCCTTATTTTAAACCAATATATTCTCTTGGAACAAAATATAACCTAATGTTTCTATTAAGGTTCGCTCTGTAAATCACGGCAACAAAGGCTGGAGATGTTTTCTAAACTTGGACTTATCTTGCAAAAGTAAAAAATTCTATATAGAGAGAATCTAATGAATTAAAATAAGATAATCATTTCAAAAAAATGTTTAGTGCAGTGTTAAGAAATCAATAAAGAATTCCACAGATTTTTAACAAACCTGACTCTCTGATAGATTCAGTCTTCAATAATTGCTTTTTCTTTTCTGATTGTATTAGTATTTCTTCCTCCAAGGATACTTCTTTTTCCTTAGCATTTTTGGGAACAGGGATGCTTTCAAAATAACCTGAGTTCAGCAATTTAGACAGTAGATCTTTCATGTGTTTGTCTAAGAAAGAGTTAATTAAGACTTAGTTATCACATAATCTAATATTTCACTGAAAATTATGAGGAATAAGAATCCTAATTTTATCCTAGTTACAGTATGTCATTACAAAAGTTAACATAGAGATACTCAAAATAGTAGTCAGTTCGATAAAAATAAACTGCCCATCTTTATTTTATGCTCAATCAATATAATTTTTAAAGATTAGAATATCAAAGCTCAGCAAATTACTTAAGTTTTTCTGGGCTTCCATTTCCACCATTTGAAAAATGACTTAAAATTAGAGATCATAATTAGGCTCTACTGTCACAAATGCACACATTCCCTGAACTGAGAGACAACTCATTTTTCCATTTGCCCACCAAGATATCACAACTAGCAACTGCTTTGTGTTCCCTATTAAGGCTTTGGAGAAATAAAAGACAGTCCTCAAAAATAACCAATGTAAAACCCTAATTGGACAATCTCTTAAACTACAAAATTCCATAATTAAGATTTTACTGAGTTATGTTGTATGTTACTCCTAGCACATCATCATTAGATAATAAAAATCATAAAGTGATAATGTTGCTCACTACAAATAGGTCTAAAGACTTTCTTTTTTCTTTTTTTGGTACTGGGGATTGAACTCAGGAGTACTCTACTGAGCCACATCCCCAGCCCTATTTTGTGTTGTATGTAGAGACAGGGCCTCACTGAGTTGCTTAGTGCCTTGCCGTTGCTGAGGCTGGCTTTGAACTCGTAATTCTCCTGTCTCAGCCTCCCAAAGTGCTGGGATTACAGGCGTGCACCACCACGCCCAGCTTATTTCATTTTAAATGTCCAATAAAAAAATAATTCCCAAACTAAGCAAAGTTCCCATGTTTGATCTGGGTCTATTACTCCTTTCATAGAAGTACTATGGGCCGGGTGTAATGGCACATGCCTATAATCCCAGTGGCTCGGAAGGCTGAGGCAGGAGGATCATGGGTTCAAAGCCAGCCTCAGCAACAGGGAAGTGCTAAGCAACTTGGTGAGATCTGACATAAATTTTGTCTTTTTCTTTTTTCATCAGCTTTGAGATATAACTTACAAACAACAAATTTCACCTATCTTAAGTATACAGTTTTACCAAATATATAGTCATGTTACCACCCATTAGAATCATGGTATGAAGCATTTCCTACAACCCAAAAAGTTCCCTCATGCCTGTTTTGCAATTAATCCCCTACCCTGATCTCTGGCAACTAACAACCTATCTAATTATGTCTTTCCTAAAATTTCATAAAAACAAACATGCAATATGTACTCATACATTGTCTGGCTTCATTCACTAAGCATAATTATTTTGAGATTCATCTCTGTGGTTTCACATATGAATAGTTCATTCCTTTTAATTGCTGAGTGGATTTTTTGTGTGTGGATTTTTTGTTTATCAATTTATCAGCTGATGAACATCTAGGCTGTGGGACTATTATGAATAAAGCTGGTATAAACATTCATGTACAAGTACTCATATGAACATAAGGTTTTCATTCATCTTAGGTACTAAAAGTGCCAATGCTTGGTCATATAGTAAGTGTAACACTTGCCCAGGTTGGCCTTGAACTCCTATGCTCAAGCATTCCTCCTGCCTCAGCCTCATGAGTAGCCATGACTACAGGTGCATGACACTACACCCTGCTCAAGAAATAAATTTTTAATTGTGATTTAAACTTTGAGTTGGAAATCTTAATTACACATACTTTGATTCTTTTTTAAAGGAAGCAATTAACTAACCTGTGAACATGTCTATTAGCTTCCAGTGAGTTTTTGTTATTCTAAGCCAGTACAAAAAGCTATGTCCTGCCAGGTGTTGTGGCCACACCTGTAATACTAGCAGCTTGGGAGGCAGAGGAAAGTTCAAGGAGGACTGCAAGTTCAAAGCCAGCCTCAGCAACTTAGTGAGACCCTATCTCAAAATAAAAAATAAAAAGAGTTGGGGATGTAGCTCAGTGGTTAAGCAGCCTTGATTAAAAAAAAAAAAAAAAAGCTGTGTGTGTGTGTGTATATATACGCACATGCACACACACACATATATCACATGTATCCATTTGTGCTTGTTCATTTGACCAACAGATATTTAGGAAGCCAAAAGGAATCACTCCCTCTCCAGATAATTTTCAAGTCAATAAAAAACAGTGCTTCAACAGACTAATCAAACAGTTCATATTTTCTTATGCCAATCTGGTAGGTAAACCTTGATATTAGCAATGCATAGATTTAAGATTCTTTTTTTTTTTTGGTACTGGGGATTGAACTCAGGGGCACTCAACCACTGAGCCACATCCCCAGCCCTATTTTGTGTTTTATGTAGAGACAGGGTCTCACTGAGTTGCTTAGTGCCTCGCCATTGCTGAGGCTGGCTTTGAACTCGCGATTCTCCTGTCTCAGCCTCCCTAAGTGCTGGGATTACAGGCTTGAGCCACCG
>CM053403.1:71859501-71879662 GCA_028644305.1 Xerus rutilus | reverse complement strand
TTTGGTACTGGGGATTGAACTCAGGGGCACTCAACCACTGAGCCACATCCCCAGCCCTATTTTGTGTTTTATGTAGAGACAGGGTCTCACTGAGTTGCTTAGTGCCTCGCCATTGCTGAGGCTGGCTTTGAACTCGCGATTCTCCTGTCTCAGCCTCCCTAAGTGCTGGGATTACAGGCTTGAGCCACCGCGCCCGGCTAGATTTAAGATTCTTAAGTGAAACAGGGACTTCCATTCAGAACAGAGAACTGAACCCCAAAATGATCAAGCTAGTGTTGAAGCCAGCACTGTTACTTTGCTTTTATTCTCAAATCATACTGATTTGCCACTTCAAACTTTTCCCTTAGTTCCACTTTAGTGAGTAGGACTACACAATAGCTGCTTTTAACAAAAGTGAACAAAGGGATCATTTTCTCGATGAATGTAGCATTGTCAGACATGTAAGTTCTGATGGACTGACACAGTTTAGACCCTCAATATCATACTAAACTTCTAGACATAAAGTTTAGTATTTACTGCATAAGTCCAGAGTAGAGAAAACTCACATGTCGTGCCTACCACTGCTTTCTCACTACCTTCCAAAAGGTCCCAAAAGTACAAGGATGACTGCTCCATCTGGTCTTCAACACTGACAAGGAAAAGCAGCAGCAGAACAAAGTGGCTTTAGAAGCACATACATATATGTGGAGCAGTACAATTCATGCAATATAACTCATTAACAGTCAAGACATTCAAATGTTAATATTGTGCATTTTACTCATTGGAAATGAAAATTGAAATTTATAAAGAGTGAAATTTATAAAATGTCCATTTACAGATTTCAAAAATAAGAAATTTTCTTAAATCAACTAAAAATTTTTTTTTTTTGGTACTAGGGATTGAACTCAGGGGTTGTTGACCACTGAGCCACATCCCCAGACCTATTTTGTGTTTTATGTAGAGACAGGGTCTCACTGAGTTGCTTAGCACCTCGCCATTGCTGAGGCTGGCTTTGAACTCACGATTCTCCTGTCTCAGCCTCCCAAAGTGCTGGGATTACAGGCGTGCGCCACCATGCCCGGCCCAACTAAAAATATTTTACCAAATATGTGTATCAAAGAATAGACTAAGAAAGTTTTTAAGTGTGCCAATGAGGTATCATTAGTTATAAAGCAAGTTTCATAGATGAAAGAATAATGGATTTGAATCATTAAAAGCTGCATTTAACTTTAAAGACAGCAGCTTAGGGCTGAGGATATAGCTCAGTTGTTAGAGTGCTTGCCTTGCACATACAAGGCCCTGGGTTCAATTCTCAGCCCCACCCAAAAAAAAAAAAAAAAAAAAAAAGACAGCAGCTTTTCAAATTATGTTTTGCTTACATTTCACATACTTAAGTATGTTACATTCCCTGAACCCACCAAAGTGAGAACGAAGCAATAAGCAATCTAACAGGTAGTGATGGAGTAGATTATCAATATGAGAATAAAAAATATATATAGCTATCTACAGGTAATTAAGAATTTTATTGGGTTTCTTCATGATATAAGGCTGATTTCTAGTAACAGATAAAATCCAACTCTGCTTTAACATACTAACAAACACAAAGTTGGGACAACCTGTATTTAATAAAGCAAAAGCATAGAGATGTATTTGTTAACTGATTTATTCTATTTAAACAAAAATAGTAAGTGGCTAACTATAAGGGAAAATATTAGCCCAAATTTGTTGGTTGTAAATTTTACAATATCAGATCTATTTCTAAGTGTTTGGTAACAGCATAAGAACATGCCAAATAAGTCTCATTTTTAAAGTTTAATGATACTGACCGAGTTAAACTCTTTTACCTCTATTTACATACAGCAGGAGAAAGAAGATTATGAAACAAACGTTTTGGAATGCCTATAATTAGTATCATGGTTAATATCTATATGGGGTTAAAACTTAATCAGACATTTTTTAAACACTGTTACAATAAAGAAGCATGTTAACAAGACAAACATTCAAACTAACTTTTTTTCTGGACAATCTATCAAATCTGTCAAAGTTTTCCATATTGAATGAAATTAATGTTTTCTTAGTTGATACCTAACTACATATATAAAAAGCTAAAGTGCTATGTGCTCTATTTCAGAAAAATTTTTCATTAGCTTACCTCAGACTTTCATTTCTTTCAGGGCAGGTCAGTTTTGAAAATTTAATGAGGTAGTCAAGTTCTTTTGAAGGCAAATACACTGCACCATTCAAGCCCCCTATGAAGTCTTTTTGTACATGTTCTTGTGTCAGATTCTGTAATACATACTGAACTTGAAGTATAGTTCGAAGCTTTTTCTTCTCAGCCTCAAGTTTTAGCATGTGCTCCCTTCTCTGGGCCTTTTTCTGAGCTTTCAGTAGCTGTTAAAACAAACACAGAATGACAACTCTTCACCACTCGTGTTAGCTATTCATAGGTTACAAGATCTAATCCCAAATAGCTGAGATTAGATAATAAATCTTATGACTGCCAAGCTGACCAATTTGTTTAAGCCATCTCCTTTTCCACTTAAAGAACTCATCAAGTAGGCAAGTGTGGTGACCCACACCCATAAACCCAGCAACTCGGGATGCTAAGGCTGGAGGATCACAAGTTCTAGACAAGCCTCAGTAATTTAGTGAAGCCCTAAGTACCTTAGCAAGACCCTGTCTCAAAACAAACAAACTAAAAAACTCACCGAGTAATAAACTGGTTTCTCAGGTAACCAGAGACAAGGGAGTCCGAATATCTGACTCCCAGATCCAGGATATACCTAGTGTCTCTAAAAACACCAGGATACAACCTATAAATGGATATACTGTCTCATATATAAAAAAAAAAAAAAAGCACCAGGATACAAACCAAAATACTAATCACTGATATCCATACTAATATCAAGATTTCATCTTTTTTTTTAGTTTTTTTTTTAGATATTAATGGACATTTATTTTATTCATTTATTTATATGCAGTGCTGAGAATCAAACCCAGTGCCTCACACATGCTAGGCAAGCACTCTACCACTGAGCCACAACTCCAGCCCCAGATTTTACCTTTTCTTATTTATGTATATAAAGCCTTTTTAGGCCAAATATTTTAAGAAAAATAGTTTAATTTGGGGTTTTCAAAAATCAAAAATCTGATAGGCTCCAAATCTGAAATTTATTGAGCAGCAACATGACACCATAAACAGAAAACTCCACACCTGACTTCATTCATGGGACAGGGTGAAGTCATATAAAAAAACAATGACAAGCCAGGCGCGGTGGTTCAAGCCTGTAATCCCAGCACTTAGGGAGGCTGAGACAGGAGAATCGCGAGTTCAAAGCCAGCCTCAGCAATGGCGAGGCGCTAAGCAAGCAACTCAGTGAGATCCTGTCTCTACATAAAACACAAAATAGGGCTGGGGATGTGGCTCAGTGGTCGAGTGCCCCTGAGTTCAATCCCCAGTACCAAAAAAAAAAAAAAAAAAGCCAATGACAGCATATTTCTTCTTTTTAGGTGTAAAACTCAAAAGTCAGGTTACATGTTTCTTATCCTCCAATTAATGACCAATTTGGAAAGGAGAAATTTACATGACATAAATCACTCCAAATCATTAGTAATGAATGACAACTTATTTTCTGAACCATGATTTAGAATGATGAATCCCTCTGACAAGGGACAAAGCTCAACTCACAATGATAAAGACTTTTTCTTTTTTTCTTTTTCTAGATGCCAAAGGAATAGTAATGAAATTTTTAAAAAAGGGAAAATATAAAAGCATAGAAGAAACTATTTATAAAGCATACTCCACATGGAATCAAATTTTTTTAATTACCTCAATTGTTGAAAGACTTTATATTAATTACTGACTAAATATGTCAGAAATAAAAGTTTGAAAAGTTTGTATTCCCAACATAAAGAACTTAGTATTAGGAGGCCAGACTTTATTAATCACAAATTTTCCATAATAATTTTCATGCTCTCAATAAGAGTATCAATTGTTTCCTCCTTTATTAAATAATGTTCAACTAACAAGCTTATATTGCATAAATTTATAAGCATATGTTCAAAATTATCTTCAATATATTTGTCAAAATTATTCTCCTTCTCAATGATTTCTGTAATTCCACAATGAAATAACATATTAAATAACCAATGTTTTATTCACAGTATCTCATATTTCAGGTGCCATTTGTGTTCCCTTGAGACTCCAGAAATCTGAAAAAGTATTAGCTATCCTCAATCTTTAATACCAATATAATATCAACAGAAATTAGACATTGTTATTAGATACTGACATTTCTCCAAGGTGCTTAAACTGGTTTCAGGAAGAGCAAAGAAAACATACTCACATCTTGGCTTAGTCCAGAAAAGGTTTTCTGAAGCTCCTTGGCAAATTCCAAATTATGTAGTACTTCTTCATATTTCTCTACTGCTTCCTACACAGGAAAAGAAAATATCAATTCTGTGACCATATAAGTACAAATATGTCAAAATAAATGTTCCTTAAATACAGCAGAAATTTAAGACTTTATGAACTAGCCATTTATATATTTACATTGAAAAGTACTTACCTAAGGAAAAATAACAAGTATCAGTACAAGTTATATAAAGTTAAATGTAAAAATTCCATTTTAATGCTAGAAATTCAAGTTTTATACTAGAAATCAAAGCCCTAATTCTACCCTATCTATGAAGTTCAAGGTCAGAAAGACCTGTGGGTTTAAGAACATTGAGACTATAGCATTTCCCTGTAAATATTCATTCACCACTCAAATGTACATTAGCACAGCAAGCATCACAGAAATCAATAAGCAACCTCAAGACATTTATGATATGGTGGAACATACATGTGAAAAGGAAAAGCAAAGAAAATATATTCACATCTTGGCTTAGTCCAGAAAAGATTTAACCATTGTAACTACTATAGCTTATTAATAGACAAACAATATCCTATAGGAAATTAAAAGAGCAAGTTTAAGATTTCTCAAATGAACAAAATTTATTTTAAAGGAAGAATGACTTTATTCAGAAGAATTTAACTTGAATCTATATGAAAGAAGGGCCAATTTGAAACAGAACAAAATATGGAACTTGCCAAACCAGATAAAGACATATAAAGTCTCAGTAACTAAAATAGTATAGCATTGAGGGCTGGGATTGTGGCCCAGTGGTAGAGTGCTTGCCTTGCATGTGAGAGGCACTGGGTTCAATCCTCAGCACCACATATAAATAAATGAATAAATAAAAGTCAATCAACAAATAAAACAAAAAAAATTTTTTTTTAAAAATAGTATAGCACTGGGGGCTGGAGTTATGGCACAGTGGTAGCGTGCTCGCCTAGCATGCGGGAGGCACTGGGTTCGATCCTCAGCACCACATAAAAAATAAATAAAAGTGAAGATGTTGTGTCCACCTACAACTAAAAAATAAATATTAAAAAAAAAATAGTATAGCACTGAACCCCTAGATAATGCCGAAAAGCAATGAAAACATGTCCTCAAAAAGATGTGTATGTGAATGTATATAACAGGATTACTCATAATAGTCCACAATAAAAACAATCCAAACATCCAGCAACTAATAAGTAAACTATATGTAACCATATAGTAGGAATACTACACTATACATACTATAACATGGACAAGCATCAAAAGCATTAGCCTAAGTAAAAGAAGCTAGATACAAAAGACTTTATTTTATATGAAGTGTCCACAAAAGACAAGTTTATAGAAACAAATCAGGGCATAAAAGGAACTTTAGGGGTAAAATGTTCTAAAACTGGATTGTAGCAATAATTGCATAACTACACAAATTTACTATAAATTATTGAATTGTGCAATTATAGCAAGTTTATTTTGTGGTACGTACATTATAACTCAATAAAGCTGCTGGGAAAAAGTCTGATAATACTAAGTCTCTATGAAGTCATAGAAAACTAATAACTCCTTTGTACTATCAATATTAGTATAAACTGGTACAACAATTTTGGAAGACAGTTTGACATTTTTACCCATAAAGTTAACTATGGGCAAAACTTACAATCCAATGATATGTATGTACCCTAGAAAAAATATTTCTCCCATGTCTCAATAACACATATACATAAGATTGATGAAAGTAGAATTGTTCAAAATACAAGCAACTCAAGCATTCATCTATTTATAGACTACTAAGTAGAGAAAAACATTAAAGCTACTTGCATCAATATAAAATTCTAAATATAGTGAGTGAAAAAAGAAAACTGAAGAATATATATAGCATGATACCACTGATTATAAGGTGCAAAAAGTAGCTCTCACAGATTTAAGGGCAATAAACAAAAATTAAAAGTGGGGAGGTTTCAAGATCACAGTTATAGGAAGGAAAAAATACTGGGTAGAAGCTTTAGTGGTGCTCATAATGTACTGTTCGAGTTGAGAGGTGGTTCTGCTGCTTGCTTTATTATGCATTATAACTCAGATGCAACACTGTTTGGACCATGTTTCATAATAGAAAAGATAACACAGCCTTCCAGCTATAGAAACATAAATAGGCAGATAATAAAACCATAGCATATAATCCTCAGAAGGATATAAATTAGAAAGGAATACTTCAAATCCATTCCCAAATGGTGTTAGCTTTGAGCCACCTGGACTTCCCCTCACCCAATGTGCACCACTCCTTTCCTTACGGAGTGGAGGAGGGTCTATCCACTTGTGCCTAGGATCATATTTAATTCTACTTTCATAGGAAACCTTACTCTGATTGCCTCGTTAGTGTCTTCTAACAGAGCTTTTCTCTCTCTATTGATGCTTTAAATCAGTATTCAAACAGTCCAAGTCATCCCCAACCTAAATAATAAAATTTAAAGTTCCTCTCTGGCAACCACTTCTTTCCAGTCTTAGACAAATTTTCAAAATGATGGTCTCTATATCCTTTTCAGACTTCATCAGCCTGGATTCTGCTTCTTCTATTCCACTAGACCAGTTCTAACTGAAGTCAGTGATGTCAATCCCATTCTTTAAAGTTATGGGTCTTTTATAATTTTCCTTTGATTGATTTCTCAGCAGCCTTTAACAAAAAAAGCACTCTCCCACTTTATAAACATCTTGCTTCTCATATCAATAAACTTCTATTTTTTTAGCTGCTTATTTGCCAACAATATTTCCATTAACTTCTCTCCAGTTTCTCGCATCTGTAAGATAGGCATAAGACCTATTGCACATAGATGCTATAGAATTTAAATTATTTAATACTTACAAAACACATAAAATGATGCATGACCCCTAATAAGTTCACTGTTATCTTTGGCCATTATCCAAACATGAAATGTCAGAGATCCTCGTGACTCTGTCCTCAGTATTTATCCTGCTTTCTATAATCCTACCCAAGATAGTCTCATTTTCTCTTATGGTTCAGTTAGCACCCATATAGGTGATAAATCTCTAGACTAAACTTTATGCTCCAGATCATACACTTTTAAATACATACCCCATGATATCTCATAAGCACATTAAAATCAGAGGTTAGGGCTGGGATTGTAGCTCAGCGGTAGAGCGCTTGCCTCGCATGCGTGAGGCCCTGGCTTCGATCCTCAGCACCACATACAAAGCAATAAAATAAAGACATTGTGTCTATCTACAACTAAAAAAAATAAAAAAAAATAAAAAAAAATAAAAAATCAGAGGTTAGAGCCAAAAGTGGTTTTAGGCTTGCACAGTTGGGTGGCTGGCAAAACCATTTAATGAGCTTGGAAATACCAAAGGAAGGAGGTTTTTGTTTTGCAAGGATAAGGTACTAAAAAAGAACTCAATTTTGTACTGAGATTTCTGTTTCACAACAAGGACACAAGAGACAAGTGCACTAAAGTCCCAAGAAAAGGCTATTAGTTAGGAAAATAATGGCAAGTTCAGGTGGCCTGCCTTGATTAGGCCAATAGAAGAGGAGTGATGAAGGAAAGAAGATTCTATATTTTCTTTTTCCTTTTTGTGTGATATTGGGGATTGAATCCAGGGTGCTTAACCACCACGGTATACCCTCAGCTCTTCTTTTTCCCTGTTATTTTGGCACAGAGTCTCCCCAAGTTGTCCAGGCAGAACTCAAGCTTGCAATCCTCCTGCCTCAGCCTCCCAAATCACTGGGATTACAGGCATGGGCCAGAAGATTGCAAATTATTTAATGTGTTTAGCAGTAAGTGCATTAAATACAACACAGAATCAGAGGTTAGCAATGAGAAAAAGAAAACAAATCCTAATTCTCTTTTTTTTAATTTTTTTAGTTGTTGATTAACATTTATTCATTTATTTATATGCAGTGTTGAGGATTAAACCCCAGTGCCTCCCACATGCAAGGCAAGTGCTCTACCACTGAGCCACAACCCCAGCCCTAAATTCTAATTCTTTAATGGCAAAAACTTCTGTGGAACCAAAGGTATCAAGTGCCCAAATCCGTAACTGAACTAAAACATATAGTTCTAAATGGGACTTTAAAATCAACTCAATTAAGATATTCTCCTTGCCAGGCACGGTGACACACACCAGCAGTCCCAATGACTTGAGTGGCTGAGGCAGGATCACAAGTTCCAGGCCAGCCTAAGTAACTTAGCAAGACGCTATCTCAAAATAAAATAGGGCTGGGGGGATGTAGGTCAGTGGTAGAGTGCCCTGGGCTCAATTCCCAATATAGCCAAAATTAAAAAAAAAAGAGTTGCCACTTCGAAGTGGATACAAGAGCAATACAGACAAGAGAAAGCTTTATTTACAGTATTACCAATGTCTGTTGGGTTAAAGAAGAAAATAAAATTAAAATTATCAAATTTCTCACAATTAAAAATATAATACCAACACCTAATACAGCTAAGGCAGTGCTTAAAGGAAAAACCATATTCTAAGGAACTTTTAAAAATAAAATTTTAGCCAGGTACAGTGGCACACACCTATAATCTCAGCACTGTGGGAGGCTGAGACTGGAGAATCATGAGTTCAAAGCCAGCCTCAGCTACAGTGAGGTGCTAAGCAACTCAGTGAGATCCTTTCTCTACATAAAACACCAAATAGGGCTGGGGATGTGGCTCAGTGGTTGAGTACCCCTGAGTTCAATCCCTGGCACCAAATAAATAAATAAATAAATAAATAAAGTTTTTATGTTAGAAAAAGTAGCAAACAAATCAAACAGGAACAGAAAAAAGGCAAAAAGTGAAATTTAAAAAAAGATCCAAAAACTAATTTTTAAGGAAAAAAGTATATGTGTGTGTGGTGTGTATGTATACATATATACACACTTTTTCTATAGACATGTACATGTGTACACACAAACACAATCTATCACTAGCTGCCTTCATTAAGAATAAACTGAGCCGGGCGCGGTGGCGCAAGCCTGTAATCCCAGCACTTAGGGAGGCTGAGACAGGAGAATTGCGAGTTCAAAGCCAGCCTCAGCAATGGCGAGGCGCTAAGCAATGCAGTGAGACCCTGTCTCTACATAAAACACAAAATAGGACTATGGGGGGCTGAGGCTATGGCTCAGCAGTTGAGCGCTTGCCTTGCATACGTGAGGCACTGGGTTCGATCCTCAGCACCACATAAAATAAATAAAGATATTGTGTTCATCTACAACAAAACAAAATATTTTTAAAAAAAAAAACAAAATAGGACTATGGATGTGGCTCAATGGTCGAGTGCCCCTGAGTTCCATCCTCAGTACCAAAAAAAAAAAAAAAGAACAAACTGAGGTCTGCCTGTGTAGGCTGCTAGTGCTGAAGTGGATTGCACAATGGGAAAAAAAGCAAGCAAGCAAGCCCTACGTGGCAGAAATTTTTAAAGGTTAAAATAAGCAATTGGGGCTGGGATTGTGGCTCAGTGGTAGAGCGCTTGCCTTGCATGCTTGAGGCACTGGGTTCGATCATCAGCACCACATAAAAAAAATAAATCAATAAAGATATTGTGTCCACCTACAACTAAAAAATATTAAAAAAAAATTAGCAATTGCAAGATAAGAAGAAACTGAGGAAATATAAACATAAAAATTAAAAATAAAAAGTAACCATAGAAGCAGTGAACTCTTATTAAAGGAACAACTTCATCCCAATCTATGCAAATAAATTTTAAAAAGTAGATAAATGATTTTCAAGGAAAAGATTTTGAAAGTTGATTCCAAAACAAAAAAAAATCTACACAAAATCAATTTTCAAAGGGAAAAAACAGATATTTTCAAAAACTCCCATTCCCACATCAAAAAAAAAGTTCAGATAGTTTCATAGTGGAGCTCAACCAAACTTTAAAGCTCATGTATTATGAAGACACTGCTGCTACATAAAATAAAATTTAAAAATAATAAAGTGAATGATTAAGTGTAGTGCAGAGATTATTTAGGACAGTTAAACTATTCTAAATGACACTATAATGGTAGATGCATTTGTCAAAACACATAAAATACAACAAAGGAGTTGGGGGGTATGTCTCAGTGATAGAGCACTGGCCTACCATGCAAACTTCTGAGTTCTATCCCCAGCACAAAAAAAAAAAAAAACAAAGAAAAAGAATATGCAACACCAAAAATGAACTCTAATGTAAACTATGAACTGAGTGATGATAATGTGATAATGTAGGTTTATCAAATGTAACAAATACACCTCCCTAGTGAGGGACATTTATAATGGAAGAGGCTGGGGATAGGCAAGGGGGTACATAGAAATTTGTATTTTCTGCTCAATTTCCCTATAAACCTAAAACTGCTTATAAACCAAAGTCTATTAAAAAATAGGAAGGGGCAAAAATTAAGATCATCCAAAAAAGTATCTATAATAGGCTAAGTTGTATAGAAAATAAGGGTTGGAAGGATATTTGTTTACATAAATTTAAAGAAATTCTGAAAGAATTTAATGATCTATTAACGATAAGTATATAGTAACATGAAAACTGAACAGAGAAAAGAGAGTGAAAGAAAAACTACAACTTTTTAAATATTTCCTGGTTTCTAAACTGTACAAAATATTACCAATTTTAAAAACTAAACTCAGGGCTTTTGAGTTTTACCTTTAATTGACATAGTAACTGTACATGTTTGTAGGATAGTGTGTTATTTCAATACATGTCCACATTGTGTAATGATCATATCAGGGTAACTGGCATTTCCATCACCTTGAATATTTTTCATTTCCATGTGTTGAGAATATTCAAAATCCTCTCTACTGGCTATTTTGAAATACACAAATTAATTGTTGTCAACCTAATATGCGTCAGATACTAATTTCTTTTGATCTATTAAGCCTCTGGTTTCACTAAATATAGCTGGAATTTTATTAAGAAACCAGTATGTCTGACAAAGACTCATAAGCCACTTACCAACTGGTCTGGATTAAGTTGCTCTCCATTTTTCAGACGATCTTTGTAATCTTCCAGTTTGAGCTGCAAAAGAGAAATTTGTATCTACTATGGTTGATAAAAATTCTGAAGCAAATAAATACCAGACTTTGTTCCCTTTGAAAACAAAGTTCTTGAAGTAAGCTATCAATATGCAAGAATACCATTTTACTACAGGTAGGCAGCAACTAAATGAGTTCTAGTCATAGCGGGGAACTACATAGAGTAACATTACTCTGGTCTCTGTGTTACTCCAGGTTAGCCAGTCTCTGTCCCACAGAGTTGAACCCTCAGATTTGCCACTACTTTGTGTTGTTGCATCCAACTGCTGCAATAAAACCCTGACATTGGCTGATTTTAGGCTTTAGGTCAACATCTCAAAGGTGCAACAGCCTCAGCTTTAAGTACAGCTTAAATACCACAGGTACAAGCCATTGAAAATGGGATGTTCTGACGCTGATATTTCAACTATTTCTACAGTTGCAATAGGAAAATGCCTCTCTTGAGGTGAAATATTCTTACATGTAATAACATGTATCCATGCATCCCAGGAGTTAGAGCAGTAGGACAGAGCTGAGTGATAACAGGGCAGTGTGGCAGCTGCTTCATGTTCCCCTTTCATTTCTCACAACTCTAAGGTAGGTAGTAGTCTCTTGTTTTACAAATTTAAGAAATGGGTTAGGTGGTTGAGTTCCCAACATGTATGACTATCTCGGAAGAAGGAGCTCCGCAAGAGTAACTTTTTGGCTATTTGACTAATGGAATCTATGGTGATTTAGTACTGCAATGTAAGAGTAACAAAATTTTAAACAGATAAGACCAGTTTTGAGGAAAGGACCTTAGTATATTCATTAAGAATATAAAGTCTGGGGCTGGGGATATAGCTCAGTTGGTAGAGTGCTTGCCTGGCATGCACAAGGCCCTGGATTCAATCCCTAGCACCACCAAAAAAAAAACAAAGTCTGTTGGGCTTGTGGCACATGCCTGTAATCCCAGCAACTCCGGAATCTGAGGTAGAAGGATCGCAAGTTCAAAGCCAGCCTCAGCAACTTAGTAAGGCCCTAAGCAACTTAGTGAGACCCTATCTTAAAGTTTAAAAAAATAATAAAATGGGCTGGGGATGTACTCAATCCCCAGTACAAAAAAAAAAAAAAAAAAATGGAAGGTCTTAGAAAGGGGAAATACCGAGGAACAACAGTGACCAAATCATATTGTTATACTGTGTGCCTATATAAACATGTAACAACAAATCCCATTATCATGTACAACTATACACACCAATAAAAAAAAATGTAGGGAAATAAAAGAATGTAAGGTCTTCATAGTACTTAATCACTCTGAACCTAGAGAAGTTTCCCAAAATTGGGCACAAAGGGAGCACCTATCAGCATATTAGATGTTTTTGATGTATGAAGCATAATGAAGTGCAAAAAAAAAAACAAAGGGATTTTTGGTACTTAGGCATTTATCCCAGGGGCACTTAACCATGAGCTACATCCCCAGCCCTTTTTGGTTTTTGTTTTGAGACAGGGTCTAAGTTTCTTAGGGCCTCGATGTGTTGCTGAGACTGACTTTGAACTTCAGTCCTCCTGCCTCAGCCTCCCAAGCTGCTGGGATTACCCACCACACCAGGCTGACAAAAAGGGATTTAAAAGGATACTGTGGTGCTAGATTGTTAGAATATGAAAGTATTGAAGGTGATGGCCAAAGCTTTCATATGAGAAGAAATGTGACAGGTTAGCAAACCACATGTAGCCCACTACATGCTAACCCAAGTTCATTCCTATTAACCAGTCTACATGTCTAGAAACTGAAATTTTTTATTAGCTATATGCAAATTACAAATAATTCATTTTCCAGGACCTTTAAATGAAGGAATTTAATATTTTTTAAAATAATGATATTATTCTAAAATTATAAATACTAAAAAGGTAAAATATTTTTTTTCTCTTGCTTTTTAAGACAAGAGTCTTGCTATATTGCCCCAGCTGGCCTCAAACTCCTGGGCTCAAGCAATTCTCCTGCTTCAGCTTCTCAAGTAATTAGGACTAGAGGCACATGCCAATGCACCTGCTCAAACCAATTTTGTCTTAAGACTTCTATTTATAACTAGATTACTTAATGCACAGGGACTTACCTTAGTCAATCATATGCCTCCAACCCTTGTGGTGCTCAATTGGGCAATTTTGTCCCCCAGAGACATCTGACAATGTCTGGAGACAGTTTGGGTTATCACAATTTGGGGAGTTGGAGTGAGGTGGACCAGCATCTTTTGGTAGAGGCCGGTAATGTCACTAAATGTCCCATAATGCTCAGGATAGCCCCTCACAAAAAAGAATTATCTGGCACAAATCAATATCAACGGTGTCAAGGTTTCCAGTTATGCTCTAACCTCATGCTTAAACTTATTAGTTTAGTTACCTGCTGACTTACATGACATTTTCCTGATAGGAAATTTCCTAAAGGAAGCACAAATGTAAAAGAATTCTTTTCTAGCATTATAGCCACAACTTAAGGTTATTTTTCATACTAAACTTGACACTTTATTTAAGGAAATACATGAAAAATAAATTGCATTTATTAGGGCCATAGTGATAACACAAACCCACTATATTTTTCAAGCATTTCTCAGATTCCTCCTATACTGGCTTTAGGGTCTCTCTCTTTTTTTTTTTGTACTGGCGATTAAACTCAGGAGCACTAGACCACTGAGCCACATCCCCAGTCTTATTTTGTATTTTATTTAGAGACAGGGTCTCACTGAGTTGCTTAGCACCTCCCTGTTGCTGAGGCTGGCTTGAACTCTCAATCTTCCTGTCCCAGCCTCCTGAGCCAATGGGATTATAGGCGTGCGCCACGGTTCCAAGCTGGCTTTAGAGTCTTAAAAATGCTTTCCCAGAAGCTTGGAAACAAAGCACTGGTATTCAAAATTAAAGAGGAACAATAGTTAAGCTAGAGAATATAGGTTTACATATATGTAGTTTCTCCATCTGAGGGAAGCCAATAATGAACCTCCATTAACAGTTCCTGCTTTGACTAGTTCTTACAGTGGTAGGGAATTTGTGCTGACCCAGGAAAATTCACCTTATCACACTTGTGATCAAATGCATGCGTTCAAAAGAAAAATGGTGAAGCTACTAGCAACTGGCCCTTCTTACTACCTTCCTATCTGAAAGAAAGAAAAGAAGGACCGGGGTGAGGGGAGATAAAATCAACCAGATTTTAGAAATCTCTTTAAACCCTCCATTGAAAGCAACTTTCCAGGATTAGGGGTATAGGTCAGTGATAGAGCACTTGCCTAGCATGTTTGAGGCCCTGGGTTCAATCCCCAGCACCACAAAAATAAAAATAATAATACAAATTTAAAAAGCAAAGTAACCTTCCCAAGGTTTAACTAGATCTCGACAAAGTATTTACAAGCATGTATGTCCAGATACTCACTCAGCCTTACCGTCTAAAGCAGAAGAGAATCATGACACAACAAAGCAACATTCAGTACTGTTTCACAGGCTACATGACTCAGGAAATGGGAAATGATTTGGATACATCAGCATTTACTATAACTTTAAGCTGATAATAACCCCTGGGCCTTTTTACAAAGCTTTCCACAGTACTTTCACCTACCAATCTTACACCAACACCAAGCAAACACAAAAATTAGTGCTGAAACATTTTCTGGCTCTACCATGGCTAAAGCTTCCAATGACTGCAGCAGCTATACTGCAATATCAACTGCTGCAGAAAGTCACAAGGAAAACAAGCTAAAAAAGCAGGCTTTTACTCATCTATGAAAAGAAACATAAATACTATACTCAAAAAATTTATCTGCCCTAAATTAGCTAGCTCTTCAAGAATTTCAAAAGCAGTACGCATTAATAGCTTTACTATGAAGAATACTGTTATCCAGCTGTGTTGACAAAAGAAACAAAAGGTTTAATACATCCAATATTTAGCCTGCTTGTTTAAATTGTTCTCAGACAACTAAATCCCACGGTTAGTTATATTTTCAGGAAGGAAGACCTATGATTCTTGACATAAAGAAAATGTCAACTCTTTTACCCTTAAGATCATGCATATATGGGCTAGGAGGGAAAAAAAAAGTTACCTTCTTTTTCTCGATGTTTCTAATTTTGTGTTTAAGGCATATGAGTCCATTATCAATATAGGTCTCATATGCCTGGGAAGGAGATGCAGCAGAACTGAGAGTAGACTGCAGGGGGCTGAGCGCCCGCTGGCTTTCCCCGTGCTGATTGTGGTTCACTTGGGGCTTGGCTGACTTCATATTCCCCTCTCTTCCCTCCTCTGAATGGCCTGAAGGTGACTGGTAACCAAAACGGGATGGAGAGAGTTGCACAATTAAAACAGATGAGGCTGGGGGTGGGGGGAGCAGTTAAGTATAAAAGTAAACTAGAGGGATAAGCCAGGCTTTGATTTCCCTGGGGAAGTCTAGACCCACTTTCTGAAAATTCTCTTCCACAGAAGTGAATTCAGAACCTAATGGTGCTTCAGATACTGGACGTCCATTCCATTATTTCTAAGGTAATTAGTGACAAGCACTGGCTAATAAGGATAGCCTTTACGTAGGCAAAATCTACAATATAGGGGATACTTCCAGAAATTCGATTCTCCACATGGTCAGGAAGAACCCATAAGCAATGGCTTCCAAGCTCTCTCCTCTTAAGGAGGAATAATTTCTGTGACCAAATGATCTCTCACATACACATACAAATAAGCTTTCCGCGTTGGTACCATTTATCTGATCCCTCATTCTCAGCCCCCAATCTCAATTACATGAATGACATTTAAATCTTAAACTCACTCGCTAAGTGAACCAGCAGTTTCTTGAACAAGAACGTTAATTAAGTTCCCTTTGATTGCTCTAGGACCTAGAGGTTAAGTCCATCTTTTCTGGACACTTTTAGCCAGCTACCCTCTCAAGCTGCTAGCACCCTCGTTGATTTTAGGTTGGCTTAGGCAAACCCCAAACCACTCACACTCAACCGGCTTAAGACTTCATCCTAACAAGCCTTCAACTTCCCTCATCAGTGGCCCTTGGGCACTGAGGTATCCATCTCACTCCCCCTGGGAGCATCCCCAAAGCAAGGACAAAACACGCCAGGGCTGATCCCAAGCCCCCACATGGGCCTGCGCTAGGGGCACCTCGACCCAGCGGTCACAAGCGCCCGGAAGGGACCGACCCCTCCCCCTTCCCACAGCCCAAGGGGGCCACTTCTGCAAGGTCGCTAGGGAGGGCGACCTGGGGAAAAAGGCACGAGCCGCTGCCCTCGAGGACCCCGCCCAGTGATGCCGAGCCCCCCTCCACCTCGTCGCTACCACCCGGACCTGCCCACCCTCGCAAGGCGGGTCACCTCCCCCCGCCGCGCCGACCGAGGCCGCCGCAGCCCAGCTTCACCTCCCCAGGCCGCTAAGGCCGCCGCTGCCGCAGCCCGGGCCCGCCTTCGAAAGCCGGCGGGAGCCAGGCGAGCTGCGGAGGTGGACCGGCGCCACCCCGCACTCGCGTCTCCTCCTCCTGTCTCCTCCCTCTCCCCTCCCAGTCCTGGCCCGCGGCGTCTGCGGCGCTGGGCGCTCCGCCGACTCCGCCGCTCGTGCCCAGGCCCGCCCTTTCCGCCGCGCGCAGTTTTTATAGGCCGCGCCCCGCCCCGTGCCCCGCCCGCGGGCCGCCCCGCCTCCTTCTGGTGTCTCGGCCTCGGCAGCCGCGGGCCGGGGCCACTGGGCTTTAGTTCCCCACCCAGCTTGGGATGGCGGTCGGTCGCGAGGGGGCGCCTTCTCCAGCGTTTGCAAATTGCTAGGCACCAGGTGACCAGGCTAAGGACGAGCGCCGGTCGGCGGTAAACCGCGCAGCCCTGCGGTGCCTTGCTGATTGCGTTCAGCACCAGTTGGCAGCGCGACCTTGAACAGGTGATTTCAATGCCTTCGAAAAGGTCAACACGCCGCGTGGAACTGCCAGATAAACCAGCCTTACCTCTCTTGGTTTAGGTGGGCACTTGTGAAATGCAGAGGCGTCTTTGCCAATTGGGTAACACCCTTCATAGTAAGTTGGGAAAAATCACCATTTCCAAAGCATGGACTTGGCCTGTAAGAGCTGAATGCCCCAAATCAGCATTGCCACAAAACTTGTAAGGCAACTCTGCATCCTTCAATAATAAGATTGTGTTTATTTGGGGTGTTATTTGTTGCTGTGAAACGGATTAATTCATTGGCACTCAAAAGCTTGTAAAAAAAATTGTAAGGATGCATGAAATTAGGAGGAAAGGCTGGAAATACATCAGAACTTCTGAAGGAAAGGACAAGTGTTTCTTACCAACTAAACAAGTTTAAAAAAAAATAACTTGGCCCAAACACGTGTCCAACTGTTTTCATCAGTTGAAAACAATGGAATTGTTTTACGTCTTGTACCTAAGCTCTGATAAAAATTTAGGCTAGCAAGAGAAGAACAGAAAAATCAGAAGAGTAATCAAGAAAACAAGGCTGCAGTTTTAAAAGTCTGGCGGATCCCACACAAAAATTTTCAATGTTAGCTTTTCTTGATACAGTATTTTGCCATTTATTGTCTGTGTTCTTTTCAGTTCCTGTTGATATTATGTGCCTTAATGTTACATTTTAGCTTTGAATCTCTGAATCTCATGTGGCAACCTTGAAGGTCAGACAAATAGGGGAGTATTCGTTTGACTCTGTTTATAACCGGAGAAAGAACAAGCTGCTGAGAAAAGGAGGAAGGCTATGCCTCCACCCTTGATCGCACACAAAAAGAGTGGACATGATAAGAAAAAATGGGACCGAGGATGTAGCTCAGTGGTAGAGTGTTTGACTAACCCATTTAAGACCCTGAGTTCCTCGGAGTACTGAAAAAAAGAAAAAAGCAAAGGGCACATGTTGGAATCAAGGAGTTGGCACAAAGTTACAGCATGTGTTATACCTGTTGTATGTGGCTTGAGCTAATAATAAAACCTAAAAGTAGTATTTCCAGACCAGGCAAAACTATCCTTTGAGTTGTATAGATCTCAGCATAGATCCCAAATAATCCACTAAATGAAATAAATCATTTATTTCCCAACATATATTGCAAAAATGAAACAAGAATGCAAAAGCGAAAATAAACAAACATCAAATCCAGCACAATACAGTCTCACATCATAATGTTATAGCCATGTCTTCTGAAAAATGAAAAAGATGATTTAGAAAAAAGCTTTCCAGGGGCTGGGAATGTAGCTCAGTAATGGAGTGCCTTCCTCAGATGTGTGAGGCCCTGGGTTCAATCCCTAGCACCACCAAAAAATAAAAAGTAAAGTAAACAATTTCCTGCCAGAGGAGATCTTTAAATTTGGCCTGTTTCGAAAAGAACTGCCCCCAGACTTTCATTTGTCAATCATTTGGTTTGTTTCCCCTTCCCCTATTCTCTATTTTCTATAATACCTTAATTTGTCTTGCGCACCAGGAGCAGTATTTGTAGAATGCCATCTCCAAGCTTAACAAGTAATTACTATATTTGAAATATGATAAAAAGTATTGTTTCAAATCAGTGAGAGAAGAATACACTCATTTCACTCTACAGATATTCATTGGACACCTGCTAAGTGCTGGGTGATAGAGATCTAAGGGTGAGTGAGACAATATGGCCCTTTGTCCTCCTGGAACTGGGGTAGGAATTCAATAAAAGCTACAGGTGTAAATGACAAAACAACCAAATCAATAAAATAGACAAAAACACTAAAGAGTCATCATGGATGGTTTCATTCTGGCAAAAACAACCAGACTTTATATCCCTTGAAAATATGAAATGGCAAATATGCATTGTCTGGCAAAGGTACCACCCTGCAAGGGATGCTGCAGTCACTTATAATTAATGTAGCTTCATGTTGTTGAAACTGAAAAGACTAATTCACCAGAGGATGTGAAAGCTAGTGGCATACAAGTGGAGATGTGAGAAATTATCTGAGACATTTTGTTATGGATGATAGAAGTCTGCTTCTCCATGGTTCTATAAGACTTTGGGGAGGGAGGGAGGGAGGGAGGAAGAGGAAGAAGAGAAGGAGAGGAGAGGAGAGTAGGGAGAGGGGAGGGGATGGAAGGGAAGGGAAAGGAAGAAGAGGAGGGAAGAGCAACCATGAAAAATAAGAAGGCAAAAGAAGATAGAGATTTGGAGAACAGTTAATGTAACTTTATTTAAAATATTTCACATACTTTAATATTGACAGGATATCTCTTCAATATTTGAGGAGAAATTTTTTCATGAAAGTAAAGACCCAAGCAATACAGACCTCAGGTAGGGAAAAAAGTTTCCATAATCATTTAGGGCATTTTTTAAAGAGAATTCCTAGTTTTTAAGATTAATTTTTTGTGGAGTTTTTTTCATAATATCATAATTACACATTCCTAGCAGTTTGGTTTATACTTTTTTTTTAATTCCTGGAATTAATGCATTAATAATGCTTCACTATTAACTCTTTGGAAATAAAAGTCCTTTGGAAGAAGAATGACCCATGTGGCTATTTTCATAATGTACCTGTCATAGACTAACTTACATTTTCTGTGACACTTCCCTACCTCCCTTTTCAATGTCCTCTCCCTGCTGCCCAATTTGAAGTGCCTACCTTGGATTCTTTTTGTTTGTAATTAAATATCAAGTAAAAGCCGGGCGCGGTGGCTCACGCTTGTAATCCCAGCACTTAGGGAGGCTGAGACAGGAGAATCGCGAGTTCAAAGCCAGCCTCAGCAATGGCGAGGCACTAAGCAACTCAGTGAGACCCTGTCTCTACATAAAAACACAAAATAGGGCTGAGGATGTGGCTCAGTGGTCGAGTGCCCCTGAGTTCAATCCCCAGTAC
>CM053403.1:71839111-71859001 GCA_028644305.1 Xerus rutilus | reverse complement strand
GATTCCAACAGTGTTTTCTCATTATCTATCCTTTTGTAAGAAAAAGTGATTGATTTTGCTTAAATTTCTTAATATTAAAATATCTATAAATTCAAATTCTTGAGCATTGACCCAGGAAGAGACAGTTCAAAGAGGAAAGAGTTCAATTAATGATAACCTCGAAGCAGAGAGTGTTTAAGAAATGTAAATCATGTAGAATCTGCTGCTCAAGAGTCATAATTGTTTTCTACCCTACTTGGAAAAAAATATCCATACTATCTAAGATGGTGGGAGCTAAGGCTATACCTCCATGGTAGAACACATGCTTAACATGCAGGAAGCCCTGGGTTAAATCTCCAATCCCCTTCCCCTCTGCCAAAAAAGATAGTGTTCATGATATAAGCCTTCTGCTAGCCTCAAACCCCCAGCCTTTCTGACATTATTGTAGCTGACAGACTCTAAGGTGGATCCCCATGATCCCCAGCCCTACATATTCATTTCTTGTGTATTCCCTGCCCAGTGGGTGGGATCTGAATATGTTTTTAAACATAGAATACAGCAAAGGTGATGGGATGTTACTTGCATGATAACATTACGTAAGATGGTTGCCCATCTTGCTGGGAGACTCTTTCCTTTGCTGTCTTTGAGGAAGCAAGCAGCCAGGTTGAGAATACCCACATTCACAGAGCTGAGAGTAGCCTCCAGCTGACAGCCAGCAAGAGGTTCAGCCCCTCGATCCAACAGCCACAAGGGACTGAATTCTCCCACAACTGCTCGAGCTTGAAAACAGATCATCATTGAGCTTCAGATGAGACCCCTACCCTGGCCAACACCTTGACTGCAGCTTTACAGAGAATCCAGCTAAGCTGTGCCCGAATTCCTGATCCACAGAATGAGGTAAGTAAGATGCTATGTTTGTGGCAATATTGTTACCTAGCCATAGGTAACTAATACTGTTGTCTTAAACTCACCTACAGCCTACCCACCCTGGCTTTCATACTGCTCTCCCATAAGTCAAAGTTACTCCTTTCTAAGCATCTTCCCACACCCTCTGCCTAGGAGACTCTTAACCTAGCTCTTCACTTTAACTGACTTTTTCTTGTCATTCAAGGTTTTAGCTCTAATATTTTTCTTATCTGCCTAAAGTAGTCATTATGACAGTGGCAGATTATGTTTTATTTCTCTTCATATGATTTTTTTACTACATGTAAAGTTTTCTTTTATTTTTAAATATTTTTTAGTTGTAGATGAACACAGTATCTTTATTTATTTTATGTGGTGCTGAAGATCAAACCCAGTGCCTCAAACATGCAAGGCAAGCGCTCAACCAGTGAGGCACAATCCCAGCCAGAGTTTTCTTTATTCTGTTTCCCTACTTTATAATGTGAGTTACTTGGGAGGAAGGATGTCTATCTTGTTTCCCATTATATACCTAGAATCTCAAACGGTGCCTATAAGAAACATTCAGTAAATACTTTATTATCATTGAATAAGCATTGGGAGATATTTAAGCTCTTGCCAATATTAAAATAGTCTCAGATCTATAAGGGACATATGCAAAATGTTCATGGTAACAATATTTATGATGTCAGGAGTGGGAGATAGCGTGGGTGTCCATCACTGGGAGAGTAGATCAGTGAAATTGGTGGATGCACATATGGAGTACTGTGCAGCAATTGGAAGCAACAGATCAAATGTGCATGTTGCACCATGGCTGGCCTTAGGAGCAAAATGTCCAAGATTAAGATGTATATGATGGGGCTGGGGTTATGGCGCAGTGGTAGCGTGCTTGCCTAGCACGTGGGAGGCACTGGGTTTGATCCTCAGCACCACATAAAAATAAAATAAAGATATTGTGTCCACCTACAACTAAAAATAAATAAATATTTTTTAAAAAAGATGTATATGATGCACATATTTTGCAAACAAAAATACATATGCACACAAAATGCCATTTTTGTAAGAACCAGGCAAACAAAACTATATTAGATAGATTCGAATACTTGCCTTTAAGAGGGGAAGGAGCCAGGCACCAGTAATCTCAGCAGCTCAGGAGGCTGAGGCAAGAGGATCACGAGTTCAAAGCCAGCCTCAGTAACAGCGAGGCACTAAGCAACACAGTGAAACCCTGTCTCTAAATAAAATACAAAATAGGGCTGGGATGTGGCTCAGTGGTTGAGTGTCCCTGAGTTCATCCCCGGTACCAAAAAGAAAAAGAAAAAAGAGAGGAAGGAGATACGAGTGGAAAATGGGGTTAATAGGAAGTCAATAAAACAGGAGAAGAACCTTGCACAGACTAATAATGATAATGTGCTAGGAATTGAACTGTTTGATTAATTCCATCTTCTGCATTTGAGAGCAGAATTAAGGCAAAACAAAATTGTCTGACTCAGAGATCTAGAAGATATCAGAGTAACACTAGCCTAAAGCTAAGAAGTATTGGATTGCATACTGGAAGGTGACCTACACCAGGAGTCTCACTGTCATCCTTGACCCCTACCTTTTCTTCCCTCTGGTTGGTTGATACTAGGCATCTGGGTGCTTCCAAATTTTGTCTCAAATTAGTCTCCATCTATGATAGGCTTCCATCACGATTAGACTTAGCCCCTTTTGCATTAGGAAGTATATAATGTATAACTCTCTTTTTGTGACATTAGAGCTCTTTTTTGGGGGGAGGGAGTACCAGGGATTGAACTCAGGGGTACTAGACCACTAAGCCACATCCCCAGCCCTATTTTATATTTTATTTAGAGACAGGGTCTCACTGAGTTGCCTAGCGCCTCGCTTTTGCTGAGGCTGGCTTTGAACTCGCAATCCTCCTGCCTCAGCCTCCCAAGCTGCTGGGATTACAGCTCTTAATGCTCTTACAGCTCTTTATGTCTTAGTCTCTGTAGTCATTTTGATTATCCAAAGCTAATATTTATTCCAAAGGAAGAATTCATGGGAGAAATATTCCCTGAGTTTTCAAATCTCATGACAATTTGTCTATAACCTTTATTCTCGAAAGCCAATTTAGCAGCTCACATTTTCTTGCTAACACATAATGAACTGTCAGACCTCTGTTGTTGCAGCTTATACCACTCTCCACTGGAATGTCCTTTGCACTTGTCACCTGTCAAACTATTTATCCATCTCCACCTAATAATGACTTTCTATCACTACAGAATCTTTCCTGTCTGCTCTTTATAGAATTAAGTTTTATTTTCAAAAATCTTCTTATGCAACTTTATATATTACAGCACTTAACACTTCATGCATGACTAAATTTATTAAGCTTTTCCTATGTGCCAGGCACAACTGAGCCTACAGTGGACTAATTACATGTAGTATATCTCAGTAAAATGATACTGCTTCTACACCTTTGTGTTTGCTCTGGAATTAAAAATTGCCTAAGCACCTAAGGGAAATAATACTAAAAATAGTCTTCTAATCAACAAGTTTAACATATAATAAAAATGTTTTCGAGTAGTGCAATCCTTTGCTGCAGGGTTGAGCAAAGCATGTTTTGCACCTCTATTCCTTCATTCCTTTCCATATGAAGAAATGAGTTTTCCTTTGGTCAATTTTTTATCTATGTGTGCATTAAATCAAAAAACTACACGAGGGCTGGGTATGTGTCTCAGTGGTAGTATCTGCCTGGCATGCATGAAGCCCTGGGTTCAAACCCTAGCACTACCAATAAATAAATAAAGATATACAACCGTGCTTCCTGTTTAAAAAAAACTACATAATACAATTCATATAGTCTGGAACTGTTAGAATGTCATTATCTACTCCAAGGAATGCTTATTTATTATCATAACTATAAAACAACAAAGAATAAAGATTACATATTATTCTTTTTTTATAAATTTATTTATTTTTATGTGGTGCTGAGGATCAAACCCAGTGCCTCACATGTGCTAGGCGAGCGTTGTACCACAGAGCTACAACCCCAGCCCCAGGTTACAAATTATTCTTAAGGTAGCATCTTTAACAGGGCTAGGTTTGGTTTTTATTCAAAACAATGTTATCACTCCCTATCATTCTTTAACTAAATATGCATCTTTGAATAGAAGAGCTGTTGACATTATTTTGTTTAAATAGAATATTTTGTTTCATTAAGAAAACTAATTTCGGGCTGGGGCTGTAGCTCAGTGGTAGAGCACTTGCCTAGCATGCGTGAGGCACTGGGTTCGATCCTCAGCACCACATATAAATAAAAAATGAATAAAATAAAGATCCATCAACAATTAAAAAAAATTTAAAAAAAAAAGAAAACTAATTTCTTCTCTTCAGAAATTTTCTGCCAAACCTTATAATACACATAACTTTTACATAAAACATAGAAGGATGTGTCTGCCTTGTTTTAAAAAATTGTCTAAGCAGTCATCAAGAATTAATAACAATAATAAAGGCTAGTGAGGATATAGAGAAAAAGGAGCACTTTTACACTGTTGGTGGGATTGTAAATTGAAACAACCACTATGGAAATCAGTATGTGGGTTCTGCAAAAGACTAGGCATGAAATCACCATATGACCCAGCCATACCACTCCTCAGTATTTATCCTGAAGAATTAAAGTCATCATACTACAGTGATACATGCATATCCATGTTTATAGCAGCACAATTTACAATAGCTAAACCATGGAACCAGCCTAAGTGTCCATCAGCAGAAGAATGGAGTGTTATGTATACACAATGGGATTTTTTTCAGCCATAAAAAAGAATGAAATCATGTTATTTACAAGAAAATGGATGGAACTTGAGAACAATATGTCAAGCAAAATAAGCCAAACTCAGAAATTCAAAGATTCTATATTTTCTCTCATATGTGGAAGCTAGAGAGGAAAAAGGAAAAGAAAAGTATGAGTGTTGGGGTAGGGGTGGAGATCTCATGAAAATTGGAGGAAAATCAGTAGAATAGGGGAAAGGGACCAGTGGGTGAAAGGAGGAGAGGGAGCGGGGGAAGTGCTGGGGAACCAAATTGGCCAAATTATATTGTTATATTGTGCATATGAACTAATATATAACAACAGATCCCACCATTATACACAACTACAATCTACCAATAGAAAAATGTGGGGGGCTGGGGTTGTGGCTCAGTGGTTGAGCGCTTGCCTCGCACGTGTGAGGCACTGGGTTCAATCCTCAGCACCACATGAAATAAAGATTTTGTGTTTATCTACAACTAAAAAAAATTTTTTTTAAATGTGGGGAAAAAACTTTCCTAAGGCCTAATTGATTAGTTGTCCAGGCAAACAAAAGAAATCTGTTTCGGTTTTCTCTTTGGAAATATCATTTATCAATCACCCTATCATCTCTAAATTCTTGTCTACATCTTAATACACTTAAGTCCTTTAAGTACTATAGGAACTTCATTTTCCTGGAAATTTCTCTCCCAAAGATCTTTAACCTGCTCAATCTGTACTGCTGGGTCTAGTGCAGCTGCTCAACTGCAATCAGACATTGCATGATTTTGGGGTGGAGCAGGGCTGGGCGGCAGTGAGTGGTGCTGGATTAAACCCAGGGCTTCATGAAAGCAAAGTAATCACTCTACCACTAAGCCACACCCCCCAGCCCTAATCTATTTTCTTTACTTTTCTACAGTTTTCTGAGAAAAGAACATTAGGAGTAAAATATTAGATTTTAAAACTGTCTCCATTCTCACCTGGGTACAGTGGCACACATCTGTAATCCCAGCTATTTGGGAGACTGAGGCAGAAGGATCAGGCCAGCCTCAGAAGTTTAGCAAGATGCTGTCCCAAAATAAAAAGTTCTGAGGATATAGCTCAGTGGTAGAGCACCACTGGGTTCAATCACCAGCACTCAAAAAAAAAAAAAAAACAACGAAACCTTTCTCCACCCTCACATGGGATTTGTGAAGCACTTAGTTTATAATTCCAGGATGGACATAAATTGTCTCTCAAAATTTCGAAGACATTGTTCTGTTGACTTTACAGCTTACAGTGTCACTGCTGAGAACCCAATGTCATTAGGACTCTAAATCTTTCACATGTGACCCTTTTTTCAACCTGGAAACTTTTATAATCCTTTTTTTTATCTGAAAGTTTCTAAAATTTCAAGATGAGGTACCTTGATAAATTCACTGGAACTCTTTAACCAGAAACAATTCTGAGAGGGATTTTTTTAATTAAAAATCATTTTTCTACTTCAATAGATGAATGGATAAAGAAACAGTGGTATATATGCATAATGGAATATTACTGAGCAATAAAAGAGAATAAAATCATGGCATTTGCAGGTAAATGGATGGAGTTGGAGAACATCATGCTTAGCGAAGTAAGCCAATGACAAAAAACCAAAGGCTGAATGTTCTCTCTGATAAGTGGATGCTGATCCATAATGGGGGAGGGGGCATGGGAAGAATGGAGGCACTTTGGTCAAAGGGGAAGGAGGGGGGATATGGGGGCAGGAAAGATGGTGGAATGAGACGGACATCATTGCCCTTGGTTCATGTATGACTGCACAGATGGTGTGATTCTACATCATGTACAACTAAAGAAATGAAAAGTTGTGCTCCATTTGTGTACAATGAATCAAAATGCCTTCTGCTATCATGTATACCTAAATAGAATAAATAAATTTTAAAAATAAAAATAATTTTTCTTGATAATTTCCTTCCCCCTCTCCAAACTTTTGTTATGCAGATGTTGCATCTCCTGGATTGATTTTCTAGATTTCCTATCTTTGCTTTCCTATTTCCCATCTCTGTGTTTTTATCTGCTTTCTGAGAGAGATCTCCTCACCTCTAATTTAGAGTTCCACATTTAAAAAAGTTTTTCAGGCAGGCCTTTTTATATTTCTTTTTTTTTTTTTTTTGGTACTGGGGATTTTTTTTGGTACTCAACCACTGAGCCACATCCCCAGCCCTATTTTGTGTTTTATTTAGAGACAGTCTCACTGAGTTGCTTAGCACTTTGCCGTTGCTGAGGCTGGCTTTGAACTCACGATTCTCCTGCCTCAGTCTCCCTAAGTGCTGGGATTACAGGCGTGCGCCACTGCACCCAGCCATTTTTATATTTCTTAAAGGCAATTATCAAAGTACAAAATACTAGCACCTAGTATAGTACCTGACATGTGGGAATAAGTACTGAGTACATAATTTTTGAAAAATGAAATGAAGTCCAACCCCCAAACTGCCACTTTGAGTGTAGAGATCAAAAGATCTGACAATAAGTTTCATAAATTTCCCATTTCTCTCTTTTTTCTTTAATGTCTTTCTATTTTTTAACTTTATTTATTTATTTACTTATTTTTGTGGTGCTGAGAATTGAACCCAGTGTCTCACACATGCTCAGCAAGCACTCTACCGCTGAGCCACAATCCAAACCCATGCTCTTTTGTTCTTAAAAATGGTGACTTATGGTTTCGTTGGTTGTTTTTGTTTTTTGTTCTATTTTTCTTTTTTATTTATTCAATTATTAATTAATTTTTTGCCGTACTGGGGGATTGAATTCAGGAACACTTCCCTCTGAGCTACATCCTCAGCCTTTTTAGTGTATTTTTGAGACAGGATCTTGCTAGGTTGCCCAGGATTGTCTCAAACTTGGAATCCTCCTGCTTAACTTCCCAACTAGTTGGAGATTATAGGCATGTACCACTGTGCCCAGGTTAGAGAAATTTTTTCAACAAATAGCAATTATTCAAACAATTTTATTTACATACTAAAACTAAGCAAGAAACTGGTATCTGCTCTGATATAAATGGCAAGATAACACGTGAAAAAATAATGTCACTATAACTATATGCACATTATATGTATGAAATACTCATGATGACACTTTAAGTTACTTTCTACCATTTTCTCCATTTTATAGAAAAGAAAATATAATGCAGAGAGATTGAATAACATCCTTAGTTATACAACTATGTGCCATCTTTTGATTTTTTAAATTTCTCTTTTAATTTTTTTATTTCTATGATTTTTATTTTCAAAAGATCTTTAAATCCTCTAAATGTGGCTTTTTTAAAAATTTCACTCTTCATGAATACAATAACTACTTTTTCTTATTTATTTATTTTTGGAACTCAGGATTGAGTTCAGAGGTGCTTTACCACTAACATACACCCTCACTCCTTTTTTATTTTGAAACACATTTTCATTAAATTGCTTAGGGCCGGGCTGAGGCTGTGGCTCAGTGGTAGAGCGCGTGCCTTGCATGTGCAAGGCACTGGGTTCGATTCTCAGCACCACATATAAATGAATGCAATAAAGGTTCATCAACAACTAAAAAAAAATTTTTTTTAAATTGCTTAGGGCCTCACTAAGTTGCTGAGGCTGGCCTTGAAATTTAGATCTCCTGCCTCAGCCTCCGGAGTTGCCGAGATTATAGGCATGTGCCACCATGCCAGGCTCTAAACTCTGTTCTGTTTGTTTTGTCTTTATTTTTTCTTACTGAGACTTTCCTCGAATGTCTGTTGATTTTTATCTATTCATTTGAATTTAAGAGTGACATGCTAAAACCTAACAAGGAGACCTTTGTGGGAAAATGCAATGGACTGAGTTGTAGACTTTACTGCAGAATTACTGGGCAGGGCCCCCGTGCCCTAGAGAGAACCTACTCAGAAATGTGTCATCATCTCCAGCAAAACCCAAGTGGTCATTTTCCCAGGGAGAAATTCTCCCTTCATCTCCTAACCTTGGTAAGTATCAACCCAGATGCCAGCATTATAGGAGCCAACTTAGGGAAGGAGGTTTTAGAATCTTACTTTGAAATGATATCTTGGTTTCAGCTTAGTCCCCTCCCCCTGTGATCTGTAGGGCTCCCTGCCTTTCAGCTGTGCTTGAGGCCAGGACCTTTCAGTACCCTTCCATTTCCTACTAGAGTTGGGTACTTTGGTTACCTGTGGTGTGGAAAGGGACAGCTTCATTTAGACTTTCATCCCACTCCTGTTTTCAGCCTCACACCTCCCCATGCCTTCGGAGATGACTGGTAGGTACCACCAACTCCTCAGGTTTTCCAGGATTCTAAGGCAGGGTTTGATTTCCCTTTGCGGGCAATGTGGTTCAGCTTTCTCTGGCTTTGTTAGATCAGTTAGCCATTGCTAACTGGCTTCGGGGCTTCCCCAATTTGGCATCTCTCAATTGTTTTGTTGCCTCCCCTCATGTCCTCTTCCTCCTCATAGGTTTATACCTTTCTTAATTCCTTTCACATCATCTGGTAGAGATTCAGGAAGGAGCATAAGTAAATGCAAGTATCCAGTCTTCCACGGTTGGCAAGACACCTGTGCTTTCAACCTCTCTGTTATGCTCATGTTGTGTATAGCATGCATGTCTGTCACCCACAGACTCTGATTTCTTGAAGGCAAAGACCTGTAAATAGTTCCCACACTCCTTAAGAAAAGATTGAATGCTCTGTAGTTATGGCAACAAGTAGCCACCAGAACCAGTTCTAAACTGGCTTAAGGCATCCATGACAGCTTGTCTCAGTTTAATGAATCAATGGCAACTTGCCTAAGTGAACACACTTTTGAAAACCAGCCAGAAAGAGTCCTATGCTCTTGAAAGCCAGCCAATCCACAGCATTCTCATCTGAACAATCAAGTTTCCATAGTGACACCAACTAACCCACACCCACCTCTGAAAGTCCACCAACCCCATCTCCGCAAAACCTTAAATATAGACAGTTCCTTGCTTTGCCAGAAATGACTGCAGCAGCCACCACTAGATCTGTCATATTGAAGGTAACAAGTGGGGAGGTAAAGGAAGGTGCAGAGGGCAACTTAATTGTGTCCTAGATAAAAGGTTCTAGGATCCTGGGAGGCTGAGGCAGGCGGATCATGGGTTCAAAGCCAGCCTCAGCAATGGCGAGGTGCTAAGCAACTCAGTGAGACCCTGTCTCTACATAAAACACAAAATAGGGCTGGGGATGTGGCCCAGTGGTCGAGTGCCCCTGAGTTCAATCCCCGGTAACAAAAAAAAAAAAAAAAAAGGTCCTATGCTACTTGCTCTAGTGAGCCCTGTGGCAAGACTAAACACAATATAAAATTCATTCAGCATTCACTCATCATTTCAAATGCATATGCTCCTGAGATGTAAGAAACCTAAGCATCTGCATCCAGAAGCAATTATGTTCATTCCACCTTGGATTCAATATTGTTAGCTATATACATCCTAACAATGAGTAGGACCAGCTACCAACTGGGTTTTGCTGGTTTTATGACTCTATACTTTCAACTCTTGTTCTCTTTATCCTAAAGGAGAGAGAGCATATCTCCCTCAACAGAAATCACTTTTACAGTTACAAAACTCATTCTAGCAGATATAGGAAAATATGCTATATGTAACTTAATGAATTATAGGATTAAGTGTTCTCCAGGTAATGCTTACCAACTGGAAGAAGATGTACATTTTATTTATTTATTTATTTATTTTTTGGTACCAGGGATTGAACCCAGAGGTGCTTTACCACCGAGCCACATCCCTATAACTTTTTATTTTTTATTTTGAGACAGGTTCTCACTAAGCAGCTTAGGGCCTCACCAAGTTGCTGAGGCTGGCCTCAAACTTGCAATCAATCCTCCTACCTCAGCCTCCCAAGTCACTCAGATTACAGGCATATGCCACCATGCCCAGCTGCCTAGACTTTTGAGGGGTAGAAGTGGTAAATATTTGTAAAAGTTTCCTGATGTATTAGTTAGTTTTTGCTGTATCCCAGACTATCTCAACTCTCAGTGGCTTAAAATAACAACCAGATATTCAGCTCACAATTCTGTGCTGTGGGTCAGCAGTTTGGACTGGGCTCAGCTGGGAAGTCTTCTGTGGTCGTGTTTATACATTTACAGTAAGCTGCTGGATGTGCAGTTAGTTGGCTGGTCTATTAGAAGCTGGCTGCTCCTAGGCAACTTTGCTTACATATCTAGCAGATGACCAGCTGTCAGCTGGGGTACCTTGGTCCTTCTCCACATGTTCCCATTTTCTACCAGACTAGAGATTTGTTCATCTGGTAGCAGTGTTCAAAACTCACATGGTATCAGTGATGGTGTCACCTCTATCACCTTTAGTCAAAGAAAGTCATGAGGCCAACCAAGAGTCAAGGGCTGTTGAGAGGAGATGTATTGTGACCATTTTTGCAACTATTACTAATTATTATAGTAACCCACTATTTCCAGGCCTGAAGCCCACTTAGCCACAGATCCTTTGGGATCGTGTTCATTCTTATAGCAGTGATGTGCTGGGTTCCCAGTTCCCTCTGCCATCTGATTTCACTTGTATTCAGTCTCAGAAAATGGCCACAGTGTCTGATCCCCTGAGAATTTTCTTCTTCTTTTTTTTTTTTGGTACTGGGGATTAAACTCAGGGATACTCGACCATTGAGCCACATCCCCAGCCCTATTTTGTGTTTTATGTAGACAGCATCTCACTGAGTTGCTTAGGGCCTTGCCATTGCTGAGGCTGGCTTTGAACTCGCAATTCTCCTGTCTCAGCCTCTCAAAATGCTGGGATTACAGGCATACCTGGCATCTTCTTATTTTTGAGCATGGTTGTGTATTCACCCAGAACTAAGGTAATAATATGATTTATCATTCAAATTGGGACTTCTGAGAATGTACTGGGACACTATGAATAATCATGCTAATACACTAAGCATAGACTGAGATTTCTTACTTAAAATTCAGTGATGGCTGGGTTCATGGCTCAGTGATAGAGCACTAGCCTCACACATATGAGGCACTGGGTTCAATCCTCTGCACCACATCAAAATAAAAAAATATAATAAAGGTATTGTATCCATCTATAACTAAAAAATAAAATATTTTAAAAAATAAAATCCAGTGGTTATAACCACAGGTTCTCAGACTCTCATTACTTGTGTTTGAATCTTAGTTCTGCCAATTATTTACCAAATTCTTTTATTTATTTATTTATTTATCTTTAATTTTCTTTTGCAATACTGGAGATTAAACCCAGGGCTGCTCTACCACTGAAACTATGTCCCCACCCCAACCCACCCCCCTTTTTAAAAATTTTGAGCCAAGGTCTCCAACTTGACAATCCTTCAGCCTTAGCCTCCAAAGTAGCTGGGATTACAGGCATGTATCACCACACCTGGCTATGGTACTCATTTTGAACATAATTCTAACAAATCTGTTTTCTGGTTTCCCAGCACTCCCAAATTAAAAGCAAAAAAATAGAAGCAAGTTTAAAAAAAAAAAAAAACTAAAAAAGATAACTTGGGCATGTTTGCAAAGAGCTTAAGGACAAGAGGAAAGACAAAAATAAAAACATGAGTAATAGGACTGGGGATGTAGCTCAGTGGTAGAGCACTTGCTTAGCATGTGCAGGGACCTGGATTCCACACCCAGCGCTGCAAAAAAAGAAAAAGAAACATGAGGAATAAATCCTAGACATTTGTGATCATTTAATGGGCAAACACATCTTCAGTATTCAGTGTTTCATGACATTGTTGCTTGTTGTAGAATGTAACAGTTAATGTTCATTATAACACTGGATGATCCATCAACGAAATTCCAAAATGTAGTAAGCAAATTTTGCTTTAGAGTGATTTCCATTAAAAAGTAAAAATAAAACATGAGTTGAAAGAGGACATCTGCTGCTTGGCTCTATTTTATTTTTAAGCTTTGAATTGGTACAAACAGTCATATGGCTTTGCTAAAGGTGAGAGGAGAAAATGTGGAGGGTGCAAGCTCTATATTCAGGAGTAACAACGAGGGTAAAAGACCAGGGACAGGGATAGAAAAGCTTTTTAAGATCTCAGAACCTCTGACACTTCTCCATATTGGTTATTATTCGTTGGCCCCTTCCTGTGTTCCTTGGAAGCAGAGATCTCACTACATATATTCTTGTATTCCCAAGCAGCAAAGTGGGAAGTTAAATGTTATTTCCCCTCCGTGCTTCTTCAGACATACTAAGGGCAAGAGAACCCCAAAGGGAAAACTTCCGGCTAGATACCCACTAGCTCTGCATCAAAGAAAGAACAACTTGGACGTCCATCTCCATCTGATGAAAAGACAAAGGGATTCAGTAGTATAAAAATCTAAAATGGGGCTGGAGCGGTGGCCCAGTGGTAGAGTGCTTGCCCCGCATGCGTGAGTCACTGGGTTTGATCCTCAGCACCACATAAAAATAAATAAAATAAAGATATCACATCCATCTACAACTAAAAAAAATTTTTTTTTAATCTAAAATGATTCTATATCAAGCATCAAAATCCCTTGGATGGCTTGTGGAGACATTATTATTCCCTTCACATCTATGACTTTTTTAGTAGGACTGGGTCAGGCCTAAGAATTTGCATTTCTAACAAGTTCCCAGGTGATTCTAATAATGTAGAACAACTCCAAGGACTTCACTTCGAGAATAACTACAAGCATGATTCTCAGTCCTGACTACCCATCAGAATCACCTGTGACATTTAAAAAAAAAAAAAAACTAAGAGCCTCATAGTAGAGCCCGATTAGAATCCCCAGAAGTTCCCTTACTCTACTGCACCCTGACCCCTGCCCACCCCCCTACTGTGGAATCTGCCTTTTTACCTGATAAACCTCACTGTGACACTTTGGAGTTTAGCAGCTGTGGATTTCCACAGCCCCAGAGGACCCAGACCCAGAAGTATGCAAAAAGCACTTGGTATTTAAGAAAGCCTTGACTAATGGACCTATTTAGACCAGGAGCATTTTCAGCAGTTAAATGTGACCCCTCTTGTATGCTAATTTTTTTACTTAATTCATGATGATGATATTCTTTGGAGAAAGGAAGTTCTCACAATTCTAATAGGTGAATAAAAAAGCTCTGGCACAACAATATACATAAATCATCAGTATTTCTGTGGCAACAACATGAAAACTTCAATTAAAAAAACAAATGAAGCTATCATGAGATTTTTTCAGGTGATTTATCATTTAGAAATTAATATTTGTCTTGGGGCTGGGATTGTGGCTCAGAGTGTAGCTTGCCCCGCATGCGTGAGGCACTGGGTTCGATCCTCAGCACCACATAAAAATAAATAAAATAAAGATATTGTGTCCATCTGCAACTAAAAAAAGAAAAAAGAAAAAAAGAAATTAATATTTGTCTTTTATCAGAATTTCCTAGCAATGTAACCGAATTGGTAGCTCATATGCTTATCAAAATTAAGGAGCATAGATTTTTCCAGGGAACATTACTTTCTACAATATATTTTTCTTTGTAATTGTCTAATTTTTTCCCCCAGTACTGGAAATTGAACCAAAAGGTGATCTACCACTGAACTACATCCCCAGTACCTTTTATTTTTGATTTTGATACAGGTTCTTACTAAGTTGCTGAGGTTCTTGCTAAGTAGCTGAGGCTGGCCTCAAATTTATGGGTGATTCTCCTGCCTCAATCTCCTGAACAGGCAGGATTACAGATGTGCACTACCATGCCCAGCTGACTAATTATTTAGCAAAGACTAAAAGCAGAACAACATTGTTCTTAATTTTTTAAAGTATTTTATTAAACAAGAAGCAAGGTTGCCACTTCAATGGTAAATTATGTATTAGATAAGATGAGTCTAAATAATGTAATATCATCTTTTCTTCATTCTTATAATTTTCTATCTAGGAGATTTCTTGCTAATAAACTTCTAAATTCTGCCAAACCTATATAGCTAAAATGAACCATCAAGCTTTGGCTTGTTACAGATTTATACAAATGAAGAAAAAGTAGCTTGGGAGCTTAACTCTGAATTGTGGTTCATTTAGGGAAGTTGATTACCATTTAATTTGTAGATTGAGTATTGAACTCAATATTTCTGAAATTATATAATAGCGAGTTATTAGTGACCCAAATGGAAAAACACGACCCATATTCTTTAATGAAATGTAAAATAGAATCTCATCATTCCACATGTGATGACGAAGAACACAAAAGCAATGTGAGAATTAACTTAATTGGAAATATTGTGAAATTATTTTCAACATCATATGTCAAATTAAGGAGTTGCTTTGATCGCTAAGTAGATAATAGAGAAAGTCAAAGTAGTAAGCCTGGTTAAAATGTGCACGGATGCTTTACAAATTGCTTATTTTCTAGTATTATCACAACTCTTTTTTTTGTTTGTTACCGGAGATTGAACTCAGAGGCACTCGACTACTGAGCCACATCCCCAGCCCTATTTTTGTGTTTTATGTAAAGACAGGGTCTCACTGAGTTGCTTAGTGCCTCGCCATTGCTGAGGCTGGCTTTGAACTCGTGATTCTTCTGTCTCAGCCTCCCAAAGTGCTGGGATTACAGGCTTGCGCTGCCACCACACCGGCTTATCACAACTCTTGATAGCGGTACATTTATAATAGGAAGAAGAGGTTAAATTAAAATAGATAAAAGTTAAGTAGATGATTTGAATAAATTGTTTGAAAATGTCTCAAACTGTATTTCATCTTTTGTAACTAGAAAGCTAAAATTACATTCCCCAGGTTTTAATACTTTCCCTCAACACATAGTTGGCAGTCAGTATATATTGAAAAAAAGGAAAAAAGGAAGGAACAAATGAGTATCAGGAAAGCACTTACCTCCTCGGTGCTGGAGGAATCTGGGTGCTAGAGAGAAACAACCTAGAGGTCAGCTACAAATCCTCTCCTAGAGTTAGCAAGTCTTTTGCCAGTCCAATACTCTCCCAAGAAGACCAGATATCAGCTCTTACTCAACAGCACTTTAGGTGATACAGCCAACTCGTTAAGAACACAGATGCCAAAGCAGGACAGACTGGGTTCAAAGCTCAGTGACCTTAGTTGTTTGACCTCACCCAAGTTACTTTACTTCTTTTTTTTTTTTAATTTTTATTTTTTAGTTGTAGGTGGACAGAATATCTTTATTTTATTTTTATGTGATGCTGAGGATCAAACCCAGTGCCTCACGCATGCTAGGCGAGCACGCTACCACTGCGCCATAACCCTAGCCCGTTACTTTACTTCTTGATAGTTCACCTGTGAAATGGAAATAGCAATAGCATATCTTAAAGTATGTTGCAAGGATTAAGTGGGTAAAGACATGTAAAGCATTGAGAATAGTTCCCACCACCAGGTATGGGGGCACATACCTATAATCCCAGGGACTCAGGAAGCTGTAGCAGGAGGATCCCAAGTTCAAAGCCAGCCTCAGCAATGTAGTGAGGCACTAAGCAACTCAGCAAGACCCTGTCTCTAAATAAAATATAAAAAGGCTGGGGATATGGTTCAATGTTAAGCACCCCTGGGTTCAATCCCTGGTACAAAAAAAAAGCTCTACCTGTAGTAGGCAGCTTCTGACATAGCTCCCAATGATCCCCAACTCTTGGTGCTCAGCCTTTATGTAATCTCTTCCCCTTGAGTATGGGCTGAACCTAACGATTTGCTTCCTACACTGAGAAAATGACAAAAGTGATGGTATGATGGTTAAATTCCACCATCACCCCTTTTCTTAACTACTAAGGATTGAACCCAGGTGCACTCTACCATACAGCTAAATCCCCAGCCCTTTTTATTTTTTATTTTGAGGCAGGGTCTCACTAAATCACCCAGACTGGCCTCAAACTTGTGATCTTCCTGTTTTGGCCTCCCAAGTTTCGAGAATTACAGGTGTGGGCCACCATACCTGGAGGTGATGGTTATTTTTATGTCAACTTAACCAGGTTATGAGATTCCCAGACAGTTGGTAAAACATCACTGTTGAGTGTCTCTATATGGGCATTTCCAAAAGAGAGTAGCATTTCCAACTGTAGACTTAGAGAAGATGGCCTCACCAATGCAAGTGAGCATCATCCTGTCCATAGAGGGCCCAAATACAACAAAGAGGCAGAGGAAGGACAAATTCACTCTGTTTGGGATGGGACATCCATTTTCATCGATTTGAAGTGAAATCCATTTTCATCGATTTAAAGCTGAAGTGCTCCTGGTTCTCAGGCCTTCAGGATGGGATAAGAGCTTTATCACTGGCTTTCCTAGGCCTCCAGCTTGCAGATAGATTGTGGGACTTACCAGCCTCCATATCTCATAAACCCATCTCTCATAACAAATAGATTTATGTATAGATATAGACATAGAAATCCTATTTGTCCTGTTTCTCTGGTGAACACTGACCAATACAGATTAAATGACGTTTCTGTGACGAGTTCATAAAGACTGCAATTTCCACCTTGCAAGCACTCTCTCTAGCCCTTCCTGATGGTATCATCTCCAGTGTTGTGAGAAGCTCTATGGAGAGGCCCATGTGGTAAGGAACTGAGAGAGGCCTTTGACTAAACAGTCTGTGAGGAAATGAAGCCTCAGTCCAATAATCTAATCCTATCAGCTCCCAGCCAAGCCAGCTTGGAAGCCGATCATTCCCAGTTGAGTCCTAAGACAATGGTAGACTTGTGAGAATCCCAGAGCTAGAGGACCCAGCCAAGCCCCAGTCAGATTCCTGACTATGAAACTATGAGATAATAAAAGTTGTTTTAAGCCACTAAGTTTAGGAACCATTTGTTATGCAGCAATAGGTAACTAACATACTACTAAGGTATTCTATAAATGTCAGCTGGTAAAGAGACATCTCAAATTTCATATCTCCTTCTCTACTACTCACATAAAAGTGAAGGGAACCATCATTCAAGCTGATCAAACCATAAACCCTAAAAGAAAATCATCTACCATTCTTTTCCTTTTTTCAACCCTTCCTTCTCTAAATAGACCAGCTTCATGAACATCTGAGAAAGAGTATTTTAGGAATAGAAGGGTCAAAGAGTCTATTTTTTAAATATTTTTTGAGATGTTGATGGACCTTTATTTTATTCATTTTTTAAATTTTATTCATTTATTTATATGCAGTGCTGAGAACCAAATCCAGTGCCTAACACATGCTAGGCAACTGCTCTACCACTGAGCCACAATCCCAGCCCCTCAAAGAATCTTAAGGTAAAAGTAAGCTTGGCTTATTTTTATGCAAGAGAGACAACTTGGGAAGCTAAGGCTGGAAGATTGCAAGCTTGAGGCCAGCCTGGGCAACTTAGTGAGACCCTATCCCAAAACATATAAACAGCTGTAAATAGAGTACAGCTAAGCATCCCCGGGCTCAATCCCCAGCACATAAAATAAAGAAAAAGGAAAATCTGTGTGGCTAGAGCTGCTAGCAAGAGGGAGAATGATATATAATTAGAGAGGAAGACAAGGAGCCAGATCACTCAGGGCCTTGAAGGCCATGATAAGAAGCTTGGGTTTTCCTCTGAATGTAACTGGAAACAAACAGAGGGTGAAACAGTTATGACATGGGCTAACCATTTTGGTCTGAGTCTTAGTCCTAGTAAAACCCTTTGGCTGCTGTGTTGAATAACAATGGTAAGACAAAGAATAAAGCAGAGAAAGAACTAAAGGAAATAGTATTCTAGCAGGGCGCGGTGGTGCAAGCCTGTAATCCCAGCACTTAGGGAGGCTGAGACAGGAGAATCGCAAGTTCAAAGCCAGCCTCAGCAATGGCGAGGTGCTAAGCAACTCAGTGAGACCCTGTCTCTACATAAACACAAAATAGGGCTGGGGATGTGGCTCAGTGGTTGAGTGCCCCTGAGTTCAATCTCCAGTACCAAAAAAAAACAAAAACAAAAAAAGAAAGAAAGAAATAGTATTTTAAATGAGGGATGATGGTATTTTAGACTGGGTTCAAAGCACTGGTAATAAAGAGAAGTGGATGTTCTGAGGAGAGATTTTGGAAACAGGGCCAGTAGAATTTGCCAAATAATTGGCCCACAGGTATTTTGGTTGAGCTACAGGGGACAAGAAGAAAGGGACAATTCTAGGGTAGACATCTCAATTGTTCTTCTCTTTTGATCATGTAAGCCTAAGATGAAATTAATTATCCAAGTGGAAATGTCAAGGGGGCAGATGGATATACTCATCAAGAGTCCCAGGGGGACCCTTGTTCTGGAGGTTGGGGAAAAATTAAATAAAGATGACACTTAGCTTCCAAGATCTTCAGAGCAGTATCCAGGGAGAGAGTGTAGAAGAAAAGGACTCAGGCACGAGCCCTGGGAAACTCCAAAATGTAGGGGTCTAAAAGGAAAAGCCAGCAAAGAAGCCTGAGAATCAGTGGCCTAAGAAGACAAACAAGCAATCCCTGCCTGGGAAACAATGTAAAACTCCCTGAACTTGACCCCAAAGGTGGCAGGAGGAACCCTAGACTGAGGTTAGGTTTTACTTATTATTTGCAGCACTGGGTACTAGGGCCCCATACATATTAAGCACATGCTGTATTACTGATCTCTGCCCCTAACCCGAGGTTAAGCTTTATACCTGGGCTGAATGGCTTCAAATCAGAAAATTTCTGTTGTAGAATTTATTTTTTTATTTTTTTGTACCAGGGATTGAACCCAGGAGCACTTAACTCCTGAGCCACATCTCCTTATTTTTTTTATTTTGAGACAAGTTCTCACTAAGTTACTTAAGGCCTCACTAAGTTGCTGAAGCTAACTTTGAACTTGTAATCCTCCTGCCTCAGCCTCTCAAGCTGCTAGGATTACAGGCATGCACTACCACTCCCTGCTGTTGTAGAAAAAACAATTTTTTTTGTACCAGGAATTGAACTCAGGGGTACTCGACCACTGAGCCATATTCCCAGCCCTATTTTTGTGTTTTATTTAGAGACAGGGTCTCACTGAGTTGCTTAGTGCCTGGCTGTTGCTGAGGCTGGCTTTGAACTCATGATTCTCCTATCTCAACCTCTCAAAGTGCTGGGATTACAGGTGTGCACCACCGCACCTGGCTTGTAGAAAAATTTTTTAAATTGAACTTGTTAGATACCTGAGCTGGTGTGTGATATTCATACGCACTACTAGTAAAATAATTACATAAAATTTACATTTACATAATTAGCTAGGTTATTCATGTCTTTATATAAATATTACAAAAAAACTAGTGCTCTGAAAGCATAAAACAGGAAGGCTGGGGATGTAGCTCAGTAGTAAAACACTTGTCTAGCATA
>CM053403.1:71811347-71838611 GCA_028644305.1 Xerus rutilus | reverse complement strand
AAAAAAAAAAAAAAAGAAAAAAGAAACAGAAAGCATATGGTATATGAGACTAGGGGTGGAGGAAGAAAAAGAAAAACCCTAAGGAAATTTGGGAGCAAACTGATACCACAGAAGAAAAAGGTTGAATTTTCATCCTTCAAAAAGACAAAGGAAATCCCAGCACTTAGGGAGGCTGAGACAGGAGAATCGCGAGTTCAAAGCCAGCCTCAGCAATGGCGAGGCACTAAACACCTCAGTGAGACCCTGTCTCTACATAAAATACAAAATAGGTCTGGGGATGTGGCTCAGTGGTCAAGTGCCCCTGAGTTCAATCCCCAGTACCAAAAAAAAAAAAAAAAGACAAAGGAGGGCTGGAGTTATGGCACAGTGGTAGCGTGCTCACCTAGCACGCTGGAGGCACTGGGTTCGATCCTCAGCACCACATAAAAATAAAATGAAGATATTCTGTCCACCTACAACTAAAAAAATAAATATTAAAAAAAAAAAAAAGACAAAGGAAGTCAGGCGCAGTGGCGCGTGCCTATAATCCCAGCACTTTGGGGGGCTGAGACAGGAGAATCGTGAGTTCAAAGCCAGCCTCAGCAGCGCTGAGGTGCTAAGCAACTCAGTGAGACCCTGTCTCTACATAAAACACGAAATAGGGCTGGGGATGTGGCTCAGTGGTCGAGTGCCCCTGAGTCCAATCCTCCGTACCAAAAAAAAAAGACAAAGGAAGGTGGGCGTGGTGGTGCACACCTGTAATCCCAGCAACTAGGGAGGCTGAGGCAAGAGGATCAAAAGTTTGTGACCAGCCTCGGCAAGTTAGCAAGAATCTGTCTTAAAAAAAGAGTCGGAAGGTAGCTCACTCATAGAGTGCTCCTAGTTCAATCCTAAATACCACACCAAAAAAGTGAAGGATAGAAGTAGTTTGTAACTTTTCTCAAGGGAGGCTCCCCAGCTGAATTGTTTCCTCATCTGAACCCAAAAGCTGAACACATGATGTGAATAACTGACTTTCACCTCCCTCAAGAATGATAAATCTAGAATCCAGAATGGATGGGACTGCTCTGGATGCATGGAGTAGAGATAATGAATTCCATGTAATGGATAATTTAGAGCATAGGGGCTTAATTGCTCTTGGAATCCCAGTTGGAAAAGGCCTCCCATAAAGATGTGTTTGAAAAATAACAAAAACAGAAAACAGAAATTAAGGGCTAAAATTTAAAACAAAAATGAAGATCTCACCTAGTAGAATTCCAGCCTCACCGAGTCGATGTAGAGTAATGCTGGAGGCAGGGAAGACTTCTAACACTCATGTCTGGTCATTCTGTGTTTACAGCCAACGTGCTTTCAGCTGCTCTTTGTGATAATTGCACCTGCCTTTCTAAGGGTTACTCTACCACCTGGCCTCTGTTATGTCAAGACCCAATCATCTGCATTGCTGGCAGTGAACCCAGTTCTGTAACAGCATCTCCTGTGGTCAACCCTGACCTGCAGAGCTCTGGACAGCTAATTTAGAGTTTCTGTGATTCAGTGTCCTTCTCACCAAACCATGCTTTACCATGAGGGTGAATGGAATATCCTCTGGGTCCTTCCATGCAGCAATGTCAATGGTGGGTTTTCTGGCCTTTGTATTATATCCACTTTAGCATGCCTACTTCTCTGGACATTTTAATTCCTTCTTTCACCATTTGCATGGCAACGCTTCCAGTTCTAGCTCACTTAATAAGAACCAATGTTTTTTCAAGCTTCTAAGAGGCAATCCTGCCGTGTATTAGCATCATTTCCTGGGGTCCTTGCTAAGGTATAAGCCCTTTACCATGAAAAAATGTTCCCATAAATAAATTATTCCTTCTCTAATTTTATATTCTATTCCTCTTGATTTGGCATTCCTTAAGATCCAGTGCAATACAAACACTCCCTGTTTCTCACAGTTCATGATGGCCAGGGCCTGCAACTACTTCAGGGGTTAGTCCTTTTTCTCCCTTAGCAGGCCTAGCACTTCTGTGATTTGACCCTATTTATGGGTCTGATGACCAAAAGGACAGGTAACAATGGATATTGAGCAGGGTATGGGTTTTCTTGCAAGGTAGGATCCTCTGCCTGATCTTTAAATAAACAGGAACACTAACTTTTCACAGGAAGTAAGGGGTCACTTCTGCAGACCCAGAGTATCCAGAGGAAATTGATCAAGATTTATTAGTGCATGGACCCAGATGTCCCCATTCAAGTCTCAGGGTCTTACTCCTTCCAAATCAGCATCCTGACATGGATATCACAGAACTTGTAGGAGTTGAGATTTAATATTCTCTTTAACTTTGTTACTCCTAAACGGATAAGTTCTCGGTATTATTGCACCCAGGCTATAGGAAATGGGAATCTATTTATCTACAACCAAAGAGACTGTATATAAAGTTTCTTACTTCCTCTTATACTGATGAATAATCATCCTTAAGCTTTCATTGTCTTTCTCCAAAGCAGATGGATCCCAAGCAATAGCTAATTCCAAAATTCTTTATATTTACTTAATTTCTCCTGAAACTCTAGACACCCTGAGATATTGCACATGCCAATGCATTCCCTTTCACTAGTATCTCATCCTAGTTTATCACCTGTGAAAGGTTCAACAATTGCACTGGAACTTCATGCCTTGGGCTGTTAGTGCTCTACCTCCTGTAAGTGATAAACTTCTTATTTACAGCCAGGTCCAGCAAACAAACTCTTACTTTAGAGATGGTCGCTAGAACTCCATCCAGCACCAACTGCCTTAATTTGGGTCCACTGGGAAACAAACTCTGAGACAGTGGGATTTTTGTGTGTGTGTTTTGTTTTTGTTGTTTTATTTTGTTTTTGTTTTTGGTACCAGGAATTGAACCTAGAGGCACTTAACCACTGAGCTATATCCCCAGACCTTTTTTATATTTTATTTAGAGACAAGGTCTTGCTGAGTTGCTTGGGCCTCACTAAATTGCTGAGGCTGGCTTTGAACTCACCATCCTCTTGCCTCAGCCTCTCAAGTTGTTAGGATTACAGGCATACACCACCACACCCAGCAGACACTGGGATTTCGGAGCAGAAGTTGTGGGGAAATGATAGCAGAATAGCACCTGCAGAATAGCAAAGATAAAAGTTGAACTATAATTCATTTGCCACACAGAGGTCTCAGCAGAACCCATAGGGAACTCTAGAGCTGGAATGGCCCTTCTGGGACAGACCTGAGGCAAGGCAGACAAGTACTTGTAGCCCATATGTGCCAGTCATTAAATATGCACTGTGCCCAAGTAGGGAGCATAATCTGGGTGAAGTGTCTGACTAAGGAAAATGCCAGGAGGGCAGCACAGCTGAGAGGCATCATCCAGCAACCCCACCGCCACCACCACTACTGGAGGAACAGATGGCATCTCCATCCTGGAGGGGGATCTGAGTGGCACACCATGACATCTGCAGTACTTACAACAGTGGGTGCATGACTTACTTTCTGAGACTCTTTCCTGGCCTACAAAATAAGGAAAAAATAGCTACCTCAAAAGGTATCTAAAAGAGCAAAAGAAAACACAAGTGTAAGCAACTTGTGAGTTGTTAACATAGTTATTCTTTTTCAGTCTGTATTCTGTAGCAATCTCCATCACCATTTTTCTTTCTTTCTTTTTTTCTCTCTTTTTCCCCCCCGGTACTGGAGATTGAACTCAGGAACACTTTATCACTGAGTTACATCCCTAGCCCTTTTGATTTTGAGACAGGGTCTTGCTAAATTGCACAGGTTAGCCTGGAACTTGCAATTCTCTTGCCTCAGCCTCCTCTGTCACCGGAATCACAGGTGCGAACCACGGTGCTGGGCCATCACTGTCTTTCTGTTAAGCCCCATACTCACATTTTACAGTCAGTCAGCATCTTATTTTTCTACCAAGATTTATCGTGTGTGTGTGTGTGTGTGTGTGTGTGTGTGTGTGTGTGTGTGTGTGTGTTTCCAGTACTGGGGATCCAACTTAGGGCTTTGCACATGTTAGGCAAGTACTCCTCTCTGAGCTACGTCCCTAGCCCTCCAACATTTATCTTTAGAATTCAATTATACTTCTCCAGAAAGTTACACTTATAGTATCAAGACGTGTTCATCATAATTAATGTCTAAAATATGTCTTATAACAACAACAAAAGAAACCTTTAGTCTATAATCTTAGACTCAATAAAAATAAAATTCAGGAATTTTTAGTTTGATTCTTTGTTGGTTTTTTGTTTGTTTTATGGTACTGGGGATTGAACCCAAGGGTGCTTTACCACTGAGCTACATCCCCAGCCCTTTTTTTTATTTTCAGACAAGTTCTTGCTAAATTACTGAGAGCCTCACTAAATTGTTGAGACTGGACTTGCACTTGTGATCCTCTTGCCTCAGCCTCCAGAATCGGTGGGATTACAGGCATGCGCCATCACGCCCTGCTGCAAGAATTTCTAGTTCTGAAAATGGAAAACTCCTGGGCATATTGGCAGATACCTGTAATCTCAGCTACTTGGTTGGCTGAGCCAGGAGGAGTGCAAATAAGAGGTCAGCCTGGGACACTCAGTAAGCTACTGTCTCAAAATAAGAAACAAAAAGGGCTGAGAATGTAGTTCAGTGGTAGAGAGCTCTCCTGGGTTCAATCCCCAGTATCACCCTCCCCCTCCAAAACACTGAAAACTGCTCTCAAAAAAATTTACCAGTTCAACGGAGATTCCTAAGTGAATCACATAATTTTAAACACTTTTCAGTAGATGGCGCTAGTTACAAATAAATACTTTCCCACATAGCCTCAATTTCTGAGCCTAAAAATATCAAATGTGTATACTGTGTGTTTAAATCTGTTTGGTCAATTGAACATATTTTTAAAACTCTGAAGTACTTTCAAATAAAAAATAACCAACTAGACCTTAACCAAACTTCTAGAGTGAACTTATATATGTTCTTACATGTTACTTTTTACGTTTTGCAATATTTGAAATATTTGTGCAGTTAACTCTAATATGTTCCAAGACAATATCTTTTTGCATACTTAACAAGAGAAACACAAACTCTATGATCTGTAAGTTGCCCTCCAAGTCTTACCTTTTGTGATTTATAAAAAGATCAAGCTTGGATTATGAAATGTAAAAGCATAATTTATACAGGCAACAGAAGTATATTAGTTTAGAGCATTAAAAATGCTTTTGTAATGCATGGAGCTACAACCTGGTGAGCTATAAAGAATTTACCAGATCTTTTTTTTAATTCCATTTTGTAAAATAAAAGCAACAACTTGAGAATAGAAAACACTTTTTTTTTTTGTACCGGGGATATCCCCAGCCCTTTTGTGTATTTTATTTAGAGACACGGTCTCACTGAGTTGCTTGGGACCTCGCTAAGCTGCTGAGGCTGGCTTTGAACTGGTGATCCTCCTGCCTTAGCTTTCCAAGCTGCTGGATTATAGGTGTGCACCACTGTACTTAGCTAGAAGATACTATTGATGCCATGTTTAAACATGATTTATTCCAATGATTTAGTGCTGTCTACAGTGTTAAAGACTCCCCCTGCCCACCCCACTTTTATTTTCTTGATGTGGGATCTTGCTGTTTTTCCCAGGCTAGTCTCAAACTGCTGAGCCAAGTGATCTCCAACTCCCAAGTAGCTGGAACTACACATGTACACCATGACACCTGACTGTAGCCCTCATTTTTAAAAGAGAACTAGTGAGGGGCAAGAATGAATTCCCAAGTTTTGCCATGTGGAACTTAGTATTATTGCTGTTTTTCTGAACTATCCTAAACAGAATTATTCCTCTTCCTTTTTTTCCCCCCTCACATCTTCATTGACTTCTAAAATTTGAAAGTTTTCTACTTTTACTTAGTTTGGTTTCCACCCACCCTCTGCGCTAGTGCTGAGGATTGAACCCAGAGCTCCGTGCATGCGAGGCAAGCACTCCACCACTGAGATACATCTCAGTCCTAAGTTTAATTTGATAAAGACTGGGACAAAATAACGAGCAAGCAACAAATAAGAAGAGTCAATTGCAACATGGTACAAATTAAAAAGGCAGCTGGGCATGATAGTACACACTTGTAATCTCAGTGGTTTGAGAGGCGGAGGCAGGAGGATTGGAAGTACAAGGCCATCCTTGGCAATGTAGTGAAGCTCTGAGCAACTCAGCAAGACCCTGTCTCAAAATAAAATATAAAAAAGGGCTGGGGATGTGGTGGCTCATGCCAGACTTCCTGTGACTCATCTAGAGCCTACACAGCTGGAAACATTAGACCCAGAGCCAAAGCCCTGGCTAGCAATAAGGGAAGTTCATGGGCCCAGAATGACAGCTGCAGAGGCCTGGAGGCCCAAAACCTGGAGTCCTGACTGCTTTTCTCCAGGTTTATGATGATCACCCAGCCTCTTCCTCCTTACAGATTTTCTTCTGTAACCTTCATCTGTACTTTTCACAGACATCCATATGTACTGCTTATGTTGCCCTTGAGGCAAATAAAAGCCATTTCTTTCCCTTTTTTTTTTTTTCTTTTTTGGTATCAGGGGTACTCAACCACTAGCCCACATCCCCAGCCCTATTTTGTGTTTTATGTAGAGACAGGTCTCACTGAGTTGCTTAGTGCCTCGCCGTTGCTGAGGCTGGCTTTGAACTCGCGATTCTCCTGTCTCAGCCTCCCAAAGTACTGGGATTACAGGCTTGTGCCACTGCACCCGGCTTGAAATAGCCATTTCTATTGCACAAATTAGCTGATGTAAAAAATAGTCCTTTTCTTCAGTCTTCCCTTTGACCTTTTCATTCCATGTTAAATATCATAAAACTTGCCAGGTACAGTGGCACTCGCCTGTAATCCCAGGAGTTTGGGTGGCTGAGGCAGAGGATCAAAGCCAGCCTTAGCAACTTAGCAAGATACTTAGCAACTCAGCAAGACCCTTTCTCTAAATAAAATACAAAAAAGGGCTGGGGATGTGGCTCAGTGGTTAAGCATCCCTGGTTTCAATCTCTAGTACCAAAAAAAAATTATAAAACTTACATGGTCAAAACCTGTTGTACCAGGTGCCAAACTATATCTCTGAGGAAATTTTCTTTTCCTACATTCTCCCTCTACTATAAATACATACACAGAAAATACCTATACCACGAATATAATTGTAAATGAAGATACTAAAAGAAAAATATAATTCAAAAAGGCATGGTTAAGCTGGATGTGGTGGCTCATGCCTTTAATCCCAACTACTTGGGAGCTGAGATAGGAGAATCACAAGTTCAGACTGAGCAAATTAGTGAGACACTATCTCAGAATAAAATAAAAAGTACTGGGGATGAAGCTCAGTGGCAGAGTGCCATGGACTCAATCCCCAGTACTGCAAAAAAAAGAAAAGTCAATAAAAAATATAAATGAATAGGCATCTTTCTTCAAATTTGATCTGTACATACACAAAAAATAAGAAATATGCTGGAAATTTTGGATTATAAAAAATCATGTATACAGATAAAACAGAAATCTCAATAAACTGGATGATTAATAAAAAATTATAATGGCCAACATCAAGTCCAGAAGTTGAAAATGTGAAAGTTATGAACAAAGAAAAACTTTTTAAGTCATCAAAGAAATGTCTATAGAAGCTTTCCAGGCTCACAGCTTTACTTTCCTATTTTAAACTTTCCATAGCTTGACAAAAATATGAAAATTAATTTAATGGTTAAACTTAGTTTATGCAGCAGAACTCATTTACATCCTTGAGTTCAAATCAAATATTTCCCTCTTTCTTCCATTTACTCATAGAAGTCTGCATCTCATTCAGGCTGCTTGAACACTTCATTGAATTTTTAATTTCTTTGGCTATTAGAATGTTAAAATATTTTTTCTGGCCAGCTCCACAGATTTTTGATCTTGATGAAATTTGCATTCTTAGATTCTTATGTGGGAGCCACTCAACTTTAAACAATTTAAACAGCTTCTGATTGCATTCTGGAAAGTTTTGTGACTTTGACAGACCCTGAGGTTACATTTCTTAATGTCATTCTCCTAATTAGTCTTTCTATGTATTACACATTATGAAAGCTGGGTACAGTGGCACACACCCATAATCCCAGCAGTTCGAGAGGCTGAGGTACGAGGATCACCAAGTTTGAGGCCAGCCTCAGCAAATTGGCAAGGCCCTAAGCAAAGAAGTGAGACCCTGTCTCAACAAAAGAAAATAAAATAAAGAGTTGAGGTGGCTCAGTGGTAAAGCACGCCTGGGTTCAATCCCCAGCACCAAAAGCAAACAAGCAAACAAACAAAAAACGGTGAAAAAACTTTATAAAATCATAATAATTAAAATGTAGTCTATCTGGTTTGCAACCAGAGAAATGGAAAAATTGAGCTCTATATATATGTACTATGACTTGAAATGCATTTAAATAAATTAATTTTTTAAAAAGTCACAAAAAAATAAAATAAAATAAAATGTATGACATCAACACAAGAATTTTTCAGGCAAATAGAGAGCACTCACTAGATTTTAAAGCAACTTAATATATAATAATTACCAGTCTTCAGGAAAGAGGAAAACATCTCTTTATTGCATAATGTTGTGGAAACTGAATTAAAGATCCGAATACAAAACAAAGCCAAAAACTACAATGTGAACAGTCATCTTATCTTTGAATCAGAAAGGATATAAGCTTAAACACATATATCACTATTTGCAAAAACTCTAAAATATTATGTTTATTATAATATTTATAACAAATTATTATTGTCTTTTATATATAAAGAGCTTTTACAAATCACTAAGACTACAATAGGAAACTGACCAAATTATATATAAACAGGTCTCCTGGAAGAGGAAATACAAATGAAAATTGAACATAAAAAAATTAACATTGCTAGAAAAAAAAGCAAAATTTTTAAAAACAAGATGCTCCACTTTTTCTGTGAAATTATAAAGACTATAGAATGAATACTCACATGCCTTTGATGGGAGTTAGTCAGTCTAACATTTCAGGAAAGCCATTTAACACTATCAAGTATGTTTACATACCTTTTAACCCACTTGTCTATATTTTACTGAACTATCATTACATAACAAGTATCCCAGGATTTGGCAGTTTCAATGACATTAACATTTATTATCTCATGTAGTTTTTGCCAGTTGGGATACTGGGAGTAGTTGAACCAGACGGTTTTGCTCAGCATTTTTCATGAGGTTTTATTTAAGCTGAGAGTCTCACTAAGTCGCCTCAAACTTACCATTTTTGCAATATACTACTGATCACACAAAAGAAGTTTTGTGAATATGGATGTTGGGAAGACACACAAGGGCAGGAATTCAAAACACAGGCTATATTAGAGGTTACCAGAGTCTATACGTAGACATCTAATTTAATCAAATAATTTTTGGTACTGGAGATTGAACTCAGGGGCACTGGACCACTGAGCCACATCCCCAGCCCTATTTTGTGTTTTATGTAGAGACAGGGTCTCACTGAGCTGCTTAGCATCTCGCCATTGCTGAGGCTGGCTTTGAACTCACGATTCTCCTGTCTCAGCCTCCCTAAGTGCTGAGATTACAGGCTTGAGCCACCGCGCCCGGATTCAAATAATCTTAAATGCAGAAAACCTTTACGTATAAAGACATTCAGGCAGGGCGCAGTGGCGCAAGCCTGTAAGTCCAGCACTTTGGGAGGCTGAGACAGGAGAATCACGAGTTCAAAGCCAGCCTCAGCAACAGGAGGCACTAAGCAATTCAGTGAGACCCTGTCTCTACATAAAATACAAGATATTCAGGCCCAAACTTGGTGGTACACACCTATAATCCCAGAGGCTCAGGAGGCTGAGGCAGGAGGATCCAAGTTCAAAGCCAACTTGAGCAACTTAGTGAGACTCTGTCTCTAAATATTAAAAAGGGCTGGGGATGCAGCTCAGTGGTTGCATGTCCCTGAGTTTAATCCCTGGTACCAAATATATATATATAGTTATAATTATATAGTATATAGTTAACTATATATATGTATATAGTTAGCTATATATATAGTTAGGAAGATATAGATAGGTATGTATATAGATATATATTGATCATAAAGCAGGTAAGAGGGTGCATGCCTCTAATCTCAGCTACTGGGATGCTAAGGCAGAAAAATCACAAAATCAAGGACAGCCTCAGCAATTTAGCAAGACCCTGTCTGAAAACAAAATTTTTAAAAGAGCTAGAGATGTAGTTCAGTGATAGAATGCTTGCCTAGCAGGTACACACACACACACACACACACACACATGAATATACATGTATATTCATTTTAAGCTGGCACAAGTGGCACCTGCCTATGATCTCAGTGATTTAGGAGGTTGAGGCAGGAGGATTGCAGCTTGGGCAAATTAGAGAGACTCTGTCTCAAAAAATAAAAAGTTCTGGGGATGTAGCTCAGTGACAAGTGCCCCTGGGTTCAAGCCCCAGCACACACAAAAAAAAAATCCTGGGTTTTTTGTTTGTCTTTTGGTTTGTACAGGGTCTCATGCAGGCTAAACATGTATTCTACCATTGAACTATATCTCCAGCCCTTAGAGACTGTTCTAAGTGCTTTGTCTGTACTAATTAACTTAATCTTCACAATAACCCTACAGAATAGGCCACTAATAGAATATATTACACCCAAGGAAACTGAATTACAGAGATAAGCAAACAGCCCAGATTTCCACAATTAGAAAGCAGAGGATTCCGAATTCAAATCCAAATGATCTGACAATGTTAACCACTATCTATATTGTCTCTTAAATATGTATTATATAAAATATCTATCATCTTCTACATATTTATGTGAGTAGGAAAAAGATGAGAAAACATACTAAACTATTATTGACTACTACCACTGAGTGATGGGGTTATGAATTATTGTTTGCTTTACTTTTCATACAGTTGTTCTTTTGCAAAACTTCCTAAAATGGGTACATATTACCTAGACAATCAGAAATAATCCTTTCAAGGAATTACAAAAATCAATGGGACACTGTGCCTATACTCTACTGGGGAGAGAGAGAAAAAGTAAAAAAGAAAGAAAAACTCACTGATCTTGGAAAAGCATTATCAAAATCATTTCATGTTTCAGTGCAATACATTGCAAAATTATTATGTGGAAGATATAATGTGTTAGTCTGTGTGTTTTATGTACACAAGTAAAAAAATGACAGCATATTTAGTATACTTTGTAGAGTTTACAAAGCACATTCACCGTTATTCATCTGATAAAACAAAGTATTTCTGCAGTTAACTTACCCAACTATTTATATCACTCTTGAGATGTTTGAAAAATGCTCTTTGTTTATTTTAACTGAATGGAGCCAAATTCTTCCAGGGCAGGTGGCTGTAAAACATTCACTAAGGAAAGCAACCAATTGTTTGTGTGTATCCCTGGGACAGAATTTGTTTAAGAGAACTGAAATACGTTTGAGTTAAATCTTTTCCTACTCTGGCTAATGATTATCACTTTGTGTTCTTTTCAAAGCTTTATTACACAAGCCATGAAAATACAGAGCTTAAGCCTGCTGATGGGAAGCAAGTAATCTGTTCATTCTTTCAAGGTGCATTCATCCTTTCAGGTCAAGAGGGTCACATTGCAAGACCTGAAACCTAGTGCACAGTTGAATTAGAAAGTTTATAATTGAATTTGCCTAGCTAAGTACCTTAGCTACTCAGTGGTCCTCAGCAGAACTTTGTTGAAGGGTATATTTTCATTATTTCTAGCCAGATTTTTAAGGCCAGGATGGTATTGCTAAAACTAAGTAATTCTCCCATGGGGGCTGGAAGAGGGGGAGACATAACTACCCTAACAGCTATTATATATCTTCTACATTACTTATTAGGAAAACATTAAAAGATATTGCCTTTTATGCTAGGCAAAAAATAGAATATAATGTTTTATTCTGAATCTAAATGACAAAACTATCTTTTTTTTGGTACTGGGGATTAAACTCAAGGGCACTCAGCCACTAAGCCACATCCAGGCTCTATTTTATATTTTATTTAGAGACAAAACAATCTTTTAGAAGATGTATAATGAAGAAAAAGAAGGAAATTTGAGTATTCGTCCAAAGATTGAGCATATGGTTATAAGCACAGTGATAAAAGGGAAAAGGCAGAAATTTAAATCGCAGATCTAATGCCTACAAAACAAAGGGCACAGCTGACAAGATGTTTGGTTGATGTCAAGGGAAAACCAATAATTCAGGCAAAAGACATTTTTTTAATGCTTGAATTATCTGATTTGTCTTATTTAACTATATAACCACCAGCTTTCTCCTTCATGTTAAAAAATGTCCAGGTATCATAGGGGCCTGGTACATAGCCCCAGCTAGACTATGTCCAGCTGGCAGTCATTGTTGTGATCCTCTGATTAGCTGCAAACACTGTCCTACTTTCAAACCAAAGTACTTTCAAATCACTGTAGTAGACGGCAAAACTTAAGTAACCACAAATTCTTTGCAGCAACTTCCATCAAGATATATATTCTGGCCAGGCGTGGTGGCCCACGCCTGTAATCCTAAGCACTTTAGGAGGCTGAGACAGGAGCATTGCGAGTTCAAAGCCAGCCACAGCAATGGCAAGGTACTAAGCAACACAATGAGACCGTCTCTAAATAAAAACACAAAAATAGGGCTGGGGATATGGCTCAGTGGTCAAGTACCCCTGTGTTCAATCTCCCGTACCAAAAAAAAAAAAAAAAGGTATATATTCTGAATGGTCAACAAATATATGAAAAAAATGTTCAACATCTCTAGCAATTAGAGAAATGCAAATTAAGACTACACCGAGATTTCATCTCACTCTAATCAGAATGGCAATTATCAAGAATACAAGTAAACTGGAGCCCCGTGTGGTGGTGCACGCCTGTAATCCCAGCACTTTGGGAGGCTGAGACAGGAGAAGTGAGAGTTCGAAGCCAGCCTCAGCAACAGCAAGGTGCTAAGCAACCCAGTGAGACCCTATCTCTAAATAAAACACAAAATAGGGCTGGGGATGTGGCTCAGTGATTGAGTATCCCTGAGTTCAATCCCTGGTACCAAAAAAAAAAAAAAGAATGGGATCCTAATTAGAATATTTTATACTCCATGTATGGATGTCATACTACACTCTACTGTCATGTATATCTAAAACAAAAAATGTTTATTCTACTTCCTCATTGTTGGACCCAGACTGGCCTTGTGACTTGCAATGGACACTGGAACGTTAGCAAATCTGATGCAAGCAAAAGTTGGAAAGATACTTATATAATTGATTTTATCCTCTCTTGCCTCTTTTGGAAATAAAATGCTAAGCAGAGCTGAGATTTCTCTTCCATTTCAGTAACCATCAAGCTCAATCCTTTAGTTAAAATGCTGATTTTAATAGTAAATAAAGAACTATGCAAGGATATTTTTGAAAACCATAAAAATGAATTTTTCTGTGTATCTCCTGGAGGAAAATAAAATCATTAAAAAAGAAATAAGAGCTGGGTACGGTGGCGCACGCCTGTACTTAGGGAGGCTGAGGCAGGAGAATTGCGAGTTCAAAGCCAGCCTCAGCAACAGCGAGGTGCTAAGCAACTCAGCGAGACCCTGTCTCTACATAAAACACAAAATAGGGCTGGGGATGTGGCTCAGTGGTCGAGTGCCCCTGAGTTCAATCTCCAGTATCAAAAAAAAAAAAGAAAGAAAGAAGGTATTAACCTAAAAAATATAATGGAGCTGGATGCAGTAGTGAACACCTGTAATCCCACAGGTCAGGAGCCTGAGGCAGAAGGATTCCAAGTTCAAGGTCAGCCTCAGCAAATCAGCAAGGGCCTAAGCAACTTAGCAAGATCCTGTCTCAAAATAAAAAATAAAAATGGCTGGGATATAGTTCAATGGTTTAACCCAGTATCATCCCCCAAAAAATATTTGTATATACAATATGGTCCCAACTTACAAATGATCAAGTCAGTTATTTGGATCTTAGGATATGTTATCAACACATCTAACAGAGTGTCTGGCACATACTGTTGTCCAAGAAATAGTTCTTTATTTGGTTCCAGGGAAACTCAGGGGCACTTGACCACTGAGCCACATCCTCAGCCTCATTCTGTATTTTATTTAGAGATAGGGTCTCACTGAGTTGCTTAGCAGCTCACCGTTGCTGAGGCTGGCTTTGAACTCACAATCCTTCTGTCTCAGGCTCCCCAGTTGCTGGGATTACAGGTATGCACCACAGTGCCCAGCTTTTTTTTTTTTTTTTTTTCCACAGATTGAACCCAAGAATGCATTACCACTGAGCTACATCCCCAGCCCTTTTTATTTTTTATTTTGACACAGGGTCTCCATAAAATTCCTCAATAAGTTGCTGAGGCTGGCCTCAAACTTTCGATTCTCCTGCTTCAGCCTCCCGAACTGCTAGGATTATAGGCATTTACCACCATGCCCAGCCAAGAAATAGTTCTTGAATAAATGAATGAATGAATGAGCCAACAGAAAACATAAATGGCTGTTAATATATTATCACTGACCTACAGCAAGGAAGGAATTTGATGCATTTTGTGGTGAGTAGTTTTGGTTTTTTTTGTTTTTGTTTTTGTTTTTGTTTTTTTTTGGTACCGGGGATTGAACTCAGGGCACTCGACCACTGAGCCACATCCCCAGCCCTATTTTGTGTTTTATGTAGAGACAGGGTCTCACTGAGTTGCTTAGCGCCTCGCCATTGCTGAGGCTCGCTTTGAACTCACGATTCTCCTGTCTCAGCCTCCCTAAGTGCTGGGATTACAGGCTTGAGCCACCGCGCCCGGTTTGTGGTGAGTAGTTTTGTGTCAAATTGGCTAAAGTCCGGTGAAGTGGTACACACTTGTAATACTTGGCAGGAGGAGGCAGGAAGATCCTTAGAGCCCATGAGTTTGAGATACTAAACATTTATTGGGGGATTTCTATGTGCCAGGCATAGCTAGTATTTTTTCATGTACGATCACCCTCTTGGCATGTAACAAATCTGAATGTGTCAGTTAGTGATGTCTTCTGGGAAGCAGATGGAGCTGGGAATGCAAGGGGCTTCTTCATCAACAATGCATGTGGAAGAAAACATGGAAAAAGAAAGCTTGGGCAGGGGACATCTTCAGATCTGCAGATCTGACACTTATTAAAGGAAGGGGAAGAATCAGGATTGATCAGGGAAAGCCTCAGAGTACCCTGCAGATCTGACAAAGTGTTGACCAACCTGAAAATATCCACAACTCTGGAGTAAAGCTGACCCAAGAGGGGAGGCTCATCCTGGGTTAGAGTGCCTAGACTTGTACCCCACTGAGGTCAGCTACTATCTGGAGGCTTCCCCAGAAGAGCATGGTCTTGTTGTGGCACCTTTGAAATAAATCACCAGGTCAGTCTTGAAGCAAATCATGGAACTTTATTTGCAGCAGCAGTTTGGAAGGACAGCAAGTAAGTTGCCTCTGCAACCTTTGACCCCTGCAGAAGGTAGGGTATCTCTTTTATAGCCCTAAACCTCAAAGTACCAGTAAGTCAAAACCATAGCAATGTAGGAAGTGGGTCGGAATGACCCAGTTCAGGGTACAGTGTATTGCCTAAGAAAAATGGGAACTAAATGGAGAAAATCTTAATTTGTTTGCATTTCTTAATAATACATTGTACAAGAATAACAAAAACATTTTTTAACTGCCATGCCATGCATTGCCAAAGTGTGCTTGGCAGGAGGTGGCAGAGGCAGGGTTTTCTCATGGGAGAAGCATTTCTTATATGAAATGGAGTCTCAGGGTAAAATGGAGTTTATCTGGTCAAGGCACATATAGTTTGGCACATAATAGTCTGCCTTCTCAAAGGGGAGGCAGATCCCAAGGCTACTAACATATGAATGCCAGCAGCTCACCTCATTCCTAAGAACTGACATCAAATCCTTGATGAGGTTGCTGAAGGGTGGACCTCCATGGCTGCCACAGTGGGTTGGGTCTTATGATTCCTATTTTTTTTTAATTTGTTCTAATAAGTTATACATGACAGTAGAATGCATTTCAACTCATTGTACACAAATGGAGCACAACTTTCCATTTCTCTGGTATGATTCTTATCTTTTTTTAAATATTTTTTTTTAGTTGCCAATGGACACAATCTCTCTATTCATTTATTTTTATGTGGTGCTGAGGATCAAACCCAGTACCTCACACATGTGAGGCAAGTGTTCTACCATTGAGACACAACCCCAGGCCATGATTCATATCTTTAAGAAAGAAAATCTGTCAGGCACAGTGGCACACATCTGTAATCCTAGCAAGTTCAAAATCAGCCTCAGCAATTTAGTGAGGACCTAAGCAATTTAGTGAGACTATGTCTCAAAGTAAAAAATAAAAAGGGCTAGGGGAGTGGCTCAGTGGTTAAGTGACCCTGGGCTCAATCCTTGGTGTCAAAAAAGAAGAAAAAGAAAGAAAATCCAATGTTCAGAGGCAGAGCACTTGCCTCACATGAGTAAGGGACTAGGTTGGATCCCAGTACCACACACACAAAAAAGCTAAGAAAGAAAAACAAGGCACCAGGGTTATATAAATTTCCCAAAGTCACATAGTTAGTAAAGAGCTAATAAATGTATCATTTTCTCTGTGGTTGATAGTAAAAATAATTTTCATAATTTATTGAGACTCCTTAGAAGTATTTAACTTTCATGCATCTGGCTAGTAAGTTCCTTTAAAAAGCTGGTTTTATATTGTTTTTCAACTTGCTCAATATACCAAAAACAAACAAACAAAAAAGCCCTATCATGTAAAAATTTTCATTTTAAAAAGCAAAATAACACTCAAGAATATATTCCAGGTTCCAGAAATGCTTAGCTTTATTTTATGTTTCACCTCAATCCTAAGGAGTTGTTATTTTTAACATTTAAATCTCTGGGCTGCAGTAAAAGGTGCTAAGTTTGAATGTGGATGAAGAATTTACAACAGAGTTTGAAACATCTAAAAAGTGGAATTACTGGAAAGGGCTCAAACACTCAACTACAGTAACTCCCAGGTGCTGCCCTGACAATTTTATTGCCAACACACTGGTCTTTTTTTTTCTCCTTACAGCCTACACTAGGGAGGTAGAAAGAGCCAGCCGGAAATATGCAGTGCAAGTGGCCAAGCAGTATAGGGACCACTAGTCTATTGACATTCTTTAAATTGATTTCCTCATCAAGAGACTCTTGTCCTTGCCTTCAATTTTCATGTTTTTCTGACAGGAAAACAACAGCTTTGGACAAGTCTGAGAGTCCTGACAGCACAGGTCTTCAGAATATTTAGACCCCTCCACTTAAGCCAATTCTTTCACCATTATTTGTTATGGGAAAGAAGAACGGTGGAGGCGGTGGCTAAAAAGGGGAAGTTTCAGAGCTAGAGCTGGAATCACCTTTCTGTTGCATGAAAAACAATCTTCTGGCTTTCAGTTTTGTTTTTAACACAACTTTAAAAACATACAATATTAGGACTGTGGGTGTAGTTCCATGGTAGAGCATGCTTAGCACACAAGGGCCCTGAGTTCCATCCCCAGCACTGAAAAAAAAAAAAAATCAACTTATTGAGAAAAATTAGAGAACACCTAGAGATAAAAATGAAAACCACCACCCAGGGCTATCTAGTATTTAGTATATGCCCTTCTAGTTTCTCACTAGTATTGCTTTTGGATCAGTCCTTAAATATTATTTGTGTGTGTGTGTGTGTGTGTGTGTGTGCGCGCGCGTGGTGCTGGGGATTGAACCCAGGGCCTTGTGCATGTGAGCTGTATCCTCAGCCCTCTTAAATATTACTTTGCAAGTGATTTTTCTTCACCCCATATCATGAACAGTCAGGCAAGAAATTTCACATCTGTAATCCCAGCAAATTGGGAGGCTGAGGCAGAAGGAATGCAAGTTCAAGGCCAGCCTCAGCAATTTAGCAAGGCCCTAAGCAGATTAGCAAGACCCTGTCTCAAAATAACAAATAAAATTAAAACTGGGATGTAGTTCAGTTGTAAAGGACCCCAGAGTTCAATACTCAGTACAAACAAACAAATAACAAAAAAAAATCATGGAAATCTTTTCACATTAACAAGTTCAATACTACAAACTTATACATATCAAGAACTTTAATTTTTTTCTTTTTCTTTGATTTTTCCTGTTTTTATATTTTAAAAAGGGCAATACAGTGAATATTCTTGTACCTAAACCAGATTTTTGCACTTGAGATAAAATTTATAAAATAGAAAATTTACCATTTTAACTATATTCAAATGTATAATTGTTTTTTCTAATTACTATATTCAATATGATGTGCAACCATCACTACTAATTCCCAAATACTTCCATCACCCCAAAAAAGAAACCCTGAACCTATTAGCATCACTCCAATTCCTCCCTGCCTTCATCCCCAATCTAGTTTCTGACTCTATATTTCCCTATCCAAGACATTTCATAAAAATGAAATCATACAATATATGACCTTTTGTAGTTGGCTTCTTCTTCTTCTTTTTTTTTTTTTTTTTTTGGTACCAGGGATTGAACTCAGGGGCACTCGACCACTCAGCCACATCCCCAGCCCTATTTTGTGTTTTATGTAGAGACAAGGTCTTACTGAGTTGCTTAGCGCCTCGCCACTGCTGAGGCTGGCTTTGAACTCGCGATTCTCCTGCCTCAGCCTCCCAAAGTGCTGGGATTACAGGCGTCCACCACCGTGCCCGGCTTGTAGTTGGCTTCTTTCACTTGGCATCATAATGTTTTCAAGATTCATACATGTAGGTCAGGCATGATGGTACACATCTATAATCTCAGAGACTCAGGAGGCTGAGGCAGGAGAATTGTGAGTTCAAAGACAGCCTCAGCAACTTAGTGAGGCCCTAAACAACTTAGTGAGAACTTGTCTGTAAATAAAATATAAAAAAGGGCTGGAGATGTGGTTCAGTGGTTAGGCACCCCTGGGTTCAATCCTCAGTACCACAAAAAAAAACCAGATTCATACATGTTTTGGAATATTGCATCCCCCAACCCCTGCCTTTGACGGAGAGGGGCAGAACTGGGAATTGAACCCAGGACTTCATGCATGCTAGGCAAGAGCTCTAACACTGAGCTAGTTCCAGGCTCCTCCTTCTTCTTTTTTTTTTTTTTAAACATATATATATATATATTTTTTTTTAGTTGCAGATGGACACAATGTCTTTATTTTATTGCTTTGTATGTGGTGCTGAGTATCGAACTCAGGGCCTCACGCATGCGAGGCAAGCACTCTACCGCTGAGCTACTATCCCAGCCCCCCAGGCTCCTTCTTTAATGGTATTTTTGAGACAGGGTCTCACTAAATCACCCAGGCTAGCCTGGAGCTTGCAATCCACCTGACTCAGCCTCCCACCAAATAATTGAGATTAAGATGTGTGCCACTAGTTGGGCGCAGTGGTGCAAGCCTGTAATCCCAGCATTTAGGGAGGCTGAGACAGGAGAATCGCAGTTCAGCCAGCCTCAGCAATGGCGAGGCGCAGAGCAACTCAGTGAGACCCTGTCTCTACATAAAACACAAAATAGGGCTGGGGATGTGGCTTAGCGGTCAAGTGCCCCTGAGTTCAATCTCCAGTAACAACAACAAAAAAAAAGATGTGTGCCACTGTGCTTCACTTTTTCTTTTCTTTTCATTCCCTATGACTAAATTATTCCACTGTAAGTGATGCCACTTTGAGAGATGGGCGGTACTGGGTATTGAACCCAGGGGCACTTTTATTTAAAGACAGGGTCTCACTAAGTTGCTTAAGGCCTCGCTAAATTACTAAGGCTGGCCTTGAACTTATGATCCTCCTGTCTCAGCACTGAGAACTGCTGGATTATAGGTGTTCACCAAATGCACCCAGCAAGGTACACCACATTTTGTTTACCCATTGATCAGTTGATAGGCATTTGGATTGTTTCTAACTCTGTCTATTGGGAATAGTGATGTTATAAAACTTTTTGTCCAAGTTTTGTGGGGGCATGTTGTCAATACTCTTGGGTATACACCTAGAAGTAAAATTGCTGTCAGATAAATCTGTTTAACATTTTGAGGAATTACGAGACTGTTTTTCATAGCAGTTGTTCCATTTTACATTCCAACCAGTATAATGTATGAGAGTTCTAATTTTTCCAAAACCTAGCCAAAGCTTGTTTTCTTTTATTATTATTACACTATACTAGTAGGTATGAAGCAGTTATCTCATTGGGTCTTTGATTTGCATTTCCCTAATGACTAATGAAGTTGAGCATCTTTTTATATGCTTACTGGCCAAGTGCATATCTTCTTTCAGAAAATTGCTATGCATATCCTTTACCCAAGTTTTAATTCAGTTGATTGTCTTTTTACTGTTGAGTTATAAAGGTTCTTTATATTCACACCTGGCATGGTGGCACATATTTTTGATTACAGAAATTTGGTAGGCTGAGGCAGAAGGATTGCAAGTTTAAGGCCAGCCTGGGTAAATGTATGTGTGTGTGTGTGTGTAAATTTTCTTCGTAAGCAAAGGACTAAAATCAACAAGAAACTAGCTTTGCAGAAGCTAATTGTGAATCCTCTATTGTGAGGATTCATTTTGTACCTTAACTCTCAGATTGTTGTGGCCAGGTTTCAACTTTTTCTAAAGATTCCACATGAAGAGATGGCATGATGCTAGGTATGGCATTACCACCTGTAGCTACACCGGAGGCTCAGGCAGGAGGACTGCTTGAACCCAGGAGTTTGACAGCAACCTGGGAAATACAGTCACAGTGAGACCATCTCCTAAGGAAAAAAGGAAAAAGAAAAAACGATGGCATGGAGGAATAGGTGGGTCAAGGCTTTTACACACAGGAGAACCTGTGGAAACCATTTGTGGCTAGCATTCCTTGTTCATCTAAATAAACTGTCCTTTGTCCTCCATTTTTTTGGTACTAGGAATTGAACTCAGGGGCACTTGACCACTGAGCCACAGCCCCAGCCCCATTTTATGTTTTATTTAGAGACATGGTCTCACTGAGTTGCTTAGCATCTCGCTGTTGCTGAGACTGACTTTGAACTTGCAATTCTCCTGCCTCAGCCTCCCAAGCCACTGGGATTACAGGAGTGCACCACTGCACTTAGCCTTCCTTTCTCCTCCAATTTTATAAACATGGATGACCAGCTTTTCTCCTACACTTTTTTTTTTTTTTTTTGGCATTGGGGATTGAACTCAGAGGCACACGACCACTGAGCCACATCCCCAGCCCTATTTTGTGTTTCATGTAGAGACAGGGTCTCACTGAGTTGCTTAATGCCTTGCCGTTGCTGAGGCTGGCTTTGAACTCGCCATTCCCTTGTCTCAGCCTCCCACAGTGCTGGGATTACAGGCTTGCGCCACCACGCCCAGCTTCCTCCTACACTTTCTTTCCTTGGAGCTACACAGTAGAAATCACTGAAGATCTCCTCTCTTCTCACTGCCAGTATTTCATCAGTGCTGATATAGCCATAGGGCAAAGAAACCTCTGACTTCGGCCAACTATTGACTTGGAAAACTGCTTATGTAGCAGTGGAACATAAATCACTACTGGAAAAGAACATAAGCTGGACACTGAGTTCTGGAGTGAAAGATAAAAGACTAAGGCTGATCCTGAAGTGAGGGATGGGGGTGGAAAGTTGGATTTACAAGCAATTTCTTTGTTTAAAAAATATTGTTACCTTGTCTTTAAATGAGAATACAGCCAGCCTTCTGTGCCATGGGTTCCACATTTGCAGATTCATCCATTCAATCACCTTGAAAATATGTGGGGGGGAAATTGTGGCTGTACTGAATGTCTTCTCATCCCATAAATAATGAACAACTTTTACGTAGCACATTGTCTTAGTTATGATAATTAATCTACAGATGATTTGATGTGGAAGAAAAAAAACAAAGTATACGGAGGATTTGTATAGATTATATGAAAGTTTAGTACAACATTTTATATAAGATGCCTGAGCATTCTGTGCATTTGAGTTATCTTCTATGGTCCTGGAACTTATCTATATATGTGTTTTGAAGTTGAACAGGTTGTTTTATTAGCTACAGTTATTTGGTCTGGTGTAAAAAAGATCATGCTTAATGCACGAGTCCATTGAACTCTACATCTTGTGAATAAAATCCATTATCCAGGAAAATAGTGTGAGCAAAATTCCTCTAATGTTATATAATACATATCTATATATTATTAAAGTCAATAAATCCGGTTGAGTGGCACATGCCTGTAGTCCCAGCCACTCAGGAGGCTGAACCAAGATCTCAAGTTCAAGACCAGCCTCGGCAACGTAGGTAAATACTCTCACATTTTTTTTTTTTTGGTGGTGCTGGGGATTGAACCCAGGGCCTTGTACATGCGAGGCAGGCACTTTACCAACTGAGCTATACAAACCCAGTAAACCCTATCTCAAAATAAAAAAGTTAAAAAACAGGGGTAGAGTGGCCCAGGGATTCCATTCCCAGTACTGGGTGATGAGGCAGGAGGTGGGAGTCAATGAAACAAGAAACCTATCTAACAATGTAGTGACTGAGTTCTCTCACAAAGTGAAAAAATAAATAACTAAAATGTGGTCTTCAAACATAGTGTAGGTCTAGGGATGCAAGTGTAACTCAGTAGTCTAATGCTTGCCTTTCCTTCTTGCCTGGCATGTATGAAGCCCTGAATTTAATCTAAAATAACAACAACAAAAAGCAAGTTGAGGCCTACAAACTCAGCTGTAGAAGTTGGCAAAGAATCAAGCAGGCTGGGTATGTTGATGCATGCCCATAATCCCATGAGGCTGAGAAAAGAGGATTGCAAGTTTGAGGCCAGCCTCAGCAATTTAGTGAGACCCTAAGCAACTTAGTGAGAGCCTGTCTCAAAAAATAAAGAGTTCAGATGTAACTCAGTAGTAGAGAACCTCTGCATTCAATCACTGGTACTACATATATACACTCTTACAAATCAATAAGAAAAAAGATATAATTTAATAGAACTTTAGCAAACATTGCAGAAGAGGATATACTGACACCCAATATGAAAGTGCACTCAAGGAAGTTTAACTTTGAATTGTTTCTTTTGTCTAAAAATGTTTTCCAAGTTATGTTTCAGTTCCTCAGATTCCTTCTTCCAGAATTAAATCTGGAACTCTCACTCATTCATGTAGAGTATAAAATGGTATGAACACTTAGAAAATCAATTTGCCTATATCTCCTAACACTAAAAATATTTATACTCTATGACAAATTCCACCCCTAGATACTCAACAGAAATGCATCCATATTTTCCATTCCTTCCTTTTCCTCCACTCCCATCTCCCTCCCTTTCCTCTTTCTTCCTTCCTTCTCCCCTACCCCCTTTGGTACCAGGGATTGAACCCAGGGGCACTTAACCACTGAGCCACATCCCCAGGTCTTTTTATTTTGAGACAAGATCTTACTAAATTGCCCAAGCTCGCTTTGAACTTGGAATCCTCCTGCCTCAGCATCCAGTTACTGGTATTACAGGCATGCCCCAAATGCCTAGATGCATCCATATTTTCAACAGAAGACATGTACTATGAATGTTCACTGGAACTATCCAAATGCTTCCAAAAAATTATGGTACATTCACATAGTAAAATACTATAGAGTTAGTGGGGATGATCTAAAATTATTTGCAAAAATATAAATGTCCTACAAGATTTAGCAAAAAACAAACAAACAAACAAAAAACAGGCAGAAATTAGTACATGCTACACAATTTCATTTATATGTACAAAAACCAGGCAAAATTAATTTATATTGTTTAATGTTGGGACAGCAGTTACCTTTAAGGAAGGTAGTGACTGGGAAGAAATGGGATAGAAGGTAGAGGGTCTTCTGGTATTTTTCTGTTTCTTAAACTGGATCAAAGTTTTCATAGATGTGCCCAATTGTTAAAATCCCTTAAGCTGTACAAGTGTGCCTTCCTGTATGTATTTTATTTTGATGAGGGCTGGGGGTATAGCTCAGGGGTAGAGCACTTGCCTAGCATGTACAAGGCCGAGTCTGATCCCCAGCACTGCAAAGACAAACAAAAAAACAAGAAATACTATACTCTGATGAAACTTTTGAAAATAAGTATACTGAGAAAGCTTAACTTTTTAGTTAAAAAACTTAAAACATTTTAGTTAAGAAACAAACTGTTGTTTTGTCTAAACACTTATTGTTTTTCAGTTTCTCAGATTTCTGCTTAACTTACAGAATTTTGGGTATTGGCATTTAAATCAGTTTCTCACTAGTTAACCTTTCTTTTTCTTTTCTTCTTTTTTTTAGTTTGCAGACAGGGTCTCACTGAGTTGCTTAGGGTGGCTTTTAACTTGTGATCCTCCTGCCTCAGCCTCCCATGTGCTAAGACACCCGGCTTAGAATCTTTTCCATGTTGTAACAGCACCTTGTACTCATCCCAGTCTTAGTATTTGTTATTGTTCTCCAAAAATGTAAGACACTTGACAGCAGGGATGTCTACCCTAATATTCCCAAAACCTAGTTCAGTGGCTGATGTGGAAGAGGAACTCAGTATTTATTAAATAGATGGACTGAATAAAAAATGAACTTATGAACCTTGCAACATCTATTACTTTATTGCTGTGGAATCCCATTCATTTTCCTGAAACAAGTTTTTTTTTTTTTCATTTGGATCATCCACTAATAATTTGATTTCTCCCACAATGTTATGACTTGATTCTGTTGCATGTGAACCTTTCTATGATTTCCTTACTCTTTATATAATCTATCATGTTAGGACGGCAGAGGAGCATCATTTTTTAAATTTTTGTAGTTGTAGATGGACGCAATATCTTTATTAATTTTATGTGGTGCTGAGGATCGAACCCAGTGACTCACGCATGCGAGGCAAGCGCTCTACCACTGAGCTACAGCCCCAGCCCAGGAGCATCATTTTTACAACTGCTAACTTTAAATCTAAATCGCTGATTTCCCTCCCTCCATTCTCAGCCTTCCTTAAAAAGCCTTGATGGTAATTTTCTCTGTCATAGCCCATTACAGTGCCCCCAGTAGATTGACCTGCAAATGTAAAGTCCTATCCTTGCTGAATAGATCACTTTGGTCATTCCTACTATTTCCCTATAGTTTTTTTTTTTAATATTTTTTTAGTTGTAGATGGACACAATGTCTTTATTTTATTGCTTTGTGGTGCTGAGGATCGAACCCAGGGCCTCACGCATGCGAGGCAAGCGCTCTACCGCTGAGCTGCAATCCCAGCCCCTCCCTATAGTTTTTTCACATGATTAAGAAAAAAATATTTTGGGACTGAACATTGTGGATACCCAACTCAATGAGAGGCAAAGGGAGGAATCAGAAATCCCAGGTAACTGCCAAGGTTAGGTTTTTGTTTTTGCCCCACTCCACCCCCAACCGGTCTTTCACCAATGAGAAGCCATGCTAATTAACTCTACTCCCCAGGGAGGACACCCCATTGGGGGGGTGGGACAACGGGACCCACACTACTCTATGTGATAAAGTTTCAGGAAAGGAAACTTAACACGGGGAGAGGAAGCAACCATTTGATAAGCACACAACATAAAACAGTTCTAAACCCATTTTCTCTAATATATCACTGAAATGATCTGTTGAACTTGAAAACAAACAGCTATTCCCAACTCTCCATCACTCCTCCACTTCTCTAGAGAAGTGACTTTGAATTTTTCAAGTAAACATCTTATTGACATGTAATAGAGTACACTCTCCAAACCTTTTTGATTTCTCTCTAATCAATAAAAAAATGAGTATGTACCACCAGCATGTTTCCTTTACATGAATTATACACACAGCCACTGTACTAATATTGTATTATAAAATAAGCAAAAATAATAGGAGAAAAAAGAATGAGAAAGGAAATAGAAGTTCTAACTTTTACTTTGTAACCCCAGTGGGCCAATGTTGCATATAACACTTTAGGAGCCATAGCTTTAGACATGGGCAGTGTGCTGCGTTTACAGCCAGATTAACCGGAGGTTTTAAGATTTGATAACCTCTGTCCTCAACTATATAACCACTCAGTCTCCAAAACTATACTAGACATTCAGGATGTCCCAGAGGTTTAGAATTGTGAGTCACAGAACCTGTGCTATGCAAGGATTGTATCGCACACAGCAGGTTCTTGCCCACAGTGGCACTCATCAAGGACAATGGCATTGGGGATAAGAGTCTGCTTTCTGGGCTGGGACTGTAGCTCAGCGGTAGAGCACTTGCCTAGCATGCGTGAGGTACTGGGTTTGATCCACAGTATCACATATAAATAATAAATGAATAAAGATCTATCAACAACTAAAAAATTTTTTTTTAAAAAGGTCTGCTTTCTCCTTTGTGATAATCCAACTGCAGAAAAAGGTAAAGGTTTAATCTTAAGTAAGAACTAAGACAAACTATCTTGGTAGCCGGGTGTGGTGGGGCACGCCTGTAATCCCAGACTTTTGGAGGCTGAGGCAGAAGAATCAAAGTAGGCCTTAGCAACAGCGAGGCACTAAGCAACTCAGATCCTGACCCTGTCTCTAGATAAAATACAAAACAGGGCTGGGGATATGGACTTTGTGGTCGAGTACCCAAGTTCAATCCCTGGTATTAAAATAAACTATCTTGGGAATAGGAAAAGGGAAATAGGTTCACCAAAGTTTTTAAAAATGTTTTTAAGTCTTATATTTGAACTGAAACAATTTAGCTGACCACAGACAGAGCAATGGATCATTTTGTTTTAGTGCTATAATTAAGAGCTGTGTGACCATTAGGTCGGTTTCTTCATATGTAAAACGAGGGAGCTAAACTTGGATGACCCAAAAAATGTCTCAGAGTGCCATACTACGTATGACTGGCTCCACCTCGTGGACATTCAGGTAGTAACATAGGATAACAGAAGCCACTCAGCCTTGGTAGAAAAGCAGCTGGTTGAATTGGCACCAGAGGGCTTAGGTTTTCCTGGCATTTCTCTATGGCAGGTTCTCAATCATTTATAAATCACTGGGAATAAATGAGATGGTTTTAGTTCTTCAAAAATACGAAAATAATATTCAGCTATATCAGGGCAGATTTCTTCCTATCAGCAATTCAGAGACTGATATCCTACAATGCTTTTGCAAATAACCCTGATCATATCAATACTACACTTCTTGTCAATGATTTACTTGGAAAAGAAAGAAGTCTCAGAAACCTGAAATCTGTCTGAAGGAGAGTTTAAGAAATAGTCTCAAGCCGGGCGCGGTGGCTCAAGCCTGTAATCCCAGCACTCAGGGAGGCTGAGACAGGAGAATCATGAGTTCAAAGCCAGCCTCAGCAACGGCGAGGCTCTAAGCAACTGAGACCCTGTCTCTACATAAAAAAAAAAAAAAAAAAAAAAAA
>CM053403.1:71766296-71810847 GCA_028644305.1 Xerus rutilus | reverse complement strand
TTTTTTTTTTTTTTTGGAACCGGGGATTGAACTCAGGGGTACTCGACCACTGAGCCACATCCCCAGCCCTATTTTGTGTTTTATGTAGAGACAGGGTCTCACTGAGTTGCTTAGTGCCTCGCCCTTGCTGAGACTGGCTTTGAACTCGCGATTCTCCTGTCTCAGCCTCCCTAAGTGCTGGGATTACAGGCTTGAGCCACCACGCCCGGCTTGAATAAAAGGCTTTTTAAAACTGTCACAGTATTACTGCAGATTTATTCATTTGCAAAAGGGAAAAATGCACTGCTAAGCATAGTGGCATACACCTGCAATCCCAGCAACCCAGGAAGCTGAGGCAGGAGGATCACAAGTTCAAGGCTAGGCTCAGCAACTTCCTGAGACCCTCAACCATTTAAATGAGACCCTGTCTAAAAATTTTTAAAATTAAAAGGGCTACAGATAAAGCTCAGTGATAAAGCACTCTTGGGTTCAATCCCTAGTATCCAATAAATAAATAGAATAATAAAAAAAGCTGGAGATGAGCCAGGCACGGTGGCACATGCCTGATATCCCAGCACTTTGGGAGGCTGAGACAGGAGAATCGCGAGTTCAAAGCCAGCCTCAGTGAGGCGCTAAGCAACTCAGTGAGACTGTGTCTAAATAAAACACAAAATAGGGTTGGGGATGTTGCTCAGTGGTCAAGTACCCCTGAGTTCAATTCTCCGAACCAAAAACAAAGGCTGGAGATGTAACTCAATAGCAGACAAACTGCCTAGCATGCATGAGGCCATAGGTTCAATTCCCACTATTGGGGGAAAAAAATACTTAAAAAAAAAATTCTTGAATGAAATGTATTGACTTGATATCAAAGACATTGGGAACTATAATGGTGACAAAATACACATGGTCCCTGCTTTCATGGAACCCACTTAGCATATAATCTCATGTATGTGTTGGAGAGAATGTTAGTTTTAGAAAGCTTATCCAAGTAGTGTCTCGAGCCAAAACCTGAAAGACAAGTAGATATTGCTTAGTTATATGACGGGGAAATGGCCAGAGGGATCAATGTATGGAGGCACTAATGATGGAGACTGGTAATATTTATTCCTGCTGTTTCCTCCAAGCCCTCACCTTTTTTACATGGTCTGTTTATCTCCTGGTTTCATTGACCACTTCCTCCCTCAACCTTTAGACCAAGCAGTAGTAATAACAGTATCCTATTACTAGTATTAACATTACTGGTCCTAAGAACTGCACTGTTCCTTGAAGTACCTCTACAACTTGTGCACATCTTTGTAAAAAGTCCCTTTTTTAAACTTTTCTCCAATTATTCAATTTTAAGCCATCAACTTCCTGCTAGCACCCTGACTGATATAATAGCTCTACAGACAAATTTGAGAGGATTTCCAACATATCTTACATGACATTTAGGACCATGAGAATGGAGATGGTCTGGGAAGGTTGAAGACAAAGCCTAGATCGATTAACAAGGATCTGAATTAAGAGATAACCTGGAAGCTAGTGTTATCAGTCAAGAATATCTCAAGGTGGCTGGAGATAAAAGAGTATGAAACTCTTGGGTTTAATTCCCAGCATTGCAAAAATAATAACAACAAAAATAATAATTCCCAATAATAATAATAATAATTCCAGGGGCTGGGGTTGTAGCTCAGTGGTAGAATGCTCACCTCGTACATGCGAAGCACTGGGTTTGATCCTCCGCACCACATAAAAGTAAATAAAGATATTGTGTCCATTTAAAACTAAAAAAAAATTAATAATAATAATCATAATTCCAATAGGAAACTGCTAATTAAATCAACTACCGTGAAGAGCCTGGGAGGTGAGGGTTTTGGAATTTCCCATGAAGCCACCAGTAAGCCTTTTAGTAGCAAAGGCAGAATGAACAGTAGAATTGTTCAGAAATAGCTAAAGATCAAGAATATACTTTGTACTTAAAAAAAAAAAAAAAAAAAAAAGCCCTGGGACCACCTGTAATCCCAGCTTCTGGGGAGGCTGATGCAAAAGCCAGCCTGGGCAATTTTTTAAGACCCTGACTCAAAATAAAAATTAAAAATTCAGTTTTAACACTACCAGAGACCTGGTTTGTTACTGGGGATTGAACCAAGAGACCCTGTATCACTGAGCCATACATACACTGAGCCCTTTTTGAGACAGGGTCTCACACAGTTGCTGAGGCTGGTCTGAACTTAAGATCCTTCTGCCTAAACCTCCAGAGTTGCTGGGAATACAGGTGTGTGCCACTGCACCCAGCTAGAACTTGAGATTTCTGAACCTTAATTTTTGAGATTTAACTAAAAAAACAAACAAACAAAAAAACAACACACATAAAACAGCTCCACCTCCTTGCAAGTTACAAAAAATTCATATGCAGTTAAACTAAGGTAAGCAATGGAAATTGACGTTCTACAACAAAATAATTTCCCCCTTTCAGACACTGAGACAAAGAACAGGCTTTCAAAATCTTCTTTCTCTAGACTGAATGATTACCTCTTTTACACTGAAGCTTGCAACCAAGTGTGTCCAAGACCCCCTACTCATCATACAATAACAAGTAGTTTCTACCCAGGGTGCAAAGAATTTGATACCTAAAGCATTCTCATGATTACAATGAGTAACCAAACTCCACAGCTTTGAGAAACTGTTAGACAGAACCCTCCAGCCCCTTTGTTTGAGAACATGGGCCTGTGAAATTATCTATCTTTGATCCAATTTGGCTTTCTCCTCCCTTCCCAGTTCACTGAGCACCACACAAAAATGATTGCCAGGGCACATTGCTAAATCTGGCGTGTTAGAAAACTGAATAAAAGCTTCCCTGGGTATCTTCCATTCTTCACTGCAGAACCAGCAATTTACATTAATTTTTAGGGTATCCAGTTGTTTCACTAACCTTCCAGGAAACATTTCTCCGTAAAGAGGCAAAATTATTTAAAAAAAAAAATTAATCTAGACAGAGAGTAAAGGTCAACCTCTCTGGAAGGATAAAACTCTCCCCTCATTTTCAGCCCTCAGCAATAAGAGACCCAGCTAACGGCTTCCATGTGAGGGCAAGATAGTACTTCTGTAACAAGAGGGTCATGGCCAGCTGGAGAGCAAAGGCTTAGGAATGAGAAAAGCAGGTTTTAATTCAGGTTACATGGTCTCCTTTGCACCTCTACTTACATGTGAATGGGCTGTTTTTTACTTTTAAAAAATGTTTAAAAGGTACCATAATGGGTGAGCTATTTTCCTTTCACTCACAGCACAAACTGATTCTATTATAGATCAACAGGCCCAGTCAAGAGATTCAGTTTAAAAAATGAGATGCTGTGGCAGACAAACTCTAAGGTGGCTCCCCATGAACCCTGCACCCTACCTCTTGGTATTGATTCCTTTGTTTAATCCTCTACCCCTTGGATGTGGATAAGGCTTCAGAAAACTCCATCTTGCTGGTAAACTATCTCTAGATACTTGCTGAAATAAGTCTGAGCAGTGGGTCCTGCAGCTATAAGGAAAGGGATTTTGCCAACAATCTGAGGTCAGAAGTGTATTATTACCAAATCACTAGCGAGAATGCAGCCTAGCTCACACCTGGCTGCAGCCTTGAGACCATGAGCAAAGGACCCAACTAAATTGTGCCCCAACAGAAACAGTTAAATTTTGTTGTTTAGTTTTTTTGGGGGGGGGTTGCTTCATTTTTTTTACTATGGGGGATTTAACCCAGGAATACCTTACCTCTGAGCTGTATCCTCAGTTCTTTTTGTTTATTGAGACAGAGTCTCACTAAATTGCTGAGGCTGGCCTTAAACTTGCGCTATTCGTGCCTCAACCTTATGAGTTGCTGGGATTACAGGCAGGTGAGATAGCACCTAGCTCAAATTTTGCTTTAGGTCACTAAGTTTGCTTTAAGTCACTAAGTAATTGTTACACAGCAATTGATAATACAGATGCTGTCTGTCACCTTTCCACTATTTAAAGTTAACTTGATAACTTCAAAGGAACTACAACAGGTACCAGCAAAATCATCTTGATTATTTTAAAGCAAATTTAAACTTCAATAGGGCTGGGAAGTGGGGAGCTCATTGGTAGAGTGCTTGCCTAACATGCATGAGGCAATAGGTTTAATCCCCACCAAGTACCCCCCCACACACATTAAACCTCAATAATACTATGAAAATGGCCTATAGGACCAATCTTCCCCAGATAATAAAACAATGTGGGAATTGATGTGGATTATACCTCTTAGGATTTCTCATAATTCTGAAAAGAAGCTGGTGTGGTGGTATTAAAGAAAAAGTATGTTCAGGCCAGCCAGAGGAACTTTGCAAGGCCCTATCTTTAAAATCATCATCATCATCATCATCATCATCATCATCATCATCATCACACAAAAATACCACACCACCCAAAACCCCTCTAAACTGTATTACTCAAATGGGTAACAATAAGAGGCAGGTAGGAATATGAGATCCCAGTTCAGACTCTTAATGCCAAATGCTACCCTTCCAACTTTTTATAGTTTCTCTAAAATCTCAATAATGCTTCCCACTATGCCTAAAAACAATAAAACCACATCACATCATAGACACTGAAGCACTGGGAACCTTTTTTCACTGTTAAAACTTCATTATAGGGCTGGGGTTGTAGCTCAGTGGTAGGGCACTTGCCTAGTATGTGTGAGGCACTGGGTTTGATTCTCAGCACCACATAAGTAAATAAAAATAAAAGTCCATGAACAACTAAAAAAATATTTTAAAGAAAACTTCATTATACAATGGTTAATAGCTGTACCTCTGTCAGTTAAAATACTTTCTACTTGAAAGCCTGAAGTCTTTCTCATTAAAAAGGATTCCCTCTCTCCTTCATGTCTTGCTATGATTCTATAAGCTTAAATGAAATATCTGTGGACAAGCCGGGCGCGGTGGCTCAAGCCTGTAATCCCAGCACTTAGGGAGGCTGAGACAGGAGAATCGCGAGTTCAAAGCCAGCCTCAGCAATGGCGAGGTGCTAAGCAACTCAGTGAGACCCTGTCTCTACATAAAACACAAAATAGGGCTGGGGATGCGGCTCAGTGGTTGAGTGCCCCTGAGTTCAATCCCCAGTACCAAAAAAAAACAAGAAATATCTGTGGACAAAAACATTAGTTATTCTGATCAAAGACCTTTAACACAAAGCCACAAAACAGCTCCTTTTATTTTCTAATAAGACTAAATTTATTCAATAACCTAGTAAAAGTTTTGATTATAAGTATCCAACAGTATAAAAAGTACAAAACAGATCTGTAGATTTCTAATATATTAATACAAAGTGCATGACTACATACAGTACATCCTACAGGCAAAGAAAGGTGGAAGGGGAAAAAGAAGACTGTGGTTGAGGTCTAGTAATAAATAAATAAATACAGAAGTAGAGATGATTCATATTATAGTATATTCTACCACCAATACTGCAGCCAAAATGTACAAAAAAAAAAAAACCAAACCATTTCAAAATAACTCAGGAGAGTGATAAAATGGCTGGACTCTTGTAATACACCTCAAAGGCTATGGAAGAGCCGACCCAACTCACTGTGTAATCTGTGCATATGGTGGATTGTAGCATGTAGGTATTTTCTCAAAAGGAAAGATATTAAGTTTAGATTAAGAACTATAAAACTATATAGGGTACCCATAAAAAGTGGTTCACTCCTTATTATGACGCTATCCAATTTTTAAAATCCAGTTTTAAAAATAAAGCAGTTATTACAAGGCAGGTAAATATTCCTCCCTCATGTATCAAAAGTGTGAACTGATGCTATTTTTTTTTTCTGGACTTTTAGGAAAGAAGCAATAAGAATACTTTGGTTTGGGTTCAAGTGAGAGGCTTTAAGTAAGGATTTTAGAATTAAAAGCTTCACATTTCAGCATGTTTCAATGTTCAGAAAGCCTGACTAAAAGAAGCCAAACCAACTTCTAACCCCGTTAGCATGAACACATCTTTTTCTTAGTAAATTTTACTTTAAATAGAGTGGAAAAAAAAAACCCAACAGGTTAAAACAAGTCAAACACCTACTCTATGCAGATAAAACCTTCACAAAGGTCAACTGAAGTAATCCAGAGCTAAAACTGAATTGTGCAGATTTCAATGAAGTCACCAGTCATGTAACACAAATGAAGTCAATTATTTACACACTCGGCAAGCCCTCCAAGCAATGTGCCCAAGAAGCATTAACCTTTGTTTTATGCCATCCTGAAGACTTGCACGTAGTTTAACATTTTTAAGAGTGTGTTTTCCACCGTGTGGTAATGCTTTGGTACTATTCATATACGATCTCATCTATCCCCCGCACTCGCCACTTGCCCAAGAGGAGATGTGATGCTGCTTGAGAAGTTTCACATGAATTAAAATCTTTAACAAATATTAATATGAAGGAAGTGACACAGGATGCAACACACACAGTCAAGCTTCTCTCTATATATTTGCACCAAAAAGCTCAGTCTGTCCTGCTTAATCATCAGTAGTACAGCTTTGAACCATTAGAAACTTGACAAGACCTTAATATTTCAAAATTATTAACAACTACCTCTAGGGGCAAGACATGTTACTGAGTTATGACAAATCGACTAACATGAGGGAAAACAAGTGTAGCCAGCCATCTTTTAAAAATGTCCCAACCACTGCTTCTCAATATAGAAAGACTAAAAACTACATACGGTTTATCATACAACAAATCCCATCTCTGTCCCCTGAAATTCCCCTAATTTAATTCATTAGAAGGGGATTATTTAAAAAAAAAAAAAAAAAGACTTAAAGAGCACTTTACAGCAGCATTCAGCTTTCCTATGAAATACTCAGCATCTTAAATATTATGTACACTTCTTTTTTCTTTTAGTAAGCTAGACACTGGCTTCAGGGTTTGTGGAACTGGAGGAAAAATAACCCATTCAAAACTATTCTAGAAAATGTCTTTTGGCAGAATAGCATGTATCCAAGTTAAAAATAGGAAGGTCAGTTTGTTGCTTTGTGGTATTTTCAAAATTTAAATCATTTTTGTTCCCCTTCTACATAAACCTCAGTCACCACTCCTGAGTGGAGATGGGCAGAGGCTCTGGCCCCTGCTCTTCCGGCTTCTCTGCAGCTGTTTTCTTATTGCTGCAGCAAGGCTTGAATAGATGTGTGTCAATGAGGACTTCTCCAAAACGGCCTTTATAGATAATCCCACAACATATTTTCTGTCTAAAAGAAAAAATAGAGAGCAAAATATATTAACAAAGCAGAAAATAAAAACAAAAACCCCTACTCCTCACCATAACCAGCCCAACATGACCAAAAGGCTGTACTTCTATAATCTTCTTACATTCCCAATGAAAGAGCTCCTAGAGTTACCCCAATAGCTAGAGAATAGAAATTACTCAAATCTTTCTAAATTCCACAATGGAATTTTCTCAAGTAGTATGGAAGAAGGCATTCTGAAAGATAGCAGTCCATTTCAGAGAAGTTGCTATCAAAGGTTGTTAACTGTTTGCTCCAAATTATCAACATTTTTATTTTTTTTCTTTTGGTACCAGGAATTGAACACAGGGCTTCTTAGCCACTGAGCCATATCCCAGCCCTTTTTATATTTTATTTTGAGACAGGACCTCACTATATTGCTTAGGGATTTACTAAGTCTTAGCTTCCTGAGTTGCTGGGATTACAGACACACACCATTGAGCCCAGCTATCACAAAGAAGCTGGGATACAGACCATCCACCACAAAGAAGTTGATACAGATGGTGGTTTTGTTTCAGTTAACTACTAAAGACATAAAAATATACACATGCAGCCGGGCGTGGTGGCTCACGCTTGTAATCCCAGCACTTAGGGAGGCTGAGACAGGAGAATCGCGAGTTCAAAGCCAGCCTCAGCAACGGCGAGGCACTAAGCAATTCAGTGAGACCCTGTCTCTACATAAAACACAAAATAGGGCTGGGGATGTGGCTCAGTGGTCGAGTGCCCCTGAGTTCAATCCCCGGTACCAAAAAAAAAAAAAAAAAAAAAAAATACACATGCATTATCAAATATACATAAAGGCATCAAAAAGGACAAAAGCTGGGTGTGGTGATGCATGCCTATAATCCCAAGTGCTCAGAAAGCTAAGGCAGGAGGATCCCAAGTTCAAGGACACCTTTAGCAACTGAGCAAGGCCCTAAACAACTTACTAGCAAGACCCTGTCTCAAAATAAATTAAAATGGCTGGGGATATGGCTCAGTCGAGTGCCCCTGGGTTCAATCTCTAATACCAATAAAAAAAATGGGGGGGGGGGGGGGTACCGGAGATTGAACTCAGGGGCACTCGACCACTGAGCCACATCCCCAGCCCTATTTTGTGTTTTATGTAGAGACAGGGTCTCACTGAGTTGCTTATTAGCACCTCGCCATTAATGAGGCTGGCTTTGAGCTCGAGATTCTCCTGTCTCAGTCTCCCTAAGTGCTGGGATTACAGGCTTGCGCCACCGCGCCAGGCTACCAATAAAAATTTTTTTTAAAAAATTTTAAAGACAACAAAAATAATGTTAAATCATTTCCTGTGAATTCACCTATATGACCCTTTCCAGTTCTACCCAACTCTCATATTATTCTCTCCTCCTTTAATTTCTAGTTTATTATTCCTTTTTTTCTTTACATCTCATGGCTTTGCTACTTGTTTACATCTTTAAACATACTGCTCAACAACTCATCATACAAATACAAGAACATGCTAGATGTGGTAGCACATGCCTATAATACCAATGACTTGAGAGACTGAGGGAGGAGGATAAAAAACTCAAGGTCAGCCTCACCAACTTAGTGAGAAGAGAACTAGAGATGTACAAGGAGAGCCCTAGAGTGGCTCATCACCACACCCAGCTTTTGTCCTTTTTGGTGCCTTTATGTATATTTGATAATGCATGTGTATATTTTTATGTCTTTAGAAGTTAACTGAAACAAAACCACCATCTGTATCAACTTCTTTGTGGTGGATGGTCTGTATCCCAGCTTCTTTGTGATAGCTGGGCTCAATGGTGTAATCCCAGTAGTAAAGAAAAACCGGGGCTGGGATTGTAGCTCAGCGGTAGAGTGCTTGCCTCGCATGCGTGAGGCCCTGGGTTCGATCCTCAGCACCACATACAAAGCAATAAAATAAAGATCTTGCTAAAAAAAAAAAAAGAAAAACCGGGTTCAATCTCCAGTACCAAAACAAAAAAACAAAACAAAAAACCCAACACACACAATGTATTCTGCAAGTTTATGCTCAACACTGAAGAACTGAGATTCAGTTAGGGAACTTTATTTAACTTAGGTATAATATTCCACCCTGTGAATATACCAGTTTTATTTACTCACTCTCTTTCCTATTACAAACACTGCTGTACATGCCAGGATATACAGCCTAAAAGTTTTCTAGGTTATGATGCTAGGATATAGTAATGGAATTATCTTCACCTTTACTCAAAAATGCCAATGTATTAATCAATGTTGTTATAACTATTTATATTCATAAATATACTCAAAGCATCTTCAACATGTGACACAGATTTTATTCTATTTTTTAACAATGTACTGGGCATAAAATACAATTTTAATTTGTATGTCCTTGATTATCAAATTTTGAACATGTTCTCATTTAATGAACTATTTCATTTGTGTGATACCAAGTCATGTGCCCAGTTTTCTGATGATTTGTCTTATAGTCCCCTTTGCAGGAGTTGTTTATGTATTCAACATACTAATCCTTTGTCAGATGTATTACATATCCCCTTTCTTCTACTAGCAATTGAACACAGGGATCATGAAGGCTAGGAGCCACATCCTCTCAGTTTTATTATATCCGTGAATGTGGTGTGCCTCTTTAGTTATTTAAGATGTTATTCAATAATGTCTGATTTTTAGATACTTTCTACATAAAGGGTTCTGTATTTACTACTAGGTTTTTAAAAATATTTTCTAATTCTGTGGTAAAAGATATTCTAACACCAAACTGCCTTGGCTTTTAAATTCTGTTCTTACTATGTAACCTTAAATTATTTCCTCTTTCTACCTGTGTTTCCATAAAATGCTTCATACAGCTATTTTAAGAATGAAATGAAATAATATATGCAATCTATATAAAGCACTGTTCGAAAGTGTTTACTACTACTACCACCACCACCACACATCATTCACAGCTATTGTATTGGCTAACAACCTCCTGTGATAGTAAACATTCCTTGATTTATTCCTAATCTGAAGAGAAAAGGCTTTCATTTTACCACAATTAAGTATGATGTTGACTATACATTTAATGTACCCATTATCCAGACAATTGAATTCTCTTCTATGCCTATTTTGTTTTGTTTTAAACTTTGAAGAAATGTTTGCATTTGTCAAACACCTTCTCTATACCACTAAAACGACAGCCTCATTCAGAAACTGTCAAGATAACAAATTATATTTGTTGATTTTCTTTTACATCAAGAATAAATGTGGGCTGGAGCTGTAGCTCAGAGGTAGAGCGCTTGCCTAGCATGCATGAGGCATTGGGTTCGATCCTCAGCACCACATATACATAATAAATGAATAAAATAAAAATCCATCAACAAGTAAAAAAATATTTAAAAAAAAAAAGAATAAATGTAATCTGGCTATTTATGGTATCAAGGTTATACTGGCTTTATAAAATGTCTGAGGCCTATGCTTTCTTTTACTTATATCCATAGACTGGAAAAGTCAGTACAAGATTAGAATCATTTGAGTGTTTAGTAGAAACACTCAAGGCCGAGGATTTCTTTTGGGGGGAAGTCTCTTTCTCTCTCTCTCTCTGTCTGCCTGTCTTTTTATTTGAAACTATGGATTGAAGCTAGGAGCACTTAACTACTGAGCCACAGCCCCCCCTCCCTTTTTTTTAAATTTTGGGACAGTCTCACTAAGTTGCTGAGGCTGGTTTAAACTTATGATCTTCTAGCCTTAGCCTCCCAAGCCAGCGGGATCACAGTCATGCATCACCCCTCCAGGATTGAGGGGAAACTTGATCACTGAATCAATATTGATTAAAAGAGAACTCAAGGGGCTGGGATTGTGGCTCAGTGGTAGAGCGCTTGCCTCGCATGCGTGAGGCCCTGGGTTCGATCCTCAGCACCACATACAAAGCAATAAAATAAAGACATTGTGTCCATCTACAACTAAAAAAAAAAAAAAAAAAAAGAGAACTCAAGCCTTTCTTGAGACAGACTTGTTTTTTTCCAGTAACGTGTCCACTTTACAAGTATATTCTAATTCATTGGCAAAGCTGTTTTATCATTACCTATAATCTTTTAAATTTCTGCTTCATCTAAGCCTCGTTTGTTCTTTCTTTTGCTTATGTGTGATCTTTTTCTTGATCCACTGTATCTCTAGTAATTTTTTCATAAAAACTTTTCCAAGAACCTGATTCTTTCCTCTGTACATCACCTTTCTATCCCATTTATTTTTAGTCTTTCCCCCTTCCCCTCCCAGTGCTGGTATCAAACCTTACACATACGAGGCAAGTGCCCTGCCACAGAGCTACACCTTCAGCCTTCTGTCCTCATCTTTGGGATTTCCTTACTTTGTTGTCTTTATTTTTTTTTTTAAATGTTTATTTTTTAGTTGTAGGTGACAGAATATCTTTATTTTTTTATTTTTTTATGTGGTGCTGAGGATCGAACCCAGTGCCTTATGCGCGCTAGGCGAGCACGCTACCACTGCGCCATAATCCCAGCCCCTACTTTGTTGTCTTTAGATAGAGTTTTATCAACTTTTCTGTTAGATACATACCAGATTGTTCATTTTTGGTCTTTTATAGCATTTAAGCAATACATATTTTCCTATCTATATTTTCAGTTTCATTCCACACATCTTATTTTATGATGTTCTTTAGTTTTTGTTCAGTTATAAATATTTTCTAATATATACTATACTTTCTTTTGGACTTATGGGGTTTTTCAAATTTTTCTTGTACCAGAGATTGAACTCAGGGGCACTCAAGCACTGGACAACACCCCCAGCCTTATTTTTGTTTTATGTAGAGACAGGGTCTCACTGAGGTTTAGCGCTTCACCATTGCTGAGGCTGGCTTTGAACTTGCGATTCTCCTGTCTCAGCCTCCCAAAGTGCTGGGTTTACAGGTGTGCGCCACCGAACCTGGCTTGGGCTTCTTAATTTACAATTATACAGGAACAAGCTTTCTATTATCATTTTGTTTTGCTAAGTTGCTTTTTCTCGTAACTTCTAAAACCTTATCCTATATCAATGCTACACACAATATAGTTGGACTTTCTTTGATTATCCAATTTTGGGTTTTATACCTGAAACCATTACTATCTACATACTGTAAACACTAATGGATTTGGGATTCTCCTATCATGTCACTTTGTTTTAGGCACTGTGGACCCAGGGTCTCACACTAAGCAAAGGCACTACCACTGAACTATATCCCCAACCGTATTCTACCGTATTACTGTACTTTTCTTTTTGTCCCACTTGTAAACTATATCCTTTTTTTAAAAAATACTTTTTGGTTGTAGATGGACACAATATTTTTATTTATTTTTATGTGGTGCTGAGGATCAAACCCAGTGCCTCACACATGAGAGGCGAGAACTCTACCACTGAGCTATAATCCCAGCCCTGTAAACTATGTCTTTTCTCTCCTGTTTTGCAAACTTTAGGATTGGGAACTGTGCTTATTCTGTAATTCCCTGCCCCTCCATTCTTCTCTATATACTTTTTCATTGTTTTAGTGATTACATAGTTAACAGATTCTAAAGTTATTCAGTCTGTTTATTATCAAACAGCAAAGAACATTAGATACTTCCTACTACCTCTATCATTTCTAGTTAAACTGCTATAATTATCATGCATTTCTTATTTTTTTTCTGCACTACCACAACTATTGTCCTTTTAAAGTATTTAGATTTACCAAAATGCTTACTGTTTTATTTATCCTTCTTTCCTCTCAGAACCTCAATGTGGCCAGGCACAGTGGCACACACCTATTATCTCAGCGGCTGAGGAGGCTGAGGCAGGAAGATTGTGAGTTCAAAGCCAGCCTCAGCAAAAGTGAGGCGCTAAGCAACTCAGTGAGACTCTGTCTTTAAGTAAAATACAAAAATAGGGCTAGGGATGTGGCTTGGTGGTCGAGTGCCGAGTTCAAGTCCACGTACCCACTCCCCAAAAAAAAATACCTCAATGTGGAAATCTCTTCCCCTCTGCCTTGTTTTGAGAGTCAGGTTGTTGGCAAGCCCCATCTTTTTTTTTCCTAGTCAAAATGTCTCATGCACTTTTTCACAGAAGATATTTTTGCTATGTTTAATTTTATACTGAGAGGTATTATCTCTTGGTCCACTGAAGATATCAATCTACTGTTTTCTTGCTTTCTTTATTCATGCTTCTTGGAAAATAATGTGTTTTCTCAATGTCTACAGTTTTATTTTGCTTTTGTATTCTGTAGTTTCACTACACAATGTCTATGGGTGCAATTTTTTATTATCTTGCTTTTCATTTGTTTCCTGAATCTTAAACTTTCCTAACAACTTTCTATTTGAAAATATTTTCCCCTTTGCTAGTCTATTATCTCTACTTGGACACTGGGGCCACACATTCACTTAGCATTTGTGCTGGGTATTCTTTATTAACTTACCCACCCATTAATGATGTTTTGAAGACTTTAAAAGAAACTTTAAAGATTTTTTTAAAATGTATGTCTAGAAGCTATGGTTTTTTGTGTAGAAGCTATGTTTTTTTATGTGTGAGAAGTTGTCCAAATAGTCTACTTTATTACTCTATTATAGAAATAGAAAAATGCTCCTTGTAATTAAGATGGGTGCTGATTGGAAAGAGATTCTCTGTTGTATTTACCTTTTCCAGTATGTAAGATCTAAAAAGGAAAAAACTGGTGTTCTGTTAGAGCCAGAAGCCATTTCTGTATCTGAGCCATCATCTGACTGGTTACTATAACAAGGAGATTGAGCTGGGGAGGCACTTGAGGTGGTACTGTGAGCATCAGAATCTGTAAAAAGGAAAAAATTTCAATTTCAGTACATGTAAATGCAAGTAGTGATGCTGTTCAACTTCGAATGATATTAAATACAAGTAAGCCCACTGAAAATAATGCTAAATAAAAAATACATTCCAGCTGAGCACAGTGGCACATGCCTGTAATCCCAGCACTTTGGGAGGCTGAGACAGGAGAATTGTGAGTTCAAAGCCAGCCTCAGCAATGGTGAGGCGCTAAGCAACTCAGTGAGACCCTGTCTCTACATAAAACACAAAATAGGAATGGGGATGTGGCTCAGTGGTTGAGTACCCCTGAGTTCAATCCTCAGTACCCAGAAAAAAACATACGCTATAAAAATATCAGTTGTTTCCCTCTTGATTGCATAGCTGATAGGGAACTACTCCTTGCGGTGGCTGCCCAGCATTTTAAGGGAATCACATTACATATAGCTAGCTAGAGAAAAAATTCAAATTCAAAATCTGAAGTACTGTTTCTACTAAATGTATATTGCTTTCATACTATCAAATGATCAAAAAATCAGGGACATATAACATAGAGACTTAACACTGAATAAATTGGCAAAAGGAAGAAAAGGTTAAAAAAATTTTTATTTTCTACACTAAAAAGATATTTGTACTACAGTAATTTTTTTAAAATGAGAATGTCTGCTTCTAAGAAGATGGAATGCAGCTGGGAGCAGTGGCACACACCTGTAATCGTGGCACTTTGGGAGGCTGAGACAGTAGAATTGCGAGTTCAAAGCCAGCCTTACCAACAGCGAGGCGCTGAGCAACTCAGTGAGACTCTGTCTACATAAAACACAAAATAGGACTGTGGATGTGGCTTAGTGGTGGAGTACTGGAGTCCAATCCCAGGTGCCAAAAAAAACCAAAACAAAACAAAACAAAAAAAAGAGGGAATGCAGATTGTTCTCTACTCCTCCTGCTTATACAAATAAAAACCTTATACATTACATATAAAACAAACCTGCAACTCTGAAAGGTGATGACCATCTATGCAGCATGGGACCCAAGGAAGGAATGACAGTCATGAATTACCTACTTTTACTGGATTTTCTTTTCACCTCATAAATCCCATATTTGGAAGTGAAGCCTCAGCAAACCAAAAACAACAAAAATGGGCATAGAAGACTTCCTGCTCGCCGGTCACCAATAAAGGGCCCAATAAAACCCAGCTCTCTCTAGTCAAAGGACCAAGAAAAGTGAAGTGAAGACAGTTATATTTTATTAGACAATAATGATTTTGCTCCAGCTGCCCACCACTCCAAGCAAAGGTCAAGTAGGAAGCCTAGATTCCTACCTTCACTATATTGCTTTGAGGCACCAATACTTCCACCAGGGTGGTTTCAGAGGAAGCCTAGTGAAGAGCTAGGACTTTCACTATGGTCCACCAAGAACAAGGCTACCTTCCCATGTGAAAGCCTTGCAAATCCTGCTCCCCTCCAACACTAATAACAAGGAATACCTTGCTCTCACCTCAGATGTCAATGGAGACTGAGGGATCTGACTTCTAAAAAAGTAGCAACAACATGGTGATGGCACCTGCTCTCCCTTTCTCTGATGCAAGCATCCGAAAAATTAAAACAGAAGACTTAACTAAGATCCAAAGTCTCACAATATAAGCAGAAAATGTTCAAATTTCAACCAAGACTCATATCATACCAAAACCCACAAAGATTCCAACTGAATGAAAACAGATGCCATCGCCGAAAAGATAGTTGTTAGAATTACAAAGATTTTGTTGTTGTTGTTTTGATACACGGCACTCAACCACTGAGCCACATCCCCATCCCTATTTTGTATTTTATATAGAGAAAGGGTCTCACTGAGTTGCTTAGCAGCCTCACTCTTGCTGAGGTTGGCTTTGAACTCATGATCCTCCTGCCTCAGCCTCCCCAGCTGCTGGGATTACAGGCATGCGCCATCGTGCAGCTTCTGATGCAGATTTTAAAGCAGCCATAACAAAAAACACTTCAATAAGCAATCATGAAAATGTTTGAAACAAATGAAAACATAAGCCAAGCCAATAGTGCATACAAACAAGCTTAATACTCTGGAGGCTGAGGCAGGAGGATCTCAAGGTCAAGAAAGCCTCATCAACTTAATGTGACCCTGTATCAACATTAAAAAATGTTTGGGGCGTGGCTCATAGAATGCCTCTGGGTTCAATCTCTGGTACTGGGTGGCAGAGGATAGGCTCAGTAAATAGGCCAACAACAGAGGGGTAGAGAAACCCAAATAGTTAACTAGAAAAAAGAACAGAAATTACCAAATCTGCACATAGTAAAAACAAATGAAGTTCTGAGACTATAACAACAATAACAATAAAAAGCCTACATTCATTTTACTGTAGTCCTGGAGGAATGTGAGAAAGAAAAGAAAGGTAGGAAGAATGACTCTTAAAATCAGCTACAGAAAAATACCTTACCTATAAAGGAAAAACAGTAATCCTGATTGCAAGGAATCAGATGCAGAGCTAAACCTGACAATATTTTTGCCCTCAAAAGTCATCATATGGGGCTGGGGCTGTAGCTCAGTGGTAGAGCGTTTGCCTAGCACGCGTGAGGCACTGGGGTCGATCCTCAGCACCACATATAAATAATAAATGAACAAAAAATAAAGATCCATCAACATCTTAAAAAAAATATATTAAAAAAAAAAGTCATCACATAAGTTTAAAAGCTGGGAAACAAATCTTGTTTGATACTATGACAAAAGGCTACAGTTCTGCTACCTCACAGCCAACATCAATAAATAGGGGTAGAATTTAACGCACACCTTTCTTTTAAACTAAAAACTCTCTGCTACCAGGACAAATGAATAATTTTATAATTCAGAGAACCAATCAAATTTTTATTAAGCATTTAAGTACCAAACCCTGTATTATATGCTACATGAGATGAAAAAGAATAAAGGATACTTTTACCTATAGAGCTCACATTTGTATTAATAAGCATTTACATAAAATAGCATACATAAGATTATGAACCTAAATGTACCATAAGTGGGGTTTTGTTTGATTGGTTTTATTTGTACTGAGAATTGAACTCAGGGGTACTCAACCACTGAGCGACATCCTCAACCCTATTTTTTGTTTTATTTCAAGACAGGGTCTCACTGAGTTGCTTAACGTCTCCCTGTTGCTGAGGCTGGCTTTGAACTTGCGATTCTCCTGTCTCAGCCTCCCAAAGTGTTGGAATTACAGGTGTGCACCACCATACCCGGCTCATGAATGTTATTAATACTAATTTATTTCCAAAGTAAATAGCATTCAAGATCATAAAAAACTAACAAAATCCTTAAAAGATAGAAGACTTCAAGAAAATAAGTACAGGAGAATAAAAACCTTCCAAGTAATTAACATTAGAAGTCAGCTTTACACTGTGGAGGAAAGCTCACTATGCTAAGAAGTGCTTAATATCTTCAAACCATTTGAAAATTCAGTTATTTGCCCCCGTCTTCCTTTTTTTTTTTTTGGTACTGGGGATTGAACTCAGAGGTACTCGACCACTGAGCCACATCCCCAGCCCTATTTTGTGTTTTATGTAGAGACAGGGTCTCACTGAGTTGCTTAGCGCTTCACCATTGCTGAGGCTTTGAACTCGCGATTCTCCTGTCTCCGCCTCCCTAAGTGCTGGGATTACAGGCCTGAGCCACTGCGCCCGGCTCCTCTTCCATTTTTTTAAATTTTGAGATAGGATCTAAGTTGCTGAGGCTGGCTTTGAACTTGTAATCCTCCTGCATCAGCCTCCCAGGTAGCTGAGACTACAGTTGTGCACTACCAGGGGCTGATTACCCTGTTTCCTTTAACCTATGAAAACCATAATTTCATATGTTTTAATCACAAACTCTAGGAACTCGAGGATACCACATTCAAACACAGTGAAGAACTCTTCTAGAATGTAAATCTGGAAATTCTTCAAATAACTGCTTAGTGCCTCACCATTGCTGAGGCTGGCTTTGAACTCACCATTCTCCTATTTCAGCCTCCCAAAGTGCTGGGATTATAGGCGTGCACCACTGCACCCAGCTGCAAAATTTTTGAGACAGCATTTCACTAAATTGTCCAGGCTGGCCTTGAACTTGTGATCTTCTTGCTTCAATCTCCCAAACAGCAGTTATTTTCTGAGTAACAAATATTTTGTAGTGGGGAATACAGCTTGTGTCACCTTGTCTGGCTTATTGTATTTTACTGCTTAATTGTTACACTGATTTTTCAGTCAAAAAATTGGTTTATAACCTTTTGTTGCATAATCATCACGTGGTATAATTAATCCTGTTCTTCATGCCACTTAAAAGATTAAACAGAGCAGCAACGTATTCACCAGTGGCATATGGATACACACTTGTCCTTTTGGGCACTGCAAGCCCCAATCCTAGAATTCTCTGTGCAAGCTCATTATCAGTATATGTTTAAAAGTCAACTTGAATCCAAGTGCAGTGGCCCACGCCTTGTCTCAGCCTGGGAGAATTGCAAGTTCAAAGCCAGTCTCAGCAACAGCAAGTCACTATTCAACTCAGTAAGACCCTGTATCTAAATAAAATACAAAATAGGGCTGGGATGTGGCTCAGTGGCCGAGTATCCCTGAGTTCAAATCCTAGTACCAAAAAAATAAAAAAAGGCCAACTTGAATGGTTCATTTAGAGTGCTGCAGTAGTATACAGGAGCAGAATCTTCAGACACAGATTTAATTTTTTTAAGTCCATATTTTGCAACACTGTAGTAAATTTTCTCAAGTGTAATATTTCAACTATAATGCACAAATCCTTAAGAACTAATGTGCTTAGTTTCTTCAGAACAGAAAAATGTTCACTAAACTGTCGCACAGAAATGATGACCCGGACGCAGTGGCTCAAGCCTGTAATCCCAGTACTTAGGGAGGCTGAGACAGGAGAATTGCAAGTTCAAAGCCAGCCTCAGCAAGGGTGAGGCGCTAAGCAACTCAGTGAGACCCTGTCTCTACATAAAACACAAAATAGGGCTGGGGATGTGGCTCAGTGGTCGAATGACCCTGAGTTCAATCCCCAGTACCAAAAAAAAAAAAAAAGAAAAGAAATGATGTGTGTTGATTTGGACTATTCGATTTTAACGTACATTCACAAGCATTCCAAACATCCTACCCTTGAACCAAAGAAAGTTCAGTAATAAATCATTTGAGTAATACTGGCAGAAATTTTTTTTTTAAAAAAAGCTTCACATAATGGTCACACCCCACTGTTTTATTAAAAAAAAAAAAATTGGACCCTGTCTCTACATAAAACACAAAACAGGGCTGGGGATGTGGCTCAGTGGTCGAGTGCCCTGAGTTCAATCCCTGGTACCAAAAAAAAAAAAAAAAAATTGGCATAAAATCTGCAACAATTACACAATAAAATATGGTACATATCTTTCTGCACACCTCCTAAATTCAATTTCCTTATGCATAAAAATCAAGGAAATAAAACAGAAATGTACCTTCTAGAAAACTAAGATTTTTAAAAAGACATCAAAGTGATCTCAGTGCAATCTGAAGTGGCTCAGCATTTTTTATAAGATCAAAATCTAAGATTTCATAAAGATAAAAACCTCTACCAGGTCAGTTAAACAAAGAAATATGGGGAAAATTTGTCCACTCATACCATATACCACCCCCAAGCAAAAATAAAATCTGAGAAATTATTCTCAGTACCAACGTTCAAATATCAAACTTACTGTGACGTTTAAATTCCTTCTGCAGTTTACTGATCTGGTTGCTTTTTATCCTGTTTCCAGATAGAGCTTTTACTTTCTTTGGTTTCAAAGTAGTCTTTAGACTAGGTCCTGCTCTTGCGTCTACCACCTGGAAGAAAATACTGAATATTTAATATCACTGAAGAGTTATATGTATCCCTTTGGTTCAGACCCAAGCCTATTATTTATGAACCAGTTTTACAAAATGTGTCTGAGGATTCATGTGCATCTTTAATCATCACATAATATAAAGAACACTACTGGGTGTCTGTTAAAGTAAAAGTTACATCTTTTTTTTATTTTTTTTTTGGGTGCCAGAGACTGAACTCAGGATTGAACTCTACCACTGAGCCACATCCCCAGCCCTATTGTGTTTTTATTTAGAGACAGTGTCTCATTGAGTTGCTTATCACCTTGCTGTTGCTGAGGCTGGCTTTGAACTTGTGATTCTCTTGTTGGGTGTTTGTTTTTAATTTTTTTTTTTTTAATGTTCATGGAGGGTGGTTAATAAATTTATGTTGTGGGCTAATCATTACTGGATGATCTAACTAGGTGAAGAATCAATCCTACCAATTAATATTTCTACATGATAATGTGTAACAATGTACAAACAGCTTTCATTTATTTCTAATTTTACTACAAAGCAGTAAGGGGGCTGTTTTTGTTACTCTAATTTTAGACTGAAGAAAACCAAGGCAATAAAAAATTATGTATTTTGCCTTTTCCCATTAAGCTAATAAATCACTAATGTGACTGGGGAGGGGGCCAAGACTGAAACCAAGGTCTTCAGACCCATTCTTCACGTTCTTCTCACTATATACCCGAATTCCTGAGGTCAGTTATAGAAAGGCAATACATGCTCCCCTATCTAGCCTCGCCATTGATCTAGCTATGTATGGTCCTATTTCTTATGCATTCATTCACATTTACTACTTGCAGATGAATATGTAAAAGAGAAGGCTGCCATCATCTTCAAAATCAGAATTTTGATCTTTCTCAGATAAGTTATTTAAGAAAAACTCATTTAATAAGGTAATAGATTCAAATAAATCTACCACAATAATTTAACATTGTCAACAAAGGACAGAGTAAGAATAATATAGAGGAAAAGGTAAAGAAAAATGCTTGCTTACTTAAAAATAATGCTTTGTAGAAATTTCTTGGAACTAAAAAGAGATCACATTAACTAAGCCTTGGGGCTGAGGGGACGCTCAATAGTAGAGCAATTGCCTGGGGTATGTGTGCCAGACCCCACAGCTCCAAATAAACTTAACCATGTTGTTGTAATTATCAAAAAATTGCCAGGTGCGGTGACACACGCCTGTAATCCCAGCACTTTGGGAGGCTGAGATAGGAGAATCATGAGTTCAAAGTCAGCCTCAGCAACAGCAAGGCACTAAGCAACTCAGTGAGACCTTGTCTCTACATAAAACACAAAATAGGGCTGGGGAAGTGGCTCAGTGGCCGAGTACCCCTGAGTTCAATCTCCAGTACCAAAAATAAATAAATAAATAAAAATTCTAGTGACATGGGAAAATAAAAGGGCTAACTGAACACACATTTACATTGCTAGTCTGAACTCAACTCAATTTAACATAGATTAGTAACAACTTCAATCTAACTGATTATTATGTGCTTTACTTTATATATCATATCATTTTTCTCAAAGTAGCTATGTGTAATAACTATTATGTTTGTTCTTCGTAAATAAATGTAACTTGCCTAAAGTCCACAACTAATATAAGTGGTAAAAGCAAGGTTCAAACCCAGGTTTGGTTCTAGAACCTTTATGCTCATTAGTACCAACCTGAATTCAAATAAACATCTTATTCTGAAAGTTAAAGAAAAGATCCATGTCTAACTTTGGGAAGTACTGAGTTAAGCCTTAAAATATGTGAATGTAGCCAGGCACAGTAGTGCACACCTGTAATCCCAGCACTTTGGGAAGCTGAAACAGGAGAATCACAAGTTCAAAGCCACCCTCAGCAACGGCAAGGTGCCAGGCAACTCAGTGAGACCGTGTCTCTACATAAAACACAAAATAGGGCTGAGGATATGGCTCAGTGGTGGAGTACCTGAATTCAATCCCTGGTACAAAAAAAAAAAAGTGAATGTGCACTGTGAATCTCTAAAGGGAGAGGGTGTATTGGATCCAGCCTTACAAAATGCCATACCAGGCTATTCTATTCCAAACATATCAACATGGTAAATGATTATATCTGAGCAGCAAGTACTGTTATTTTTATTCTTCAAATTTTCCCACCCTAGGCATATTACTTCCTAAATTAGGAAGAAGTTCACGTTACTTTAAATATGATAGAGATGTAATTACAAAGATGAACTAACATGATTCCAGTTTTTTTTTGAACCTGCTGGTAACTTCTTCCATCTTTTCACGAGCAGAACACAGGCATTGCAGATGTCTCCTGAACGAGTCTCATGCAACCTGATAAGAAACAATCAAACCTGTATTAGTCTCCTTTCCTTTAAAGGATACACAGAAATACATTTCTCCTGGAAAACAAAAAGTTCATTTATGACTTATAGATGCAATGTCTAATCATTGTAGATCACCTACTCCTTTTGTTTCAGGGACATATTTCAGAAATATAATTAACTTCTACAGAGGCAATGAATCAATTCTACATACTACAATTTGGTGGTTTTAAAATAAGAACAAATAAATCAGTAACAATTTTAAATAATTTTAAAAGTAAATAATAAGACTGATGACCTAGAAGAAAGCCTGATCACCATGGTTTTAAACAATGCTTTCTAATCTTTCTTGAAATGTGTAGATATTTTGATAAGCAGTAAAATGCCACATTTTAAGTAAAATGTGTCATGATATTCCAGCACACAATAAAAAAAGATGTAATTTTTAAAGTGATTTTATGTGTATAGGGAGAAAAATCTGTAGGACTAGTTGTCAATTTTTTTATATACATTTTTTTAGTTGTTGATGGATCTTTATTGTATTCATATATTATGTATATGTGGTGCTGAGGACCGAACCCAGTGCCTCATGCATGCTAGGCAAGTGCTCTACCACTGAGCTACAGACCCAGCCCCTGTCAAATATTTTCAAAGTGTATCTCTAAGGAACTGTACATTTACTATATTCTTCCTATATTGTAAATACAAAAACAAATTAATTTTGAATATGGGAAATGGTTCACAACATTAAACATTTTAAGCCAGGCACAGTGGCCCCACCTGTAACCCCAGCAACTCAGAGGCTGAGGCAGGAGAATCACAAATTGGAGGTCAGCCTCAGCAACTTGGAGAGACCCTGCCTCAGAATTGAAATAAAAAAGGGCTGGGGTATAGCTCAGTGGCAGAGATTGCCTATGGCTTCAATCCCTAATATCACTAAAAAATAAACATTTTACTCAGTGTTTGTTGGATAATAAGTTTCATCTTATTAAGCAAAGGTGTATTGCCATAAATGAGGAATATAATTACGAAACAAAAGCAAAAATACCCTGAGCAGGTTTCAGAGCAGAACAGTAAGTTTTATTATCATCTGCCTCTGATAAGTTAGGCTATAGTATATTTCTACTGTTTAGAAAAATATACAATACTAAGAAAAACTATTTTTAAAAAATTTTTTTTAGTTGTAGCCGGCCATGGTGGCTCACACTTATAATCCCAGCACTTTGGGAGGCTGAAATAGGAGGATCGGGAGTTCAAAGCCAGCCTCAGCAATGGCGAGGCACTGAGCAACTCAGTGAGACCTTGTCTCTACATAAAACACAAAATAGAGCTGGGGATGTGGCTCAGTGGTCGAGTACCCCTGAGTTCAATTCCCAGTACCAAAAAAAAAAAATTTTTTGAGTTGTAGATGGGCACAAATATCTTTATTTTATTTATTTATTTTTATGTGGTGCTGAGAATCAAACCCAGTGCCTCCCGCTTGCAAGCAAGCACTCTACCACTGAGCAACAATCCCAGCCCTAAGAACTACTATTAGTAAGTAAATAAGGATAATATTTAAAAATCTCTTCATATATCCTGAAAATAATAAAAGGGTTTGTCTAATTAGAACTGTAAAGGGCTCACAATTTTGTTGGTAGCTATTAATAATATGAAAAAAAATTAGAACCGGGCGCAGTGGCCAAGCCTGTAATCCCAGCACTTACGGAGGCTGAGATAGGAGAATCGTGAGTTCAAAGCGAGCCTCAGCAAGGGCGAGGCACTAAGCAACTCAGTGAGACCCTGAGTTCAATCTCCAGTACCAAAAAAAAAAAAATTAGGCTGTCAGTATTGTTTCATTTATTTTAAGAAGAGGAGCCTTAAATAGCCTAGATTAGAATATAAATGATCTTCATTATTTTGTTAGCACATCGCTCCAATCTCTTTACTTAGAAATATTTGCACGTACTTTCTTTTTTCTCTAAAATGGTACAAACATCAACTGATCTTACCCAAAACAGCTCTGGAAGTCCTTTTCATAACGTTTACTATCAGTGAATCGAGAACTGGAGGACTTAGCTCTGCAAATACAGCAACCTTCTATACTTCGGTACATCTTTGGCTTGTGAAAACCAAACATCTTTTCTTCTGGGCAGTAGTCTGTAAAGTCAAGGGAATTGACACAGCTTATTGAGAGATATAAGAAGAAAACGTTATTCGGGTGCAATGGCTCACACTTATAATCCCAGCGCTTTGGGAGGCTGAAACAGGAGAATCTTGAGTTCAAAGCCAGCCTCAGCAACAGCGAGGCACTAAGGAACTCAGTGAGACCCTGTCTCTACAGAGGATGTGGCTCAGTGGTTGAGTGGCCTTGAGTTCAATCCTTGGTACCAAAAAAAAAAAAGAAGAAGAAGAAAACGTTAAGGCGGGCATGGTGGTGCACACCTGGTAATCCCACTGGATTGGGAGGCTGAAGCAGGAGGATGGATCTCAAGTTCAAAGCCAGCTTCAGCAATTTAGCAAAGAGGCTTAAGCAACTTAGGGAGACCCTGTTTCACAAAAAGAGGTGGAAGGGCTGGGGATATGGCTCAGTGGTTAAACACCCCTGGGCTCAATCCCTGGTACCAAAAAAAGAAAACATTAAGACTTTTCTCCGTTTTACACCACACTCAAGCAACTTGGATGTATCATGACCAAGGTGAAGAGGCCTGCTCTGGGAAAGAGCTTCTGCATCTGCCTCCACTTTTGGCACTACCATGGCAAAAACAGCTCAGTTTAGAGGGCCTCTACCACTTCCTAGCCTAGCAAATACTCATTCCAAAAATGGGAAAGGAGAACATTATTTGTAAAAATCAAGATTTTAACCAAAAAAACCCACAAACTCCACCACAATCCTACCTACAAGATGACAAAATCACACATAATCAAGGATGCATCCTAAAACTTAAGATTCATCTTTGTAATTAATGTGGTTTCTGTCTGGGGAAGTTCTGTGCATTTACCATGACCACTACTTCATACTAAGCACACAAGTAAGCTCAATATGCATCAACCTACATCATTTTGCTCTGTGGAAAATTATGGGGGATTTCTTCTATAATAAATGGGAAGTTCTAAGCAGTCAACATTGGTCCTGAATTGTTACTGCTGAGAGGAGAATGAAAGCTTCACAGAAATCGAAGCTTAGAATTTAGAAATAATAAATAAATCCAGGCTGGGGATATAGTTCAGAGGTACAACACTTGTTTATTAGCATGTGCAAGGTCTTGGGTGCAATCACCAAAACTAAAAAAAAAAAAAATTATTCTATTAATCATTAATTCAAATTAGTAAGGAAAGCCAGGCGTGGTGGCACACGTCTGTAATCCCAGCACTCTGGGAGGCTGAGGCAGGAGGATCCTGAGTTCAAAGCCAGCCTCAGCAACAGAGAAGTGTTAAGCAACTCAGTGAGACCCTGTCTCTACATAAAACACAAAAACAGGGCTGGGGATGTGGCTAAGTGGTTGAGTACCCGAGTTCAATCCCCGGTACCAAAAAAAAATCAAATTAATAATGAGCCGGGCGCAGTGGCTCAAGCCTGTAATCCCAGCACTTAGGGAGGCTGAGACAGGAGAATCGCGAGTTCAAAGCCAGCCTCAGCAAGGGCGAGGCGCTAAGCAACTCAGTGAGACCCTGTCTCTACATAAAACACAAAATAGGGCTGGGGATGTGGCTCAGTGGTCGAGTGCCCCTGAGTTCAATTCCCGGTTCCAAAAAAAAAAATAATAATAATAATAATAAGCTCATTGCTCATTGCTCTATCAATTAAATACCATAGTTTTAGGAGATACAGCCACAGAATACCATCTGTCTTTTTACAAGGTTTTGGGGTGTTTTTTTGTTACTGGGAACTAAACCCAGCAATGTTTTACTACTGAGCTAGGTACTCAGCTCTTTTTCTTTTTTATTTTAAGATAGCATCTAAATTGCCCATGCTGGCCTCCAATTTGTGATCCTCCTGCCTCAGCCTCCTGAGTAGCTGAGATTATAGGCATGTGCCACCATGGCCAGTTGGTTTTATAATGTTTTTAAGAATAGCTTAACAGATTTTTATTAGAAAATAATCAGCTAAATGCTGAAACTTCCCTTTTAAACAGATTTATTGTTAACCACATGTTCCTTTCTGATTTGTTAGTGAAGAATGCAGCCAAAAGAGTGGGATGAGGCAAAGCAGAAGACCACTCATGCATTTCAATAATTAAGCTTAAACTAAATTAGTTACCTATAAGAGTTGTGAAAACAAAACAAGAAAACATAATATTCTTAATTCATAATCATTTTAGTTCAATGACTGAGAATTTGATTTTTTTTTAATGGAAGAGAAAGAGGAAGTACCTTCTACATAGTAAGAAAAAGTATAACAAGACCTGTGGGGCAGATATTTTTTTCAATCTAATGAACAAACCTACATCAGAACTGAAAAGAAAAATGTCCTCCCCAGGGCCAGGGATATAGCTCAGTTGGTAGAGTACTTGCCTGGCATGCACAAGGCCCCTGGGTTCAATCCTTAGTACCACAAAAAAAAAAAACAAAAACAAAACTATGTTTAGCCTAGTGCAATGGCACATGCCTATAATCCCAGCACTTTGGGAGGCTGAGACAGGAGAATCGCAAATTCAAAGCCAGCATCAACAAAGGCGAGGCACTAAGCAACTCAGTGAGACCCTGTCTCTACATAGAACCCAAAATAGGGCTGGGGATGTGGCTCAGTGGTTGAGTGCCCCTGAGTTCAATCCCCGGTACCAAAAATAAAGAAAGAAAAAAAAGTAAATGTCCTCCCCATAAATGGTCATGTTTCTCCAAAGCAATACATGATATTAGAAAAAGAAATTAAGGGGCTGGGACTGTAGCTCAGTGGTAGAGCGCTTGCCTTGCATGCGTGAGGCACTGGGTTTGATCCTCAGCACCACATAAAAATAAATAAAGATATTTGTGTCCATCTACAACTAAAAAATATTAAAAAAAAAAAAAGAAATTAAGGGGCTGAGGCTGTGGCTCAGTGGCAGAGCGCTTGCCTCCCATGTGTGAGGCACTGGGTTCGATCCTCAGCACCACATAAAAATAAATAAACAAAATAAAAACACTGTATCCATGTATAACTAAAAAATATTTAAAAAAAAAAAAAGAAATTAAGAAAGAAAAGCAACATCAAATGACAGGAAAGTAGAGAAGTTAATGCTTTAATTTGTATATTCCTGTTTTAAAGTAAACTGTAATACAGCTTCTGTCCTAGAAACATTCTGTGATCTCCAAACTCCCCTAAAACCCTGCTGCCTGAGGTCAAAAGTCCACAGTTCCTCTTACAATCATCAATGGCTCTAGGAAACTTCAGCCTCCCTTCTCAGCAAGGACAAAGGAAGTAAGAACATAGAGCAAAAAATGACCAGTTCATTCCATTAATACACAAATCCTATTATAACAGACTCTCCAATCTCTACCCTCACAATCTCTTTCTTTACCTCCCAAATAAACATGAGAGCAAAACTATGCAGCACTCAAATCATCTGTAAGTTGTTAACTGCCTTCACTAAAGCAGGATTTGGCCAAGAAGCCAGAGTTTGTCCCAGTTATCACACTGGAAAGCTGTAACAGTTATGACTGGGGCTTTCTTTTTCACCAACAGCTAATGTGAATCAAGTGTTCATCTTAAATGATTTTTTGTTGATGAGGACCACCAAACTTACCAGTCCCTGGCAAGATATTTCATTCATTTGAGGAATATTCTTCCTAAACGTCAGGAAACTAGCCTGATACCTTAGGACTCACAATTCCTCTTCACATAGCTCTGTGACCTTACTTTTATCCTGATAAAATTCTTTGGATAGAGTCCCTATAAACAACTTAGCAAGACCCTGTCAAAATTTAAAAATAAAAAGGGTTGGGGATGTGGATCAGTGGTTGAGTGCTCCTGGGTTCAATTCCAGGTACCTCCCACCAAATATTCTGCCTAAACATCTAAGGAGAATCTAAACCCTAGGCTTCACCATTTTCCAGGCAGTGTTCAGTGAGAAAGAGTGAGATGGCAGACACTTCCCTAATCCAACACTCAAGTAGCACATGAACCTTTTTAATGGATGACTACTTAATAAACCTATTAAGGATTTTTCTGAGCTTATCCCTGCACTTGAGAGGCACCTAGGAATCTGCAGCAAATACACAGGGGTTTCATTTTGGGCTTTGTTTACAGCAACCCAGTTATAAGCAGTAGTTGGTGTTTAACCATTCTGAGGTTTGGGGAGCTGATATTAGCTGGAAAAAAAATTTTTTTAATCTATAAACTCACTCCGTGTTTTAAAACAAACAAACCAAGCATGGTAAGACACATCTGTAATCCAAGAGACTCTGGAGAGTGAAATAGGAAGGTTGCAAGTTCAAGGCTATGTGACTTAGCAAAACTCTGCATCAAAATAAAGAATAAAAAGGGGCTAAGGACTAGGGACATAGCTCAGTTGGTAGAGTGCTTGTCTAGCATGCACAAGGCCCTAGGTTCAATCCCCAGCACTACAAGGGGGAGGGAGGGTAGGATGCAGCTCAGTGTAAAGTCTTGGTTTGAATCCCCAGCACAGTGGAAAAAAAACAAACACCCCTACCAAATTTCTGGAGGAAAATCAAGGACTTAAAATGGCTTCTGAAACCAAGTTACTGAATATATTTGAGAATGCAGTGGGTGTGGCATCATTTGATTTTAAATTTGAAATGTTATTTGAAATGATATGACAGTTCTTTAGAACTCTTTCCTAGTCCTACACTTGTGAAATATTAAATAATTCTTCCACAACAATCTATATTGTTGAACAATATAGATTGAACAATCATATTTGTTCAAATGATAACAGCTATTAAACTCTGCGCCTTTTCAATCTATTCTGTGATAAAGCATCACATCTTTCAGCACTGTTTTAACAGATGGAAGTGAATACCATCCACTTCCTGATTGATGAGCAATTACACTTGAAGGCAGACTCTACACAATCTCACCTTTAAGTGTGCATTTAGGGAGAACATTAGAAAATTAGGCTTTGCGATAAAGCCAACTGTGAGGACTTAAAATCTTTATAAAAATTATTATTTGTCTTCCAAAGTTAAATAGCAGTGATAACTGCAGAACTTTGTCAATATACTAAAAGCCAAATTGTATACAAGGTGAAGTTCATGGCATGTGAATTTTATCTTTTTTTTTGTTTTTTGGTTTTTTGGTACCAGGGATTGAACTCAGGGGTACTCGACCACTGAGTCACATCCCCATCGGTATTTTGTGTTTTTTAAGTAGACACAGGGTCTCACTGAGTTACTTAGCACCTTGCCATGTCTAAGGCTGGCTTTGAACTCGCGATTCTCCTGTCTCAGCCTCCCAAAGTGCTGGGATTACAGGCGTGTGCCATTGTGCCCAAGTGGAATTTTCTTTAATAAGCCTCTTTTTTAAAGATACAATTAAAGCTGGGCGCATTTGCCCAGCTGTCATTTGCCAAATGCAGTGGCACAGACCTACACAATTTCAGCTACTTGGGAGGACAACAGGTTCAAGGACAGCCTAAGCCATTTAATGAGACCTTGCCTCAAAAATAGCTGGGGACTATAGTTCAGTTGTAAAGCACTCCTCAGTTCAATCCCCAGCACCACAAAAATAAATTATTTAAAAAGCTGTCATTTGTATAGCACTTTACCTTTGATAAATATTTGACAAAGTGCATTGATTGATATATTTCCTTAGCTATCAGCCAAATACTCAAATTTGTTAATTACTGTAACAAAAACAAATTAGCTACCCTAAAATTACAGTTCTGTCCAATTTAAGTGAACTTCTCAAAGTTACACCAGCAAAAGTAGTAAGAAATAACTAACTCTATGAATATCAGAGACCAAAAAAGTGACATTTCAAAATCCAAAAATTAATTCTAAACCTCTGTTTTTGTTGGTTTGTTGGGGTTTTTCCTATCTACTGCTGAGTTTCATATAAATCTAATGATCATCTTAATGAAAGTATGGGAAATGTAATATTGGAACTGATGAGTCAAGAAAAGGATAAGAGAGAGCTGGGCACGGTGGCGCAAGCCTGTAATCCCAGCACTTTGGGAGGCTGAGACAGGAGAATCACGTGTTCAAAGCCAGCCTCAGCAATGGCCAGGTGCTAAGCAACTCAGTGAGACCCTGTCTCTACATAAAACACAAAACAGGGCTGAGGATGTGGCTCAGAGGTCGACTACCCCGATTTCAATCCCCAGTTGTAAAAAAAAGAAAAGAAAAGGATAAGAGAAACTTTTATATCATACCAAAGATGTGAAGGGTCAATTCTAATGTAACCTAATGAGACTGAAGCCAAAGATGAGATGATGTCTAATTTTTTACCCAATTCAACACTTGAGTTCACTGAGTATAATATAAATACTATAGAAAAAGAATCTTCACAGCAAGTCAATATTATAGAAAATACTATTTAAGTTTTCTGATAATGTTGAAGATGACCTCTTAAAATTATTAATACCAAATACTTAACTTTAAGCCCCACACAGGAAATAGTATGAATAATGAAATGTAAATTTCAGTTTTTCGGGGATTGAATTCAGGGGTACTCGACCATTGAGCCATATCCCCAATCCTGTTTTGTGTTTCATGTAGAGACAGGGTCTCACTGAGTTGTGTGGTGCCTCCCCTGCTGCTGAGTCTGGCTTTGAACTCTGCCATTCTCCTGTCTCAGCCTCCCAAAGTGCTGGGACTACAGGCATGTACTACCACGTTGGGCTTAAATGTCAGTTTTAACATCCTTTTAAGCATGGAATTCAGTGGAAAGTTGAAGAACTTACTTCCGTCCAGTATTTTTGTCTTTTTAATCTTATGAGCTTATTAATTTAATACTTAGGAAAATGGAGAGGGTTCTTACTATAAATGTAACATCTGTTAGATTCACCTTGATATGTATGGCTTTAAAGAATACCAGTAGTTCCTCCAAAATAGTAACTTCCCAATTCCACTTTCTGGAGTCATTTTGGCTTTTTTACATTCAAATATACGTTCAAAACTCAAAAACTTCCTTGGATTGACTAGATGGAAGAAAACTAAGAGACGTAGCCAAAGGTGGTAAATCAACAGTTAACTTCACAACTTGTCCAAGCCATCTTGGGAATTGAAATTCTGATATGCACAAATAAGGAGAGCAACCTCCCAAGTGAAAATATTCTTAGATTGCAACAAACCAAAACTTCTAGCTTCTAGTCAGCATGTTTTCTTTCTAAAAAAACAACCTAGACATAAACAACACACATACAAATATTTGAAGCAACCTAAATGTACATAGATTGTCAGACTATGTGATATTTTCATACTATAAAAAACTGTTTCATTCTTTATGTCCAAAATATCTTCTTCTATATACCAAGTAAGCTGAATAAAAATCATAAGAGTATAACCTTACACAGAATGTTTTAAAAGTGAGAAGTTAAGTACCCAAACTTTTATAATAGATCTTTAAAAATAGTAAACAGTAGCTGCCTCTGAGGAGTGCAAGCATGAAGGAAGCTTACTTTCACTTTGCTCTCTTCTAGACAGCTATCTTTTTTTAACCAAGAGCATCACTCCCCCATAACTCTGGCCATCATCACACACCTTCATTTAACTAAAAGAGGAAACTGAAAGAAGTCCAGAGGACTTAAATAAACTTCCTCAAAGATCTAAAGATGGAGAGATACACGTTAGAAAATACATTACACGGGACAGATTACAGAATAGACTGGTGAAATCAGAATAGACATACCAGAATGGGAAGGAAACTGCCCAGAACAGACAAGCAAAAGATTTGTAAAATGGGAAGGAAGCAGGGATGAACAAAGACAAAAGGAACCAAGCAACCAAAGACAACTTTGAAGTGAAAGAGATGCATTTCTTTAGAGCCAAGCTTTAAATGACAGGATGATGGGAAGGGAAGAAAAATAAGCATTAAAAAAAAAAAACAAACACACTATTGATCACATGCTGTGGGTTACTTGAGTTACTGTAATGGGTAATGCCACCATTTTAGTCAATCGTATACTATCTTTAATCATCTGTAAATACAGGATCCAGTAAATACTAACAGTGTAACTGGAGCAACACTCTTCACAAAGGGTCAACAAGACTAAGTGCTTTGAATTCTGCTGTTAGGCCACTTGGTTATAGTATTTGCCAAATGAAACATATTTCATCAGCGCTTAAGGAAACCATGGAGCAATAAAACATTATTTCCTCTCACCTGCTTCTAGATACCAGCCTATGTCCCAGCTCTAAAGGTTCTGAATTTAATCACTTCTAAGGGATAAAATTTAAATTTGCCTGGAAGAATTAAGAAAGGGAGCCGGGTGCGGTGGCTCAAGCCTGTAATCTCAGCACTTAGGGAGGCTGAGACAGGAGAATCGCGAGTTCAAAGCCAGCCTCAGCAACAGCCAGGTGCTAAACAACTCAGTGAGACTCTGTCTCTACATAAAACACAAAATAGAGCCGAGGATGTGGCTCAGTGGTCGAGTACCCTGAGTTCAATCCCCAGTACCAAAAAAAGGGGGGGGGGGTGTTGGAGCCCCCACTTGCTTGTCAACAGCCATTTACACAAATATACCCTGTCTCTTAGAAAATATGGCAAAACATTTATAACTGTGACTGTCTACAGGATCCAAAATTCACTGAGGAGCCTAAAACTTATCCTACAGGAAAGGAGTACAAACACAAAAATAAGCCTTCAGCTAAAGCAGCACAGATTGCAAATAAAAATCACAAATCCAGGTCTCTGGGTTTTAGATGATAGCATTAAAAACAAACAAACAAACAAACAAACCATTATCCCAATCCTGCATCAAGTGATTCCAGAGGATAAAGAAATTGAAGGGGTTGGAAAAGTCTTTACTTTTAAGAGATGATTATCAGCCGGGCGCGGTGGCTCACGCCTGTAATCCCAGCACTCAGGGAGGCTGAGGCAGGAGGATCGCGAGTTCAAAGCCAGCCTCAGCAACGGCCAGGCGCTAAGCAACTCAGTGAGACCCTGTCTCTACATAAAACACAAAATAGGGCTGGGGATGTGGCTCAGTGGTCGAGTGCCCCTGAGTTCAATCCCCAGTACCAAAAAAAAAAAAAAAAGAGATGATTATCAGTTACAAAATATAACTATAAGCCGGGCGCGGTGGCTCAAGCCTGTAATCCCAGCACTTAGGGAGGCTGAGACAGGAGAATCCTGAGTTCAAAGCCAGCCTCAGCAAGAGTGAGGCACTAAGCAACTCAGTGAGACCCTGTCTCTACATAAAAAAACACAAAATAGGACTGGGGATGTGGCTCAGTGGTCGAGTACCCCTGAGTTCAATCCCCAGTACCAAAAAAAGGAAAAAAAAAAAAATATATATATATATATATATATATAACTATAGTGAGCAATGAAAAATCTACTATGAGTCAACTTGATGTCTACATCTGCTTCTATACAACTTAATAGGAAGTCACTTTTAATTTCATTTGTCCCTCTGTAATATCAGGGTAAAATCTCACTTCTACTTTCCAAGGATGGTGTGAAGCAAATGTAAGAAAATACAATTGCGTGTGTACTGGGTTTTTTCCCCTTGAATTGAAGACTTGCATGTTACAGAAAAGTAAATTCTGTCTTTCCCACGATATATCCAACAAATGAAAGTTTTCCCTATTTCTAAAGGTTTTCTTTTAAGTCTGAGCCTGTGGGGAAAAGGAACTTGGTCTTTTCGAAGAGACTGTACAGTCATGAAATAGGCCTATACTCCCTTTCTTTGAAGAAGTTCTTCGTTTTCAAGCTTGACAAAAATGTTAAGAAAAGGGATGTGGGCCAAACATGGTGGTATGTGCCTGTAATCCCAGCTACCCAAGAGGCTGAGGCAGAAGAATCTCAAGTTTGAGGCCAGTGTGGACAACACAGAAAGACCCTGTCTCAAAATAAAAAAGTAAAGGTTTAGAGGTGAAGCACAGCACGCCCTGGGTTCAATCCCAGGACAAGGAAAAAGAAAACAAAAGAAAAGGGTTATAATAAATACATATTTCAGGGGCTGGGGTTGTGGCTCAGTGGCAGAGCGCTTGCCTAGCATGTGTGAGGCACTGGGTTCGATTCTCAGCACCACATATAAATAAATGAATAAAATAATGGCCTATTAATGTCTAAAAAATTTTTTAAAAATTATAAAAAAATACATACTTCATCTGACCCAAAGCTCAGTACATTTACTTAAGTTCTCTGAACCTCTGCTTCCTCATCTATAAAATAGATGAGTATTGAATATTGAATATTTGTAAAGCACCAATAAGAACTGGTACATGGTAGGCACTCAGATCTAACAGTTCTTTTTATACACGGATCTTTCCTCTTTCTTTCCTCTAACATTTCAGGTTATCATTTTGCTTTCTGTTTGGGGTAGTCCACTCTCTGGAAATTACTAACATCCTTAATGGTAATTTCCCAATATTCATGATGTCCTGCTCCAACCTCTTCCTTTTGCTCAACAGAACCAATTGATGAATTGGAACCATTCTAATCCTTAAATGCCCTTGTAAATTGGTTACATAATTTACCTCCTGTAAATCTCTTCTTCCCGTGTTTACCTGTCTTGGTTATCATCCACACAGGCACACACACAAATGTGGAAGTCCAGTATCTTCCTTCTCACCCTCTCCATGATCTCCCATCAAGTTTCCTATAAGATCCTTTAGAAGCCGGGCCCGGTGGCTCAAGCCTGTAATCCCAGTACTTAGGGAGGCTGAGACAGGAGAATCAAGAGTTCAAAGCCAGCCTCAGCAATGGCGAGGTGCTAAGCAACTCAGTGAGACCCTGTCTCTACATAAAACACAAAATAGGGCTAGGGATGTGGCTCAGTGGTCGAGTACCCCTGAGTTCAATCCCAGTACCAAAAAAGAAAAGAAATGGTGATCACAATAAAGATGAGAATAAAATTTTTTTTAAACTAATGTTTTAAAAGGAGCTACTTTTCTTTAACCTTTGGTCTATAAATTTCACGAGGTTTAAATATTTCCAGGAAATGTAAACTGAATGAGTGTGGGGAGATTAGCAGACTAATGTGGGGAGAAATGAGAGCTACTGCAATTCAGCATATGCTAACATTAACCAAATTACAATAATCAATAGGTGGAAACAACTAAATACAACACTAGAATTAAATTAGCTCAGTTGCAACTTTCATACTTGAATATATAACAAATATACTTAGAACTTTAACATCATTGTGCAAAAAGAAAACCTCCCTACCTTTAAAAACAAGAACCTGTCTTTGGGACTAGATTTACAGATTATTTCCATAATACAAAAAATTTCAGTTATATACACAATTAAAAGAAAACTGAAGAACTAAAAGACAACAAAACTCCCCACAGAATCAAAACTAAGTGTAAAAAACACAAGACATTCCTGTGGAAAAGGGAAATCAGCAAGAAAGAAAAGTGGCCTTTTCTAGGTCTTCACCGGACTTTCTGATGTAAAATGGTTGAATCAGAATTGGAAAGGCAACCAGGAGCTGAGGGCAGTGTCTTCCCAGAACCGGTTTCTGAAGGTGGGGGAAGGGGCCAAACACTCACTGTTTCCACTCAATATTTACTGAATGTTTCTCTGGGCAAGATAATTGACACAGGTCTCAATTTTATCTTATGTAAAATGTCTACTTACCAATGCTGGGAGGACAAGAGCAGCCAGTATTTATTAACCATATCACTTGCTTAATAATTTACAACTCCAAGAGATAGGTCCGATTGTCGTTTCACAGATGAGAAAACTGGACCACAAAGTAACTCTGAGATGGATGATCACAGCTTTGGAAAGTAGGTGTCTGTTCTCAGGTCCAGAAACTTCTCAACCACTAACACAAGTGTGCTGCAAAAAATGTGTTCCCTTTCTTCTCAATTATATTCCTACCATCTCTTAAGTTAAACAGAAAATGACATATTTCTAAAGCAACTTATATGCCTGGAATGGTAAAGTAATTAATCTGTCCTCATAACAGCCTTATAAAGTTGGTTTGGGTTTCAAATAAGCTTAAGTTTATTTTACAAGTAAAAATCACACTCAAATTATGTTGCTGACATAAATGTTCCTGAGTCTGAGCTTTGAGTCAAATACTTTCCCAAGACCTGATTAATACCCTCTGGGGGGGGGGGGGGGACAAAAAACTTGACAGATTTCAGATATATAGAAATGAAAAAGAATACTCTGAAACAGTAGCCTTGCAGCCTATTGTCCATCAGAATTCTAGAATATTCTACCCACTGACTTCATCTCCAACCTCCCACAAAAGTAATACCAAGAGAAAGTAGTGGAGACCTTGTCTGCGTCTTTCCTACACTAATTTCCCTTGATAAACAAAATCTCTTATTATACATACCATTTGATTATTAGAACAAAAGCATTAAGTAAGTTCTATGGTATTTAAAATTTACCAGGATACTGAAATTCTACCAGTAACTGAGTTATGAAGCGCTAAGAAAAACAAATCAAAGAATCTCAGTCTATGTGCAAAGAACCTCATAGGCATTTTAAATACATGACCCTGAGAAATAATAGCCTGAAGGAAAACCCAAATTTACTATGTTTAAGGTTTTTCATTTTCGTGATTGCTCTTTCTGCTCACTTCAGAAATGTACTAACAAAACCAGTTGCCTTTCAGTATTTTTAATTTGGTCATCCAAAACTTGGGAGGAATGTGTTTATGAAATTAAACAATGAAAAAAACTGGTTTTCAATTTGTATGGAATTTTTGGTGTGTGCAGACAAAACATTTAAGGATATTATTTTCCAGTCATGACCATTTCTAAACTAACCCTTAAACTGATTCAAACAGTAGAAATCAGGAGAGAAGCAACGGACACAGCGCTGCTTATCGGACGTCTAGACTGCAAGCAAACCCCAAATACCAAAGAAGCATCCATGTGTCAAACCAGCATAATTTTTTGAGCTATGCCTGGGGCCACATAACCGCCCCCCCCAAAAAAATCCCAAGGACGGTTTGTAACCAAAAGGTCAACCCCAGTTCACAGGAACGAGGGAGAAGCTAGGAGGGTCAGTTAGCTAGCTATTACCAGTGTCACCTTCCGGAGCAGCTTCCTCAGCAGCCCCTTATAATATCTCTGAAAGGCCCAACTCCCTGAATACTTGCTTCCTCAAGGTCATCCTAAGATAATGCAGTGAACACTTGAGTCGCACACACCTAAGCCAAAAAAGGATCCCCTTTCCCCAAATCATCACATAAAATGGCATCAGCCTTTGCTCCGGAACTTCACCAGAAACAAACTCCCAGACTTTAATTTAGATTGGGTAACTAAATGTGTTCAGTTTTGCAACATCAATTATTAAAGGACTTTTCAAGTCTGGCAAACTTGCAGTTCAAAAGCAGGTGCTTTCGGTGTACTTTTAACGACACGGTCAAATTTATTTTAATTATTAAAAGAAAAAGAAAAAAAGTTGCCTTAAACTTCCTTAGGGCAAGGTGAGGAAGGGAAAACGATTGCTGGGGTAAAGCTGTTTGTAACTGGGTCCCTGTTTGGCTGAACAGTAATTCCTCATCTTCGGAGTGCCTGCAGTTATGGAAGGTTAGGAGAAAATAAAAACAAAGAAACTGACTGGAGTCTTAGTTACCAGTACAAACTCTGCACCACCTTCCCACCCCCAAGAAACCCACCGCAACCAAAACAAACCTGCCCTTCCCGGTTCCCCCTCCCACACCAAAGCACACAAAGCTCACTGGCCCGCACCATTCGCCCACAGCCCTCGCTTCCCTCGGTGGGGCAACCCGGAGCCCCGAAACTTCCCCACGGGGCTTTTTCGGGTGTCGTCGGGGTTGGGCCCCCAGGACGTGAGAGGCGACGCTCCAGGAGAGGAGGGGCTAGCCGCCCTCGCCCGTTTCCCCGAAAGCAGCAAAATGCCTCCCGCGTGCGCTCCTAGGGTCTCCCTCCCACAACTGCGCGTCCCCTCGGCACGCGGCGTCTGCGGAGACAGGCACCAGGGCGGCAAATAGAAATGCTCCCTGGTGGATTTGTTGGTAAATAAGACATCTCGGGTGGGGAAGAAAGTTGCTGTGAAGGGCCGCTCACCAGGGCGAGGGCAGCGGGAGGTGAAACGCATCCCCCGCCGCCGCCTCCCTCACCTGAGTGGGAACAACGGGCACCCGCGCCCGCCCGGCCCGCCTGGCGCCTCCCGCAGGCCGCGCCTCCCGCACGCCGCGCTGCCGGGGCTTGTTCCTCCTCATGGCTTTGCCCTGACGTAATTCAAACATGGCAACAGTTCGACTTCAAAGGCGAATCCACAGACCTCCCAGACGCAGACTCCCGGGCCACCAGTAACGGGCCGAGAAGTCCGAGCCTAGCTCTCCCCGACCCTCCCCGGCCGCAGCCCCGAGCCCGGGCTGAAGCGCCGGGGGCCCGACTTGGTCGCCTCAGCCGCGCGCCCGAAGCAGGGAAGCACGCCGCCTCCCTGCGCACCAGCATGGCACCTAGTACAAGTAGCGCCGCGAAGTTTCCCCAGGAGGGCCTGAGAGACAAAAGCCCCTCCTGACCCTCGCCCGAACTTCGGGGCCCCTGGCCCGATCGGCCCTCCGCCCAGCGTTCGCCCCGAGCGCCGCGGGGCCCGCACGGGCACATGCAGCTCTTTGTTTTCTGTCCAGCCCGGCGCTGCCTACGTGCAGCATCAAGGATGTCGGAGTGTTTCTCAGGGGCGAGACACTTCACGAGCACCTCCGGGAAGGGTCCTGACCCGCGTCCCGAGGGTCTGGAGCCTCGTCCTCCCGTCCTTCCCCCCGGCAACGAGCCCATTTAATCAAAGTTTTACAATGTCCTTGATGAGAAACGCCCGGATTACCCGCCCCGCACAGGCTGAGAGTTGGCGACTTTCACTCTGCTTTTTAAACTGGCAGGACGCCATCATCAGCGAATCACATTGTCCTGCCGGCCGAACCTGCCGGACGGCGACCGCATCCCTCTGCTCACAAGGAGCTGGACATTCAGACCAAAGAGCAGGGTTGCTGCCCGAAGCACGTGGTCTGTCATGTTGAGCACAAAAAGCGGTGCCCTCCGGAGTTCGCTCGCTCCCGCAGCGCAGACAACGCCACCGCCTCCATCCCCCAGTAACTTAGCTTAACTGGCCATCTTAAACCGCGGGCGGTGACCCTACGAATGGGAAGCCCTCGCGCAGCGCCCACACCTACGCTACAGGTGAATAAATGGGGAGCAAAACTTCGGGCTGCAAAGACACCTCGGCCACCAGCCGCTGTTGGGCGCGGTCCGCGGACAGCAGGCGTGTGGAAGCCTGGCTGTTTTTAAGCGACCGCGTGTTGCTCTCATTGTCGCATCCGCATCCCCCCGGAGTTCGGCAAACAACGCCACGCCGCGTGCGCTCCGGCGTAGCCCGGCGCTGACCACCAAAGGCCGATTTAAACCCCCTATCGCCGCCAGCTCGGAAGGGGATGGCAACTTAGTTTTCGAGCGATGGCGTTTATTGTCCACCCTATCAAAACACGCGCTAGGGGCTGCGATAAAACTAAGGAACGCGTTTCACAACGGCGCCCGACCCTCCTCAGGCTCGCGCCCACGCGGACGCACGACCCCGGGCCGCCCCGCGACTGCCAGCAAGTCGTTTTCCTCCCAGGCCTTCCAGCCACGGGGCTCCCTTTCGCTAGGAAACACTGCGGCTGCGAAAAGTCATTGTCACCTTCAACGTGGATCCCTCAACTCCGCGACTCCTCAGTCATTTCCAGGATCCACTCACTTCCCCCACCCCCCGACTTTCGGTTTACCTCAAATACCCTCCCCAATTATGAAGTACACGTTAAACATGTACACACAAAAGACCCCGGGCTCTGAAAATCACGCAAACAGCGCTCCCAGCAATGCCATCTCCAAGATAAAACTTCCTGTGTTTGTGTTGTGTGCAAGGGCTGGGGGGGCGGTGGGTGAGGTGAAAGAGAAAAAAAAAACACTCTGAAATCAAAGCCTTGTGAGACAGTTTTGCACCAGAGTAATGACTAGAGTCACTCACCTTCTCAAAACTGCCGATCCACGCGCAATAGCGTCCCCGAGGTGTGGAGTGCACGCCAGGCCAACCCCCTTCAAGCGCTCCCTCCTCAACTGCCTTGTCTAGAAAGATTGTCTCCTGCAGTTCTGCAGTTGCTACCGCCGGACGGGAAGGTGTAGATTCCTCTTTCCCTCTGCGCACGCGCGGCTCCCGGTACAAAATTCTCTTGAATCGAACTTATTTGCATACGGGCGCGCGCGCGTCGCGGATGGGAGGGGAGAAGAACCGGCGGCCGCGCGCGCTCCCGGGGCCTCTATTGTCCTTTTAAGGGGAGAAGTACCGCGGCGCGGGAAACGAGGCGGCCAGAGGGAAACGAGGGCGGGGACAGCTTACTACGGCGGACGTCACATAAACAAACGCCTCCTGGCTGGAGGCTACTGCCGAGGGGGAGTGGCGGGATGGGAAAGGCGGAAAGGTTAGCAACGCAGGGAGAAAACTAGGCTGTGTGGCGTGCTTTGCACTCCCAAAGTTCTTAGGGCGCACAACTTGGCGTTGAAAAATAGTTTTAAAGCTGCTTTTGCAAAATCTTCACACCTGTGCCCAGACCTCAAGCCAGGTGACAGAGATGATCTTGTAAGCACCACACTGAATTTATACTGATCCCACGTTTGCTAAATTTTGTTTTAAGTTGGGTTTTTATTTTTAAATCTTCTACGTCAGCGAAGATTTAGTTTTCGTAGTTTAAATGAGTCGTTTAATGAAGTCGAATTTTGACATCCTGTTTATCCACCAACCCTCGCATGCCCTTCTCACACAGTAACCCAGCCCATAACAATCCAGTTTTTTCCTACACTTCAGCAGTGAGATTTCAGGCCTCTCAGAATTGAATGGTTGTTAATTTCCGTGGGAACAGCGCTGCTTTCTTAAAAGACTAGTCGGTGGAAAGCCAGTAATCTAGGGACACGCATACCTCCTCCAGCTGCTTGTAAAAGGTGTTCCAGTCACCCAGAAATAATACCACTAACTGGTGGTCTTGGAAATTGAAAAAATGGTAAGTGAAATGCGGGCTTTTCCCTGTGGAATGTATAATAATTTAACAACCTAAACTATTCTAGACGCGCGGGTGGGTAGGCAGGAGGAGCCTGAAGTAACTTCTCAGATGGAAAAATGGAAAATGAAAAACTAGATGAATGATTGTGATACATCTTTATTCCAAGGACACAAGTAACTCCTAAAGGCAAAGACCCAGTTTAACGGTAGTGGGAGGGTGGGGAAACAGGATGTTTTTCCCAGAAACTTGATATTGGTCCCAAGCTACAAAAGTGTGAAAATCAACCATAAAACTTTATCATCTGCTGACAAGTTTCACTGCTTTCACTGTACTGTCAACAATAAGAATTTAAATAGATAACTTATGAAACGCTAATTTAATTCAACAGCCAGTTGGATGAACATACATTGAAAACCCACTTCTTAGTCCTCAACTAAGGTTTTTTGTTTGGTTGGTTGTCTGTTTTTGTTTTCTTTCCTGTGGTACTGAAGATTTAACCCAAGACACTCTATGGCTGAACTTTGTCCCCAGTCCTTTGTGTTTTGACTGGATCTCTCTAAATTGAAGCTGCCCTGGAATTTGCAATCCTCCTGCCTTAGCCTCCAGGCTTGCACCACCAAGCCTGGCAAAATATACTACAAATCTTGTGTGTGTGTGTGTGTGTGTGTGTGTGTGTGTGGTGCCTGGGCATGGAACCCATGGTCCTACATGTTAGAAAAGAGCTCTTCCATTGAGTTATATCCCCAGCTAAAGGGCAGGATTTGATCTTACCAATTTTTGTATCCCAGTGCCTAAGACAGTGTACAGACGATCTGGATCCTGGATAATTGCTTGTAAAATAATAAATCAATGTATATTTTAAAATTTATAATAGGTTGGGCGAAGAATGTAGTTCAGTATACAGGACTTGCCTAGCATGTCTCGAGACCTTGGGTTCCATCCCCAGCACTGAAAAAATAAACTTTTATTACAGATTTATCTCAAGTTAAAACATCTTTACAATTGTGTCTGACCTAAAAGGAGTTCACTGTGGCTCCAGTGGTGCAGTCAGTTAGTTTGTATTACTTGTGTGACCTAAAATGAGCTGGGAGGTTATAGTGACCAACTTAATTGATACTATGCTGAAACTGGAGTTTTAAGATGAAACTAGGTTCCCTGTTTCACTAATTTCCGCTGGGTTCTTGTCTCACAAACTTTGAAGGATAAAACCTACAGTCTATCATGGAAAACAAGAGTAAACAGAGCAGGATTTATTGAAGCAAAAGATAGAACTCCTGCCATGGAGGAAGGGGCCTGACAGCAGAAAAACCCATGCCATCTTAGGAGTTTATATATGGTTCTGGGTACAGTATGGAGCAAAATAAATATTAACAGGCATTGAAAAACTATCAAGGCTATTGCCTTCCTATAACTTCCATCTGTTCCATCTGGGTTCACACCCACCTTCCCTTTTCCACCTTGGGAAAAAGGAACTGGTTGGAGGTGTTCCCACAGGTGAGCCTCAAGGTCTTTTACATTTGAAATAGACCTTGATGGTGCTCATTAATATGTCTATCAGTTGCCTCCAGGTGTGGTTTCTGTGTTTTGTTTTTTTGTACAGCGGAATGAACTCAGGGGTACTCAACCACTGAGCCACATCCCCAGCCCTATTTTGTGTTTTATTTAGAGACAGGGTCTCACGGAGATGCTTAGCACCTCGCTATTGCTGAGGCTGGCTTTGAACTCGCAATTCTCCTGTCTCAGCCTCCCAAAGTGCTGGGATTACAAGCACATGGCACCACGCCAGCTTGGTTTGTGTGTTTGAATAATACTGACCATAGATATTCTTATTCAATGCCATCTCAGTTCTTGTGGTAATAAAAATAAATAGGGGGGCTGGGGTTACGGCTCAGTGGTAAAGTGCTCACCTAGCATGTGTGAAGCCTGGGTTCGATCCTCAGCACCACATAAAAATAAAGATATTGTGAGCCGGGCGTGGTGGCGCACGCCTGTAATACCTGCACTTTGGGAGGCTGAAACAGGAGAATTGCAAGTTCAAAGCCAGCCTCAGCAACAGGGAGACGCTAAGCAACTCAGTGAGACCCTGCCTCTACATAAAACACAAAATAGTGCTGGGGATGTGGCTCAGTGGTTGAGTGCCCCTGAGTTCAATTCCCAGTACTAAAAAAAAAAAAATAGTGTGTCCACCTACAACTAAAAAATAAATATTAAAAATAAATGAGGGCTGGAGTTGTGACTCAGTGGTAGAGCGCTTGCCTAGCATGTGTGAGGCACTGGGTTCAATCCTCAGCACCACATATAAATAATAAATGAATAAAATAAAGATCCATCAACAACTAAAAAAATATTTAAAAAAATAAAAATAAAAAAAATAAATGAGCCGGGCGCAGTGGCGCAAGCCTGTAATCCCAGCACTTAGGGAGGCTGAGACAGGAGAATCACGAGTTCAAAGCCAGCGTCAGCAACAGCGAGGCGCTAAGCAACTCAGTGAGACCCTGTCTCTACATAAAACACAAAATAGGGCAGGGGATGTGGCTCAGTGGTCGAGTGCTGCTGAGTTCAATCTCCAGTACCAAAAAAAAAAATTAAAAAAAAATAAATGAATAGAGCCAGGTGTGGTGGTGCACACCTGTAATCCCAGCACTTTGGGAGGCTGAGACAGAAGAATCGAGAGTTCAAAGCCAGCCTCAGCAATGGCGAGGCACTAAGCACCTCAGTAAGACCCTGTCTCTACATAAAACACAAAATAGGGCTGGGGATGTGGCTCAGTGGTTGAGTGCCCGAGTTCAATCCCCAGTACCAAAAAACACACACACACACACAAATAGGGCTGGGGATGTTGCTCAGTGGTCTAGTACCCCGAGTTCAATCCCTGGTACCAAAATATAAAAATAAAAAAATAAAAATAAATGAATAGGTTTAAAACTATTTATGACCTAGGTGCAGTGAGTGGCGCACACCTGTAATCCCTGGGCTCTGGAGGCTGAGGCAGAAGTTCAAACCCAGCCTCAGCAATTTAGTGAGACCCTGTCTCTAAATAAAATATAAAAAGGGCTGGGGATGTGGCTCAGTGGTTAAGCACCCCTGGGTTCAATCCCCTGGTACCAAAAGATAAAAATTTCAAAAAGTAAAAATGTTCTGATAGGGCTTGGTGGCGCATGCCTGTAATCCCAGTGAGTCATAAGGCTGAGGCAGGAGGATCATAAATTCAAGGCCAACCTCAGCAACTTAGTGAGGCCCTAAGCAACTTAGTGAGACCCTGTCTAAAATTTAAAAATTAAAATTAAAAAGAGCTAATGATGTGGCTCAGTGGTAAAAGTCCTGAGTTCAATCCCCAGTACCACCAAACCTACCCCCTTCAAAA
>CM053403.1:71749653-71765796 GCA_028644305.1 Xerus rutilus | reverse complement strand
GTGGACAGACAGTTCCCTTTCATCTGTGGCATGTCCAAAGCAAAGGCGCAGGGACCTGACTTCGAACAGGAAAAACACCTTACCACCTGGGAGTTGGTGGCAGGTTCAGGCACATCCATTCCTCTGGCATTTGAGCAGCTGGTTTCCACAGCATTAACCTAGAACAGCAGGTGAGAGAGTCAGATTAAAAACCAATAAAATAGAAGTCCCATAGTAGCACCTTCAACCTTCTCTCACTACACCAAAAGCAAACAAAGAACTAAGTGTGGCGTTTTGTCAACTAAACATCAAAATCTCTAGGGCTGGAGTGTGGCTACTTAGCATGTTGGAGGCACTGGGTTCCATCTGCAAAAGATCCCTAAAAACAAACAAATGAAAAACAAAATTTCTTTTGTGTCAGCAGCTGTGGCACATATATGTAATCTCAGCAACTCAGGAGACTGAGGAAGGAGGATTGAAGTTTGAGGCCAGCCTCAGCAAGTTAGATACTGTCTCAAAACTTTTAAAGAATGGAGGAGGGATGTAGCTTAGTGACAAAGTGTCCCTGGATTCAATTCCATGGTATGCAAACAAACAGAAAACCTCTTTTGTTTTTTATATTCCCAGTGAACACAATCCCAAGGATTTTTTTTTTTTTTGGTACCGGGGATTGAACTCAGGGGCACTCGACCACTGAGCCACATCCCCAGCCCTATTTTGTGTTGTATGTAGAGACAGGGTCTCACTGAGTTGCTTAGAGCCTCGCTGTTGCTGAGGCTGGCTTTGAACTCGTGATCCTCCTGTCTCAGCCTCCCTAAGTACTGGGAGTACAGGTTTGCACCACCCCCGGCTCCAAGGATTGTTTTAAATCACAAGATAGGCAGGGTGAGGTGAAACACACCTGTAATGTCAGCTATTTGGTAGACTGAGGCAGAAGGATTCCAAGTTGGAGGCAAGTCTGGGCAACCTAGCAAGGGTGTTTGCCTAGCATGCTCATGGCCCTGGGTTCACTTCCCTGCACCAAACACACAAAACCCCAAAACTTACCAAAAGGAAAAAAAGAAAGAAAAAAAGTGAGACTAGTCTGGGCCACTTAGCAAGACCTTGTGTTGAAAAGAAAAAAAGGGTAAAGAAAGAAGGGCTGAGGGTGTGACTTAGTGGAGTGCTCCTGGGTTCAATCCCATTTCTAAAAACAAACAAAAACACACAGAAGCGTTTATGGAACACTAGCACAGGTCATGCACCACGCGTCATGCATTGTAATACCTGCAGTTTAACCTCACAACAACCCTGGGCAACAGCTTGCTAGCAGCCCTTGAGTATGAGAGGCACAGGCTGGTCAGGTTACACAAACAGGGCCAAATATCATAAGAGACAAAACTCAAATCCAAGCAAGTCTCCCACGCACAAACCCGTGTGCTGCCCTTTATCAGGCTACTCTGCAGCACAGCTGATGGGCATAACCTCTTAGCAACAGGGAGCAGCTGAGCAGAAAGCAATTGCGGGAGAAAGAGCCAAGAGGCAAACCGCTGAGAGCAGGAGTGGAGAGTGCATACTGTAGGGTGCAGTCTTCTCTGGCAATTTTTTCTTCCGTATGCAGAGGTCTGTTCATATCCAGTTGTATCTCAAATACTAATTCCCCGTGCTTGGCCACAAACGATTGCAGACTACTCGTAGGGGTGGCGGTGAAGACATGGGGAAGTTGCCTCCAAGGTGAAGAGGACCCGAGGCCACTGTTGTAGTGCACAACAGGGGCAGGGTAACAGAAGGGCCACCAGGAGGACGTGATATGGCGGGAGGACCAGGGAGGGAGCCAGGGCCTTCAGGACCGATCCGGTTCCAGCCCGAGGGAGGTGCCACCCGCCCTGCGCAGGGCAGGAAGGCGGCACCTTCTACAGATCGCAGGGTTAGGGCAGAGCCAGTGAGTGGCCTGTGGGCTGAGTCTCCAGAAAGTGAAAGCAGCAAGAAGCAGTTGGGCTCGCTGTTTCGTTTTTGCTGAGACTCAAGGGTCTTCTGGAAATAAAGGTGGAGGAACTGGGCAGTTCCTGCCTCGTCTGGGTCGTCCGCCCACAGCCCCGGAGGCTCCGCCCTCCCTCCCTTTCATTCAGAAAAGCACCAAAAGTGTGGCCCCAGGGCGTGTGTGAAAGGTTGTTAAGTAACTGCACCTGGCTGCTCTTTAGCAAAGGGCAGCTGTTGGAAGTGTACTTGCATGCTGTGTACACCAGGGTGTGGGGGGCGGGGGGAGAGAGGGAGGAGAGAGGAGGATAGGGAAGGCGGAGGCAGAGCTGGGGGCGACTGGAAACTGGAAGCTTGGCTCCTGCTGACCAGATCTCAGAGCCCCTTCCTGGAGTTGCAGCTGCCTTTTAGACAGCAGGCCATTGACACTGGGTGGATACAGGTGTAGCCCGCAGCAGAACAGAGATTCAGAGGCTTGTCTTCCGCCAGCCCCTTCTTTTCCTTACAGAGCCTGCAACTGCAATGAGGGGCCGGGGTGGGGGGCACACAGAGATATGGGGTCTAGGGAGGGAGGTTTATTTATTTATTTATTTATTCATTTATTTATTTATTTATTTATTTTTGGTACTGGGGATTGAACTCAAGGGCACTCGACCACTGAGCCACACCCCCAGCCCTATTTTGTGTTCTATGTAGAGACAGGGTCTCACTGAGTTGCTTAGCACCTCGCCATTGCTGAGGCCGGTTTTGAACTCGCGATTCTCCTGTCTCAGCCTCCCTAAGTGCTGGGATTACAGGCTTGAGCCACCGCGCCCGGCTAGGAGGGAGGTTTAGATGAGTGTCAGAGCACTTGCCTAGCCTTGTTCAAGGCACTGGGTTCAATCCCCAGTACAGAAACAACGACAATAAACCTAAGGGCTGGGGATGACAGTGTTACTGGAAGCTCAGTCCTTGTCCCCAATGCCAATCCAATAACAAGGACAGGATTTTGAGAAAAAAAGGAAAAAGAAGGTTTATTACTTTGTTAGCAAAGGAGAAACAGGATTTCTGTTCCAGAGGCTGTGATTCTGCCCATTAGCAGGAACAGGGGGCTTTTAAAGAGGTGATTCAAAGGCTACATTCCACAAGTTCTTGGTGGGGAGTTGTAATTCACTTGTTAATTTGGAGATAGTTTCTTAGATCTTCTGATGCCATCCGCAGAAGAATTCTTTCCTTCCTGTGGTGGGTGTGTGGCCAAGGACAGATAACTGCCAGGGATGAAGAAGGAAAGTAATCCTGCACACGCACACCCCCACCCCCTGCCACCACCACCCCATATTGGAGTAGGGGAGGAAGAGAGGAAGAGAAAGAAGCTTGTCCATTTTAAAAATAAGTTGCAAGGGCAGAGCAGCAAGGGCTATGTTCAAAGTGTAAAGTGGACTTTGATACAACACTGTTACCACAGGAGAAAACTCCATTGGCCCTAGAACTAAAAAGGGCACTGAATTTGGTGTGGAGGTAGGCTGGGGTCCACAGGGAAATAGTGGTTATCTGTTACCCAAAATATAGCAGCTCAAACCAGACTGTGGTATATGCCTGTAATCTCAGTGATTTGGGTGGTTGAGGCAGAAGGACTGCAAGTTCAAGGTCAGACTGAGCAATTTAATGAAACCCTGTCTCAAAATAAAAGAGCTGGAGATGTAGCTCAGTGGTAGAGCACCCTTGGGTTCAGTCCCCACTACCCTCAATACATATACACACACATACACACACCAGCTTGAAACAACAAATATTGACTGTCCTGAAGTTTCTTTGGGTCCAGAACACCAGTTTGGTTTAGCTGAGTGCCGCTTAGCTGAAGGTTTACCATGTAGTTGTGTTGATGCCCACACAGTGGCGGGAGACCCCACTCCAAAGTCCCTCACCCTTTAGTGAGTTTATTTCCTTGCAGGCTGTTGGCTGGAGGCCTCCCTCTGTCCCTTGTCTTGCATTCCTCCGCACAGGGCAGTTCACAACATGGCAGCTGACTTTCTGCAGAGCAAGCAAGGCAGAGAGCCCCAAGAAAGATACCACTGTCTTTATGTAACTTAACCTTGGAACTGACATCCCATCACTTCTGCCATGTTCTGTCATTCAGAACTGCACCAGCAAACCCAACTCACTGGAGAGAAGGGAATTACAGAGGGGCACAAGACCAGAAGGCTAGGATCACTGGGGGCCAGCCATATGACTGCCTGTCACAGTAGCCACACAGAGACCTAAAGAGTGACATGAGTTAGCCAGGCAGGAAGGGAGGGAGGAAGTTTGGGAATGGCAGGTGCCATGAACTGCAGCAGCTATAACTCAGTAGGACCGAAAAGAAAGCGGTTCATATGTGAGGTGTAGTTGTGTGGATATGTAGGGGAGGCCAGCAGGACCCAGAAATTATAAGATGTCTTAACCCAAGTTTGTGAAGGTGAACTTTTACCTGGTGGCTAACATGTAAGGTTTTTTTTGTTTTGTTTTGTTTTTGGTACCAGGGATTGAACTCAGGGGCACTAGACCACTGAGCCACATCCCCAGCCCTGTTTTGTGTTTTATGTAGAGACAGGGTCTCACTGAGTTGCTTGGCGCCTCGCCGTTGCTGAGGCTGGCTTTGAACTTGCGATTCTCCTGTCTCAGCCTCCCTAAGTGCTGGGATTACAGGCTTGAACCACCGTGCCCGGGTGTTTTTTTGTTTTGTTTTGGTAGTGGGGATTGAACCCAGGGGTGCTGTACCACTGAGCTATGTCCCCAGCCCTTTTTAAAAATTTTTTATTTTGAGACAGGGCCTTGCTAAGTGCTGAGGCTGGCTTTGAATTTGCAATCCTCTTGCCTCAGCCTCCTGAGCCCCTGGGATTAAAGGCGTGTGCCATAATGCTTGGCTTCTCTAGCCCTTTTTAAATTTTTTTTATTTCTTGATTGACTTCTATTTATTCATTTATTTATATGTGGTGCTGAGGATCGAACCCAGTGCCTACCACATGCGAGGCAAGTGCTCTACCACTGAGCCACAATCCCAGCCCTTCCCTAGCCCTTTTAACTTTATTTTGATGTAAGGTCTCGCCAAGTTGCCCTGGCTGGCCTAGAACTGGAGATTCTCTTGCCTCAGCCTCCCTAGTGGCTGGGACTACATACTGGCTTGTGCCATTGTGCAAAATTTGGTTTTAAGATTATACTGTTGGGAGAATCGTTTGCGGAGAATAAAAGAGAAGTAGGAAGTGAACTGGGGGTTTTGAGCTAAGGTAATGACCAGAGAGGCACAGAACTAGGATCCATTAGGTTTAGAGACCAATTGCCTATCATTGATCTCCCTCCTCTAGAATATGAGCTCAACGAGGGCAGGGACTTTTGCTTTGTAGTCTTTGGTTTCCCTTGTGGCTTTAAATGAACAAATGTTTGTGTTTCTCTTGTTTGTTTGTTTGTTTGTTTTGGTGTTTGTGTGTGTGTCTGTTTGTTGAGAAGGAGTCTTGCTATGTTGCCCAGCTGGTCTTGAACTCCTGGGCTCAAGGGATCCTCTTACCTCAGCTTCTAGAGTGCTGGGACTACAGTTGTGCCACCGTGCCCAACTGAATGAATGATTGCATTTCTGGCTTGAGTAACTGGGTGGAGCTATTATGTGAGATGAAGTCCAGGGAAGGGACAGGGACTTAATATTTGAAAAATATTTAAGATGCTTGATGTCACATCCAAGAGTATGTACAAGTGTTTAGTAGGCATCTTTTTTTTTTGGTACTGGGGATTGAACTCAGGGGCACTCAACCACTGAGCCACATCCCCAGCCCTATTTTGTGTTTTATGTAGAGACAGGGTCTCACTGAGTTGCTTAGCGCCTCGCTGTTACTGAGGCTGGCTTTGAACTCGGGATTCTCCTGTCTCAGCCTCCCCAGGTGCTGAGATTACAGGCTTGAGCCACCGCGCCTGGTTTAGTAGGCATCTTAAAAGTGGAGATTGCCAGCTGGGCGCGGTGGCGCACGCCTGTAATCCCAGCACTATGGGCGGCTGAGACAGGAGAATGGTGAGTTCAAAGCCAGCCTCAGCAAAAAGTGAGGCCCTAAGCAACTCAGTGAGACCCTGTCTCTAATAAACACAAAAAATAGGGCTGGGGATGTGGCTCAGTGGTCGAGTACTCCTGAGTTCAATCCTTGGTACCAAAAGAAAGAAAGAAAATAAACTTCCCACAAAGTTAAATAAAAACAACTATAAAACACATCCTGTATATTTATTGTCAAGAAAGTGCTGATGACTATAATTAGGACTATAAATTTAACTGAGAGTAAATGAGAACTAGAGTAGTAAATAAACTGTAAACATTTGTAAATCACTTCTTCTCCTGGGGGTGGTTTGTGAAAGAGCTTGGTGGGTAAAGAGCAGGAACTGTCCTTGGCTCGGAGTGGCCATCTTCATCGTTCACAGTGGAGTACAGCTCCCATCTCACCCCTGCTCTCTTCCCTTGGAAAACGGCCCCAGCTTCCTTCTTCCCGCTCCTTGTAGAATTTTCCAGCCTGGGCTCCACTGCTGCCTCCATTTCCTCAACACTCTTCATCCCTGGCAGTTAACTTTAATCCTCAAAAGTCCAAGCTGGGCTTGGTGGTGCAGGCCTGTGATCCCAGCAGGAAGATAGCAAGTGCCATGCCAGCCTGGGCAACTTAGAGAGACCCTGTCTCAAAATAAAAAATAAATAAAACAAAAACCAACAAACAGAAAAGGGAGGGCTGGGAATATAGCCCAGTGGTAGGGCACCCCTTTATTCAATACGCAGTACCAAAACAACAATGATAAAATTGTCTCCCCAGTTTCCCTTTTTCTTTGCAGTCCTTAAAGACAACTGTGAAAGTTTTATCTGTTTTGTAAGATTCACCCCCATCAGGCAGTAAGATAAACATGGTAAGGCAACTTCCTCCTTGCTCAGGGAAAGCCTCTCCATCAAGACTCAGATGCTTTTATCTTTAGGTTAAATCATGCCAACAATAGATGCCCTTTGGCTTCATCTCACTGGATAGAATGTGCCTAGTTTCATTGGTCTCCTGTCCCCACACAGGATTTCTCTGGACTCCTTTGGGCGTTTCTTCAAAATTACTGCAATCTCAATCTAATTAGTCCCCAAAGAGATGGGGGGAAAAAAAAAACATTGTTCTATCAGGAGGGCAAAAAAATAACTAAATAAAGCCTGTGCTTTATTTATTTATTGGCTGTGCTTTCTGGGATGCTGACTCATTTCTGCACTGCTGAAAGTGCTCTGATACAGGGCCTTAAATATGTGCATATCCTTCAACCCAGTAATCCCATTTCTAGGAAAATATCCTAAGGAAATAATCAAGAGATGCAGTCAAGGATTTATGAACAAAGGATATTCATTGCAGAGCCATAATTGAGAAAAATTGGAAAAGACTTACGTGCCTCCCAGGTAAGGCTGGGCTCCACAAATCCCCCTGTTCTCTCTGATGGAATGGGGTGCATCCAGTCATGCATTCATCCGTGTAGCAAGTATTTATTAAGTGCCTACCCTACATTAGGCATTTGGCTGGATAAACAAAACAGGTAAGTCCCCCCGCCCCAAGCTGCTGTCATTAAAATTCGTTATCTCATAAAGCAGTTTAAAATTGCTCACATTATTTTTGGAGTGTGGGGCAGGTGACACCTGAATTACCTTCAACCTTTCACCCCACCCCCATGAGCAGTTACCAAATCCAAAACATTTTTCCTTCCAAGGTTCACCCGCATGACCTCTCTTTTCCTTTCAAAAGCAGACCCTAAGGCTCTGAGGTAATCTGATATCTGCGGGAGGAACACCAACATGGCAGGCTTCAGATTGGTTTCTAGTTCCAGGAAGTTGCTGGACTTTGGGCAAATCACGCCACCTCTGGGACTGTTTCTAATCAGAATAATGAGAGGGCTGGGCCAATCTTTCAGGTCCTTTGAGCCTTGTAATTTGGAGCTGTTTGGAGGAGCCCTATGTAGAGGGGGGAATCTTAACCTCCAGATAAGGGGAGGGGAGACTGTGAAACTCTTCAGGATCTGGACACAAAAAAGGCAAGGAACTATCTAGGCAGGAGAGTGAAGGTACTAGAATTCAGAAATATTAGAAAACAGACCTGTGGGTGGTGAGGAGGAGGAAATCTCACAGGCTCAGGCCAGCCAGGCTGGTTCCCTGCACTCTGCTCTTAGCAGACCTCAGGCCCTTTTTTTGAAGGGGCTAACTTACGTTAAATAACTGCTCAAGTGGCTCAGAGGCAGAGCACCTTTCTAGCTTGAGAGAGGCCCTGGATTACATTTCCAGCACCACAAAACACAAAATAGCAAAACAAAAGACAGCTAGTAATTATTGGGTGTTTACTAGGTACACGGAATTGTATAGATGATTGTTCCCTCAGGTTCACATCACAGAAGTAGGAGGTCTATTCTGCTGTTCCCATTTTTTTTCTTCTTTTATGTTTGTTTGCTTGTTTATTTATTTATTTGTTTTTGGTACCAGGGATTAAACTCAGGGGTACTCGACCACTGAGCCACATCCCCAGCCCTATTTTGTGTTTTATGTAGAGACAGGGTCTCACTGAGTTGCTTAGTGCCTCGCCATTGCTGAGGCTGGCTTTGAATTTGCGATTCTCCTGTCTCAGCCTCCCAAAGTGCTGGGTTTACAGGCGTGCGCCACCACACCTGGCTCCTCAACTTTATAATGGCTGGTCTTTTCCTGGAAGGACAGTGGGACAGTCTCCCATTTTATCTGTTTCCTACTGCAGAAGACAGAAAGTTTATTGTAGTGGCAAGCATTTGTGGATTACCAACTGAGGGACTGACATGAGTAAATGAAAACAAGCATGTAGGTTAGCAAGGGTGTACAAGTTTATAAATGATCTTGGAATTGACTACAGCATCTGCTTTCATTTGGAAACCACCCCCTCCCTGCCCTTGTCCCAGCTGGGTCCTGCCCATGTTCACTGAGAGTTGAATGAGGAACCCAAGATGCATAAGATGCGTCTCAGAGGACTAGTGCTGCCCAGTTTCAACTCTGACCTTGCAGTAAAGATCTGCTCTGAAGCCAGGCACGGTGGCACACGCCTGTAATCTCAGCACTTAGGGAGGCTGAGACAGGAGAATTGCGAGTTCAAAGCCAGCCTTAGCAATGGCAAAGCGCTAAACAACTCAGGGAGACCCTGTCTCTACATAAAACACAAACAAACAAAAAATAGCGCTGGGGAATGTGGTTCAGTGGTTGAATAACCCTGAGTTCAATCCTTGGTACCAAAAAACTTAAAAAAATAAAAATAAAAATAAAAGGATCTGCTCTGAAGCAATAAGGAGTCTTTGACAGTAATTATCATTTAACTCAGGAATCTAAAAGAGCATGCCTCACCACCCTCACGGTGGTGCATGCCTGTAATCCCCAGGGCTTAAGAGTGTAAAGGTGGTCCACTTCACCTTTTGAACACAGCCCTTGCTTCTTATTTTTAAAAGGACTTGTTTTTCTTTTCCTCTGCTCTCTCTCCCCCTCCCTAACTTGGGGGTGGGGAAAGATTATCTGTCCTCCACAGGAAGGAGATATCACCTGCAGATCTAGGAAGTGACTATCTCCCAAATTAACAAGCGAATTTCAACTGACCTTCAGGGTGCACCTGGGACCCCCTGTCAGGGCACACCTGGAAGGTAGCCTTTGAATAGCTTCTTTAAAAGCCCTGTTTTTCCTGACTGGCAAAACCACAGCCTCTGGGACTAGAATCCTGTTTCTCCTTTGCTAGCAAAGCCGTGAAACTTCTTTTTCCTTTTCTCAAAACTGTGTCATAGCCGGGCGTGGTGGCTCACGCTTGTAATCCCAGCACTTTGGGAGGCTGAAACAGGAGAATCCCGAGTTCAAAGCCAGCCTCAGCAATGGCGAGGCTGCTAAGCAACTCAGTGAGACCCTGTCTCTACATAAAACACAAAATAGGGCTGGGGATGTGGCTCAGGGGTCGAGTGCCCCTGAGTTCAATCCCTGGTACCAAAAAAAAAAAAAAAAAAAAACTGTGTCATCATTATTAAATTGGCATGAATTGGCACTGGGGACAAGAACCCAGCTTTCAGTAACAAAATGTTGAGGCAGGAGAATCACAAGTTCAAAGCCAGTCTCAGCAATTTATCGAGGTCCTAGCTAACTTAGCTAGACTGTGACTGTGTCTCAAAATAAAAAATAAAAAGGGCTAGGCACGTGGCTCAGTGGTTAAGTGCCCCTGGGTTCAATCCTTGGTATCAAAAAAAAAAAAAAAAAAAAAGCCAGGTTAGCCTGATATGCTGTGGTGCACACCTGCAGTCCCAGCTACTGCAGTGGCTGAGGCAGAACTTGAGCCCTGAGTTTGAGACTAAACTGAGCAACATAGTGAGAACCCCATATCAAAACTAACTATGGGGTATACCTGTAATCCCAGCTACTGGGGAGGCAGGAGGATTTAAATTTGAGGCCAGTCTCAGCAATTTAGGGAGACCCTGTCTCAACATAAAATTGAAAAAGGGTTAGAGATGTAGCTCAGTGGTAAAGCGCCCCTGGGTCTAAGCCCTAGCACTGTAAAACAAAACCAACCTGCCAGCGCCCGCGCCAGCACAAAGGGAAACCGAGTCAGGCGAGGGAGCCGCGGATGAAAAATCACTCACACACACACACACACACACACAACACACACACACACACACACACACAGCACAAGGCAAGAGACTCTTCTCAGACTCCTCTCAGACTCCTTCAGACTCCTTCAGACTTCTCCTTTTAGAGCTCAGGTCCCTCTTTATATATGCTAAGAGGCCCTTTGTCCTCCAAGCCCTACAGGGTGCATAGGGTGTGACTATTCCATTAGCACCTTGCTGCTATTCACAGGAATGCGGCTATTGTTACATTATGGAACTATGGAGGCCAAAAGCTCATGATTGAAAAACCTGATATAGTTGTATTATGTACTGCGGAAGCCCTCAGGCCAGCTCTCTCTCACACAAACCAACCCCCAAAACGAACTAAACAAGTAAAAACGCAGTTTCGTGTCAGGGTTCTATGAACTCTCTGAATTGCACACAAACGTTTGTGTGTCTGTAACAGTGGTCCTTTCACCTTCTGAATATAGCCCTCATTGCTCTAAGGTTTAGTGTTTTTTTTTAAATATTTTTTTATAGTTGTTGATACATCTTTATTTTTCTTTATATGTGGTGCTGAGAATCGAACCCAGTGCCTCACACATGCTAGGCAAGCGCTCTGCCACTGAGCCACAACCCCAGCCCAGGGTTTAGTTTTTTTAAATTGTTTTTCTCTCTTCTCCCCTCCTCCTCTCCCTAACAAGATTAGGGAGACAGTGTTACCTTTCCTTCCCTAGTTAACTGCCCTTGAACACACCCACTACAGGAAGCGATGCCTGCTGAGGATCTGCAAAGTGAAAATCTCCCAAATTAACAAGTGAATCCTAACACACCCTGGCGCCCTGGACCCCCTACAGGAGTACACCTGGAATGTAACCCTTGAAGTCCCTTTAAAAGCCCCTGTCCCTCCTGATTGGGAGAGTCACAGACTTTGGGACTGGAGTCTCCTGTGTCTCTTCTTTGCTAGCAAAGCAATAAACTTTCTTTTTCCTTTTTCTCAAAACCGTGTCCTCATTGTTAAGTTGGCATTGATTGCATTGGGGACAGAGGCCGAGCTTTCGGTTACATGTCTGTATGTATAGGTGGATTTATTTGGGAAGGTGTTTAGAGTTTTCCTGGGCTTCTCAAAGGGACTTCATGCTGCCCAGAGGTGAAGAATTTCTGTGACAAGTGGATGTGATACAGGAGCCACAGTGGCACAATCCTACAGGGCAGGAGGGAAAGGGAATGGCTTCACTAACCTTTAGGTAGGGACTAGGGAAGATATTAAGGGGCAGCTTCGCATGGAGGCAAGATTTGGGGGAGACGGACGAGGGGTGCTAACATTTCTTGTGCTCTTATTATGTGCCAGGCATTATTCAAAACTAAATATTTTTTCTTTCTCTTTTTTTTTTTTGGTACTGGGGATTGACCCTCAGGGCACTTAACCACTTAAGTCCCAGCCCTTTTTATTTTGAAACAGGGTCTCCCTAAGTTGCTTACAGCCTTGCTAAATTGTTGAGGCTGGCTTTGAATTTGCAATCCTCCTGCCTCAGTCTCCCAAGCCACTGGGATTACACTGTGCCTGGTTATACAAAACTAAAATTTATGATGATTTGTTAATCTTATAACAATCCTCTGAGGGAAATAAAATTACTATTCTGGTTGGTGTATTCTTTCATTTAGTAGATATTTATTGAGCAACTACTATGTATCAGACACTGTTCTTACAACTGGGAATATAGCAGTAAATTTTGTTTACTATTGTCTTTTGACTGTTTTCAGTAAAAAAAAAAAAAAGCCTTCTTTCCTGGTACATCTCTTTGAGAAGAAAAAAAGAAGATGAGGAAACTGGGTTCACACAGAGTTAAGAGATGAACCCAAGGGCCTCAGTTAGTGAGCTTCAGCGTTTGAACCCCAAGCAGTGTAGCACTGGGAGCTGGTTTCTCATCTATTGCAGGGAAAGAGGGAGGGAAGAGAGGAAGAAAGAGGGAGAGAGGAATGTAATGAATGCAAATAACAGAAAACTAAAAATTACAATGCAGCAACAACAACAACAAAACAAACACCAAAAACTGGGTTGGGGGTGTAGCTCAATGGTAGAGCACTTGCCTAGCATGTGCAAGGCCTTGGGTCCAATCCCTAACACTCAATCAAACCAAACAAAATAAAACAATAACAAAACTCACCAGAAACTAAAAGGAAAGTGAGAAAATATTTACATCATGTAAGAGCAAAGAATTAATAGCTTGAAATGATTCTGAACTATATAAATCAACGCAAACACGCATACTGCAAAGGAACACACGGGGCTGGGGATGTAGCACAGTGCTTGCCTAGCATGCCCTAATTCTCTCCCCAGCACCACAAAATACATACAAACGTACACACATACATAAAACAATAATAAATAAAAAAGAGAGAGATGGGCAAAGATTTAAAGGTTATAAAAATAATTTAGAAGAGGAAATAAAAATGTTCAATAATGGTGAATGCCTTTTCTTCCTTCCTTTCTACTGTTGGAATTAAACCCCAGGAGTTTATGCATGCTAGGAAAGTGTTCTTTTTTGGGGGGGGGTACAGGGGATTGAACTCAGGGGCACTCGACCACTGAGCCACATCCCCAGCCCTATTTTGTGTTTTATGGTCTCACTGAGTTGCTTAGTGCCTCGCTGTTGCTGAGGCTGGCTTTGAACTCGTGATTCTCCTATCTCAGCCTCTCTAAGTGCTGGGATTACAGGTGTGCACCAGGCCTGGTGTGGAGTGTGGCTCACATTGTAGAACACATTCCTAGCAGCCAGGCATAGTGGCTCCTGCCTATAATCCCAGCACTTTGGGAAGCTTAAGACAGAAGATTCGCCAGTTCAAAGCCAGGCTCAGCAAGGACGAGGCGCTAAGCAACTCAGTGAGATCCTGTCTCTACATAAAACACAAAATAGGGCTGGGGATGTGTCTCAGTGGTCGAGTACCCCTGAGTTCAATCCCCGGTACCAAGAAAAGAAAGAATAGAGGCTTATTTTGGCTCATAGTTCTGGAAGCTGGGAAGGGAAAGGGTATGGTGTCAGCACCAGCTTGTCTTCTGGTCAGGGTCTTGTGCTGTGTCATAACATGGCAGAAAAGTAGAAGGGCAAGTGGGTACATGTGGAAGAGGCCAAGAACAGAGGGTAGATGGCATTATACCCATCTGCTCTCACAATACTGAACCTACTCCCATGAGAAAATCACTAATCCCTCTTAATGACCTACTCACTTCCTATAGGGCTCATCTCCCAACACTGCTACAAGGGCAATCACATTTGAACATGAGTTTCAGAGGGGAAAAATCATATTCAAACCACAGCAGGGCTGAATTATATTCCCTAAAATTCACATGGAGGCATTCTAAGTCCTTCAGCATCTCACACTGTGACTCCATTTGGAAAGAGAATTCTTACTCTGGTTTGTGTGAGGAGTGCTGGGGATTGAATCCAGGGCCTTATATGCGCTAGGCAAGTCTTTTACCACTGAACTACATTCCCAGCCAGAAATAGAGCCTTTAAAGAGATAATTAAGTTAAAATGAGGTCATTAGGATGGACCCCAATCAAATATGACCAGTGCCCGTATGAGTTGGGACACAGATGTAAGCTGAGGGAAAACCATGTGAAGATGCAGAGAAGATGGCGTCTACAAGCCAAAGAGAGGGGCCTCAGAAGAAACAACACTGCCAACACCTTGATGTCAGACTTCTAGTCTTCAAAATTCTGAGCAAATGAATTTCTGTTGTCTAAGTAACCTAGTCTATAGTACATTGTTAAGGCTGCACTAGCAAACTAGTGCATACTTACTTATCAAGTTTGCAGACATACTTCCTTATCAAGTTTCTGGAACAGTTTGTATAGAATTTTCATTATTTCTTCCTTAAATTTTTTTTTTTTGTACCACGGATTGAACTCAGGGTCGCTCAACCACTGAGCCACATCCTCAGCCCTATTTTGTGTTTTATTTAGAAACAGGGTCTCACTGAGTTGCTTAGTGCCTCGCCATTGCTGAGGTTGGCTTTGAACTTGTGATTCTCCTGTCTCAGCCTCCCAAAATGCTCAGGGCCCTAAGTAACTTCAACTCTGTCTCAGAATTAAAAACTATAAGGGATGGGGTTGTGGCTCAGTGGTTAAGCATCCCTGGGTTCAATTCCTAGTACAAAAAATAGAAAGAAAAAAAGGAGTTATTAGGGATTTGCTTTCTCTCACTCATTTCTTCTCCATTGGCTAACGTTTATTATTTTAATCTCCTTTTTAAAGTACTGAAAGTAGCCAGGTGCGGTGGCACAAGCCTGTAATCCCAGCACTTAGGGAGGCTGAGACAGGAGAATTGCGGGTTCAAAGCCAGCCTCAGCAATGGCGGGGTAGTAAGCAACTCAGTGAGACCCTGTTTCTAAATAAAACACAAAATAGGGCTGAGGATGTGGCTCAGTGGTCAAGTACCCCTGAATTCAATCCCCAGTACCAAAAAAAAAAATATTAGGAGCTGGGCGTGGTGGCTCACGCTTGTAATCCCAGCACTTTGGGAAGCTGAGACAGGAGAATCGCGAGTTCAAAGCCAGCCTAAGCAATGGCGAAGCGCTAAGCAACTCAGTGAGACCCTGTCTCTACATAAAACACATAATAGGGCTGGGGATGTGGCTCAGTGGTCGAGTACCCCTGAGTTTAATCCCCAGTACCAAAAAAAAAAAAAAAAGCCTGGGGTATAGCTTGGCAGTAGAGTGCCCCTGGGTTAAATCCTCAATACCACAAGAAAAAAAGATAAAAGCTCCTTAAGACATTTTCTTTCTATAGGTATTTGCTGTTCTTAACACCCCTTTAAAGGCTGATTTAGAAGCATTCCTCAAATTGTGATGTGCTTCACTTTCATTCAGTTTAAAACAACTTATAATTTTACGCTTCACATTTTGACCCATGTACATTACTTATTTCCAAACAATAACAAATGTATCGTTTTCAGAAATATTTGTTAATGATTTATACAGGGTCTTGCTATGTCACCTAGGCTGGGCTTGATCTCCTGGGCTCATATGATCCTCCTGCCTCAGCTTCCCAAATAGCTCGGACTACAGAAGCATACTACCATGCCTGGTTTGTTAGTAAATATTAATGAAATCTCCTTGTAACCAGAGAACATACTTTGCATGAATTGAATCATTTTGCTTTTATTTAGCCTTGCTTTATGGTCCCAAATAGTCAGTCTTGGTAAATGTTCTTTTCCTTTTTTTTTTTTTTTTGGTACTGGGGATTGAACTCAGGGGCACTCGACCACTAAGCCACATCCCCAGCCCTATTTTGTGTTTTATGTAGAGACAGAGTCTCACTGAGTTGCTTAGCGCCTCGCTTTTGCTGAGGCTGGCTTTGAACTCGCGATTCTCCTGTCTCAGCCTCCCTAAGTGCTGGGATACAGGCTTGAGCCACCGCGCCCGGCTTTCTTTTCCTTTCTTAAAGGACATGTAGGTTGTGCTATTGTTGGGTGGAGTATTTTATAAATATCAATGAAGTCAAGCCAGTTGATCATGTAGTTCAAATTTTGTATGTCTTGATTCTCTATTTGCTTTATCATTTAAGCAAATATTCGGAAATGGATGCTGAACTATTGTATAACTGAGGATCCAGTT
>CM053403.1:71726849-71749153 GCA_028644305.1 Xerus rutilus | reverse complement strand
TCAACCACTGAGCCACATCCCCAGCCCTATTTTTTGTGTTTTATGTAGAGACAGGGTCTCACTGAGTTGCTTAGCACCTCGCCATTGCTGAGGCTGGCTTTGAACTCGCGATTCTCCTGCCTCAGCCTCCCTAAGTGCTGGGATTACAGGCTTGAGCCACCGTGCGCCGGCTGCCTTGCTCTTTTTTTTTTTTTTTTTTTGGTACTGGGGATTGAACTCAGGGGCACTCGACCACTGAGCCACATCCCCAGCCCTATTTTGTGTTATATGTACAGACAGGGTCTCACTGAGTTGCTTAGCACCTCGCCGTTGCTGAGGCTGGCTTTGAACTTGCAATTCTCCTGTCTCAGCCTCCCTAAGTGCTGGGATTACAGGCTTGAGCCACCACGCCCGGCTGAAACAAGTCTCTTTGATGCAACATTTCAATAAACTTTGTAATCCACTGAGACATAGTTGTGACCTAATAAAATTTGGCTCAACCTGAGAGGGAAGACCTCTTCTAGATGGCTTTGTCTCAGCCCTTAGGTTAGTGTTTGCTCCCTATACATGCTATATTTATATTCTTTTTTATTACTTGATGGCAAATCCTCCATTATTTCAATTTGGTATTATTTGCAATGTTAATTTTATATGTCAACTTGACTGGGCCAGGATACCCAGATATTTGGTCAAACATTATTCTAGATGTTATTGAGAAGTTGTTTTTTATTTTATTTATTTACTTTTGGGGCAAGTACTGGGGATTGAATCTAGCAGTGCTTTACCCTTGAGCTACATCCCCAGACTTTTTTTTTTTTCTTCAAATTATGAGACAGTGTCTTACTAAATTGCTGAGGGCCTTGCTAATTAGAATAAGATATATTTCATACTTGTATAATTATATCAAAATGACTTATACTGTCATGTATAACTAAAAGAATCAATAAAATAAAAAAAATAAATCGCAGAGGCTGGTCTCAAACTTTCAATCCTCCTGCCTCATCTCCCAAATTGCTGAGATTATAGACATGTACCACCATGGCTTGCAAGCTGTTTTTATCTGAATGACACAAACATTTAAATTGGTGGACTTGTCAGGCACAGTGGTACATACCTGTAATCTGAGCAATTTGGGAGGCTGAAGCAGAATTGCATATATAAAACACAAAATAGGGCTGGGGATGTGGCTCAGTGGTGGAGTGCCTCTGAGTTCAATCCCTGGTACCAAAACAATTTAATTTTTAAAATTTAAAATTTTAATTTAAAATTTAATTTAAAAAATTAAATTTTTAAATTTAAAAATTTAATTTTTTTTAGTTGTAGATGGACACAATACCTTTATTTTACTTATTTATTTATTTATTTATTTTTAAATATTTTTTAGTTGTAGATGGACACAATATCTTTATTTTGTTATTTATTTTTATGTGGTGCTGAGGATCAAACCCAGTCCCTCATGCATGTGAGGCAAGCGCTCTGCCACTGAGCCACAGTCCCAGCCCCTTATTTATTTATTTTTATGTGGTGCTGAGGATTGAATCCAGTGGCTCACATGTGCTAGGCAAATGCTCTACCACTGAGCCATGACTCCAGCCTGGTTTTATTTAAGTCTTTTGCCTTATGAAACATTTAGTAAGATTCTCCAATAATGAAGCAAAACAAAGTATCAACCCCACAGTTTTATTTTAAAGAAAAAAGCATGAAAAGTCATATTTAAATGTACTTCAAAATCTGAAAAACCCACGTCAGTTTGCCTGATATGTTAAAGTGCTTAATATCACAATACTCTTTTTAAGTGTTATATTATGTTCAGATGAGAAATAAAGAAATATCCAGTTCTGATACAATTTGTTAACAATACAAAGGGAAACAGTATAATTTAAATGCAGAAATGCTAATAAAAAAAAAAGATACACAGGGTACATTTATACATGGTTCAAGTGTACACAGGATTTTTTCTGTTCCACTCCCTCATTTGATTGACAACAGAATCTCCTTAATACACCTCTCTACTGTCAACAAGATTTGGTGTTTAAAGTGAAGATTGGGTTCAACACATAAGTACATTCAGGTAACTGGAGCAAGCATGATGCCTTCCTACATAATCTAAGGATATGTTAGACCCCTAAGAGAAAAAATTTTATTTAATGAACTTTTTTCACTCTAGTATTAATACCTCAATGTAATGCCTTTTTGAAGCCAGTTTTTATCTCTTCCTTAACAGGGTAATTAGCTCTAATAAAATTGGGAAGGTGAAGTTCTCCTTGGATTCTTTTTCTTTTTTACTGGGATTGAACCTTGCACAAGCTGGGCAGCATAGCACTGTACCACTGGGTTGCACCCCAGTCTCTCCTTGGCCTCTTGATGATACTGCAATAGCAATCCTTTCAAAGAGCTTGGAATTCAGTTTGATTCAACAGATTTATAAACGCATTTTAACAGGAATAAGGAACACAGTAGCTTGTTGTCCTTTCTGATTTATGTTAAATGGTAACGGAATAAATTCTTCTATTACAGGGACTCAAAAGACACAGACAACTTTGAAACACAGACAACTTTGAAACAGGATTCACTTTACAAAAGTTGAGAACTCAAGACCCATTCTCAATTAATGAAGTTGTGTTAATACTGAAATGTAGGGCTGGGATTATGGCGCAGTGGTAGCGTGCTCGCCTTGCATGCATGAGGCACTGAGTTCGATCCTCAGCACCACATAAAAATAAATTAAATAAAGATATTGTGTCCATCTACAACTAAAAAAATTAAAAAAAAAATACTGAAATGTAAGCAGCTAAGGTTCAGATCATCCTCTCAACATTGTGAAAAGGATAGATTAATTTCTATAAAACTGGCAGAAAATACTTACAGTTCCCTAAATGAAAAAATCTATTGAAAAAAAAACAAACCATAATTCTTAGCAGAAGATATTTCATTATGAAGAGCTACACTCCCGAAGATAACAAATAAGTAATTCCCTGGGAATTTGAGGTCCTCAACTATTGCCTCATGTTTCAAAATACCTTAGGTGTCAACATGTACTACACATAAGTTTTCATATATAATCTTAATCTTTTTCACTTACATTTGCATATAATGCTGTTGCCAAAAGATGTATAAGCAATTCAGTTTTTTTCCCTACATCATTTATATAGTGACAGAAGTTCATTAAAATAATAAAAAAAAGCGAGAAAAAAAAGAAAAAAGCCATGTTAATGTAAATAACACAGTTACAAAGCCAGGCGCGGTGGCTCAAGCCTGTAATCCCAGCACTTAGGGAGGCTGAGACAGGAGAATCGCGAGTTCAAAGCCAGCCTCAGCAATGGTGAGGCACTAAGCAACTCAGTGAGATCCTGTCTCTACATAAAACACAAAATAGGGCTAGGGATGTGGCTCAGTGGTCAAGTATCCCGGAGTTCAATCCCCAGTACCAAAAAAAAAAAAAAAAAAAACCAAAAAACAAAACAAAAACACAGTTACAAAACAAAAATGTGGAACATTTATAATAAATTTTAGAGGGAGGGGCTGGGGTTGTGGCTCAGTGGTAGAGCGCTTGCCTAGCATGTGTGAGGCACTGGGTTTGATCCTTAGCAACATAGAAATAAATAAATAAAGGTATTTTGTCCATCTACAACTAAAAAAAATTTTAAAGAAATTTAGAGGGAAAGCCAAACCTTTGCAAATTTTAGGTCTCTTCTACCAAAACTCTCCTTCCCAGTGGGAAACGAGTGGAGGGCAAGGGTTGGGAGGCTTTCATTCTTGGCAGCTTACTTTCCCACCTCACACTGAGTGTCAGTCATTCTTTTTTCTTTTGCTGTACTGGGGACTGAACCCAGGGCCTCAAGCCTGCAGGGCAAGTGCCCAGCCAAGGCAATTTAAGTTTTAAGCAAGATCTTCCAAAGCCATTGTTATGTGAAAATCTTAATTAGGGCTGGGGCTGTAGCTCAATGGTAGAGCACTTGCCTGGCACGTGTGAGGCAATGGATTTAATCATCAGTACCACATAAAAATAAGTAAAATAAAGGTATTGTGTCCATCTACAACTAAAAGTATTTTTTAAAAAATTAACATAGCAGAAAGGATATCTCTAAGTGGATATGGTCCTTCCAAAGGTCAGAGTGATGGGCGCAGTGGTGCATACCTATAATCCCAGCAACTCTGGAGGCTGAGGCAAGAGGATCCCAAATTCAAAGCCAGCTTCAGCAGCTTAGTTCAGCCCTAAACAACCCAGTGAGACTCTGCCTTAAAATAAAAAATAAAGGGGTTGGGGTTGTGGCTCAGTAGTAGAGTGCTTGCCTAGCATGTGTGAGGCAACTGGGTTTGATCTTTAGCACCACATATAAATAAATAAAAAGACCATCAACAACTAAAAAAAAAAAAAAAAAAGGACTAGGGATGTAGCTTGGTGGTAAAGTACCTCTGAATCCAATCCCTCCTACCAAAAAAAAAAACCACACAAAAAAAGTCAGTGAAAGGTTATACATTATTCTAAGGATTCTGCTCATAGGTGTGCTCAAAACATTTTGGAATTAACTCAGAGACAGTTGTAAGCCACCTGAGTTTTATTTTTTTATAATTGTACTAGATGACTCCATCAGCTGAAGCATTTTTTATTCATAAACTTGGATCGTAAGGACTTTATGCTGCTTTTAATTATTAATTTATTCTGATAGGCTAACCACCAGGAATATTGAAAAGAATGAGCTGTAGACATTCAAGTAGATCACAAACGGCCCAAGTGTGTACCAGCAGGGGCTGTGTCACAGGGACAAGCACAGGTGCTCTGAGGTGACTATAGGGCCTAGCTGAGAGGATTTATGGTTTTTTAAATTGGTCCTCCCCCCAACTCTTCTCTTGTTTTCTTTCCTTTTTCTTTTTGGTACTAGGGATTGAGCCCAGGGACCTCTACCACTGAGCTACATAGCCAACCTTTTATTTATTTTTTTGTTTTTTGAGACAGTAACTTGCTAAATCACCCAGGCGGGCCTCAAACTTGTCATCCTCCTACCTCAGCTTCCTGAGAAGCTGGAATTATAGTAATTTTATTGTTATAGTCATACTACAGGAAGTGGGGTGAAACTTTACCCATAATTTGGGTGTGTGTGTGCGTGTGCGTGTGTGTATACATATATATATTTTGACATTACTTTTGGTATTTTTTATCCACAGGCCCCATATGCACCTTTGCTACTGGTTTTGTTAACAGATGGAACTTTTTTTTTTTGGTACTGGAGATTGAACTCAGCGGCATTCAACTACTGAGCCACATCCTCAGCCCTATTTTGTGTTTTATGCAGAGACAAGGTCTCACTGAGTTGCTTAGCGCCTCGCCATTGCTGAGGCTGGCTTTGAACTTGCCATTCTCCTGTCTCAGCCTCCCTAAGTGCTGGGATTACAGGCTTGCGCCACCGTGCCCGGCTAACGGATGGAATTTCTAATAGCTAAAGGGCAATATGTTGAAAGACATAACCTAAAAAAAGCTTCTGATTGCCCAAAATGGTCAGAAGCATGATCTTATGGGAAAGGTAACAAGAATGAACCCTTGGACCAGGTATGGTGGTGCACGCCTATAATCTCATGAGGCTGAGGCAGGAAGATTGCTAGTTCAAAGCCAAACTCTGCAAACCAGAGCTCTAAGCAACTTAGTGAGACCCTGTCTCTAAATAAAATACAAAATAGGGCTGGGGATGTGGCTCAGTGGTCGGGTGCCTCCAAGTTCAACCCCTGTACCCCCTCTCCCCCGAAAAAAAGAATGAGACCTTGGATTGGGCCACCTATAGTTTCTGATCACTATGGTAGGAGACAGGTGAAACAAGATTACCAGGTTACAGATGTCTTCAATAATAGACTTCCCTATATCCCTAGGATAGCCACACTATTGTAGATACACTTTAAAGGAAACCAATCACTGTTCTACTCAGGTCACCCAGTACCACCTTCTTAAGACCTTTGCATAGGTTTCATGTGGAGCCTTCAACAATCCTTTTCTTCAAGTATAAAGTCACATGTCAAAAGGGGCTGTTTCTCAGCTGCATACAGTGTTTGATAAAGGGAGTGAGGCACTTCTTTCACTAATTTCTTCCTCCAGGAAATAAGGGGAACAACACTGTTGGCTAGAGCACAGGACCTTCAAGTTGTATAAGGGTCCTAAGAAGCCATGACTTGGTTTTGCAGCCACAGTTGGGAATAAAACCTGGAGGTCGCTGAGGCAAATTCCCTGTTAACAATGTGCCAATCCCTAATTAGAATTAGGTGACCTACCAGAAGATGAACACTTAAGGTAACCACTTAATACTACATTTACTTTTTTTTTTTTTTTAACTTCTTTATAAACTATCAAATTGCAGTTACAAGTCTGGTGTTTCAAAGCTGTTGCCTCTTGTTTCTTGTTTCATTTCCATTTTGTCAGTCTGTGTGGCAGTGGCTTCTAACTTCTCTGGGCCAGTTGTTTAACATTATTACCCATTCTTACAAAGGAACCTAAAGATTGCCCTGAAACACATGAAAAAGAATGAAAAAGGTTCATTCTTTTTCTGCCCTTCTGTTATTTGCATTATCATGGTCAACAAATACTGGCACAAAAACATTCCAAGCCACCCAGAGCCCTCCTCCTTCTTAGACATTCCTTCCATTTCCTGAAGGGGGATGGGCATTCAGAGGGGGTGGTTGGAACTTAATGGAGCTGGTTATCCTTAAGAGGTAAAGGACCACTGCAGAGTTTAGATGGCCAAATTAAAGTGCAGAATCAAGTTGCTGTTCGTAGTTCTTATAACTACAAGGCTAAACTCTGAAATTCATATCTCCCTAAAATACCTCAAATAACAAGAATAAAAATGCCAAGAATGAAGTTAGTCTAGGCTAATCTTTCCAAAGTGCAAAGAAGTTATAATCCTATAATTTTAACACACTTCTCAGGGCTTCCTGTGTTTTCCTTCCAGTTCAGCCAAGCTCCTGGGGTCTGGTATTTAAAATACTTGAACTAACTGGGTATGGATTGGTTGTGTGTGGGGAGGGCGGGGGCAGGACGAGGGACCATGCATGCCTGTAATACAAGGGACTCAGGAGGCTGAGGCAGGAGGAAAAAAAGATTGAGGCTAGCCTCAGCAATTTAGTGAGAACTTATTAAAATAAATAAATAAAAAGGGTGGGGGATGTGCTGAGAGGTAATGTGCCCCTGGATTCAATCCCCAGTATCAGGAAAAAGAAAAGAAATGAGAAATGAAAATGCTTGAATATTTTACCTTGTGCCAACTGAAAATTTTTTCCCAAAAGCTGGAAAAGTGACTCAATTCAAATGCATGAAGCGATTTATAACTTAAAAGACACAAGTGAAGATTATCCCACAGGTAAAGCAGCATACATTCACTATACAAAGGATCAACACAGGATGGATGGCTATTATATACAATGCATTCTGGGTTCCTTTGTGATACCTACAGGAGAAAAAAAAGCCCAGCTGGGTTGCATCATATTTACATGTTTACTGGCTTCTTCCTGACTAGCACCACTCTCCTCCAGCCCCCAACATTTTTAAACTACTTATTTTAAGTCACAGGAATATTCAATCTAAGAAAAGTATCTTATTAGAGTAATATAATTTCTCAAAGAAGATAGTATATTTACACACATCTAACACATGAAAATACTCTATTTTATACTAAATTCCAGGTTCAAATGAACTACAATACAGCATTTTGTCTTGTCCACAGAGTAAAGATCCTTCAAATTGGGACATACACTGGTTTGCCCCCTGCAGTGACTCACTACTGTCAGACAAGTCTGTCCCCACATTTAGGGGAAGGTTCAGAAGTCAGAGGTTTGGACTGAGAATTTCTGGACAGTTGGTTTACACATCCACTCCTTTGATGAGTGATCCTTCTAATACTATGGTGAAGTCCTGAATCGTTTGCAGAATTCGGATGAGGGAGTTGACGGTCATGCGGTCTCGCAGAAGTGCGCTCTCCTCATACATTCGAGTGATGGCAGGACACTCAGCTAACAATGGAATCCACTGAGGCAGCAGGTGATCCCTACAGACCCAAACAGAAATAATTCCTGAGTACCAAGAGAGAGCCTCACTGTACAATAGACATATTTTTACTTTCATTTGGGAAGGTGTGGGGCTGAATGGTGCAAGCTCTAGCCAAACTCTGAGGTCAACAGAGAGGAAACCAAAACCAAGAAGGTGGAGATTCACAGATAAAAAGATTGTAATCAAGCTAATGCCAGGGGATCTGGAGGATGAGACAGGAGGATCATGAGTTCAAAGCTAGCCTCAGCCACAGTTAGGTGCTAAGCAACTCAGTGAGGCCCTGTCTCTACTTTTTTTTTTTTTTTTTGGTACTGGAGATTGAACTCAGGGGCACTGGACCACTGAGCCACATCCCCAGCCCTATTTTGTGTTTTATGTAGACACAGGGTGTCACTTAGTTGTTTAGTGCCTCGCCCTTGCTGAGGCTGGCAATTCTCCTGTCTCAGCCTCCCTAAGTGCTGGGATTACAGGCTTGAGCCACTGCGCCCAGTGAGACCCTGTCTCTAAATAAAACATGAAATAGGCTGGGGATGTGGCTCAGTGGTCAAGTGTCCCTGAGCTCAATTCCCAGTACACTCCTCTCAAAAGACTATAATCAGAGTATAAAGCTAATAGAAAAATCCACCAGATTCTAAAAGTGTATCAGAAAGTCTATATACAAGCCGGGCGCGGTGGCGCAAGCCTGTAATCCCAGCACTTAGGGAGGCTGAGACAGGAGAATCGCGAGTTCAAAGCCAGCCTCAGCAATGGCGAGGTGCTAAGCAACTCAGTGAGACCCTGTCTCTACATAAAACACAAAATAGGGCTGGGGATGTGGCTCAGTGGTCGAGTGCCCGAGTTCAATCCCTGGTGCCAAAAAAAAAAAAAAAAAAAAAAGAAAGTCTATATACATAAAAGAAAAACACAAAGCTGGGCGTGGTGGCGCAAGCCTGTAATCCCAGCAATTTGGGAGGCTGAGACAGGAGAATCGGGAGTTCAAAGCCAGCCTCAGCAACGGTGAGGTGCTATGCAACTCAGTGAGACCCTTTCTCTACATAAAACACAAAATAGGGCTGGGGATGTGGCTCAGTGGCCGGGTACCCCAGAGTTCAATCTCTGGCACCAAAAAAAAAAAAAGTCTGATTTTACCATCTTTTTTTTGTACCAGGGATTAAACTCAGGGCAGTTTTCCACTGAGCCACATCCTCAGCCCTTACTATATTTTTTTTAAAATTGTTTTTTTTTTATATATTTATTTTTTAGTTGTGGGTGGACAGAATATCTTTATTTTTTATTTTTATGTGGTGCTGAGGATCGAACCCAGTGCCTCCCGCGTGCTAGGCGAGCACGCTACCACTGCGCCATAACCCCAGCCCCCCTTACTATATTTTTATTTTGAGACAGGGTCTTGATAAGTTGTTTAGGGTCTCGGTAAATTGCTAAAGCTGGCTTTGAACTTGCGATTCTCCTGCCTCAGCTTCCTGAGCTGTTGGGATTACAGGTGTGCGCCACTTTGGCTGACATGCTTTTACCACCTTTAAAGAGGAAGCCGGGCGTGGTGGTGCAAGCCAGTAATCCCAGCACTTAGGGAGGCTGAGACAGGAGTCTCACGAGTTCAAAGCCAGCCTCAGCAATGGCGAGGTGCTAAGCAATTCAGTGAGACCTTGTCTCTACATAAAACACAAAATAGGGCTGGGGATGTGGCTCAGTGGTTGAGTGCCTCTGAGTTCAATCTTCAGTACCAAAAAAAAAAAAAAAAGAGGTTGGGGAGCCAGGTGCAGTGGCTCACGCTTGTAATCGCAGCACTTTGGGAGGCTGAGACAGGAGAATCACAAGTTCAAAGCCAGCCTCAGCAATGGCGAGGTGCTAAGCAACTCAGTGAGACCCTGCCTTTAAATAAAACACAAAATAGGGCTGGGGATGTGGCCCAGTGGCTGAGTAACCCTGAGCTCAATCCCTGGTACCAAAAATAAATGAATAAACAAACAAGCAAGCGAGCAAACAAATAAATACATAGACTGGAGGCTGGTCCTGGTGGCAGATGCCTATAATTCCAACTATATGGGATACTGAGGCAAAAAGATACCAAGTTCAAGTCCAGCCTGGGCAACTTAATTTTTTAAAAATTTTTTTAGTTGTTGATGGATTTTTATTTTATTCATTTATTATTTATATGTGGTTGTTGAGGATTGAACCCAGTGCCTCACGCATGCTAGGCAAGCGCTCTACCACTGAGCTATAGCCCCAGTCCTTATTTTTTTATTTTTTTGGTACTGGGGATTGAACTCAGAGGTACTTGACCACTGAACCACATCCCCAGCCCTATTTTGTGTTTTATTTAGAGATAGGATCTCACTGAGTTGCTAAGCACTTTGTCATTGCTGAGGCTGGCTTTGAACTCGCAATTCTCGTCTCAGCCTCCCAAAGTGCTGGGATCACAGGCATGCACCACTGTGCCCGGCTCAGCCTAGGCAATTTAGCAAGACCCTGTATCAAAATAAGGGCTGGGGATGTATCTCGATGGTAGAGCCCACTTGAGTTTAATCCTCAGTACCAAAATAAATAAATAAATAAAATGATGACAATAATAAAAAGAGGTAGCGGGCCTGGGAGTGTGGTAGAGTGATGAGTGCTTGCATAGTATGTAAAAGGCCATAGTTTGATACCCAGCACCACAAAACAACCACAACCACAAAAACAATAACAACAAAAGAGGTGGAATGTAATTTCCTATGTCTTTTTTTTACAAGGGTAGTATTCTGTGGCAAAGACCTGCCAGAATATGCTGACCTTTTGGGATGACAGACTACATTAAATAGTAGAGATTTCCTTTAAAAACAAAAAACAGCAACTAACTCACCTTGAGGAACAAAAAAAAAGTAGAAAAACATACGTAGATTTTATAACCCAGAAGATTTGCATTGATCAAATAAATTGAAACAGTACAGAGATAAAAGGAGATAAAAGATTATACTCAAGAAAAACTTTAAAAGACAGCTGAAATTGGGCCTCTTTTATTAAGAAATACAGAACTTTCTCCTGTTAACTGCTATTTCATTATGACATGGTCTCATATCTTCCATTGTTTCCAAACACATCTGACACTGGCAATCTCTTGCTAAGTACCTAGAATGTCTTCACTGGCACTCTCAACATGTCTTTCTATGAGATGTGCAACCATAACTAGCCATTCTGAATCTCAAATTGGGGCTCTCAAAGTTTGTGAGAAAATAAAAATTACAGCCAGGTGCGGTGGCGCAGGCCTGTAATCCCAGCATTTAGGGAAGCTGAGACAGGAGAATTGCAAGTTCAAAGCCAGCCTCAGCAGCGGCGAGGCGCTAAGCAACTCAGTGAGACCCTGTCTCTACATAAAACACAAAATAGGGCTGAGGATGTGGCCCAGTGGTTGAGTGCCCCTAAGTTCAATCCCCAGTACCAAAGAAAATAAAAATTACATTGATAACTTCAAAATAAAAAGATTCTAGCCTTTTTTTTGCCGTGTTGCAGCTTTGAAAGCAGGATGGGTCACCAACAGCTCTATTGGAGCCACCCGTGAAAATTCAGCCAGGGTTCTCGCTCTTGCAGCTTGTGCTCAAACTGGCACAGTCTGATCCGAAAATAAGGCCTCAACATGTGCTGGCAGTGTTTCCGTCAGTATGCAAAAGATATAGGCTTTATTAAATTGGATTAAGTGATCTTCCTCGAATGGACTGCCCAAGACAGCCACCCACTGAAAGAGAACATGCTAGTAGTTTGTACATAAAATAAAATTCTAAAGAACTTCAAAAAAAAAAAAATAAAATAAAAAGATTCTAGAGGTCTATATTTCATTTCTGAACAATTCTAAGAATTGTTTTAAAACTAATGAACTGGGGCTGAGGTTGTGCCTCAGGGGCAAAGCACTTGCCTAGAATGCGTGAGGCACTGAGTTCGATCCTCAGCACCACAGAAAAATAAAGGTATTATGTCCATCTACAACTAAAAATAATAAAAATAAAAAGATAAAACTAATGGACTGTACAGGTCTACTGGGGATTGAACCCAGGGCCACTTTACCGCTAAGTTACATCCTTGGCCCTTTTTATTTATATTTTTAAATTTTGAGATAGAACCTAAGTTGCTGAGGATATTGCTAAATTGCTGAGGCTAGCCTGGTACTTGCGATCCTCCTGCCTCAATCTCAGAGTTGCTGGGATTACAGGCATGCACCATGATGCCCAGATCCTGTGTGTCATTTTCAAAAACAAAGGGTAGGGCTGGGAGTGGACCTCAGTGGTAGAGCACTTGCCTAGCACATGTAAGGCCAAGTTTGATTATCATCACTGCAATAAAATAAACAAAGGAGTAGGAAGCTGAGTGTGATGACACACACTTGTAATCCCATCAACTCAGGAGGCTAAGACTAGGAAGACTGCAAGTTTGTGGACTGCCTTGGCAACTTAGTGAGATTCTTTCTCAAAATTAAATAAAAAAGGGGTAAGGATTATAGGTCAGTAGTAGAGCACCTGTAGGTGGGTCCAATGCCCAGTATCACAAAAAATGAATGAAAAAGTAATAAATAGGTAGGAAATAGTCTTGAAGAGAAGATGAACCAGGAGCAGTGGTGCATGCCTGTAATCCCAGCGGCTCAGGAGGCTGAGGCAGGAGAATCGTGAGCTCAAAGCCAACCTCGGTAACAGTGAGGTGCTAAGCAACTCAGTGAAACCCTGTCTGTAAATAAAATACAAAATAGGGCTGGGAGTGTAGTTCAGTGATTGAGAGCCTCTGAGTTCAATCCCTGGTACCCAGGCCCCCTGCCAAAAGTTGACATTTATATAACAAGAATCCTATAATCTTATTATATTCATAGCAATATGGTAGTATATTACATAAGGTCTACATAGTAAATATGTATGTATGACCTACCTATTATCTATTTACTTATCTTTGGAGCCAGTACAGACAAAAGGTTGAGGGTCTGGGCTGTAGCATAGGATTTGTAGCATGGGACTAGATGTGTATCCTGGCTTTCCTTTCTTGCTGTGTGACTTTGGGAAACTTTGCTAAGTTATCTGTGCTTATTTCCTATTTTTTCACCTACAAAATGGGGAGATCAGTTGCTACTTCATGTGAAATAGTAGTGAAATAATAGGAGGGTACCTAAAATTAGTCTCATAATAGAAGTTGAAATGATAGAAACCCTCAAGAGAGGGTTTGGGAAAGGCATGATCTGGTATAACCCTTTCTGGACTCCTATTAAACATATAACACATATAAGGAAAGTAAAAAAACTGGTTTTATACCGTGTTCCAAGACAAACTAAAATCTGGAATTTGCCATCCTTTCCAATGTTTCTGGGTGCAGTATTAATAGCATTTACATAGTGGCAGAACATTTTGCAGGATGATTTGTGGATAAGGACATCATCTTCATTGTCCAGAATCTGGTCTGGGGTTTCAAAATAGGTAACCGCTTTCTCTGGGGAAGCAAAGCAGAATCACATTTCACAACACAGTCAACACTTGATCTATATAAAGACTTATCATTTAATTTATTCTGGAAACACTAATGAAGTTTGGTAACATAGCCAGTCCCAAAGCCAAAATCATTAACTTATCATTAGTTTCCAAAATGAATTCCAGAGGTTCACATTTCACGGTAGAACAATATACTCCCAGAAATTTATTTTCTTATCAAAACTGCATTCTAGAAGCTTAGAAAGTTTACTTTAATAAAAACATCTTCATGAAATGAAATTAGCAAAAAAGAAAAACAGAATCTTGTAAGACTGTAACCTTTCAGGAGTCTATGACAGAACAGTCATTAAGATGGTGCCTTTTGGGGCTGAGGTTGTGGCTCAGTGGCAGAGCGCTTGCCTCCCATGTGTGAGGCACTGGGTTCGATCCTCAGCACCACATAAAAATAAATAAAACAAAATAAAGACACTGTGTCCATGTATAACTAAAAAATATTAAAAAAAAAAGTACCTTCTGAACTTTGGATTGTGTAGAGGGGAGTGAGGGAAGGGAAGTGGGTTGGGGATGGGAAAGATGTGGAACGAGATGGACATTATTACCTTATATACATGTATAATTATACTACCAGTGTGACTCTGCACTATGTTGAGCCAGAAGAAGGAGAAGTTGTGCTCCATTTGTGTACAATGTGTCAAAATGCATTCTAAGCCAGGCGTGGTGGCACAAGCCTGTAATCCCAGCATTTAGGGAGGCTGTAAAAGGAGAATCACCAGGACTTCAAAGCTAGCCTCAGCAATAGCGAGGCACTAAGCAACTCAGTGAGACCCTGTCTCTACATAGAACACAAAATAGGGCTGGGGATGTGGCTCAGTGGTCGAATGCCCCTGAGCTCAATCTCCAGTACCAAAAAAAAAAAAAAAAAAGGCATTCTACTGTTATGTTTAATTACTTAGAACAAATTAAAAAAAAAAAGAAAAAGATGGTGCCTTCTGTTCTAGAATGGCTGCCTAACACTTTGCACAAGATCCTTGAAATGGATCTGACTAAGTAAACCTGAGGTAGAGAGTTGGATATACATGTTGGAGTCAGGACCAGAAAGCAAAAAAAGTAAAAATCACTCAGGCTTAGTTCTGTAATTTTCCTTTCTTTAAAGGCCTGAAAATTCTGAGTTAGGTGAAATCAATCAGTACTTTATCTAGGCCTTATTTATAAAACACAAAATGATTTTAACTGCCCCTTTAAAGAAATTGGGACTTCTAGAAGAACTGCATACCAAAAGAAAGATCACAAACCTTAGCAGACTAGAGCAGCACATTCCAACAGAACTTTATTTTGATGGAAATGTTCTATATCTACAAGGTCCAATTTGGTTGCCACTAGACATGTGTGGCTACCGAGTATTTGGAATATGGCCAGTAAAACTAAAAAAGCAAATTTTAAATTTAATTTAAATTAAATCAGTCTAAGTTTAAATAGCCATGTGTGGCTTCTGGCTACCATACTGGACAGCAGAGAACTAGAGAAGTACTTTTTTTTTAGTTGATGGACTTATATTTTATTTATTTATATGTGGTGGTGAGAACTGAACCCAGTGCCTCACACATGTTAGGCAAGTGCTTTACCACTGAGTCACAACCCCAGCGCTAGAGAAGTCCTTTAAAAAAAAAATTAGCTGGGTGAGGTAGTGCATACCAGTATTCCAGCTATTTGGGAGGCTGGGGCAGAAGGGCTACAAATTTAAGTTCAGCTCAGGCAATTTAGTGAGACCTTGTTTCAAAAAAAAAAAAAAGAAAAGAAAAGAAAAAAGTCTGGGAATGTAGTACAGTACGTGCCTAGATTGTATAAAGCCCTTGATTCAATCCCCAGTGTCAGGAAAAAAAAAAAAAGGAAAAGAAAAATACAGGCATGGGTGTGTTTATAAATTATATGATGTTACTCCTCATCTTAAAGTCTTCCAATGGCTTTCAGAATAAGGGCCAAAGTTTTCCCAATGGCTTAGAAGGTAAATACTCCACTTCCTTCCCCAATGTCCTACTCTCTCTCTCTCTCTGGTCTTCTTGTGGTTCCATGGAAAGGCCACACTTCCATCTAGGGGCTTCTGCATTGGCAGTTCTTTCCAACAGAGTGCCCTCCTAGATATTCATATGGCTCAGTCTATCATCTTGAAGTCTGAGCTCAAAAGTCACCTTTCCAACAAAGCCTATGAACATCATATTAAAAAGAGCAATCTCCAGTTCATCTCCTTTTACCCTGCTCAGTTTTTCCCAAATGAAAGATCACCTTCCAGTATACCATATGAATTACATATTTCCTAAAGATTTTTTGTATTGTCTGTTCTCCCATTCCCATCAAAATGTAAGTCTGTCAACTTCAGAGATTTCTGTCTGTTGTGTTTACTGATATACCTCTCGAGCATCTAGCAGTGTTTGGCATATTGTATGCACTATAAATGTTTGTTGAATGAATGAAAAAGACAGTGCTTATTTGATATTTATTTTTAAAAACATACTCCTTTAACACTAACTTTTATTTATTCAAATTCTTGGGTCTCTGAATTTTCTAAGAAACATTTAAATTGTATTATAATAACATATATCTGCTTAATTTACCTACGAAGTCCCAGATGAAGACATTCTTGTGAAAGATGCGGGCAGATTTGAACCCATGGTGGAAAACTTGTTCAAGTGCTGCAACCAGGCCATTTTCTCCACAAAGCAAAACCGTGAGGCTTCCTCTCTGTGAAGCATAACACATAGTGCCAAAGGAAAAACTGTTGCCTCTGTGCTTAGAAAAACACTAGAGAAACAAGGAAGTGCTGAAAGTGGCTGTAGGAAACATGTTTTTGTAGCTATTAAAAAGCTTACAAGCGAAACTTAAGGTACCCCATTTTGCTTTATGTATCACATATAAAAATGGCTTTAAAACTCCCACTATATGAAGTTATATAGCCCATAATACCTCTTTTTCAGGTTTATGAAAATGTTTCACAATATTGTTCACAGCTTCTCCAATTCCTTCTTGGATCTGTCCAGCATTGGGTTCTGTAAAATAATGAAGAGGGGCTGCATTCTCATGCAGAAGAAATAAACCCAAATACTATGGGGTATCAATCATGTCCATCTCAGCGGGAAACACTTCACTAGACCAGGCTGGCTTTGCCAGGGGCTCCATGAAACTTACCTCTAAACAGTCTGACCAAGTGGTACAATGAAAAAGAACTCAAGAAATCGATCCCTAATTCAAACCCCAGCCTTACCTGCAATTTAAAACCCAAGCCAAGGGCTGGAATTGTAGCTCAGTGGTAGAGCGCTTGCCTCGCATGTGTGAGGCCCTGGGTTCGATCCTCAGCACCACATACAAAGCAATAAAATAAAGACATTGTGTCCATCTACAACTAAAAAATATTAAAAAAAAAAAAAAAAAAAAAAAAATAAAACCCAAGCCAAGTGTCTAACCTTCTGTGAGTTTGACTCTTTCAACTAAAAAATATAAAAATATATACCTTAGTGGGAAAACTGAATGAGGTATCAGGTGTAAACCACCTGACATGGTGCCTGTACCCACTGCTAATAAGGTTCCAGATCTGAGGAGTGAGGTGGGGGTGGACCCCATCATCAATCCTCAGATGCTCCCTTATTCTACCTACTTCTAAGCCCCTGAATGACCCAGGCTAAGGCTTCTGAGGCTTGGAATGGTTAACTTGGAGTGTGAAGTTTAGCTGTTGTGTTGAAGTAAGGGGGAAATGCTAGGTGCTCTGTGGAATCCCAATTGGAAGCTCAGGACTCCTCCCTTTCCTGGCTAGTAAGTCTGTGTCTATTTCATTTTCCAAGCCAGCAGTTGCTCATCTAGGCTGAGAGAGAGAGAGAGAGAGAGAGAATAGAAGAAGGGAGAGAGAGAGGTTATGTCCTTGGTGAGCTGCCTGAATCGGACCTAAACTGTCTTTACCTACTATACTAAGGATGATTAAAAGAAAAGAAAGAGTAACAGATTTCATCCAGGGTCAGAAGTAGGTAACAGTAGAAAAATCATATATTTTGGTGCTTTCTTGTGATGATTAAGCATTAGATCTAATTTATTTACTTCACTATAAGGGAAAATACTATCCACTGTATTGTTTAAGAGTCTCAATTCATACTGCTGGAGGATTTTTTTTTTTTTTTTAACATAAAACAGTCCAGTCTTTTAGGTAAAATTCAAGTAAGTTTTTCCTATACCAATGCATAAAAATTGTTGAACTGGAAATGTCTTACGATTGAAGACTGATGCTGTGATCTCTCTAGCTCATAACAGTTTTTCTACCCAGCAGTCTTTTATCTTTCTTTTACTTTTCTCTGCATATTTTCTCTTTTAAATAGTATGTCTATTTTGTAGGCTTTTTTTTTCATTTCAAAACAGCCCTATGCTAATCAGTAGCATTTAAAACTTTTAAGTTCTCTGAATATCACCTTGCACATCTTATGAAAAAAGTACCCTGTTATCCATCCATCTCTGAGTCTTGAATTATTTAAAAATCTGGGCTTAGCCAGGGGGCACAGTGGCACACGCCTGTAATCCCAGCACTTAGGGGGGCTGAGACAGGAGAATCACGAGTTCACAGCCAGCCTTAGCAACGTGAGGCACTAAGCAACTCAGTGAGACCCTGTCTCTACATAAAACACAAAATAGGGCTGGGGATGTGGCTCAGTGGTCGAGTGTCCCTGAGTTCAATTCCTGGTACCAAAAAAATAAATAAATAAAAGAAAAGAAAAAGTCTGAGTGTATTGAATAAGGAAAGAAAATATGAGCAAAATTGAAATAATGGTAGGTGTGGTGGTTCACGCCTGTAATCCCAGAAATTTGGGAGGCTGAGGCAGTTGAATTACGAATTCCAGGCTAACCTCAGCAACTTAGTAAGATCCTGTCTCAAAATAAAAAATAAAAGCTGGATGCGGTGGCACACGCCTGTAATCCCAGCCCTTTGGGAGGCTGAGATAGGAGAATCGTGAGTTCAAAGCCAGACTCAGCAATGGCGCGGTGCTAGGCAACTCAGTGAGACACTGTCTCTAAATGAAACACAAAATAGTGGCTCAATGGTCGAGTGCCCCTGAGTTCAATCCCCAGTACCAAAAAAATAAATAAAATAAAATAAAATAAAATAAAATAAAATAAAATAAAATAAAATAAAAAGGGCTGGGGACCTAGCTCAGTGGTAGAGTAGCCCTGTGTTCAATCCTCAGTACCAACAAAACCAAACAAAACAGTCACACTGTGAAACTGGACTAATTCCGAAACTGCAATGAATTTGGATGAAAGTGAAATCTACTTTTCATGTTTTTATTTTTTTAGGGGGCATTAGGGGATAGTGCTGGGGACCAAACCCAGGGCCTTATGCATGCCAGGCAAGCACTCTACCATTGTGCTACTTCCCTAGCTCTGAAATCTACTTTTTAATTAAATCATTTTTTTTTGGTACTAGGGATTGATCTCAGAGGTACTTGACCACTGAGTCACATCTCTAGCCCTATTTTGTTTTTTTTTTAATGTAGAGACAGGGTCTCACTGAGTTGCTTAGCGCCTCGCCATTGCTGAGGCTGGCTTTGAACTTGCGATTCTCCTGCCTCAGCCTCCCTAAGTGCTGGGATTACAGGCATGCACCACTGCGCCCAGCTAAATCAATTATTTTTTAGAGTTGAGGATTGAACCCAGGGTCTTGTACTTGCTAAATACATGCCCTACCACTGAGATACATCCCCAGTCCTCTTCTCTTTTTTAAAGTCCCTTCTCCCAAATTAATTTTCCTCTTTCTTACTCTCTTTGCCATAATTCATTAATGCCATCTTTTTTTCTAAAGCACACTGGAAATAAAACAAAACAAAACAAACAGCCGTGCACATTGGTGTATTCCTGTAATTCCAGTGACTGGGAGGCTGAGGCAGGAGAACTGCGCATTCAAAGCCAGCCTGAGCAACTTTGCAAGGCCCTAAGCAACTCAGTGAGAACTTGTCTCTAAATAAAACATAAAAAAAGACTGGGGATGTGACTCAGTGTTTAAGAGCCCCTGGGTTCAATCCCTGGTACCCCAAATAAATAAATATATAAATAAACATACTACTTACTGGCAGTTTTTCCTGTTAGTGAAGTGATGCTTAGTCTCCTAGCTGTGGTAGGTGATTTCTGCTGGGGTGGAGTTCGACACTGTTTTACTAGGTCCTCATCTGATGCTGATGTCATCAATTCTCCAATAAGAATTCTCTCCAGGCTCCCGTCATCAATGCCTTTCCCTAACCACCGTCCACATGGAAATCTGAAAAGGCAGAAAACTTCTGAATCATCAACTTTTTAAACTAGCTTTTTTTTTTTTTGTACTGGAGATTGAACCCAGGGGCACTCAACCACTGACACACATCCCCAGCCCTATTTTGTGTTTTATGTAGAGACAGGGTCTCACTGAGTTGCTTAGTGCCTCGCCGTTGCTGAGGCTAGCCTGAACTTGCGATTCTCCTGTCTCAGTCTCCCTAAGTGCTGAGACTACAGGCTTGCGCCACCATGCCCGGCTTAAACTAGTTTTAATTAGAGGTTTACAAATGGCACCATTGGTGAAGCTCATCATTTTATTTATTTATTTTTATTTTTAATTTTTGGTACTGAGGATTGAACTCAGGGGTACTCGACCCGAGCCACATCCCCAGCCCTATTTTTGTGTTTTATTTAGAGACAGGGTCTCACTGAGTTGCTAAGCACTTTGTCATTGCTGAGGCTGGCTTTGAACTCGCAATTCTCTTGTCTCGGCCTCCCAAAGTGCTGGGATCACAGGCGTGTGCCACCGTGCCTGGCAAGCTCATCATTTTCATGTCTCTGGGGTGGGGTGAGGATGTAGCTCACTGGTAGACCACTTGCCTAGCATTCATGAAGCCCTGGGTTTAATCCTCAGGAACACATACACACATACAAAATACAAAGACCAAAAAAGCCTGTGGGTTGCCTTTATCTATGAAAATTTCAAAAATATAGAAAAGTAGAGAATGGTATATTATACATTCATACTCTTACCACACTTACTGTTTTGCCATTTGCTTCATTTTCTAGTTAAGTATTGTTTTTTTTACTCTTTGGCTTTGAACCCAGGGCCTTGGGCATGCTAGGCAAGCATACCACCATATATTTTAGTACTGGGGATTGAACCCAGGGACACTTTACCACTGAGCAACATCTCCAGCCTTTTTTATTTTTTCCTTTGAGACAGGGTCTCACTAAATTATTTAAGGCCTCACTAAGTTGCTGAGGCTGGCCTAGAACCTGAGATCCTTCTGCTTCAGCCTCCAGAGTTGCTGGAATTATTAGCATGCTCCATTATGTCAGGTGGAAAGAATATTTTCAAACTAAAAGTGAATGTGAGAGTTAAATCACAAGAGAAAAAAGGACAATGTTTCCTCTTAGATTCTGTAACTGGTAGAATCTAAGAGATGCTTTTCTCTTATCAAAATTATTTAAAATAATTCCTATTTCCTTCTTTTTAAAAAAGTTATATCAATGTTTTCAAAACCTGTGGACTATTAAAGAACAATTTTATATTACATAAACAAAAATAAAACAAACAAAAATTGAGCTAAAATTCAGACAGCAGTGGAAAAACTTTAGAAAGGCAACAATTTTAACTTTATCTAAAGAGCCTTGGCTGTGAATGTAGTTCAATAGTAAAGTGCACATCTAGCATGTATGAGGCCCAGAGTTCAATCCCTAGCACTATAAATAAATAAATAAATAAATAAATAAGCCTCAAAACAAAGAATTTTCAGTTCCTAAGGCCATTTACTTACCTATATGTATGTCCTGTGATTTCATTTCTGACCATGACACAATCCACTAGCCATTTGGCTAATAATCCTGAGTTATCATGACCAATCTGAACAGTGGTGAGCTTCCCCAAGTTCTGGCACTGTAGGGGACAGGATCACAGGTTATTTAGGATCTGACCCCATCTCATTCCCTTTCAGTTTTAGCAGTGGCACTTTGGTTCTATTTAATAATTGCAGAGACTTACCCTGTTTAATGTGCTAAGCTACACTCTAAAGAAATACATCCACAGATATTCTTGCTCTCAGAGCCCTCATATAATAAGATAGGAGACACAGATACTGACAATCAAATGAGGCGGACTGTACAAGGTGCTAGACTAAAAATGTAAATAAGCACTACAAGAACTCTGGGGAACAAACATTTACTTCTATTTGTGAAATTCAGAAATATCACTGAGACAGTGATTTGAAGGATGAGAAAATTTTAAGAAATGGGAAAATAGTGCTATGAAAATTGACTTTAAAAATCTGACACTGGAGGGGCTGGAGTCGTGGCTCAGCGGTAGAGCGCTTGCCTAGCATGTGCGAGGCACTGGGTTCGATCCTCAGCACCACATAAAAATAAAGGTATTATGTACACCTATAACTAAAATAAAAATATTTAAAAAAAAAAAAAAATCTGACACTGGAGAGAGGGAGGCAAGATGGTGGCTTAGAGGGACGCAGCTACCAGTCTCCCCAAACAAAAGACCAGAAACTGCGGTACAACCTTCTCCCAACCGGCTTTTGGACAGCACGGAAGGAAATTTCACTCGCGCGGGGAATCTAAACACATATAGGTGTAAAAACTGTAACAACTTGGATCAACAGAGAAGGAAAGACACAACAGCAACATGAAAAAACAAGGAAGGAAAATGATTCAAACAAACCAAGATTCTTCAATACTAGAATCCATGGCCAGTACAGCTGAAGAAATGACAGAAAATGAATTCAGGATGTACATAATTAAAATGTTTTGTGACCTAAAGAATGATGTAAGAGAGCAAGCCCAGTCAGCAAAGGACCATTTCGATAAAGAGATACACA